>OX454421.1:17643267-18316711 GCA_949715475.1 Microchrysa polita | reverse complement strand
GATGCTAGTAATCTAGAGGTCCGTAGATCGAATCTCGGCGTGGTCCAAAATTTTCGAACATGTGAAGGATAGGAAATATATAGTGCTTGCAACATTATATACACTCCGAAATTATATGCATTGTAACGTTGACTCGAAACTGCCTATAAACGGCTGAGTTAACGTTAAGTTAATTTTAAATAAAAAAATTTAATTTTACACATGGGTATGGGACTTGTTTCCCTCTATGAATTTAAAATTAAATCTTTTGTTGGAAATGGGTTAAATATATTGATGTAATTTTAAATGCGTGTTGTAAATTTACAACTCTGAAAGTTGGCAACCAATTGCCTACTCTGAAAGCTGTAAAAAATTTAAAACCGTGTTGTTTCCTTCTATTATAATAGTGAAATTACTCTGCAATCTAAATTTGCAAATCAAGTGTAATTTTACATAAAAAATGTGTAAAAAAAGTACTCTAATATATTAGCAAATTTACACCGTCCTATTTGTAAAAACACTCCGTAATAATAGGAATATAATGCGGTTTCACTCTTTTTTCGTTGTAAAGATTTAAGTGGCGAACCTTTACAAATAATATAGTTATCAATAAAACTATTTAAGGATATATAAAATATAAACAAGTATCGGTCGAGTTTTGCTGATCAGTTTTTCGTATACATGGGAGGTTGCAAATTGTTCTTTTTTTTTGCGATCTGTACACTTGTTCTTCTTCTCAGTACCTTAACTCAGCCGTTTATAGGCAATTTCGAGTCAACGTTACATTGCATATCATTTCGGAGTGCAATGTTGCAAGCACTAAATATTTCCTATCCGCACATGTACGGAAATTTTGGATCACGCCGAGATTCGATCTCGGGACCTCTAGATTACTAGCATCGTAGAGTGCGACTCAAGCAAGTGAGCCACAGAGCGTGTACACATGGGTTCTAAATGCAGAGAATTTTTGGAAAAATGTGGTACACTGTGCTAAGTCCAGCCGATTGAAGTATGACAACTGGAGAGCACGCTACAAAAAATGAGTAAAACTTCAACTGCACGTTGTAAAAATACACCACAAATCCGAATTATACACATAAACGTTGTAAAAATGCACCAGAAAATCTGAATTATACAGAAGTGTTATTTAGACAGTGGTGGTGCTTTAGAAATCAGAACAGGATGTAATTTTTACACATAGACAATTAAAATTTTGTTAAATATAATTATATCATTTATAAATCGTCACAGTACTGAACAGCTTTGGAAATCAACAGTTTTTGGCAGGAGCTTAGCTTTCGGGTTACGTTGTTAAATAGGTACGTGCATAAGAAATCCAAGCATTAAGAATTTATCAAAACCGCTTCTTTAAAAAAGCAAAAAGCGAAATTTTCAAAGAAAGAAATTCAAAAATGAGTCCAAATATAACGGTTATGTAAATAATGCTTTTATACCATTACAATAAATGAACATAACTCAAATGAACGAAACCGATGAAAATTACTATGGCTGACTCCATGATTAAAACTTTGCTATCATAAATCATCTCGATCCTATCAAACCGATTGAAACTATTCATATTCCTAAAATTTTTCCCGCACTCTGAATTGCAAATTCAACTCCATTGACCCAGTGAACCTTCCACGCCTGCAAAAACTCGCACGTACGCTACCTTACGCTTGCCCGACTTTCCCTGAAACAGCTGTGTTTTGCAAATTAGGCCGCCATAACAATCAGAGAAATGGCATAATTATTAGCTCTATACTCTTGGTTAAACCAAAAATCATTATTATTACGACGATTATTGTTGCTATCATCGTTTGTGGCAAAACGGAGCAATATAACGTCGAACTGGCTTGGCTTAGTTGCCTGGCAAAGGTATATACGAGGGTCACACGCAAAAACGCGGCTCAAGTGAGACATATACTCACACACACAATAGAATGCAAATGGCACATATCGTACACGCTATGGCTTAATCAAGGACCATGGAATCCATTTTACACTCCTCTTAACAAAAGCACTCCTTTTCTATTCAGTTCGCAAGATCATAAATCAAAAAAAGGACTCTCAACAAAAGCAGCAACTAGGGCGGCCATAGCTATATGGATGTGTATACGTTTTCGGACTCCTTTTCTTATATTGTACAGTCGTACCTCGTATGGATAGGATACGCCATTGGCGTGTTGTTGCCTATAAATGTAATCGGCCATGCAAAGGATATGCGCCGCTGTTACGGCTATGCAACGACAACTGGTCTTCTGCTCTTTATTTGTCACCCTTCGAAAATTTCAGAACTATTAGATAAAAAGGGAACTCCGTATGCAATGAAATGAACAAAAAAAATCCCTTTCAATTTGAACTTGACTTCGGATGACCCTGCCGTGTTATCCCTTTTTTTTCCATAGCGAGTCATATTTTCGTCGGATTTCCACTTTTGTTTGTTTGCGTCATCCCGTTTCACATCGATGTCGTATCTTATCCTTTTTTCTATAGATGCTCCGACTGCATATAGCGAAGATGATTGTTATTACGCCCGAAATGTATTGGAGATATTTAAAATGGTTTACCGACAGCGTATCGTAACTCATTCTGAATGTGAAAAAAAATGAAAATGTAAGAAGAGATCAAGACTATATTGGCAAAGGGATTTTCACGGATCGTTGGTCAAAGAAAGCGTATCCTGACTTGGTGGTTGACTTTTCAAGCGAAGGGGTCTCTTCTATATGCATGGATGGCGCGGCCGGCCGGCGGTGGCATCTTGCTGAAAAGAATAGTCCTGATTTATGGATCTTCGGATATTAATAATGCCATAAAATTTTTTTGTAGTATTCTGTTGTGTAGGTTGATTTATAGATGGCGATACAACGATAATGGCTATATGAGGACGCTGACTGTGATACCGGTAAAATTAAATACACATTCGCACCTGAGTGGGTTCAAACCGTTTATTTTTTTTAGAATTAAATTTAGAGAATATATGAAATTTTAACATGGTGTCCTTGAAATTTCAAGATGGCATCTGGTTTGGACCATTTTGAACAATTGAGACTTTTTATTAAGATATCTTTATTTCTATTTATTAACGCATGGAATTTCTTTTTGGGTCCTTCATTCTTAAACTGCATTTTACTCTTTTCATCACAAATTCACTTTTTTCTGGACACAGATTAACTACGCATCAAATGAAACTAACGATTTCGCCAATGGAATTAACCCTTTAAAAAATCAAATCAACGAATTCGCGACTGAAGTTAACGTTTTCACAACACAAATTAACGATTTGACAATGAGAAGTGATTTGCTGAATGATTAGTTTGAATTGTGAAACAGCATTGTTTTTTCATTTGCGAAATCGTTAATTTGACTTGTTAAAGCGTCAATTTTGTTTGTGAAATCGTTTACTTCAATTGATTTTCCTATATTTAATTTGTGTTGAGAAAAAGGTGAATTTGTCTTGAAAATGGTATAAATTAAGGGATAGGTAGTTAAAATTGGAGTTTCATTTCAAAACACAATTAAAATTCAATGAGATAACGATAAAGATCAAGAAGTTATCCGCTGAGCACTGACAATGGCTGTAACTTCGCATGCTGATAGCTACAACTCTGGAGTATAAAAGAAGTGTGGGCGCAAAAATGCTCTGCAAGTGTGCCGCATTTTAGAAAGTTCAGATTACGGGTTCTAGAGTTATTGAAAATGTTAACGTTAACTATAAAACTGCTGGAAAAGCAAAACGTGGCAATTGTTTTCGCATTTTTGGACGTCAGTAACTTCTTTGAACGTAATAGCTAGAACTATGAAATTTTTAGCAAATATGCCCGCTGTGGTGCCCTTTGCAGCAAGGACGTAGCCAGGATTTTGTTTCGGGAGGGATCCAAAGCTCGATTTCAAAAATTTCAGTATAGATAATATTAGAAAATAAAATTTTGTTGTATGGATTTTGGAGACAAGTATAGCAGTTTTGCCATAACTATCCGATGGAACAGTAAAGCACGGTTTTTGTGCTAAGACTTTGTTGAAGCAAATGCCAAAGAGCCTCCGAAGGCCGATATAGAAGCTTATTGTTCAGGTGAACCGATGCCCTTGAAAAAAGGTAAAACTGAAACATTTGTCAAATTGGCAGATTTACGAGTTAAAACCACCGTTTAGAAGTTATTGTCAGAATTTTCAAAAAAATCAATAAGTCAAACAATTTGGAAATATATCTGTATCTTCCAAGCGACGTTCACATTCGAAGCCAAGGAATGACCGGTTTTTATGAAATTTCATGAAGCTGGAAATTTGGAATAGGTAGGATGAAAATGTATTTTTTTACATGGCTATTTATTTACAAAAAAAAAACGCTAAAGCAGGATAACAAGAAAAATTAGAAGACAAGAATTATATTGATTGCGTTTTGCTCAAAGAAGTTATACTATTACTATTGACCCTAACCTTAAAATTTAAACAGTTTTAGAGCTAGAAAAACAATATTCACATTTTCTGCACAACTTGATTTTAGAGCAAGCTTCGAAAAGCTATTGGTCTACTTCCCTACTCCATACGCATGTAGAAACCGGCTGAGCGGCAAAATGGGAATTGCCATTTAGCGTCAAATCGGTGGATCCGTCATTGTTTTTTTTTTTATCTTTTTAATTTGTTTCTTATATTTCCACAAGTGAATCCACCTTCATTCAGGTGACACAATTTCACAGACTGCAAATTAAGATACCCGAATCCAAATCCCAGGCTATCGAATCTTTATTAAAGGAAAGGCAGTTCACTACTCACAGGTATAGGATTCAATTCGTTAGTTCAAAACGTTTTCATTTTAGTTTTTCATGGCCATGCAGCGAATGATCAAATACCATTATTTGGATGAACGAAGAGAATTTCAGCAAATGGGGTTACAGATCAAAATGCCCTTTCGCGTATGAACTTTATTTTTTTATTGTATGCAACATTTTTTCGTGAGATCTCCGCGTTTTTTGTGAACATTGCGCAAATTACATTTTTATTATTTCCGCAAATAAAAGAATAAATTACTGAAATCTCAAAGTCCATTGAACTAATTTCGAGAGAGGTCGGGACCCCCTGGACCACTCCCCTGCCTAGGTCCTTGCTTTGCAGGCTTGTGGAAATTTGAGACTACAAAAGAAATATTAAGAGAAGTGAAACACTTTTGCCAAGTGATTCATTAGGTACTCCACAGCCTCATACGAGTAAGTCGGCGTGTGACCTTCATTGCGTTGCTAATATATAAATAATATTCCTTCCTTTTTTCCATTGCAAATAAATAATATTTCCTGCTTTCCGAAATATACGATTTCTTATAACAGTCCGCATTGTCTTGCCATATAAGTTCGTGACCTGGTTTCAGTTCCTTTACGTTGTTCTTTGCAGAGTTTATATATATATGAACCACCCAAACCAGGCCATAAATATTCTCATTTTCTTAACATGGCATGTTAAAATTATTATTTTCATTTTGCGCTACTGACAGACTTGTAAGGCGAATGAAAAAAAAATTAAAATATGTGACTTTTCCCTCTTTCCTCACGTGATCATATTTAATAAGTAACACACGTCACGAAAGAAAAAGTACGCGTCTCGGGATTGTCATTTTCAATATTTTTTTTTACATAATATTAAATACCCGTCCGTACGGCCATTCCTTTAGAAGAGAGAAACCCCGGATAGCTGTGCTATGATGAAAGGCATACCACATCCTCATTTACGGCGCGTTGTAAGAATATAATTCAGTCAACGATGACAGTTTATTTTAAGTGCATATATTTATTTGTACTAGTAACAGACATAAATGACACTTACGGGATATGATGTGTTTTTCACCACCATGCCACCGAAAAAAAATCTTGTGTAGGGTCGGTATGTCTATTAAAAGGACATTATTTTAAGAGCGTAGCCAATACAGTGACAAAAAATGAGCAGACTGTGTATAGAAACAAACAGGAAAAAAACAAATAGTATGACGTTACGGTACTGCAACGCGTAGTATTGTAAACATAAATTCAAGTCACTCTCTAGAGTTCACATGGATATGTATACGTTGGGTGTCGCTGTAATGGTCGTAAACATGCACTGCCTGCAAACCGCATAACATACAATTTAACACATGCTCGAGTTCACAAGTACCACGTACAGCAACAGAATGAAGCTGCATGTACGATGGTCGACGGCATATGTTTGCTCCAGCATTCTGTTATCTCTTTGGATGTGATTGGAGGTCATGGTACTGCATCCTTTGGACAAAAAAAAAACACTGAACTATGTTCCTTCTAGCATTTGCCAACAGTGGACCATTCTTGGGGGCAACAATTTAGTAGAGTTACCACCACTGTTCTCAAATTATGTTTTTACAAATTAATTTAATAAAGAGTTTTCCGCCACCCATTCCAGCAGTAATTATTGCCTACCTCATTTTAATGCGGACGGGTCTAATATAAAATATAGAGCGCGATAAATTCTATTGCTGTAGGTATTGAAAAATCATACCACAGCGTCAGATGATACCCGCACAGGAGAATAATTTTCAGATTTCACAAATCGTACAGGAAGGCCGTATGCACCAAAACGTCAACCACCAGCCCAGCCTTGAAGTTATATGCTCAGCCCAGATCCCTCATATAAATGATAAATGGCTACAACAAACCCTGCACTTGTATCAAAAATAGATACTGGAGTGTATCTGAATGCCATCCCATAATGCCTCTCTAGACTGCGACTGGAGGAGATAGTGCTTTAAAATCGATCAATACTCTCGAAATGAAATTCCCAAGTTGAAATAATATGCCCATGATGCGCTTGCTGATGCAACCAAATGCCATTGAGGGTATTCTTCGTTATACATGTACAGAGCAATGGCTCCGTATAGGGTGCTCAGTTTAGTATTTTTGACATAAGAATAGGCTGAAACACGCAAAGCCAAAATTCAGAATTGTTTGACAAAAATTCTGATACGAGCCTGAATTCATCCGATACAATGGTATTGCTGATCGATTTGCATATTGCTCTAAAAAAACTGGTAAAGGAACGGACTCCGTCAGATGTTCAGGTTTCCCGGACTCATTTCCATTTCCTATATAAAAACAACATACCTACATATAGCTTAAGCAGAAATTTGTACATATAATGTACATACATATATGCATGAGAAAGGTGACATTGCATTGAAAACTTATATGTACATTCGGCCAGAATGATGATGGGAATCATATATGGACCAGTTCGTATATTGCTGTAAATGCAATGGGTTGTTGAAATAAGGTCAAAACTGCGTATTGATATAAACATACATGCGCAAATACTATTATATCCACACGGATTTCACTTCAGATACATATACATATTCACACTCACACACAACAGCAACACGAAAAAAACTTAAATTTATTAAATAGATGCAAGCGCCTTGACCTTCTTCAAGACGATATAGTGGCATCGAAAAGGTTATCGACTCTAAAATATTGAGGAACGCGACGAATGAAAAGATACTATAGATGTGAAGTTGTGAAGATGGAAAAATGTATAACGGCAGGAATATGTATAAGAGAATTTATTTAACAAACATTAAAAACGAATTCAGAGTGCGTGTCATTGCACTCCGCATAATGTTGATGCGATAAAGTCTGACTTTGAACTCGAATAAATTTTAAAGTTAAAGTCAATTTAGGAGATAAATGAACTTTGTGTCATTTCAATGTTCTGGTGCGCTTACATACCAAATACTGCATTTATACGCGCACATATTAGTAGGAGTATCATTTTAGATCAATTAAACGCATTAATATTGGAAAATTTATTATACATTTTAGACGATATGTCTGAATTGTATTTAAAAACAGATAAAATTAATTGCGTTCATTTAATAAAGTAGCATGGTTTTCATTGAGGATAATCTCTACGATTGAATAGCTATACAGGGTGTCCCGCAACTGGTTAGCCATAGACCTATGGTAGACTCTACTGGATGTTTTAGGAAAAATGTCGCCAAAATTATTTCTCTAGGTTTTACCGTTAAGGAGTAATTGCCTTTTTTGTGATTCTTGTCAAAAAACACAACTTTTTTCGAAAAACTCCTCTTTTCTAGCTTCCACTTTAGCCAAATCAATGTTTTTCATATTCTTCTGAAAGTACACAAAATTTCCAATAAAAGGACATATTGAACGTTACGAACGGTTTCGTATCTTCCGAGATAAGACGTTTTGAATTTTGCAGAAATGTCAATTTCAACTTTTAATGTCAAAATTAAACCCGAATTTCGTAACGGTACATTGTAGTGGCAATTCTGCAAAATTGAGAAAAGTTGGCGTAGTATCTTAGCTTTCGAACGGCATATAAGAATAAAGCACAGAGTCATCCTGTTTCTGAACAATACGTATAAATGAAAAAAAAAACCATAGTCAGCAAATGTACCAAACCGACTTCAATCTTGAAAAGGAAGTAAAATTTTTACATCAAGCATAGACTTGGTTGTTATGCATTATGGAAAAATACTTTTCGCTACTGTTGTAGATGCTACTTTACTAATTATAACGGTAAGTATAAACAAATTCGTTAAACTGCACCCCTATCATCTAATGGAAGTGCAAGATTTACCTCCTGCAGATTATCAGAGAAGAATTAACTTTTACAGCAAAAAGCAGCCGACCGCCATTTCCCGAATAAAATTCTTTGGACGGACGAGGCCACTTTTACTCGAAGTCGTGTTTTCAACAGCCGAAATAGTCACATTTGGAGTTCTGACAACCCCCATGCTATACGGACATCTCGCTACCAGCATGAGTTTAGCGTAAATGTATGGTTGGGGGTTCTTGGGGGTAAGTTGATTCGTCCGATTTTTCTCCCGCATCGGTTGAATTCTGCTGCATTTGTCCATATTTTCGAAAAAGTCAATTTCGAATTAAAATTTTTTTTTTATATTTTATATTATGTCCAAAGTGGATGAAAACGGATTGATTTTGCCGTACGTTTTCAGAAATCACCGAAAGTGTTCACAGTGCACTATTTGTAATTTCATATGCCTATAAATCGTTCTATAAAAATGTGCTGGTGCAACTTCAAACTGACAAACTTATGATCTTTCATCATGGAGAAATTAAGAACATTGGCAAACACATGAAACTGAACAATTTGTTCCGGTGTCAGTTAAAATATCAGAGTGAGTCGAAATGTGCTGAATAGGGGAATTTAGGTTTGGGACTTGGGGTTTTACATGTTTTCATTTAAAAAAATCAAGGTTTCATAGAAAACGCTCAAAATAGGTTATTTTCAATGTGTCGTTTTGTATGGGAATCGAAATGTTTTGGGGTTGTTTTCATACGAAAACATGAAAATAACCACTCTACACATATTATTAGTCTTAATTAAAAATATATAAAATGATTGTCAAATCATTTTAAATTTTTTTTTGCCAACAGTTGGAAATGTATGGATTAACGAACTTCTCAGTACCGTATAGCCCCATGTGGGGCAATGGTGCGTTAACTCAGCCGTTTATAGGCAATTTCGAGTCAACGTTTACATTGCATATCATTTCGGAGTGTAAATAATGTTGCAAGCACTATATATTTCCTATCCGCTCATGTACGGAAATTTTGGACCACGCCGAGATTCGATCTCCGGACCTCTAGATTACTAGCACCGTAGAGTGCGACTCAACCAAGTGAGCCACAGAGCGTGGATTAACGAACTACATAAAAAAATTTACTAAATTCGAATGTGAGATTATTTACTTCACACAGCTATACCTACAAACTCTGCGTAACCGATTTCAATTACGATGACTTCCAATAATGGTGAAACGCTAAAAAAATGTTTTATTTGCGAATGCCAATTACAAACCTCTTTTGCAATGAATTCTTCTTTAGCGGTCATCTATGGCGCTACATAAAACATAATTCGTACATCTTCTAGCTTGTATGTACCCCATTAAAATGTTATGAGTACATCCATTTTTTTTAGTTCGTCTGACCTATAACTGTAATGACCATTGGCGTAGCCAAAGGGGGGTGGGGTCGGTTGTTTGTGAGGAGTGCTATGATAGGGAAAAAATATATTGTGAAATGTTGATGAAATATTTATTCAATCCATAATCTAAATATCTCTGACAGGCGAAATAAATTTGAACTCTGGTTTAACGTCGAGTTTATTCTCGTTTGCCCTTTCTTGCCCTCAAAAATATTTGTTATGTAAAAAATACTTGTCTTTGTGTGGATCTGATTTTATTTTATCCTTTCCGGTCTGGGAGGACCTCTGAAATATAAATATTTGCAACAGAGCCCTTAATTATTTTAAATTAGATAGAATTTGTTTGAGTAAACCCCAAACCAAACTCCTTTGGAAATTCAAATAAACCTATAGGTTTTGACATCCCTACGCCACAGGCATATGAAGATTAAAAAAAAAAAATAATTTTCTTGCACGATTTATAGTTCAATATCTCCAAAGCTGGGCTAGCTAATATAGCGAAATGAGATGATTATTACAGCCAACAAATTCACCTAAAAAAATTAAACTAACTGCACTAAAATTTTATAGAGCTTCAAAGTAAAAAAAATTGTGACTTGACCCAAAAACTATCTATTTTTTTAACTCAATTTTCTCCAACTTCTGCCAAGGAGGGGTGCATGTACGATTCATTTTAAAATTGGCGCATAGTCTTACGATGATATCTTTCTTACATCATTTTAATCTAGCTCCATTATTTCTAACAGTTTTATTACCTTAAATGCAGAAAACTAGGGTTAATTTTGGCATGATTTCGACATAAAAATAAAATAGATTTTTTTTTTAAGATCAGATCTCAATGCAATTCAATTCAGACTGACCCTGAGTCCGAATTGAATTGCATTGAATTCGAGCTAGTTTTCTAAGCTTAACGTACAAAATCTGGAACAATGGATCTAGAATAAAATGATGTAAGAAAGATATGATCGTAAGAGTATGCGTCAATTTTTAAAAGAATTATACAAGCACCTCTCCCTGGCAGAAGTTTTTGAATCATATCACACAATTTTGAATTTGAAGCTCTGTAAAAACCAAACCTCTTATCGGATTTTAGTATGGTTATAGTTTTATTTTTTTATTTTAAGTCTAGCTTAGAAGATATTGAGGTTTAAGTTGTACAAGAAAATTATTTTTTCAAAAATGATCAAATGCCTGTGGCAGCTAAAGGGTTTAGAAATGGGGGTATGTTCCGTACAACTTTTTTGCTGGAAATCACACGAGGAATCACAATCCGGTGCATTTATTCATTAAAGTGAATCATATTCAATTTAATATAAAACTATGTTTTTAAAATTATTTATTGATGTGTTCTAATTTTGTTTTTAATATGTTTCACTTAAAATGTAAGTGATGATTTTTTTCTCTGTGTACATGTATACCTACCGATACCTACATGTAATTCGATTCCATTCTAAAATCGCGGCGACCATCACCATCTAAAAATCAAACACATGAAACGTTATCTTTCGTTCACTTTATATACAATTTCTATACACACGCTCCAATCTCATTCAATTCACCAAACGAGATTAGTAAATCGAAACACCCTTCATTTGAAAAGAGGACAGCAACGAAGGAACATCTTATCCTGTTCCGTCTCCTGTGAAGTGGTGAGCAGTTTTTCTTGTGTGGTTCTTCTCTATCTACACTACATTGTGTAGTAATAGCGTAAAAAATATAGATTCAACTGGTGTTTGCAAATTTGCTAAATTTATTGTTGTTTTGAAAATAAAAATCGATTGTAAAATTAGCAATAATAATAATTATACATTTATAATATTTTGAATCACCCTGCACTGAAATGCATTCAAGAACAGCACCTATTACTCTCTAATTGATATTCTCGTTCATAGATGACACTGCACTCGACAAAAAGATTTTGCCAGG
This sequence comes from Microchrysa polita, assembly GCA_949715475.1. Classification (NCBI taxonomy): domain Eukaryota; kingdom Metazoa; phylum Arthropoda; class Insecta; order Diptera; family Stratiomyidae; genus Microchrysa; species Microchrysa polita. The sequence continues at coordinate 18,304,834 of OX454421.1, read as the reverse complement.
TATGGTGAATTACATGTAAATGGTTCGAATCCTCACTGCATCTTATTTTCTTTTCGCAACGCTTCGTGCAAATCGTAAAATGGACGTCCTGTTGCCATCCGCAAAGCCCTTTTAACCTAAGGCGCGTAATGCACCGAGACCGGGTGCAACATCCGCTCTAAGTACAACATCCACTTCCTGTAGGTAGATGATTCGGTTATGTTTTGTCACCTCAATGGTAACGTATCTACTTATATTCTCAAAGTTACCCACAATGGGCAAACTATTGAGCCATTCCGACGTTTTTACGATCGTTTCAAGCCACTTGACAAGTGCATTCAGTGCGGTCGTAAAATCGTAAAAATCCCAAACAAACAATCATTTTCAAGCGACCGGAAGAAGCGCGTGGCGTGGCGCACTTGAGGAGCTCCCTCTGAAACGTTTCTTGTCATCGTCGTTGTCATCATCATCGCCCGAATCGACGGGTACGAGCCGTAAATTTTCCTTTTGATTTTTACGGTGCCGTAAAATAATCGTAAACGTCATCGTAATTGCGACCAAAAGTGCCGCTTAACGCTCGCACAGAGCCACTGTACTTGGACTCGTCCGAGAGCAACACACGGCGAAGGAGGTGACAAGACAACATGCAAGTACGTTCGTATGTTCGGGGCTAGGGCGTTACACTATAGTGTGTGCTGTGTGGTCGTGGCCGAGCCGGTTACTTGCTGCTGGTTCTGTTGCCATTTCTTCCTTCTGCAATGAAATGTCCAAGTTTATTGTCATGTGACTGGATAACACTGACTGTATGGAAGCGAAGGAAGAAGATTGTCTTGAACTTGACGAGGATTCACCTCGCCGTCGTCCGTGTGTTGTTTCTATGGGAATAGCAAACTATGAAATGAAGACGACAACGTGATTCGAGAGGATTTCGCCAGGATTTCGGCAAGGGTCATAATGGAAATTGTCAGTTACTTGTTTCAGTAATCAGACTATGGATCTGTACACTACGACGACTGGCAATGAGACTATTGAGGGGTCGAATATTTAATAAGCATCACGTTTTCGCCTGATAACTTTATGGTTACTTGAATTGGGCAATTGGAGAGATAAAGGTCTCATTGATTTGATGCGGGGATAAGATATAGTTTTCATCGAAGGTAAAGTAAATATTGGTAGCAGTTTGAAGCGAATTGGGATGGTTATACGAGTATGTAAGTAATGGGACCTCGAAATATTGACATCAATCAGGGAACTGAACAGTGAACACATTTGGAACAACACATTTTGAACCTAGGTATAATAGTCTAAGAAAATTGGACCAAAATATGGCCATCGAACGGCAAAAATCCTACATCGGATTTTTTTTTGGATTATGGTTGGAGATGCTCCCTAGATTATGGCATTTAAAGTCCTAACCGATTGGGGGTCCGCAACATTAAAAAAAGAGGGATATTTATACCCGTCACTATGTGAAAGGGTATATTAACTTTGTCATGAAGTTTGCAACGCGCAGAAGGAAGCTTCTCCAACTATATAAAGTATATATATTATTGATCAGCGTGACGAGAGAAATCGATTGAGCCATGTCCGTCTGTCTGTCTGTCTGTCTGTCCGTCTGTCTGTCCGTCTGTTGCAACGCAGTTTTGAAGCTATCGGGCTGAAAATTTGTACACAAGTTTCTTTTTAGTGTACGCTGTATATATGTCGGAACGAATGGAATCGGACCATGGGGTCATGGGGCTGCCCCTGAAAATTAGGTTTTTCTAAGAAAAACTTTTTTCTTTATGTATCAATCTTAATCAAACTTCACCCAAGTGTGTTTCTAGTAAAGCCTCAAAACATATCTAGGAACGAATGGAATTGGAACATTGCGTCATAGGGCTGCCATACAAACGAACCATTGAAAATTAAGTTCTTTTAAGAAAAATTTTTTCCTTTTTAAGCCAACCGTAACCAAACTTCATCCAAAATGTGTTCCTAGTAAAGCCTCAAAAAATATCTAGGAACAGATGAAATCGGAACACTACGTCATAGGGCTGTCATACAAACCAACCCCTGGAAATTAGATTCTTCTAAGAAAACTTTTTTCTTAAAGAACCAATCTTAACCAAACTTTGCGCAAATGTGTTATTAGTAAAGCCACGAAACATATTTAGGAACCGATGAAATCGGAACATTACGTCATAGGGCTCTCATACAAAACAACCGCTGGAAATTAGGTTTTTGCATGAACAACTTTTTTCTTTGTGAATCAATCTTAACCAAACTTCACCCCAATGCGTGGCTAGTATAAGCTGACCAGACGTACAGCATTTTGCTGTAGAGTACAGCATTTTGACATGTCGTACAGCATTAGTAAATGTATAGCATTCCCAACGCCACACCAAAGAAACCTAAATGACTGCATAATAACCTCCTCGGTGAGGCCTGTAGTCAGTCTGTTAGGTGTTATTAGCAAGGTAATCGCACTTGCGTGTGGCAAACGTTCATTTTCGATAATTTCACAACCTGGGGATTACATTTACTTTCATTTCTCCATATTTTAGGGTCCTCCTATCTGCGTTCGACAGTTACAGCTGCCCAAATGGCACTTTCGTCTTTTCTAATCGAAAACTCTATAAAATTTGTCCAATAAATTTGAAAATTGGCAGACTTGTGAAAATTTCACATAACATATATTTCCATAGAAATTATGTCACCGATCTATTTTTCCAGGACATTTACTGCCATTTTTTATGAAAGCTAGCTTAATCAGTCCTGATCAGGATCCAAGGAAACGGAGCTGTCATAGTTGATTTAGAATGATCGTTTTTGTCGTTTTGTTTTCTATAGCACACCGGTCAGGGCTTAGCGTTTCTGTAGCTGCTTCTTATAATCCCAGTCTTTTTACTGGCAAGTTCAAATTGTTCACATCTTTTGTTTTGCCCTAGGACACGCCACTAAAAAGCCGAGCTTCCGTACTTGAAATCTAAGTAAGATATTTGGACTTTCACCAAGCCTCAAGCAGCTGGTCCTTGATATCCAATTTCTCAAACCATTTGATTATGTCGAGTTATGTCTTGGAAGCCCACGTTCAGGATCCTCAGAAAATGTGCTTCTAGGGTCAATCATTTCATATGGAAGACTATGTGGAGTACCACATTCGATAAACAAAAAATTGCATGGATGTAATTCTTGTGGACATGTCCTGGGCCCTGTATAAATTTGGGTTAAAGCAGGCATGCAGTTTATTTCCATATTCATATCCTAGAAAAGTCAATCCAATCCATATACTCTTCAAGAAAGGAATCCCATGAGCTATGATAAGTCAAAAGAAGTCTCGAGATATACGTTTAACAGTGGAACATGTTTATAACGAACTATTATATAAAAGATTTATTTTATAACGAGACCGAGTTCTAGTTGCGCAAATAGCATGATGAGTGCATACCCTAATACCCATGTACAGAGCTAGACGGCACGCAAAACCCAAAGTAATAAATTCCAGTTTTTTTTGCAGGGGAGAAAAGAAAGGAGTATATGAGTCGGATCTGGCGCACTTTTAATATTTTATAAGGACATCTAACAGCTACCTCTTGACACACATTTGAAGTTTTTGGGACATACTATCAAAAGATATGTCTAAATTTCGATTTGTACGGGTAGTAAGGCCTACTCCACTTTCCATTAACTTCCAGGATATGTCACAAATAGGCATCGATACAAATTTCAATAAGCAATAGGAAACTAATCACGCGCACCTACCCGAACTCCCTTTTAAAAAACTGAATATTCACGATTTTCTAGAGAAATCACCACCTTTCCTCTAATGAGGAGAGGAGTTCATCATATCGAGTTTCCACTATAATTTCGATCAAAACTCTCAATATTCATTATCTTTCTGTTCCTATGAAAGTAAGAGGCAGAATAAATAAAATTGTAAAAATGTCCTTCATTTACAACATATGGCCTGAATGCATGGCGTACCATATTTGGTACACAATGTAAATTCTACTATTTTCGCTTTTATGGAAAACGGGCTATTTCTTGGGAATATAAAGGCTGATTCCGTCTTTAGTGACCGATTTTACATAAGGGGAGGTCAGTTACGATAATGGGTTCAGACCCCATGCATTTAAGGATTAACGCTTCCGGGAACAGATGGAATCGGAACACGTCATAGGGCTGCGGTAGGAATTATTAACACAAAAGAAACTTAAGTTTCATTCAAATGTGACGGGTATTCAAATTTCGGCCGCGCCCGAAATTGGCCTCGGTCTCGTTTTTTATTTTATTAGACTGAAAATTTATTTTAACAGCAATGACTGTAATTTTTACTCCAAAATTAACTATAATGTCACTCTATCTCTAAGTTGCCGGTGCGTGGGTTCGAATCCCACTGTGGTGACCCATGGATGTTTGTGTTGTCCATAAAATGCTCCTACGGCAGCCGGGTTTTTCGATGTAAATCGTCCCGGAGCTACCCGTTGTTAAAACGGCCAAGAGCTACCAAGACCCCCTTCGATTCAAGAGAAAAAAAATCGCAATGGCTGATATTTTGCTTATATTTCCAGACACTGGGAAAATGTTGTATACCGCAATAAAAAACTAAGCCCCCTCCTTTTCGTTTCTTTATAACAAGAGATTTCGAAAATAAAAATGGAAAAGAAATTGAACACATTAAGGATTAAGGTATAGCTGTTTTGTGAAATTTAATTTTTTATAAAGAATGTACCGTTATGTCCTCTAGTTATAAGTAATCGTTGTCGGGGCTCAAAAGTACAAAATGTCAAAATATATATGCCGTATGCGTATGCCGATGAGTGAACATGTAAGATCAGCTTGAAACACCCGAAGGTGAAGAGGGTTCTCACAAGTCTAGTAAATAGATATTTCCAATCCTTGCAGATTGAGTTCTTGAATATTGTACTTTTAACATTGAACATAAACGTTCACTGGATATTTTAGGCACCATCGACGTCAAAAATGTAATATTCCACAAAAAAAAAAATAAAAACATAAAATTCTTAAGGTGTCCGTCAAAGAACAATATTCATTAGTTGTAAGATGAATCGATATCATTTCTATCCGCCGCACTCATTATATGGCATAATTTCTTGTTTTTGGTGAATATATTGGATAAGCGGCAATGTACAGGAATATCTTTCAATGTTGTTTGGTGGGGAGCTCGTTTTGTATTGATATAAATCGTTTTTGCAACTGATTAATTTTTCTTTGGTGGACACCTTTAGGATTTTTTTTGTGGGATTTTTGTTACTGAAAATCATATTTTTTCCACATCATCATCATCATCAATGTGGCGCGATAGCCCGACGTCGCGTCGGGCCTTGGCCGCCTGAATCGTTCACCTCCAATTGTCACGGTTACGTGACCTTGTCCTCCAGTTTCGGAAGCCCAGCAGCTGGTGGGCGTCTTCACCTACGGAGTTCTCCCAGCGAGCTATATATTTTTTCCACAAGTAGGAACTTTTAATTTACCTTTTCACAACCGGCAAAAAAAAAGCCTATGTTTTGTGCAGTGGGACATCGGCTACCGTGTTCAAATTGTATTTAATTGAAATATCTAAGAACCATAGTCGTAGAACGATTGCACTATTTTTCGTTATCAGATAACTTTTTTTTAACTGATTAGGCGTTAGGGGAATGGTAAATTTTAATGTAACAGTAGAAGTAATTTTTGACATTCACAAAAAAACACAAAATCAGTAGAAAGAACTTACTCCAACAAATTTCCTAATCGAAATTATATTGCCCACCATATGAGGGAGGGTGTATTAAACTCCTCTTCTGTTTTATACGTTGCTTGTTTCGGAATTTTTATATAATGCATTGCATTATGTATGCCTCTCGTTATATGTTTTTTTTACGGAGAATATGCTGAAAAAAAAACGCAAAATCCGTTTTCCTGGCTGCTTACATAGGACCTGATTTTTTGAAAAAATATATTTAATCTTTATCAACATTATCCTTCACATTTCAAATCCTCATTTTATTATTTACGAGCTAGGAATATGTCATGTGCAGAAGATTGACATTATCAAACCTTTCCAAAAAATACATAAAAAATAATAGAATAATTCCGAAAAACATGAACAAATTTATTTTTGTGTATTTTCAGGTACCTACATATATGTGTCCAGTTGTCAGAGTCACCAACACATCAGCATCACTTTTTCAGACTCAAAGGATTTCTTCTTTCTGAAATTTTGAAGATAATTTTTAATGTGGCCTTTTGTTAATAAATGAAATGACATTTAAATACAGTAAAAGTATGTAGATGGGTTTGAGAAAACTCAACTTTAAAAAATCGAAATAATTTCGACAATTTTTTAATTGGAATGTAAGAACTATCAAGACTGCAACTTTATTTTATTTTTAAATTTAAGTAAGAAAAAAAAATGCTGAAATGAATGGCGTAGTGACATTTTTCAATTTACATATATTATTGTATTTATTATGACTATCAAAAAATGTCTACGTACATATTTATAATTATTTAGTACCTATAACATTGTCCGAATAAAATAATGTTTAATACTCAAATCTGTTTCATTTTCTAATTCCTCAAAAATACAAAAATAAATTTGCAACATGTTTGAACACCTATTTTAGTGCATATTCTTATTTGAACACAATGTTACTGTCGCATTGCCTTTGACTTAATGCATTTACAGACACATTTTTGCAATATTCTTCATTTACATTTTACTTCAAAAACTGATCAATATTTCTCGGCCTTGTTAGCTTTCTTCTTATTGCCGCTATCATAAATGATCATCTGTTTTATATCCAATTATTAAATTATTTATAGGTTCAGATATCCGCAACTTCGTTCGACTCAGTCACAACAAAATCACCAAAAAGAAAAAAAGAGAACAGCACTTTTATTTAAAAAAAAATAGTCGATTCACATCTGTATAATGGAAAATTATTTTTCTCTATAGGCTGAGTCAGCTGAAGCATAAAAAGAAAAATCTGTTAACTAGACAACAAGAATCCGGAAGAGCAGCAATAGATTCATTTTTTCAAGAGTCGTGTATCTGTATAGCAGAATGCGTGTCCACTCGGTAACCATAATCCCAATTAAATCATCACTTAACAACGTCAACTGTATACTATTCAAGCTCCTTCCAATGATAATTTGAGATTTCGGAGGCAGATGTGTGTTGTCGACATTGAAAATGGGAACCATATTGAGTGCATCTTGAATTTGAATTTCTATGAAGTGTAGACTATGTACAGATCATCTTGCTGGACGGGTCGAGTGTCTATAGTTTGTTTAATGGCGGGTGTATGGATGGATGCTGATCATGTAAGATCTTAAAATCTGAAATGATACATTAGGAATATGTTGAGATTTTTAGAAAAATTATTGAAGTAGGATAGTGTATTTTTCAAGATATGAAAATGAAAAAAAGAGTGCAATGTGCTTATTGTTGAAAGGATTAGTATACAGTTGACTGCAAGGAATACTACTCGTTTATATTTTTTTGAATAATATTTTATAATTATTTAAAAACAAATCGTCATACTACACTGTAAAAAATGTTACTCCAATAATAGGAGGAAACTTTTTTTCCTTCTATTATAGTAGTAAACTTACACCACTATATGAACGAGAGTAATTTTACGCTTTATGGTGTAAATATTTACTAAAAAATTGGTGTAAATTTGCACACATAAATAAGTAAACTTACTCTTAGACTTAAGTAAATTTAAATCAGAAATAAGCAAATTTGCACGAAAAAAATGTAAATTTACACCGGCAAATATCATCCGGGTTTATAATAATATTTACGGCAGCCCGTTCTTCGGTGTAAATCGTCCTGGAGCTACCCGTTATTGCAACGGCCAAGAGCTGCCACACCCCCTTCGGTTCAAGAGCAAAAAAGCGCTACAACACAACAATAATATGATGCTCACACGAACGCAATTCGGACGGAACAGACTAACTGCACACAGAACAAGTCACTTGTGAGATACAGGAAAATGCAATAATGCACAAAAGTCAGTTTTACACAAATGTAGGTGTATTTTTTACACCAAAATTGGTAGACATACACTGAAAATGTGAAGTTACACAAGAATAAAGTAATGACACATCTTCACACCAAATGTGGTGTAAAATTACACTGAGATAGAGTAATATTGAAAAATTTGTGTAATATTACACTATTTTGTGGGAATACTAGAAATTTTGTTGAAAAATAAACGTTTACTGTATTTTTGCGAGAAAAAAGGTGTAAAATTCAACGAGTTTTCGATGTAAAATTCAACCTTGTTTTTACAGTGTAGGTAATATGGACAGTCCAAGAATTCCAAGGTTCCATTTCTATAACCTGAAATGAATTCACATGATTCACGTGAAATATACAACTCGGAAATCAGCCATTACCAGATCATTATCTATAAACAATCCTAAGAATCCCTAATAAATATTTATCTCATATTGTTACCTAACCACCATATCTACAATTTAACGTCATCTATCCAGACGAGGGCAACTCCCGCAGGATCCATTCTATACCCACAACAACAAAACTTCAGGTAGGTACGACGCTATCAATATTTTTCCCAAAACGATTTCAGGCCCATTTGCTTTATCCATATATTTAGGTGGCGTGAAATGTAGGGCTTTATTGTGGAAGCGATCAACGAAACCAAAATAATTAATAAATCACGTACAACTATTCGTGGTATACTTGTCGTATATATCTATAAACGCCGGCCGGCGGATTCTCGCCACGCTAACAAACTTATGGTTTTGTCTTCGACTTGCTGTTGTCTGGCCGAAAGGACGATGTCACCACAGTTATCTTTCTAAAAAAAAACAATCCTCATCAAGGTCCTTGTCTCACGGGCGTTCGATATATTTTCAATATTTTTGTGAATGTTCTCTCTTTTTTGTGTCAAATCTTATGTTACTTTCTATCTTTATAACGTTGCCTCATTGTTTCGTCGTCGGTTTTTTATGAAGACGGCAATAAATCATAAATTTCGAGTATCTTGGCTCGTTACACGCTGGTCGAATGCACAAAGGTAACAAGGATATACAAGCAGTGCAAGAAAAGCATATTTAGCATGGTTGTGCCGTGTAAATTGCTAAAGGATATGTATGGGATAAACGATATGGAAGGCCATAGCAAGTATGAAAATATAGGAGCCACCATACAGGGACGAAGAACATCTCATGCCTTGCCAATTTCCGATAACAAACCTCGAACATGTCATAGGGAAAACTTTCTCTTGGTTTTATTTGAACGTTGTTCGTTTTTTTGGTTTCTTTCTTTTTTGCCCGTTTGACCAGGTTAGTTTATCCATATATTTGGTCGTCCGTATTATTCCTGGTGGCTGATGTGTTTTTCCGAAGAAGATATATATAGAGAGAGAGACGAATTCACGAAGAATATTATTTGCTTTCACTTTGAAAGAAGAAAAAAATATCAGCCACCCCAACACCATCGGAGATGTCGGACAATATTGATGAATGATTTTTTCGTATAGGGTTTGGTTCCATTGCGCGCTGCTTTCCCGAATGTTTCAGTTGGTGTGCCTTTTTCCGTATTATGTAGAGGTCGGGCGAATTATGTTCTGAACGAGTTGCATAACAGCTGCAGACATTAGGGTCCTTGTTCTATTATTGACTGTACAAAGAGTTGTCCATGCATTTAGGGGACATGTGGAAGGATTTGTTATAAAACGTGTTGACTAGATGAAAATTATATGTTTTCGAGTGTATTCGAGGTGTTGTATGGGTGTAGTTCAATTAGATGCTGGAGTATGTGATGATTACTTAAATGATGAGATTTAATTTGTAAAAAAAAAGTATGGATTTCTCGAGATTAGTAAAGATTAGTTTTAAGACGGCATGGCAGCTCGATTTCTAAATATTTTGGTCTAAGAAAAAGCTGTTTTTCTCCTGTTTTCTATAATTGGAATTAGTAATACTTGTGTTTTAATCCAATACAGACAACCTCGCTCTTCCTAATCTTTCCGTATCTAGCAAGATGCCACGGACTTAAAATATTTTTGTCAATGCAGTCCTGTATTCTTAATTCAAACCTCAGAGCTAAAAAATGAGAATTGGAAACATCGATCGTTTTTGCTAAAATTGTCACTTCCTGCGTTTACTACTTTGCTTTGAGAAAAGACATTCAGACATAAGAGAGAGATATTCTTCAAGCTCACATTTTGACACTATACATTTAATAAAAAGCATCCACTGAATAACTTCCATAGTTACATACCCTGATCAGCGCCTGCCCTAAGGGGGGCGGCAAGCCGGGCGGTCGCCCGGGGCGCCAAATTTAAGAGGCGGCTTTTTGGCTAGCACTCGAAGAAAAAAAATATTAAAAAAGCCGAAAGAAAAAATAAATCAATATCAACTTCGATTTAGTTGAAAGGTTTGCGTTTCCTTTCTACAGATAAAATAAAAAGGGGGCGAAATAGAATAAAGAATAAGGGTAAAAACCGTGTTTATTAAGGTTAAAGTTGTGTGTTGAAAGATGCATAGTATGCCTTGTGAGGATATGAAGAGCCCACAATTGATACGAATTTCGAATCCTAAAGTAAAAACTGCGCAAATTTTACGTCTGTGATTCTAGCACCCGCCCTACTTTCGGAAAGCAAAGTGGGACTATTCGCTCGGTTATATTCTGATTAAGTTATTATTTGAAAAAAGAAAGAAAAACATAGGTGCTAATTGAAGAATTATTCGTATGTGCTAATTTCGTTCTCCGATTGAACATGTAGTTCCTCTTCTTTTCACCATTAATGACCTTGCATAAATCGTAATTTTTGCCTTATTTTCAGAGGACGAAATTATAGCACGAAATTTTATTTTTTTATAGTATTTATATGCGATTCGATTTTCGGAAGATGATATCTGAAGGTTTTGTTTAGTCTGTTGAGTAACAGGAGAGCAAGTCCACTAATTAAATAATGAACTCCCGAAGAAATTCATATGAAATTCATATGAAATGAGAGTCGAATAAACGCTGAGCACATTAAGACGTTTAAAACAGACTCCTCTGTGAGAAATATTTTCCACAAAGACATCATTTTCTTCAATAATTTTTTGGGGTTGTTTTCCATAATTTCCATCAACATTTCGCAGCATAATTTAACTTCAATTCGCCAAATTTTCGCGTGAATGAATTACTTAAGTTGATTTCAATAGCATTGATTCATCTAGCACTGGAGGGCAAGCTACGGACAAGGTGGTTTAAATTTTAACAACATGAGGGATCGAACCACAGAACACATTACCGGAGCCCAATAATTTGTGTTCGGACATGCTAATATCGGAATTTACCTAGGTTCCATCGATTTAACTAGCTCTTATCTTATTCCTTTAAAAATTCTCGAGATGACGCATGAAAATAAGCCATGCACTTTAAAAAGCCTGAAGCAATCCGGCTAATTGTTTTTATGGAATTTATGGAACTGCAGGAGCAGGCCTGTAGAGAGGGGGGGAGGAACGGGGTGATTCCCCCCGGGCCCGGGATTTCATAGGGGGCCCGGATTTTGACACAAAAGTTGTGCTTTAGTGTTTTTTTTACATACAAATTGCTATTTTGAGGTCTTTAACTAAGAACCCTTATACATATGTACTGCTTTTAGCGTTTTAACAACAATTCATAACATACTGTGCACTAGGCTTGGGGCCCCTAATCTATTTTTGAATTTTGAGAACTAGGGCCCGAATCAGCATATTCAATCAACATCAGTGGCGCAACCACGGGAGGGGCTAAGGGGGCTAAAGCCCCTCCCAGAGACAGAAATTGAGAGAGGGAAAATTGGAAAGTGAAACATGATGCAAGGCATTTCGTTGCAGATACAGTAAGACCCCGATAATCCGGACCCCGAAAATCCGGATGCGGAATTACATTTACAAATTTAAAATTTTCTTAAATTTGTTCTAGAGTACCTACTGCTCTATAAACGCATATTTCGAAAACACAATTATTAAGTAACATTAAAATTGTTAATTTTTTTTAAGACTTCAGTTTAAAAACTGCCCATGAGCGTAACACCTAGTGCGTTTCGAAAATTCGGACAATTCTATAATCCGGATGGTGTCCGGTCCCAACCAATCCGAAATATCGGGGCTCTACTGTATTATAAAAATACGAGTTTCTGTAATTCAAAAATTGGTTACTTATCACATCAGTTTCGATGGTCTGTACAAGGTTCATCTCCCATACCAACATTTCAAAAGCGTCTTTGTATAAAAAAAGGTCTGAGGTGAGATTTGCAATGGGACACCACCGTATTGCCTTGCGGTCATTACTGGAAAAGAGCACCATTAATATGGATGATTCTAGCCCCCTCCAGAACAAAATCCTGGTTGCGCCACTGATCAACATGATAGTTTCGTTACTAAATTTCAATTAAGAAATTTCGACTTCTTCATCCAGTAGCGTACAGTTTTTCGAAATATTTGTGTTTAAAGTAAAAATAGGAGTACAGCGTCATTTTTTTCAAGGAGGACTTTTCCGAGCGATTTTTATTTTGTGTACATACTGCTGCTGCTTATAAAATTGTTTTCAAGATACCAGCACACAGATGTTGATCACTTAAATTGTTGAATCTTAATTTAAATCTATCTATCTACCATAGTACCTACTCGCCAACTCGGTAACAAAAAATTTAAGGTTTTTGAAATAGGTAAAATAGGAAGAAATAAAAATCCTTTATAAATTCGTAGCGTTGCGCATTTCGAAAGTCAATTTTATAGAGTAAAGACCAACATTCTGGGCCACTGCGAGTGTGCTAATAAATTACAGATTTGAGCTCCCCAAGCATTTGTTATTATACACTTTCTATTTTGCGTGCAGTACAGCCTTTATATTCATCTGTAAAATGAACACTTGAGCCAATTTCACCCGTATAGTCTTCAAATCGAATTAAAAAATAATATTTATGAATGATCCTATCCTATCGAGAATGACTGTCGAAAATTTCAAGGCTTTCTTCATATCAAAGTTCGAATATAGGTTGGAATCTTACTTCACCAATAGAATAGTAATTTTGTTGGGACAAGGGAATCAATAATCTTTCAATATTTTTTCTTGGGAGAACTAAATGATAGAAGATTACCAGGCTACCAGTTTCGCCTTATGCGTATCTTGTGTAAGGGGCACGACCATTAAACAATGAACTTATTTTCATCACGGGCAGATTTTAGTAAAGAAACTTCATACTAGAAAGTTAACCCTTTAAGCAGTAGCTTTTTATAAAGATTCGTTACCCAAAAATGCACGTAAAACGAAGAAACCATATTCTAGAATGAGTTTGGATTCTGTATTTCCTTAAAATTCGCCACTCAACTCTCGAATCGTCTTCAAAATATACTTGAAACGGAACCGAGGCTAATTTCGGGCGCAGCGGAAATTGAAATGAAACTTAAGCTTCTTTCGCGTTAACAATTTCTACCACAGTGAGTCTTTACTATTACTAGGAACATATTTGGGTGAAGTTTGGTTTAGATTGGTTCATAAAGAAAAAAGTTTTTCTTAGAAGAACCTTATTTTCAGGGGCAGCCCCCATGGCCCGATTTCATTCGTTATACACAGCGTACACTAAAAAAATCTCGTCACACTGATCAATAATATACATATATACTTTATATAGTAGGAAGTGCCTCCTTCTGTGCGTTGCAAACTTCATGACAAAGTTAATATACCCTTTCATATAGTGACGGATATGAAAAAAAACACACACACAAACTGTTAAACTATTCAGTCAACCCCGTTTTTTTGTGAGTTTAGTATGTAAAAATGCATCACGAATGAATTCAGTTGCTGTCTGGCAAGTGTTGGCAAGTGGTTTATCCTGTATCGTTATTATACCCTTCACTCGTAGAGTAAAGGGTATATTAACTTTGTCATGAAGTTTGTAACGCATTGAAGGAAGCATCTCCGACCATATAAAATATGTATGTATATGATCAGCATGACGAGCTGAGTCGATTGGGCGATGTCCGTCTGTCTGTCTGTCCGTCTGTCCGTCTGTCCGTCTGTTGCTACGCGTTTTACTCGGCCAGTTTAAAAGCTATCGAGCTGAAATTTTGCACACATGTTTCTTTTCATTGCAGGCAGTTTGTATGTTTGAATCGCTAAAATCGGACCGTGGGGTCATGGGGCTGCCATACAAACCTAACCCCCCCAATTTGGTTTTTCTAAGAAAAACTTTTTCATGTGTTTACTAATTTCAACGAAATTTCACACAAATGTGTTTCTATTGATAACACAAAACATATGTAAGAATGGATCAAATCGGACCATGGGGTCATGGGGCTGCCATACAAACCTAACCCCCCAAATTAGGTTCTTCTAAGAAAAACTTTTTCATTTGTGCACCAATTTGAACCAAATTTCACACAAATGTGTTTCTATTGATGCCACAAAATATATGTAACAATAAATGGAATCAGAAGGTGGGGTCATGGGGCTGTCATACAAACCCAGCCCCCAAATTGAGTTTCTAAGAAAAACTTTTTTATTTGTCCACCAATTTCAATCAAACCTCATAAAAGTGCATTTCACTTGATGCCACAAAACATGTGTAAAAATGAATGGAATCGGACGATGGGGTCATGGGGCTATCATACAAAGCCAACCCCCTAAATTGAGTTCTTCTACGAACAACTTTTTTATTTGTGCACCACTTTCAACCAAAACTCGTAAGAGTGTACTTCAATTGATGCCATAAATAATCGGACTATGGAGTCATGGGGCTACCATACAAGCCCTACCTCCCCATTTTGGATCTTCTAAGAAACATTTTTATACCCGTCACTATGTGAAAGGGTATATTAACTTTGTCATGAAGTTTGCAACGCACAGAAGGAAGCACCTCCGACTATATAAAGTATATATATTATTGATCAGCGTGACGAGAGAAATCGATTGAGCCATGTCCGTCTGTCTGTCTGTCTGTCTGTCTGTCTGTCTGTCTGTCCGTCTGTTGCAACGCAAACTAGTCCCTCAGTTTTGAAGCTATCGAGCTGAAAATTTGTATGCAAGTTTCTTTTTAGTGTACGCTGTATATATGTCGGAACCAATGGAATCGGACCATGGGGTCATGGGCTGCCCCTGAAAATTAGGTTTTTCTTAGAAAAACTTTTTTCTTTATGCACCAATCTTAACCAAATTTCACCCAAGTGTGTTACTAGTATAGCCTCAAAACATATCTAGAAACGGATGGAATTGGAATATTTCGTCATAGGGCTGCCATACAAACGAACCATTCAAAACTAAGTTCTTCTAAGAAAAACTTTTTCCTTTTTCATCCGACCGTAACCAAACTTCATCCAAATGTGTTCCTAGTAAAGCCTCAAAAAATATCTAGGAGCAGATCAAATCGGAACACTACATCATAGGGCTGTCATACAAACCAACCACTGGAAATTAGATTTTCCTAAGAAAAACTTTTTTCTTAATGAACCAATCTTAACCAAACTTTGCGCAAATGTGTTTTTAGTAAAGCCACCAAACATCTAGGAACAGATGAAATCGGAACACTACGTCATAGGGCTCTCATACAAACCATCCGCTGGAAATTAGGTTGTTGCATGAATAACTTTTTTCTTTGTGAATAAATCAACCAAACTTCACCCAAATGTGTGGCCAGACGTACACCATTTTGCTGTACAATACCTAAAGCATTTTGACCTGTCGTACAGCATTAGTAAATGTACAGCATTCCCAAAGCCACACCAAAGAAGCCTAAATGACTTCATAAAAAACTCCTCGGTGAGGCCTGTAGTCAGTTTATTAGGTATTAGCAGGATAATCGCACTTTTATGTGGCAAACATTCATTTTCGATAATTTCGAAACTCTTTCGTCAATCGTTCTGAAATTTAATGTACCTAAATGTAAGCGCCAGGTGGCTCCACAACCTGGGGATTACATTAGCTTACATTTCTCCATATTTTAGGGTCGCCTATCTGCGTTCGACAATTACAGCTGCCCAAATCGCTTTTTGACTTTTCTAATCAAAACTCTATAAAATGTGTCCAATAAATTTGAAAATTGGCAGACTTGTGAACATTTCAAGGCTCTAGCTCACACTTGTAGCTGTAGAGCTATACTTGGCGCTCACCGCTCACATTGTCTCCAAATTTCAAGGTCCTACTTATCTGCGTTCTGGAGTTCAATCGATTTAATCGAAAATTGCCCCTAATTCGGAAATTTTGGAGCGTAAAATTTTGAAATTTAACAGCCATGTATAGAGGTCCGCACTGCCCGTATTAGGTGAAAATCCCAAGCATCTATATAGCTGCCAATACTCAGAAGTAACAGCCATGTAAAGATGCGATTTAAATTGTTCACAAAAAGATGGAAAAATTACTGTACTCCTTCCGAATCCCCTATCAACCTCTCTAGGAAAAAAGAAAATTCAAACTAAAGGACTCTGCAAGGATTTCCCCTATATGTTGACCAAATCCAATGAAGTAGCGATAAATCCCCAGAGAGTCGCCATCCGCTTAAGAATTCTCTACGCAATGAGGTATTCATTTATCTATTGTAATAAACAAAACGAAACTTTTAAATAGGTAGGTACAAGGAGGTGTAATTTTCGTACTTCAAATAAACAGCTTCATAATTTTTGTCTTAGGGTCACGGATAGTCAGAGATAGGGAAAGGGCCATCATCATCCCAACAATGCTGCTGAGACTGCAGTTTCGAAAACTGAAATTCAAAAGTTGAAAAATACATATTCCTAACCCTAAAAAAAATTCGGGTTTATTGTGTTAAACAAATGTTGGGTTTGCCCCTTTTAAACGAGATCCTGGCTACACTTCTCCCATGCCTGTTATAACTTTGCGTCTTAAAACATACATTAGCACTTCACATGCTGATAATGTTTTGTCAACGAGAACATTTAGAAGTTGAGGGATCTTTTCTGGGTCCTGTTTAGTACCAAACCAACAGAACCTTGCAAGTACGTAGCCAGGATTTAGCTGGATATCAGAAATTATGACATTATTAGAATCTTGTTGTTAATTGTAGACACTAGTTTCGGCGCTGCCCCAATGCATAATATGCCTCCTGTCCCACTGTTCCTGTGTCGAATCCAATTTTATCGCTTGACGAGGCTGGTCGAGCACGAGTTCACGCAAGATTACTTAATTGCTCTGCTATCATCGGAAGCAGAGAGTGCCACGTCCACAATGCCAAAGACTTCTTTTCTGTACAATTATAGAAGGGCTCGTGGGCCATGGTATATGCACAAAGCAGCAACTATGGAACTATGGAAAGTAGGATCGCGTATTCGGTGCCCACGCCATACTGCTTTTGCCTTCCCTTCGCACGGTTCAAAAAAAAATTCTTCATTCTTACAGGGAAATATTTTATTTCAAATTGTGTAGCCTGTATGAGTTCTTACGAAATTTGTTGAAGTTTCCATTATGAAAGAGGATCCCAATTTTGGGCCACCAGATTTTTTTTGTGTTCCAAATTGTTTATTATATAGTCACTACTTTCGTCCAGATGACACAATTTATCTGACTGCAAGCTTAAATTCGGCAGAGTTTTAGGAATGAATAAATTAGAAATACTGTAGGAAGTAAGGGACTCCTGGACCCCTCCTCTGGCTACGTCCCTGGAACCTTGCTTTCCCAAGGTTCACCACACATTTCCCAGATTAAAGGCTACTATTCCTGCTGTATTCCGTTTAGGAAGATATTACTTGTGAAAGGATGGAGAATATGTGGTCGTTTTATGGCATCCGTCATGGTGGAAGCCTCGTGACATACAATCGACACCGCTTAATGCGATCACATCGGGATCTTGCTGTTTTGATAACATTAAGCGAATGATAACAAATAATAAAATAGTACGATTGAGGGTTTGCCTGAAAACCGAATTCCGGAATGTGTACTGCATTGGGCCTTGGGGAATCAGGTCACCTTAGGCTAGTAAAGCTTCAAAAGATATTTAAGAATGGATGAAATCGGAACATTACATCATAGGGCTGTCATAGAAACCAATCCCCAAATATTGGATTCTTGTAAGAACAATTTTTTTTCTTTTTGAATATTAACCAAAATACATCCAAGTGTGTTCCTGGATTAACCCCAACGTATCCAGGAACAGATGGAATCGGAACACGTTATTGGGCTGCGGCAGAAATTATTAACACAAAATGACCTTCAGTTTCATTCAAATGTGACGGGTATTCAAATTTCGGCCGCGCCCGAAATTAGCCTCGGTCTCGTTTCTACACCAATTTAAAAAAACCTCAATGCGTCTTTATCAAAACAAAAAAAAAAAAGTAAAACAAATGGAATCGTACTATGGGGCCATGCTCCCGCATCCCCCCAATAAAGTTTTCTGAAATATTTTTTTTTATTTTACCACTTATTCCAACCAAACCTCACACAAATATTGTTTTATCGACGCCACCGAATTTGTCAATATCAAATATTATGCGAAAACAGAAGGAAAAGAATGGGGGAGGATTAAATACAAGTCATAGGTTTGCCCCAAAAAACTTTTAGCCCGAGGAGAGTGAAGGGTATTCAAATTTCGGCCGCGCCCGAAATTAGCCTCGGTCTCGTTTTTTATTATTTTTATTTTTCTATAATTCGTATTTTTCTGAAAACCCATAATTTTACCTCAGAACTTAAATATCAAAATGCACCTGAATGCGCAGAAGGCCACTTTAAAACATTCTTCAAATATCTATCGTACTGATGCCGGATGCCGGACTATATTAGATTAGAAAACATCCGGATTACTGAGACTGAGCCGATTCAGTGTGGACGCCGGATTATGAGGTGTTCCGGATTAAATGGAGGCTGGATTATAGAGATAATAGTACAATTTATTTGAGGACCGATATGTCAGAAAAAAATTTTCTTCGATTCATAATTTTTTATCGTATGGAAGAGGTGGGCCCGGGATCATTTGCCCCCCGGGCCCGGATTTTCTCTCCACGGCCCTGTGCAGGAGGTTAGTAATGAAAGCGAGTACATTTTTTTGGCGCAAAATTATTAAGGGCAGAGTTTTCTCAAAAATGTATTGAGTGTTTTAGTGGAAAGCAAAATTTTGCATTCATTTTCGATTTCTTACGTCAATCTTTAAAATTTTGAAATTCCAAACAAACTCTATAAAGCCTTGCTGAACTGTGGTGAATTGCGCTTAAGAGTATAGATAATAGGTGAACGGTGGTTTGACTGCCAATGTGACCATGTATTTTTGTGTTGTTTTTATAAAAAAACAATGCTCTTACGTCAGCTGGTTTCACTATGTACTCATAAATCGTTTTGGAGCAATGATAATGAGTATAAGCACTTGATTCAAGAGGAAAAACCCTTTGAATCCATTCTTCAACAACCGTTCTATACGTTTAGATCTGTGATTCCCAGACTGGGGGCGCGACGCTCCAAGGATGCGCGATGATTAGGGAAGGGGGGCGCGAGCACAACTCTAATGTGGATGTCGTTTATGAATTATGGTTTCCTTCAACACCATCATGCTGACTCGAAACTCACCAGGAGTAATCCGTTGTTGCAAAACGTTGGAAATTGTGAACATAAAAAAAACACTGCTAAATCCGTTTGATAACCATCAGCCGATTGAATTGAAATTGACGAAGCTCGCGACTATGAAAAGAACCGCACCAATCAGCTAGTTTTTGTATGGATAGAATGAATCTTTGGTAAAAATCTTTCTGATTTTGGTCGCTCCGATGATTTCATTTTTCGTGCTCGACGTATCACTGAAACGGTGACGGCCGAACTCACGACGAAATTCAGCATGCGGGGATCCCGAAATGCGCCAGGATCAGCAGACCTCGCAAGAGAGGCACGAACTGAAAAAGATTGGGAACCACTGAATGAATATCTTCTATCATGTTTGGTACAGTTCCTAAGGGGCAGCAATTTGTCCTCTTGCCCGGGGCGGCGTAAGTGCTAGAGCGGGCGCTGACCCTGATACTTAAATAAGTTATTCATATTGCCGCAAGAGAAGCCCCTGTGGTTATTCGCCATAAATGAAGGTCCCATAATTTACAGCTGTGGACATACAGTGGTACATAGAGCCATATTAGCGCACCACCTTTCGCTTTCTTAATAAAAACTACTAAATTGAAGTAAAAAAACATTCAAATATCACTTCAAAACTAAAGTTTGGAAATTTGGATGAAAAAAGGAAATTTTCTGCCTTGCTATCGAAAGAAAATATCTATAGTAATCGCGTATTCACGAAAGACAATAAAAAGCTTGAATAATTTCTGAAGATAAGATGAGATTGTTAAAACATTAGAAGTAGTTTATGATAAATTTCAGAGGTAAACATGAAATTTGCGAAAAAGTTTTTGGCTGCGAGCAAAATTTTCTATAATTTTGCATCGAGTACCTTTACTCAAACCGGATATATAGTAAATCAATTTTGGATTGGTGTGACTAGAAGCATTATAGAATGCAAGACCCTAGCTTTTTATTTAGACCAATCCAAAAATAGATTTACTGACAGAATTTGATTTATTTTAAGTTTGTTTCGGATTTATTACTTAATAAGGAAAAAGTACAACGAGTATTAGGTATACATTAAAATTCTAGAAAACCCTCGTATTGCGGGGGCAGCAATCTGCATCTATATGCTCGGCTTTTTATAATAAACAGTCATTGGACAACCAAAAATTAAGCTCGCTCGTATGAGGCATACGCTCAGCTCAGCTGCTCGCCAATCGCATTAACCCATTAATGCCTGATGTTATATGTAACAGTAAGACATCCTTCTTTTAAAGCGGCTGCTAAAGGAATAGGATATCAATTTGATGCTAAAAGGTATTTTATCCTGTACTGGACACTATTAGCAATGAGTACAAATCAATTTGGCGCAATTTGAGTTACTTTTGTGGAAGTTATAGAGGTTTCTTTCTGATGGTTTTTCGATGTTTATGAAAATCGTCGCAAAAGTAATAGGTATGTAGAGGAATTTAATTTTTATATTTTATTGTATAAATTTTTTTTTTTAAATTAGTGGTATGTTATTACATGGCCTTTTTGAAACGATACAAAAAATAAATGACATAAATATTATTGGTAGTTTACGTTTTATAAGTACTTTTATAACATGTAACATCCGTCCTGATATGGGGAAAATGCACTTCTCGTATACGAGGTATCAGTATGTACTTTTTAGTGTTTTTTTTTTATTTTACAGATTTTTACGCACTTGGCTCGATAGTCCGGATCAATTAAAAAAAAAACAGGAGCCCGGATTCCCGAAAAATCCGGATAAAAGAAAATTCCGGATTTTAACAAGACATTTTTTTTAGAAAAATAGCATAAATAGTCTTCATAAATCTTAAAATTTAAAAGAAAAATTGTTATTATTTAGGTTTTTTCTTAAATTTAGTTATGTCCCATGATTTTCTAGACCCTTGTGTCTCTGGCTTGAAAATAGAGCGGCCATATTTAGCATAACATACCAAAAATATTCAGAGTCGGAATTAGAATTCTTCTAAAAATCCGAAATATGAATACAATAATTCTCCTATGTGGATTAAAATGATAGTCGGATTCAAGGGTATCCGGAACAAGGAGTCGAGGTTTTATTTTCATGGGGCTTAGGATTAGTTATTCTATTTAATTCTGATAATAGAATGTTTAAAAGAATAAATTTTGAGCTACGACAAAAGAAATGTTTTCTAATGTAGACCAAATTATAGACAAGGAGAAATTATAGGCTGTATATTTAGTCCTTTTAAAAAAAAATTGGACGGATGGACAAATTGACAAAAAGTTTTAAACAATAATTTTATAATTTACTAGCAAATTTTCCATAATCCTTAAAATCTGTATTGGTAACTACTGTAGTTCTAAAAACTTTTTCCCATTCACTACATGTAAAATCTATTAGTTCTGTGGGTTCTCAAGGAAACAACAACGCATATATAGATATAATAAAATAAAATAATTCAATATTTGATATAATATTTTTGTAAAACTATTCATTTTTCGCACACATTTCGTATTATTTCTAAGTTATTTTGTCTTATCAACATTCCAAAATTCATGTAAAAGATCGGATTTCATCTATTTTTCGATTTACTAAAATATTTTCTTTTTGAAAAAAAAATATACCTTGAATACGATTTCCCTATATCACGCCTGATGTTACATATATGTAACACCCTGAGCCTGAACCCGGCTACCGGCGAAAAAATTTTCTTCAATAAAAAATGTTTTAGCCATTTTTTAGCCGATGTGGAAAATTTCAGCTCAATCGGTAAGATTTTAGGGTCTCGTCGTTAATGGGTTAAACCAAACTGCAGGGGGAATTCGGGCCGTCTTCTAATATCCTACAACGCCGAGAAGAAGCTTCCATAATCTCTGTTTGAATGTCCCAGGATCCTCGCGCAGTATTCCTCTCGGCAGTATTTCGATTCTATCTAATTATACTAATATACTAATAATATACTAATAATAGGATGCCAAAAATTCAAAAGACATCACAAATTGATGGACTTAAACCCGGCTACCGCAAAACATAATATAATTGCAAATACATATTTCGTTTGCCAAAGACCCATAGATAATAATAATTGTCATGATACTTGGAACTGTTTTAGAAGCCATTCGCACTCAACATTCAATTCAAATTTACTTTGATCGTACCAATTCCTAAGTGCCCAACTTGTTACCTTATTTTCGGGGGTTCGTATAGTAGGTTTACCTACAAGCCCATAGTAGGATTCCATTTATTTTTTACATATTTTTTGTTTCTATACCTACAGAAAAATTTATGTAAGGTTTGGTTAGAATTATGATAAACAAACAAAACAATGTTTTTTGGAACAATCTAATTTAGGGGGATGCGTTTGTATGGCAGCCCCATGACCCCACCACCCGATTCCCTCCGTTTGTACATAATGTCTTGTGGCATTATTTTAAATACAGTTTTGTGAGATTTGGTTGGAATTGGTGCACAAATAAAGAAGTTTTTCTTAGAAGCACCTAATTTGGGGGGTTGGGTTGTATGGCAACTCCATGACCCCTTCATTTTTTTGTACTATTTTTTTTTTCAAATGCAATCGTGTACTAATTTAAATAATATATACAATAAATAATAAACTTTCATCTTCAAAAGCCTAAAGAATTTATTTATTTATTAATACTGTGATTTTCTGAAACATAGCTTCTGAAAGTTATTAAAAGCATTCTTATCCTCGAATGGTAATTACGGATAAATACACAGGAAAAAATTGTCTAGAATTAAATTAATGTTTTGTTCCTTCTTTCCAAATTGAAAATATCATATTGAAAACTTTATGGAGATGAAGTGAAGTTTTTTTAGTTTACACCTCGCTAGCCCGACATTGTTTTTCAAACTGACAATTTGATCCGCTTAAATACAGCTTTGGCTCTTCCAAGTTATCTAACGATTTAGCAAACATTACTTCTTCTTCTCAGTACCTACCGTATAGCCCATGTGGGGTCATGGTGCGTTAACTCAGCCGTTTATATGCAATTTCGAGTCAACGTTACATTGCAAATCATTTCGGAGTGTATATAATGTTGCAAGCACTATATATTTCGTATCTGCACATGTACGGAAACTTTGGGCCACGCCGAGATTTGATCTCCAGATTTCTAGATGACTAGCATCTTAGAGTGCGCCTCAACCAAGTGAGCCACAGAGCAAACATTATGTAGGTACAACATCAAATTGGTTGAATTTTAATTAATACACTGAGCTTTTGGATAGAGAGGATTTTAGAGTAGTCTCATTGAAATCTTGTTTCACAAATTAACACTTATCATTTAAATGCAAACATGAACAGTAGTTAAGCAGCAGAAATATAATAAAAATAAATATTAATTAGCAAAATCATTGACTCATATTTAAATGAAAAAATATCTATGACACCTTTTTGGTGTTAACTAATGACTCTCTAAAAAAAAAGATTGCTAGTGATATACAGGGTGTCCGGAAACTGCCGCATAAACTCACCGGATTGTGATTTTTCATGTGATTTCCAGCAAAAAAGTTGTACGGAACATACCCCCTCAGCTTAACCCTTTAGCTGACACAGGCATTTAAGGATTTTTTAAAAAATCATTTTCTTGCACGACTTAAAGCCTAATATCTCGAAAGCTAGACCAGCTAAAATAGTGAAATAAAATGCTTATTACAGCCAACAAATTTACCTATAAAATAAAACTAACCACACTAAAATCGGACAAGAAGTTTGGTTTTCACAGAGCTTCAAAGTCAAATTTGCGTGATTTTACTCAAAAACAATCTTTTTTTCCATCCCTATTTTCTTCAACTTCTGCCAAGGTGAGGTGCTTGTACGATTCTTTTAAAAATTAGCGCATAGTCTTACAATTATATCTCTCTTACACCATTTTAATCTACCTCCATTACTTCTAACAGTTTTTATAAGTTAAGTGTAGAAAACTAGGGTTAATTTTAGCTCGAATTCAATACAATTCAATTCACACTGCCCCTAAAGATCTGCAATTGGTAAAATCTATTCAAAGTATGACGAATAATCGAGCCAAAATTAACCCTAGTGTTCTGCACTCAAGGTACTAAAACTGTAAGAAATAATGGAGCGAGAATGAAACGATGTAAGAAAGATATAATCGTTAGACTATGCGCCAATTTTTAAAAGAATCGTACGAGCAGCTCATCTTGGCAGAAGATGGAGAAAATTGGGATGGAAAAAAAGATTGTTTTTGGGTCAAATCACGCAAATTTGAGTTTGAAGCTCTGTAAAAACCAAACCTCTTATCCGATTTTAGGGTGGTTAGTTTTATTTTCAAGGTAAATTTGTTGGCTGTAATAATCATTTTATTTAACTATTCTAGCTCATCTAGCTTTGGAGATATTAGGCTTTAAGTCGTGCAAGAAAATGATTTTTTCAAAAATCTTTAAATGCCTGTGGCAGCTAAAGGGTTAAGCTGAGGGGGTATGTTCCATACAACTTTTTTGCTAGAAATCAACTGGGGAATCATAATTCGGTGCGTTTATGCGGCAGTTTCCGGACACCCTGTATACGTAAAATGAAATTAAAATTCAATGCGTGTTTGAATTTATATGGCAAATTAATTTCATACCTCATTTGTTTATCAACTTGATTATGTACTATCGACATAAAAAAACAATTAACAGATCATAAAAGACTATATTATCAATCAGATCATAATTTGACAAAGCCAAACTCATAAACCGCTTATAATCATGCTGTGTTTGCATCACCTTTATAGATTTTTTTATAGCGCCACTTAAGATTCCATCAAACACGACAATTTACTGTCAACAATTATTTGACAATAAAACAAATTGATTCAGTGTGGCTGTTTATCTTCATCTCGGGCGGGCTTCGGCTTTGTTGTATAGAACGTGTGACATACATATAAACAGAACAACCCTAGCGTGCCACTTTACGATCCATTTCAATATGCCACGACATCAATCCATCCCAGAAAGATCTTTTAAAGCGTCATAAAAACAAATTTTACGAGAATTTCTTACAAAACGTTTATCACCCCGACTTACAAGCATTCCGACAGTACATAAAATAGCCGTAAAAACGTATACTGTACGAGTATATACGACCAATGCACAAAACTGCCTCCTTACGAGTACGCAATGTACATTACCTACCGCAACCCTTTTGAATAGACGCCGTCGTCAGTTCGACTCTTTTAATTCCCACCCCTGTATCGGGAGTATGCGAAACAAACGGACAAATGTCCTGTCCTATTGTCGAAAACTCAGAAAAATTTAATTCGAAATGAAACCGCACACTACACGTAGGTATAATAGGAACGCTCGCATTCGCTCAATATCAGGTTGGAGGAAATTTTTATGATTTTTTCAATAAACGTCATTTTTATGGCTACACCCCGCTTAGTATTTGACACGTTACTACCGAGTTAAGTTTAGGAACTATAAAATGAGCACTGAATGATCGTTTAAGGCCCACACATACAGTACAAGAGTGTTGATGGTCGATGATGGTGTTATGGACTCGTTTTATAGAGTCGTAAAATGTACTCATTTGATGAATTCACTATTTACATTGATTAGGAAGGACCGAACGAGTTGGGAGTTAAAATTAGGATTTACTGGATTGTAGTGCTGTTGTTGAATGAATTTAAAGGAGGCAGTGATTTACGGGGTACTGGCATATAATAAATATGACTTTCGATGTACGAATGATGTGAAGAAACCTTGAATACATTTAATGGATTATGTCATATTTTTATCCCACATGCTTGCCTACATCAGAGATCATTACGTCCTAATTTTCAGTGATTGCTATAAGATTGCTCGTAACATTGAAACAAACTGAGCCTCTCACTATCACGACCTTATGCTTAAATGAGTAAAACTACATATGTACTAACATCACGTTGAAGACATTTGACTACACTTAGTCCCAGCCATCTCTAACCGCAGCTCTCACGGCTGATGTCAAGCACTGTCACTGTTGAAACAGGCAATGCAGAATTGTGGAAGCCGTCATGTGAGAGAGCTGAAAGTCGTTTGGTAAATTTTACGATTGTTGATATTGCGATGAGAATCGTCTGTGCCGGATAGTATGACTGACACTTTACGATTTGTTGTGACGCGTAGCGCTTATGATTCTCCTGTTCATTTATTTCAATCGCTGTTGCTTAAGAGGCACTGAGTCAATGGAGACTAATTTTAGAAGGTTATAGGGAACAAATGTGATATTCTATGAGATGATTTATCTGTGGTTTGCCAGTTTTTTTTTTTAAGTAGGATTCCATTGTCTTAAGAAATATTGTAAGCTAAGTTTTAAATATTGGTGTAAATCAGAACTTAATGTATTTGTTTTGCAGAGGTGACATAAACAATATTTATATCCATTAAAAAACATTAAGAAGTGAAGGAGGCTCCCTAGAAGAGATACAAGATTTTAGTGTTTAATCTGTAGTACAAGAAAGAAACGCAGAAAATAGCTTTTGACTTAGAGAATACTTGTTATAAAAAAATACATAATGACTGAAATTTTGTGGAGAGGAGATATATGTCGTATCTGAAACTAAATTTTTGTACCGAGTTACAATAAATTGCACGTTTCTGTATGCAGTTATTATTTCTTCATATCTTTCTTACTTTTGACCCTACAGCAACTACACTGCCTGTCATAACTATAGCCGCACCATAATACACACTGATCCTTGGAAATTGAATAAGACCACAGTTATTCCACGATTCTGGTTTACGCCCAAAATATATAAGATAATCGGTAGAAAAAAACGGGTTCATTCCAAGTATAAACGTTTTAGGCGTCAATCTGATCTCGTAATTCTCCGTCAGTTACGTACTGAAACTAAACGGCTCATCCGTACTGCTAGGGCTGCTTACCTTAAATCCATCGAAAACAGTGTTAAAAATAATGAAAACCAATTATTTTGGTCGTATGTGAAAAATATGCGTTCGTCCAGCTCTAACCCTGCTTCCATTTCCTTTGGTGATTTGACTGCCAGCTCTCCTGATGAAATTGCAAAACTTTTTGCTTCTTTCTTTTCCAGCAATTTTCATCAATCTAGCACTTCGAGGTTTGTAAATCCTGTTCTCTCTCTAGTTCCTGTCAACCCCTTGTGGGGCATAGGGCATTAACCACGCCTTCTCTCCACCTCGTTCTGTTTTGCGCCAACGGCGCTAGCTGCGACCATGTAAGATTTAGCGTTTTCGCTTCGCTAGTTACCGATCTTCTCCATGTGTTCCTTGGCCGCCCAACACGGCGTCTTGCTCCGGAGTCCTGTGGATTCCAGTTTAGAGCCTTTTTTGCGACGTTTTTGGGCCCTCTTCGGAAAGTGTGACCTATCCATTGCCACTTAAGTCTTTTGATCGAAGTGCCTATCCTTTCCTGGCCAGTTATAGTAAGGAGATCCTCGTTCGAAATGATCTCCGGCCAACGAATATTTAGGATGCGCCGTAGACACTGATTAACAAAAGTTTGCAACTTATCAGTGATCTCTTTAGTCACCTTCCAGGTTGAACAGCCATATAGCAGAATGGATTTCACATTAGAATTGAAGACACGTATTTTGGTGCGTCTGGAAATATTGTTGTTTAGCCAGAAAGGAGTCAAATTGAAGAAAGCCGCCCTAGCCTTGTTTACCCGTGATTTTACATCAGCATCCGCTCCACCATCTGCTGTAACTACACTTCCGAGATAGCAAAATTCATCAACTTTTTCGACTGCCTGTCCTGAAATACAAATTTCGCTTTGCCCACCTGGATATGTGCTCAAGAACTTAGTCTTGGCAGCATTGATTTTCAGCCCCGCATTACGACTCGCGCAATTTAGAGCTTCTGTCATTTGAGCGACATCATCCGTGTTTGTTGATAGAAGGCAAATGTCGTCAGCGTAGTCAAGATGTTGAAGGTGATCGAACAATTTCCATCTGATACCTTTGTTACGATGTAATTGGAGTGCGGAGCCGAGTACATCACTAATGGCAACAAGGAAGAGAATAGGTGACAAAATGCAGCCTTGCCTCACTCCACTGTGCACCTCAAAAGGATCTGAAAGCTTGCCCTTATGCAGGACGTGACATTGGGCTCCATTGTAGGATTCCTTGATGATGGAGATTATCTTATCTGGAATATTTCGTCTCCGTAAGGCATTCCAGATGTAGAGACGATCAACGCTGTCGAAGGCTTTCTCAAAATCGATGAACATGAGATGTAATGGGGATCTCCATTCCGCGGATTGCTCGATAATAATACGGAGGGTGTTAATGTGGTCGCTACAGGAAAACCCTTCGCGAAAGCCAGCTTGTTCATCATTCAATGTGTCATCGATTTTGTCCTTGATTCGTCCTAAAACAATCTTAGCCATCAGCTTGGAAACAGCAGGAAGTAGGCAGATCCCACGCCAATTATTGCAATTCTTCAGGTCACCTTTCTTTGGAATCTTAATAATTACGCCCTTTTTCCACTCACTGGGAAGAGTTTCGGTTTCCCAACACTCTTGGATTAAGGGAAGGAGAATATCCGCTGAAGCGATAATATCCGCTTTCAAGAATTCAGACGGAATTCCATCAATCCCAGGGGCTTTACCGGCGTCCATTGATTTAATAGCGTCTATTAGTTCCTTTTTGGATGGTGGACCAGAACTAATGCCGTCTATTCGAGGGACGTCTTCTGCTGGCAATGAAGATGCACTTGCAGGCCCGAAGGTGTTATTAAGGACCTCTAAAAAGTGTTCTCTCCATCTTTGCAGCTGTTGTTCTTCGGTAACGAGCAGAACACCTTCCTTATCTTTCACAGGATGTTCCGTTAGTAAAGATCTGCCAGTTAATGGCTTTATAAGTTTGAAGAGTGTTCCACTGTCACCGCGGATAGCCGCATCCTCTGCCTCCTTCGCAAGCGCGTTGATATTATTGCGCTTATCACGCCTAACACTCCTTTGAACGCCTTTTTGGAGCGAACGGTATTCAGCTCTGTATCTTTCCTTAGCTGAATCGTCAGCAGCTGAGTTGATCTGCTCTTTAACTCTCTTGCGTGCTGAGATAAGAGACCAAGTGGAGTCGCTAATAAATGGTCTCCTACCGCGATCCAATCGTCCTAAAATTTCTTCGCCACACGAAATAAATGAGTCCTTAGCGACTTTCCAACTATCGTCAATTGTCGGATTCTCATTTAGTCAGGCGCGCACAGAGGGTGGGGCAAAAGGGGCAATTTGCCCCGGGCCCCGCGTTGGAGAGGGCCCCGCAAGGACAGTGGTCTCGTAGTGCGCATACGTCTGCAAAATTATTACACGAATTGATGTCAGATAAATTTTATTTAAATCTCTATTTATCTTGTTTTGCGTTATTCAAAGCATTTCTAGGACCTTATAGGATTTCCCTTCACCTACTTTTTTTCAATTCAAATTGCTAAATCTAAAATTAGCACTGATCTTGATATATTTCAGGTGTTGAAAACTCGAACTATGTGTGTTTTATAGAGAAAGTGCTAACCAAGAAACTGAAAACGATGGATCCCCTTATAATGACTACTTCTTATTTAGTTTCCATAAACTTATTTTTATTCAAGTCTCTCTCTGATTGTTGTTAACTCATTGTAGTCTTATCTGTAACTATGCTCTCGAACTAGCAAAATTTCTCAACGTTTTCTACTGGTTTGGTTTTAGACTTTTGTTCTCCTATGGATCAGTGCACACTCGGTCTTAGTAACGTTTATGAAGAGACAAGAATTTCGATTTTTGCAATGCCATCAGCAGTGACGGAACCACTTTACTCTGGGCCCTGCCGCCAACTTCTTGAGTGGGCCCCCTACACTGAGAAATAAAGTAGAGTGAAATCAATCGAAAACACTCTTGAAGGTCGATCCACACTTTTCAGTCATTAGTCACAGTCACTTTCCATACAAGTTAATTGATTGACTGAGAATCTGTCAATTTGAATGAGAAATTACTGTGATTGCGACTGATGACTAAAAAGTGTGGATCGATCTTAAACCAAGTATTTTGAAACATGATTTTGACGTTACAGTTTTTCTACTAAAATTAAGAACATCGTACTTAAAATAACTTTGCTAAAAGCTACTTTGACTCTTTGCATACTTACATTGAGAATAGCGTTCTTGTTGTAACGTTTATTAAATTAATGATTTCATCAATTGTTTTTTTTTTCTGATCAAAATGCTCACGCAGCGCAGCATTGACCTCTATAGGTGTTAGTGATGTTTAAGCATAGAAAATTACCTGTGCCTACAATGGGATTCGATCCCGCGAACCTATGATTCGAAGACGAGCGCGCTATCTATCTACCCTAATGCCGCTCTCTCAGGTACCAGCATCCTGGAATCCTGTAGTAGGAACAACATTTATAGAGTTTCCAAGGACAAATGTCCTTTTTCTCAAAGGGGCCACTTTTATTTATATGCCCCGGGCCCCGTAAATCCTCTGTGCGTGCCTGCATTTAGTGGTGGTGCATTAGCTTTTTCGCGCAAAGCGGTGGAGAACGCACGCTTGGTTGATGGAAGTTTGAGCTTCTGCACATTATATCTAGGGCAAATATTTGCACGGTTAGGACGCTGGATTGCTGCCGTTCGTAAGCGCATTTTTGCGATGACAAGATGGTGGTCACTGCCAATATCAGCACCACGTTTCGCCCTAACGTCTAAGACACAGTTTCTCCACGTTTTGGAAACAGCAATATGGTCAATCTGGTTCTCAGTTCTGCCATTCGGAGAGGTCCAGGTTGATAAGTGGCAATCTTTGTGTTTAAACAGAGTTCCACCAATGACGAGCTGACGAGAGTTACAAAACTCTATAAACATCTCGCCATTCTGGTTTCTGTCGCCTAACCCATGATTTCCCATAAGGTGTTCCAATCCTTGGTTATCTGACCCGACTTTAGCGTTGAGATCCCCCATTATGATTTTAATGTCACCTCTGGGAGCCCTATCAAAGGTGTCGCCAAGTCTTTGGTAGAAAACGTCTTTGTCAGCTTGATCAGCTGGTTCGGTCGGTGCGTAACACTGAATTATCGTGATATTTCGTACTCTGGATTTGAATCGGGCGGTGATAATACGGTCGGAAACTGGTTTCCAATCGATAAGGGATCGACGTGCATCCCTAGTCAAGAGGATTCCGACTCCTGCCTGCCGAGGAGCATTTTGGTCATCATTTCCAGAGTACAATAAAACAGTATTAGAGCTTGGTGATAGAGTCGCTCCTGATCCGAGCCATCTTGTTTCGCTCAGTCCTAATATAGCGATGTTATACGCGGTCATTTCCCGTTCGACTTCAGTAAGCCTCATGTTGTTACACTCGCCCCACATCGTTCGAACGTTCCAAAACCCAATCGTGGTCCGTTGTTTATAGCCAAAAGTCGTTGCCGGTGAGTCAGTCCGAGGTATCCGAGGCTCGATTAATGTTTCGAGTGTAAAGAAAGTTTCAAGTACGCAGGTTACAAGCCTACGTACCCTATCCCTCAAGTCGCCTTTTACGACAAGCCGGGAACGCTGTGGCATAATTCTTACCCCAAAGTCCACAGGGGTCAATTTTTTGTTAAGTTTCGTACATATCTGAACCCTTGAGCGCACACAACACAGTCGCTGCGCGCACAATTGTAGAGATATGTTCGAACCTCAGGAGAGTTTTATTCTCTCCTGTCCCTTTAGTCGCCTCTTACGACACGTCGGGAAAGACGGAGGCACTATTCTTGACCCGCGCCACAGGGCGTTCTACCGAATATTATATCTAATCTCTCGCCGATAGATCCGACTTGCGTCCAGTCCCTCATCTCCTCTCTTAAATGTAGCTCATCATCTGGTCCAGACGGAATCTCTAATGATTTTCTTTAGAAAACTAATGCGGCCATTTCAATTCCCCTTGCTATAATATTCAATAAAAGTCTGCAAGAAGGAATATTCCCATCTGATTGGAAGCAGTCGTACATCGTACCTTTACCTAAAAAAGGTGATAGTAATGAGCTCT
This sequence comes from Microchrysa polita, assembly GCA_949715475.1. Lineage (NCBI taxonomy): Eukaryota > Metazoa > Arthropoda > Insecta > Diptera > Stratiomyidae > Microchrysa > Microchrysa polita. Next base: position 18,272,395 of record OX454421.1, on the reverse strand, counting down.
CTAATTATAGGCCCATTTCACTTCTTTCAAGTTGTTCCAAGCTCCTTGAACGGCTCGTATATGAATTCATTAACGAATCTTTTGGGCACCTGATTTGCCCCAACCAACATGGATTCTGCAAACAAAAATCTACAGTCACTAACTTGGCTGAAATCGCAATTACAAGATCGTTTGAGAAACATTTAGATGTCCATGTAATTTATACGGACTTCTCTAAAGCCTTCGACACGGTTGATCATGGAATTCTACTTGATAAACTGTTATCACTTAATTTCCCGTATTACCTTGTATCATGGCTCTCTTTTTATCTGCTCGGGCGCTCTTCTCGTGTAGTATTTAAAAACACACTTTCTCCGCCATTCTCCCCTTCATCTGGAGTTCCACAAGGCTCTATTTTGGGGCCACTCCTCTTCAGCTTCTTCATAAATGAGTTACCTGCTCTGATGAATACCGCTGTTTATTATATGCAGATGATTGCAAGCTTTTCGCTTCAATTGTTGGCCCCGATGATTGTTTATCATTGCAATCTGATATAAATACATTATCAACGTGGTGTAGCTCCAATCATGCCTTTCTCATTCCCTTACAAAATTGACACTACTGACTTAACTTACGTCTCTACTTTCAATGATCTTGGAGTTACTTTTGAGAGTCGTCTTAAATTCAACGAACATTATTTCGCCACAATAAAGAAAGCATCTAAGCTTGCAGGTTTTGTTTTACGCTGCTCTAGCGATTTTAACTCTGTTTGTTCTTCCATCAAATTGTTTGTTTCGCTAGTTCGCAGTTGGCTAGAGTATGCTTCCTTCATATGGTCTCCCACATCTTCCACATATACTACCGCCATAGAATCCGTACAACGAAAATTTACAAGGGCTCTACTTTACAAGTTCAATCAGCCTTATCTACCGTATGCTGAGCGGCTTGGCTGCTTTAACTTGTTATCCCTTCAAAAGCGGAGAGTATTCCTAGATGAGTGCATCCTTTTCAGTGGCGGATTTACCAGTAGGCTGAGTAGGCTGGAGCCTAGGGCGGCAAATTTTACGGGGGCGGCAAATTTGGAGCAAATATTTTTTTTTGAGTTAAACACATTGTAAACAAACTGAAAAACTGAATTCCAAATACGAATTATAACGCCAGATATAGAGTTTATCCTTTTCATGAGATACGTTTTGGGAGCAGTGTGTGAAGTGTGTTTGTCACCGTTATGTCCGAGCTTCAAACACTAGGAACGTTTTATTATCGAAAACGAATCTGCGAAAAGCCGTTTCAATTTCTTGCAGACTGAAATTCAATTTTTTCCTTTATTTTTATTTATCTGACATCTTTTTTTATTAAAAAAAACATAATCGATTCTATCAGTATTTCCAGGCACGGATTTCCCATATGGGCAAGTGCCCAGGGCGGATGATTTTTAAGGGCGGCAATTTTTGAAACTTTTCGTTGGCTTAAAATTCTGTGAATGATTAATTTTGGGAAACTCAACACTGAAAAAATTGGGCTATCTAAAATTAAGAAACTCTTTTCTCATTTGCAAAATTCCCGAATTTAGAATTAGAATTTCTCTAAATGTGACAATTTCTTCTTGAATCGATCCTATTTTCAAGACCTTTTGAGAAATAGGAAGTAGATTCGAGCCTAAACCATTATTCTCAATTCAAGCAAACAAATGCTTGATAATAATTTTTTTTTACATATTCCATGCAAAGCTCGTGGAAAAGCTTTATTTTAACTTTAGCTTATATTGGAGCGTTGTAGTAGATTTGTCAGAAGTGTCTATGGCTCAGTGGGTAGCGCGTTTGACTGGGAAGAATGGGGTTATGTGTTCGATGTTGGTTGGATGCAAGTTTCTTTTTTTATTTTTGTTTAGATTCTCTTGTCTTTTTCATAAGAAAAGTTTGCTTGATTCAAAGTTACTTTTCCTTAAAGCGCTGCTAATGGCATTTCACTTGGATCAGTGTGACTAATTCTCAAATGAAGAGAAATATTTCTTGGCTGTTTTTTATTGTCTTTTTTTTCTTGATTTGAGCCATATTTTCTTTACTTTAGCAGGCGATTCGGTTTAAGGAGCAATCATAATTATACAATTTTCCTAATCTTTTTCTAGTTACCTAGGCGTATTCCAGGGTGCCCAATCGCACACTTACATTGTTATGTAAATAATACTCATTCATATAAAAATTTCAGTTATCGTATGAACTAGACTTCACTGCACACACTTCACGCAAAATTATGCTCCAATTAAACAAGGGTATAGGAATCTACCATATGCGAGGATGTTTTGGGTGAAGCAATCAAACTCCAGAATCTACATTAAATGCTGGACATGTTTTTAATATACGAGTACTTTACTATTTCCTATTTCCCGACAGCAAGCCTCTTTAAATCCCACCAGATAAAAAAATGAATAATATGTCTTTGATCAGAAGGATCCGCCGTAGAGCGCAAATCGACTCTAAAGATAAGGTTTCGTCCTATTTCAGAAGGTCCTAGCTATTCTTCAAAAGATACAGTCGCTTCACAAGGGCAAACAAATCGCAAAGGAGGACCAAGTGCAAACGGGATCGATTTTCCACAAAAAAGGATAGAAAGGATCAGGATGCTGATGTAGAGCATATTATGGCGCACATTTTGCTAGAAATGTCAGAGTCGTATTTAAAAAGTTACCTTCTAAGATGCGACCTTAGGATAACAAATTTTGCAAAGGAGGCCCAAGCACAAACGGTTTCAATTTTTCATGAGACCCAAAGCCAAAGGACAAATAATTCGTAAAAAGAAGGGAGCAAGAATTATAGTTCGATTTTCCAAAAAATGCGTTGAAGGGCGTATCTATTGTATTGATCATTGAAAAATTAAAAATTGTTCGGACGTATACCTATACATAATCTTTTTTTGGATCCAGATATTTTGCTTCAATCCAAATTTAAAGATTTCATACAAAGTCTGAAACAGTTTTCAATTTTTGTATAACGGGAAATGCCTTCATAAACAAAACAATTTTTACAAAGACTACATTGTCAAAAATTAGCATTCGTTCTAAACTAGTTTCTGGGTTAGGTGATCAATTAGAATAGGCAACCCTAGTAAAAGCAAGTTCATATTTTCGCGTTTTCTGTTACTACTTTAGTTTTCCACACTTGAAATTGGCTGGGATGTAATCAGGAATTGGTTTGGGGGGGGGGGGGGGTCCTCTCGATATTATATGCTATATTGACTATCAAGCTTTTAAGTAGGTAATATGTATGTATCCATCTTGTGAAAAGGTTTAAAAGAAATTCTAAAAATTTTTGACGTTTAAATTGTTGAATTTGTAATTTTTTCTGCGGAGAAAAATATACAATACCAACGATGCCAAAAATCATTTAAAATAATTAAAATCAGTAAACAAAACTTTTGCTAAATAACATCAACGCGTCCTTGCATTTCGCCAAGTTGTAAATTGGAATTTTAACTTTTTTTGAAATAATTTAAAAATCATGAAATTGTCTTAGCTTAAAAATAGAAGAATACTCAGGACCCACGAAGTGGAAAGCACTAACCTATTAAAGTGTAAAGGAAAAATTTGAGAATAAATGAAGGTTAATCAAAGAAGTTCGTCGTATTCGAGTATTAATTCTCGACTCAAAAAAACAATAGTGTTCCGCACATTTTTGCACAACTTGATTGGGTGGGAAACGATACAAAAACTAAACGCCTTGGCCCTTGATTCTGGTAATCTCCCTTCAGCAATATTCTAGTAGAGCTTGGTAGGGGCGGCAAAATGTCAACAGCCTACTAGCGGTAAATGTGTAAATCCGCCACTGATCCTTTTTAAATTATGCCGTGGTCTATTAAATTCATCGCTGACTGATTATATAATTTTCCGTGTTCAGTCGTACAACACGCGCTCAACTCTAGTTTTTGACCCACCCACAGCGGAAGTTTCGGTCTTCATGAACTCGCCTCTTATTCGTTCCATGCGCAATTATGATAGACTGCAACTCGGTCCTTTGGCTACTTCGCTCATTTCGTTTAAAAATCGACTACATAGTAAACTGTTAGTAACAGACATTTTTTGTGATTTTTGATTTTTGTTTTGTGTATCTATTTTCTATTACTTGTTTAATTTGCTCTTTTCTACTTTTTTTTTTACATTAATTAAAAACGTGCTTGTTTTATTGTTTTAGCATTTTACTTAAGTGCATTTACTTAGTCCTTATAAATTAACATTTGAATTAATACTCTTTAACGTCATATTGTTAATTATACCGTTTTTGGATTATATTTTCCTGTTTTGGTATTCTTGAATAAATAAATAAATATTATATACTTAAGGGATATTAAAAATACAAATAATTTCAGAAAAAAAAATCATTTTATTTCAAACCGTTATTCTTCTATAAAGGGAAGTCTAAATTTTCGGTCCGTCATAACTATAGCCGCACTTGGAATCAGTATCGTAAAAATTGTTTAAAAAGCCGAAATTGAGGAAATTAATAACGGGAAAAATCTTTTTAAATAAAATTTACTCCGAGGAATTATTTGGTTTATTTCTCAGTAAATCATTATAACGGGTTTCCAAGATTTTTGCTTATTGACTTCTCAGTATCGATAACCGTTTCTTTTACATAGAAAACTCTTCGAAATTGTATTCATCTTATGAATTTCACGTAATAATGTTTCCTAAAGATTTTCTGTATAAATTTGATGAAGCAAGGGTGACCTCTGTAACATTTGTTCCATTGGAACCTTCTTGAAGTGCAATGATTGGCGAGAGATGATGCAATCTCTTGCTAGAAAATCCGTTATGTGCCATGTCTTCTGTATTAAAACGAAAAAACTTTATCGGTAAGATATTCCAGAGAAGTTTTTACTGTATTAGAGGTTGTTACATCAACTTTTAAACACATTATCTAACCCTGCATAACATTATTAAGGAACTCTGTCCAAAATTTGTATTGAGATCTACGAATATCTGGCAAGTGTGCATTAAAAGTATTGGACGGGATAGTCTAAGAATACTTGATTTTGTCATTTACATCATAGGAAACACTTGATAGCATTCCCTGACGATAAACTGCTTCCATTTTATACAGCAGATAGGACACATAACGGATTTTAAAGCAAGAGATTGCATCATCCCTTACCAGTCGTAGTATGTACTTTAAGTTGGTTGCAATGTTTCAAATGTTGGAGAGGAACCTCCCATTGATCCAAATTAGACAGGAAACCTTCGAGAAATATTATAACGTAAAATTTAGTAAAAAAACACGAGTTCAGAAAGTTTTCTATGTACAAGCAGCGGTTGACGATGCTAACAAGCTAATAAGCCTAAAACTCGAAAAAATGTTAAAATGATTTCGTGAAACATAAACAAAACAATCTCTCAGAGTCTATTTTATTCGAAAACGATCTCTCCCGTTATTAATTTACTCAATCTCTGCTTTTTAATCAGTTTTTGCTATAATAATTCCAATAACTTCCGGCTATAGTTCTGACAGAAGGGAAATTTAGTTTTTCCTTTATAGGGAAATAACGGTTTCAAATAGAAGGAAACTTTTTGTGAAATTATTTGGGTTTGAAGTATCCCTTTTGTTTATAGTATGTAGAATAACTGTGCTCTCTTTAAATTTCCAAGGATCAGTCCGTCTTATGATGCGGCTATTGTTATGACAGGTAGTGTATTTTATACAAGTTTTATTAGGAATTAAATTACCTATGTAATGGGGTCTAAACCGTCACACTATGGTCAATCGAGTCGAGCTGTGACGAGTCAAATTTTGAAAATTATTTTCGGTCTTGAGCCGCATTAAAAATTGACGCCGTTTATCCCTCCTTTGCGATTGTTTTGGTATTGAGTCATATTTTTGAATGGCTGTATGTATTCTTATAACACATATTAGGTACCTACTGGATTTTTATATAAAACAAAAATATATTTTTCTTTTATTTATTTTGTACTTCAAAAATAAAAAACAGGTATAAACAAAACATATTCATAGTACAAACATGTATCCACTAAATTAAATGATCGTTAAAATGTATTACGAAATCATGATGGTTCGGCCATTATAACTGGCTTTTATTACACGCACTTATATGACGACATTTCATAATTACAGTGGCATGCAAAGTGTATGAATTGCAAAGCGTTCATAAAACATGCACAGAGCATGATTCCGTCGCGCTCAATTTAAATAGCTCCTATAAGGACGGCAAATCAGTTCAACACGCGTCAATACCGCTACACATTTGCAAATATGCATACCTACTCGTCCCCATAACAGACATATAGTGGTGCGTCGTCGTCGAATCCGTATTTGACATTACGCCAATATATTTTACGATTACGATTATGGGCTCATATAAACAATTTCAGTAATGACTTGAGCACCTAATAAAAATCCAATTTAGAACAGATAAACAAAAATAAAAGCAAATCTCCCTCTTCATACTCCTTCCGTTTCGTGATTTTTTCTGTTTGTAGTGTCTGAGAAGATCAACAACAGGCCGACCGACAATATACTCTCCAAAGACCATCTTTTTTATTAGTATCCGCTATCAAATCAACTTGTTCCACTGACGACCCCACGTTCCGTACGGGCGGTGTTGGCGTCGACTTTATACTTATCTGTACACACTTTTTGTGCCGCTGCCGCACCAATAAGAAGCAGAAAATGTGATTCTGTAATAAAAAAATACTTTCTGTCAGTCAAAACGACTGACACGAGAGTAAACAAGATGCAAGGTGCAAATGGTGCAAGTGCGCGGCGGAGCTCTTGCGGACCATAAGCCGAGAAGCCGGCAACCGGCCAAACTAACCACACAAATAATGCCAGTCTAATAAAAATATCGTTTAAAGTGACGTTAAAATGTCATAAAAAAGTAGTAAAATTCATGATGAAGGGGATGAAGAAATGGCACGCTACGCTACAGTGGTGTGCCATGGGTAGTTGAGTCTCAGTATGGCATTTCGGTTGGATTTACCCGGTATGTTGTGGATTTGGATTAAGTTGCTTTGGACTCTTGTCTTTTTGTCTATGGAATGCAGGAAGAATTAGGTAAGTTGTTTAGGCATAGTCTAAAATTGCGTATAAGATATAAAGTAAATTCAGTTTAATCGAGAGTTCATTTGTACACAGAACATTCATTATCATTCTCCTTTTCTTTTTTTTTTTTTTTTTTTGATGAGAAGGTTTATTTTGCTTTCCACAAATTTATGTATTGCTTTTGCATCGATATTGCAAAAATGATCCCTTGTCAGATATCATTAATCGTTCGTTCCTAATGTTGAAATTTAAGTGAAAAGTAAGAACAAATCTTTCTTTTTTCACTCCTGCATATTCTGTACTATTTCATATCCATTATAGAAACTACAATCTGTCCTCGTACGTATGCATTTTCGTGTTTTCGGTAGCAACCGTTCCGTTTTTAGGGTTTTTTAGATTTTACAAAAAACCCTTATGAAATCGATTTTGTCCGTCCGTCTGTCCGTCCGTCTGTTCACTAAATAACTCGCGAACGGCTTAACCGATCTTCATGAAATTTGGAAGAATGTGTAGAATGGTAACAGTCTTTGGCACGAAATACTTAAAAGTTGGTAGGACAAAAATAACAGGGTGTCCCGGACATTTGCAAATTTGTTCACTAACCGATCGTTATGAAATTTGGTAGGAATGTGAAGAATCGTAACAGTCTTTAGCACGAAATACTTAGATGTTGGTAGGACAAAGCAAACAGGGTGTCCCGGAGATTTGAAAAAGTCGACTTTTTTATCAAATCAAAGAACTCGATGGGTACATTTCATATCAGTATCAGTTTGGAGTCATGGTAACGGCGTTACAGCTAATAAATCCAGTTAATATGTGGAGCCATCATACATAGTAAATCTATTTTTGGATTGGTCTAACTAAAAAGTGTTACAGAATAAAAGGCGTTAGCCTTTCATTCTGGAACGCGTTTATTTAGCCCAATCCAAAAATAGATTTACGAGAAGCATTTCATTAACATTGTGCATAATTCTTATTTATTACCTATAAAATATATGTTCAAAATTATTCACTATGTATGTATCCAAAATCTAAAAAACCCTCGTATTGCGGGCGCAGCCCTCTGTACGCCGGTATTTTTTTTTATCGAATCGAGACACGCTTGCATTTCATGGAGGGAAGAGCGGAGGCTTGAGTGTGAGTGTACTCCGAGGAGCTAAACCTAGCAGCTCTCTTCGTCTAGGAGAGTTGATATCAGTATATCAGGTGGAGATGCATGGATTGCTGCAAGTGCTGGAACGTCTTCTGAAAGGCCGGGTACTGGAGAAGAACATTTTGATATCACTCGACAACCAATCGGTGATCAAGCGCATATGCAGCAATCTAACATCAATTCAAAATTAGTACTTGAATGTTTCCAGAAGCTCAATGGAGTGTGGTTCAACAAACGAAGTTACGCTAATGTGGATTGAAGGACACCACATATGTACATTGGTGTACGAAAGGGCCGATACCCTATCAAAAGAGGGGTCAGCAGAAAAGTTACCAAGGACTGGAACCCAAAATTTCTTTAGGAAACAACATAATGAGGGTCAAGATACGTAGCTGAATTGACTTCATGAAGGAAGAGGTCGATAATTAATGCAGTCGATTTCTGGTAATCACTGATAACTGTAAGGGGACGAAATGCTGTATGATTTATAGTAGGTACATAACTCATTTGTTGGCAGTCGAATGCAGAAGATACATTGCGAGCACGAGCTACTATTTTGAATTCCCGAATAACGATACTTTCTTGGAAAATTTCCAGAACACAGAATGAAAGATAATTTTACGTAGAAACTATGTAGCACCTATATAGTGTTTTTTTTTTCAGACGTGTAGTTTTCAAGAAGAAATGAAACGCATATAATTTAATGTTATGGTCAAGAACATAGCTTTATTATAAAGATAAGGGTTTGCCATTATGTTTTAAAAATGATATCGGGTAAGTGATAAGTGAGCTGTCGACGCGATCGGACTCGATTTTCGTCTTCTCACTAAAATAATACTCGCGTCGCGTCGTTTGTGTGCCTAAATAGTATTAATACACTCCCAGTCACTAGAATAGGGACAGCCTTTTCGAGAGTTGTTTATCTCAAAATATCCTCTTCCTTGCCGCAGAGAGCATAACTCAGTATTTGTTTACAAAGGCTATTATGTTGCTCACAGTTTGCGAGAAAAAAATGAAACATTTAATAACAACAGTTATATTTCATCAACATTATGCACTAAATTCTACGTTTAAGAATGGGTCATTTGAATAGGGGCTCTAGTGAAATCCTGGTGTTACTTAAGAAATAATTCAAATAGTATTCGATTTATTTTTTCAGTAATGTGTATTTCCTACTTAATTTAAAACTAAATTTAATTAATTTGTATGTTACTATAATTAACTACATAATTTAAATTTAAATAGGATTTACTCAAATAGGGGACAATTTCCTTCTACATATGAAGTGCTACCCAAAATGCCGTTCCAATAATAAAGCGCCCGGGCGACAGCCCGGCTTGCCCCTACCAAAAGCGGGCGCTGACCTCATAATCGCTTCCTTAGGTCTTAAACTTTGAGATTTCTTCATATTAAATTCAATTATATTGCAAACAACTAAGGAAAGTGAAGACTCGTCGCTTTGTCCTTTTGTCCATGATAAAATCGTCATTCAGCTAATTTTAACGAAATAATGTTGATAGACTTTCCAAATTTAAAGGTTTTCAGAATATAAACGCTAGAGCTTTGAAATTTTTAGTAAATATGATAAAATCGGCGCTCTACAAGTGTGTAAAATTTATCAGAAAAATTGGTCTCTTGGTTCCCGAGTTATTGACTTTCAATACGATTATCTCGTAGACAACCAATCGTAGACCCAACAAAACTGACACCTTGTGGAGTCTTGAGATTTAAAGAAAACGTGTAAAGAACTGCGCTCTAGAAGTGTGCCCCCTTCGCCTAAATTTTAGAATATTTCGATTGTTGTGCCTTCTGAACCGTAAAAGTTTTTAAATTTTCAGCAAATATGATAAGAAAGCCGTCTAAAAGTGTGCAATTGCAATCAGAAAGATCAGCCTATTATCGATTGCCAAAAGTGGGATTATATCGAAAATAACGCATCGGAGACCCACAAAGCTTACACTTTGAAACGGCTTTAACTTCGGAACCGTGATAAGTACAGCCCACTGTGGGTAAAGCTAAAATACTTACTGGGCATATGATACAAGCCTCCAGTTTAAAATTCAACTCAAAACCAACTTTGATATTTTCAAGCCATGCTTTGCCCACTCTTTACTTTTTAATGGTGACTTTTCGAACAACAATAGAATAAATTATATATCTAGTTAAAAATAAGGAAAAAAAATGAAAGTTTTAGAAATATGCTGTCCGATGAAATTTGTCGCCCCGGGCAGTTTCCCAGGTTGCCCATATGGGAAATCCGGCCCTGTATGTGTATATATATGACTATTTGTGTTACAATTCCTATTGCGACTATCGGGAGGTTATGCTAACTATACATACCATATGTTCACTAATAAGAATTATTTCAAAGTCTCCCGGTTTTATAGATTTTTTTAGAGATAATAATATTTCAGCTTCCAACCAATAGATAACTAAAATGCTTGGAACAATCCGCTTTCTTTTTTATCCAATTATTTTTTGACTGCGCTTCAGCTATTCACCCTGAACGACCAACGATTCCTTAAAAACCTATCATCAGTTTAACTTCTAATCGCACATTTCCATATTGAATGGGTGGGTGGCTGGTAAATTGTTCAATTAGCGACCGGTAGTCGAGGAGAACCTGAACATCATTCTGTGTATAATTTCTGTGTGTAGCGCATGGTGCCTTCCCGCAACCGATTCACGCCTAAGTCCACTTGATGAATGTGCAGCCGTGAACCATCAGCCCACCGTATAGCATAATAGTCCATCCATATGCTCCTAACCGTAGAACCATACACAAACATGCAGTCTTCATCATTCCACCACAAACTGAAACTCGTGCAGTCGGTGGCCAATACCTGGGCTTAAGCTGCTCGAAACCAAGTGCTCCATACTAGCTACCAGCATTGGACGTGTTCGAGAAGTCCTCAAGTTCAAGAACCTTTTTCCTTATGGTGCAAGAGGAATATCGTGAAGTTGCCCTTCGTGCACTCGTTTAGCATTCACCAAACTCGACTTGATTCCAAAGTTATTCAAGGAAAAGAAAAGCAAAATAGCCAAAGCATCGAGGAAAAAACGAAAAACAACCACTTGCAAAAGAAAAGTCCATTCTTTTCAATATATCATTCTTTCTTTATGCTGGCGAGGAGCGATGTACTCGTACTCGCGGGGTCCCCATGCCTGGCAAGTTGCATTCTAGCCGTAGCCTGGTTTTGTTGTGTTTCCGTCCATCCATCGCGAATATGGAGAAACTCAGTCGTCCCAAGTGGATCGTTGTTCCCGCGTGCTTCGTTTGTTTGCGCTGTGTCGGACCGAATCGCAAATACAAAAACTCACTTATGCCACGGATTCAGGTCTAACTGGAACGTCTTAGAATGCAATGTACTCGTATAATGTTATCATGGCCATATCAGTCGTTGGATGGCGACTACTCTCATTCCTTTCGTATACCACAAAGTGTTTCCTTCAAAAGTGGGGAACACCGCATGCAGAGTGTGCAAAACGAACTGAGACAGAGTCGTTTATCGTCCCAAGGTCGGAAAAGGAAACCAACTGCTCCACAAAGGCTCTGCATTACTACACGGGAATATAAAGAATAAACTCAAGTACCATATTATTTTTATCTCTTTCTGTCCCTTTAACAATAAATGACAATCATCTAACACACCATAAAAACTTGTACAGAGTCAATTTCATATTCATCACGGTACAAGGTGAGTGCGAGCAGGATGAGCTGCGACCGTCCCGAATCCTGACTATTACTGGAGTAAGGGAGACAGGACGCGCTGATTGTATAGGTATACACGAAGGAGAATTTCGTGTATCCCGTACAAGGACGATGGAAACGTTTTTGTATATGGGGGTGAGACGGATGTTGTGAGCGCTAGCATATTTTATGCAGACTGCGTTTGTTCCCCCACCACCCTCCTTCGTCCAACTGAAAAGTAAGACCAACTATGGAAAAAATCTTATGAATAAGCTCGGGTATAGCTTCAGTCTCCCCGAAACGGCACACTTTCTTCTTTACCATATAGCAAAGTTGGCTGTTGTTCAGAGACGACGGAATGGAAATTTGGTATATACATACCTGATCCCAGCAAGGGACAGGGGGATGGGGCGTGTGAATGGCATCTTCGAAGTCATCAAATCGCCGAGTGTATTAGGTAGCAAAATTTTTACGATCTCGTTATGGACCATTTCGGCGATTGTTCTGATCCTTTTCATGACCAAGTCGATTCTATCCAGCATACCTGAGCTGCTGAGCCTGGAGCTTAGAGCTGCGAGCGTACATGTTGTAGGCAGGGAGTTGTATAGGGTTGGGGGACATTTCAGGAAATGTACGCTAGTTATAAGGCGCAACAACAACGACGGACTATTCCCGATGGTCGTCTTGATGGTGGTCGAACGTTCATGGAACGTCGTCGTTGTCGTCGGTCGATTCCTTTCCTACCTTTTGTGGCCGTGGCAAATGATTGTCCGATTGTTTGCTTTTCGGTGATTTTAATGAGTTGAAAGTGGCAATGCGGACAAGATTGGTCGTTTTGGGGACGCTTTGAATGACGTTACGGATTGTTTATTGGAAGTCGATTGATTTGCACGGAATTGAGCTGGAAACCAGTGTATAGCAATTAACGTGCCGTTTAAATACACCGTGCTAGCCTGGACTTCTATGCAAAATATACATGCACTTGAAATGGCATCTGAATATGGTGCAACATTGTATTTACGTAGTGCTAAGGTAAAAGGGGCTTTGAGATGATATATTCAGTAACAGGGTGGACACCGTAGGTATATTCTCTGGGGCTTGTTGGATATCTTCGACGAAGTTGTTTATTGCCAGGGAGTAATATTCTGTGTACTAGCGTATCTGAAGATGGAGACGTATAATGGCAATTGTGGGTAAAAACTGCATGGGGTTATGCAATCATTGTGATCATTTGTTTGAGGGTTACTCGTACGATGATTCTAAGGAGGACAACATTGTGGCTGATGAGGATGATCATACTATGGCCATTTGTTAATTTGTCAGTGAGAAAAATGGATTAGTGCTGTGTTTGGATTTGGACTCGTTTAATTCACGAGGGCGCCACAGTGCGTCGTTCCATAGGCAAACATAAAAAAATTGACTATTTTTCCCCGGAATCAAAGTTAGCCAATATCAAAAAGAACATGTTGGAGTATCCGAATATGTAAAAAAAAATTTTTTTGTTTCGTTTTTTTAGTAATTTTATGGACTAAAGTTGAAAAATATAAAAAAATCAAAAAAGTAGGCTGTACTTTAACTTCTTTTCGATCTTTTCGCAAGTTTTTGGCAAACATAATTATATTTTTTAGGATAAGTATGTTCCACTAAAACTCTTCGGATAATTTTTTTTTTTTTTAATCTTTTAATTGAATAAAAAATTTAAAAAAATAATTAAAATAGGAAAAAAAAAACTTTAAATTGAGATTAAAAAAAAACGTCAAAAAACGTTTTGGGTGGTTGATATTTTCCAAAAGATACAAATGTCTACTTTAAATTAAACTAGTATTGGTTTGCCTTTTTTTGCCTTTTTTTACGCAATTGGCATTTTTACTGAACTAGTTCCTTGGAAAATGGCAACTGGGCTATTTCTAAAGTCACTAAAAGTACATAATAATTTTAGCATAATATTAAGCGTTTACACACTTTTGCGATAGAAGAGATAATAAATTTCAAGCACGAACAAAAACAAAATAGTATAAATAATTTTAATTAATTAATTAAATTAAAAATTCGATTAATTCAAAAATACCTAAAAAATATGAATATAAATACATAATGCATATTGTTTTCTATGAAATTTGATTTCTGAAGTCCAGTGTAAACCATATCATGCAAAAAATATTTATAATAATATAATAATAAATTGTTATTAATTGAAAAAATCGTTAAAAATCTATCAAATACCTACGAAAAAACTTTCAAAGTGAGATTTAAAAATTACGCATCGAAAGATTTAGAGTAGCTACAATTATTTTTGCTTTTTTAATGTAATTTGTATTTTTATTCAGCCAAATTTATTAAAATTTTTCGATAATTTTAAGGGTACTGGCGAGTGGTCAAAGCATCAATAAAGAAAAAATTGGGGACCTTCTAGATCACACCAAAGGGTTATATTTAGAATTATACCCGTGGTACTACATGTTCAATAGTTTGCACAAGGTTCTAGTGCACAGAATTGAGGTCATTGATTCCTTCCATTTGCCAATTGGAAATTTATCTGAGGATGCTTAGGAGGCACTGCATAAGGAAGTTAGAAGGAATCAATTGTCTCACACTTGTAAGTTTTCCAGAACCAGTTCCAATAAGGATTTAATGCAAATGCTCCCTTAAACTTGGACTCTTTCCTAGCGTCCCTGCGCGCTCCAAAAACTACAAAACAACATCACATAGACGCAGAAGTCAATTCATATATAAACCAATTAGATTCTACTTCCCATTGCCAATTTTGATGTAAGTTTGCTGGATTTGAAAAGCGACGATGAGTCAGATTAATTATAAGTATGTATTTTGTTAATATTATTGTTATTCTATAAAATAAAAACAATAAAAAACGAAAAACACGAGAAACATGACTTCGGAGGATGCATATCAATGAAGTATTTAATTTTTTGAACCACTATATCTCCAAATTGCAAAACTCCGTTTCTTTGAAATTTATATATTTTAAATAGTGACACTTGAGCAATGTCAGAGTGAAAAAATATTAAGTTTAAATGTGGGTTCTTGAAAGATATTAGGCATTTTATAAAGCCCCCAAAAATGGGTAAAATTCATCGATTTCTCTCTTAAATATCTCAGAGCGCAGTTGTTTCCGGATAATAATTTTTTCACCAACTAATGTTTATTCTTTGCTTTAGATAATAGCTAAGTTTCAAGAAAATTGGTTATCCGGTTACCAAGTTACGATTTTTTATATTATAGCCTATCTTAATACCATTTATCTTCCTCACATTTTTATCAATATCTCGAAAATCCATCATTTATTCATCTTGAATTTTATACAGAATTGAGAACCGAACTACCTTAATATATCCACCAAATTTCATAAAAATCGGTAAACGCGTTCTTAAGAAATTGATTTTTGACCACCCTCTCCATACATTCGACGCTCTGTGGGGCGGTTCAAATATGACCGAGACAAAAAGCTCTGACACGTTTATTTATTATAGAAAAAATTTTAAAAATTTACTGTTTTTCTAGGTACTCCCCCTCAGTAGTTACACATTTTTTTCACCTCTCCGGGAGATTTTTGATGTCGGTATCGGAAGTTTGTTGGGCAACTCGGACAGCCATGAGCGCACAAGCTCCTCTAACTCGTCGTCGGTGTTGAATTTTTTACCTCTTTTAGTGGTCCAAACATATGGTAGTCACAGGGTGATAAATACGGACTGTAAGGGAGGTGTTCCAGTACCTCCCACCCCGAGTATCGAGCATGAGCCGCGCGGTATAAGGACGCGCGTTATTCTGGAGAAGTTCAACAGTTTGGGAACCCATCGCGCCGTTATTTTGCGACATTGAAGGTGTTCGTGGATGAGAGATTCTACACTGCCAATACTGATGCCGAGTTCAGCCGAAATGTCTCGAACAGTCATCCAACCAGGCGCGCACAGAGGGTGGGGCAAAAGGGGCAATTTGCCCCGGGCCCCGCGTTGGAGAGGGCCCCGCAGGGACAGTTGTCTCGTAGTGCGCATACGTCTACAAAATTATTACACGAATTGATGTCAGATAAATTTTATTTATCTTGTTTTACGTTATTCAAAGCATTTCTAAGACCCTATAGGATTTCCCTTAACCTACTTTTTTCAATTAAAATTGCTAAATCTAAAATTGGCACTGATCTTGATATATTTTAGGTGTTGAGATCAACCGCACACTCTGCCGAAATTTATCTAATTAATCGGTATTCTCTTAAAGTCTGAGTGTTAACCAAGAAACTGAAAGGGATGGAAGCCCTTTAAATGAATATTTCTTATTTAATAATATTCTTTTCACCGTTGTTTGCAGCTTCTCTAACACAATTTGAAAGAAAGAAACAGTTTTTCCTGCTGCAAATAGTTTTTATTTTGGCATATGTACATTTCGGAAGCAACTCGCTTCCTTCTTCAGTGCCTATGCTTCTGAAGCATAGGCACTGAAGAAGGAAGCGAGTTGCTTCCGAAATGTACATATGCCAAAATAAAAACTATTTGCAGCAGGAAAAACTGTTTCTTTCTTTCAAATTGTTTCTTATTTAGTTTCCATAAATTTATATTTATTCAAGTCTCTCTCTGATTGTTGTTAACTCATTGTAGTCTTATCTGTAACTATGCTCTCGAACTAGCAAAATTTCTCAACGTTTTCTACTGGTTTGGTTTTAGACTTTTGTTCTCCTATGGATTAGTGCACACTCGGTCTTAGTAACGTTTATGAAGAGACAAGAATTTCGATTTTCCCAATGCCATCAGCAGTGACGGAACAACTTCACTCTGGGCCCTCCCGCCAACTTCTTGAGTGGGCCCCCTACACTGAGAAAAAAGTAGAGTGAAATCAATCGAAAAGACTCTTGAAGGTCCATCCACTCTTTTCAGTCATCAGTCACAGGCATTTTCCATACAAGTTGATTGATTGATTGACAATCTGTGAATTTGTATATGAAATTACTGTGACTGCGACTAATGACTAAAAAGTGTGGATCGATCTTGAGCCAAATATTTTGAAACATGATTTTGACGTTACAGTTTTACTACTAAAATTAAGAACATCGTACTTAAAATAACTTTGCTAAGAGCTACTTTGGCTCTTTGCATTCTTACGTTGAGAATAGCGTTCTTGTTGTAACGTTTATTAAATTGATGATTTCATCAATTGATTTTTTTTAATAAAAATGCTCACGCAGCGCACCATTGACCTCTATAGGTGTTAGTGATGTTTAAGCATAGAAAATTACCTGCGCCTACAATGAGATTCGATCCCGTGAACCTATGATTCGAAGACGAGCGACCTATCTATCTACCCTAATGCCGCTCTCTCAGCATCCTGGCATCCTGTAGTAGGAACAACATTTATAGAGTTTCCAATTACAAATGTTCATTTTCTCAAAGGGGCCACTTTTATTTATATGCCCCGGGCCCGTAAATCCTTTGCGCGCGCCTGCATCCAACAGTCCTCCAAAATGAGTTGTTCTACGCGGTGAATGTGGTCGGGTGAATGTATGCAATTCTCTTTCGTGAATTGAGAGACTGTGCTAAACATATTTTAATATAACAATAATTTCAGCTAGGGTTCATCGAATGATACCCAACCGGAACTGTAACTTCATTTCTGTGATAACTTACTGAACGTGCTGTTGCTCTCAACACCCTTTTTTTTAAAACGCAGTTAAAATCTTGGAAATTAGATGTCACTAAAACATCTGCGTCCTTAGTCCAATGTTGGACTGTCGCACCTGTTATTTTTTTTTACTTGAAACTATTGTTAAACCTTATTGTTTCACTTGAGGTTCATCCACGGAATGTAGGTATTCTGAAACAATCTAATGATTGATTTTTAACGGTGTTTCGCCATTGTTTGTTTTTTTTTCTAACACTGAAAAAATCATTTGCTAGAAACAAGACAAAATACAACAGAAAACAGCCATGGAATAGTTTTCCTGATTTAAGATGTATTTTCTTATTTCAAGGAAAGTCTTTGCTTAAAATAAATAAATAAGCATTATTTTAAGCAAAACTTTTCTTGGAACAAAAAACACATCTTAAATCAGGAAATTTTTTTCTTGGAACAAGAAAATATACCTTAAACCAGGAAAAATTATTCCTTGGCTGTTTTTTGTTGTATTTTTTCTTGTTTTTAGCAAATGATTTTTTCAGTTAAGGCTTAAATTTATGTTGAAGTCCCATTTATAGATGGAGAATGAACACATATGAGAGTACGGTAAAAGAAGGATTTTGTTTTTTGAAAAATTTAGATAATCAACCATAATGATCTCTTATGTGCATCAAAGCAAAATAAGTTTACTTAATGGCACCATCTATAGACAACATATACGTGGTTTAATTGATAAGGACATAATAAAGTCCAACAACATGTTTACATATTGTATGTAGGTATAACTGATGACAATATAATGTTAGAGTAAGGGTTCAATCTCGCAATATATTGTCATTTACTCGATTATGAAGTATGAAGTACGACTAGATTCGCTGTCAAGCAACAATGTTACTATCGTTACATGCCGTAAATTAATTTTCTTGTTTACAAAATGGCAAGCGGCTACAACATATACTGTCGGTTTATAAATTATTTAGAAAATAATTGTGACATCTCCATAATTAATGTGACTCTTACTGAGCGTTTAACCAATCATCAAAAGAAACCATTAGTGCATATTTTATTGGAAGAATAATGATAGCAATACCCCTAGCCTCTGACTTTTCGCAAAACATCAACAAAACAAACCGCGACCGCGATAACGACTCACACATATTTTTCATTACAATTTACTTTACAAGGGGGAACATATCTATGTACTAATGCACAGTTACATACCCACTTGCACTTGTTAGACATGCAAAATGTGCGAAAAATTCTCTCACTGCAGTGCAATTGATCGATCGTTTTTGCTCAGTTTTCCTCGAGATTTCTCTCCTTCTCTCACATGGTAGGAACTTTAAGCGTCTTTTTTTTTAAAGATAAGCAAGTCTTTGTTGTAAATTATTATTTGTCGGAGGCTCGAATGAATTTGCATACAATACGCGAAACGCAAATCGGTCAGCAACAGCAGCAAAACGTTTCTTGTAGTGCAGTGTGTTTTTCCATTCTTTTTCCAACCATTCTATTGATGGGCGACGGCGATAATGGATTGACAGCTGACGGGGGAAAAACAATTATATTGTTAAAAATCGCAGCAAATGAGATGTATGTTTGTTTACATACATTCATTATTCGCTGCATTTACATACAAGCGTAGCACGTCAAACTGTCTGCATGGATATGAATGCAAAGTTGAAAGGTTTTGCGAAAAATGAATGAGGACAAGTGCGGAAAGTGATGTGGGAAACTAAGACGGGCGTTTTTGCATCGAAACATAAAATAGGTATAGATAAAATGAGAATGCATTCATTTTTTATCTGAATGATAAGTTTATGGCCACCCCACCCACTCTAAGTGACCAACTTGAACTGTAGATAGTCACAGTTGCCATGCCAGCCTTTTGAGTCTCGATAAGTCGTAAACCATACATACATCAATAGGCTAGTCAGGAAGATGGCAAGCAGATAATGATAAATGGTCAAATGCGTGTTAAATTCCGACACCGAATGTCCTGCAGAACTGACGAATGACATGCCATAAACCAAAGCTTTGTATGGATGTGTTCTCTAT
The DNA here is from genome assembly GCA_949715475.1 of Microchrysa polita. Taxonomy (NCBI): domain Eukaryota; kingdom Metazoa; phylum Arthropoda; class Insecta; order Diptera; family Stratiomyidae; genus Microchrysa; species Microchrysa polita. The sequence continues at coordinate 18,252,846 of OX454421.1, read as the reverse complement.
GACGACAACTTGCATTGGGCCATATGGAAAAGCCATTAATTCTACTCATGCATTGCATGCTCGAATGGAAAGCGGGCGCGGAAAAGAAAAAAAAACGGCTGAAACTGTAAAAAATGAAAGAAAATAGAGAACAAAACGTCATAAATCTTAACCGTATACAAATAAGTAATACACAAAAAGTGAATGAAAAAAACGAGGCGACGACGACGACTCAAAATGAAGTGTGTATGTGCACACACAAAGAAGGAGCGAAAATGCATCGTGCACGGACGGCACTATATGGATGGACTGTATTGCGAACGCGACGCATTAGTGGCGCCAACATTCCACCAAATTTCATCGCTTCGCTAGTCAAAGCTTCAGCAGCTCAGCCATTGTAGCCGCTAGCTACTATACATGCGGTAGTGAAAGAACAAACCAACCCATATGCACGATGACTGTGCAGCGTTGTTGCACTCGATATAGAAGAGCCTGCAAGACTCAAACACTGTTCTCGCGGCAGCGACTGCACGCGCTTAGTTCTCAGCCCACAAATCACCTACCACCCTGTCGTCGTAGTTTTATACGTCAGTTCCTATCCCTACAACAGTACATTTATATCGGAATCCGAGTGTTCGATTCGTCTTGCAAAGGCGTTGGTGGAGGCTACAAGGCTACCATCATGCCGAGTGGATGCCAAGCATTAACGAAAAATGGTCAAAAGAGTGGAAGGTCATTGCGAAACGATTATCGCATTAATCATTCGGCCTATGCCTGAAACGTTTGCCTTAGGTTTTGGGATACGTTCCAAAAGTTTAGATACAAATGGCATCCGAATGTGTGTGGTATGGTTCGGAAAGACACCAAGAAGGATGGGCTTGCACCTCGTCAATTGCACACAGTTTAGAAGTTGACCCGGAGGAAATGATTTTGCATCTGTGATCTGCAGGGACTATACATATATAGTTTCATTGTGACGGGAAGTGATGAATTATATTTGGAGTACCTACAGTGTTGCCATAAGAATTGCTAAATATTCCGTTCACATTGAATTTGAACATCGTACCACTTATACATATTGTAGGTGAATTGATCTTTGATTGGCTTATACAAGCAGTGAACCAGCGGTAAGTATAAGTGTGTTGTGTTCTTCCCTATGGAGAAAGTACCCGTTTAGAAAATGTTGAGTAGATAAAATTCCTATGTAATCCTGGTGGCTTTACCCCAATATCCATCCCGCACAAAAGACCGAGCTTAGGTCAGCACTAAGCAGTTATGATATGAAATCTCCAAATTCCCCCCTTTCCAATAGGAAAAGTCAGAAGGCTATCTCAGGGAAGGTTTTCAAAAGCTGTTTTTCATTCGAAAGAAGCAAATATGAAGGTTTTTAGAATGCGTGAAAAAAACAATATCATATCATTCCCGAGGTGTTTACCCGCAAATAAGAAGGAATCGTATATAGGTCATTTCTGAAAGCACTTCTCCAGAAACTTTTTTTCATTCGTATAGAAGATATTCAGAAGGGTTTATTCCAGGCTGTTTTTCCTTCCATGCATGATCCTAATGTACACACACATCCCTTTAATCAAAATTTCCCCAATTATACTTGCATACGCAATCCCCAAATTCAAAAACCTGAAGACTTCTCTAAACCTGCACAACAATTTATCAAAACAAGTACATGATCACCCTGTGAGGATTACATTGTGAGCATTTTATTTTTGGGGATGGAAATTTCTAAAACATCTCACTCAAAAAACAAATTTATCTGTTATAGAAATAATATATACCTACACTGTAAATCTTTTTCAACTACACTGGAAAAAATGGTTTAGACTTTTTATCTAAAGTGAAGTAGTTGACTTAAATTTAGATAGTTTTACGAAAGAAATAGCTGATTTCTCTAATCTTCGTAGCTGCAAATACTATATAATTCGTTCATTTAACCACGCAAGATTAGAAGAAAAAGTTTAGTCAATTCTTCCACAAAAGTTGTTGATTGTACTATTCAAATATAAAATTTAACTACAAACAATCGTTCTTTTTTCTTCAACACAATTTAGCTATCCAACATTTAACAATTTATAGGTAATGAATAGCTGTCTTTACAAATGAATTAATTGAATTTGCAAATATAGTAGATGTTTCAACTAATGACGAATAGAAAAATTATCCATATCTTCGTAACTGTTTCAACTACATAGAATCATAAGCTGAAAATCAACGCGAACTTTAGATGAATTCGACTATTTCTTTAGATAACCATTCAAATTTTTTTTTCTCTGTGTAGTATGTAGATAACAGTAATTAACAACTAGATTTGAGCTCCTAGATTTTCTAGTTGTTAATCTAGTGAAAAAATATTTCTGGAAATCCAGTAAATTTTTTTAATAGAAATCTGAAAATAAATGGATTTTTAGTACATAAATGCTAAGAATTCTATCGAAAAATTCATTGGAAATCCAGTGAAAATCCAGTTATTTTAGTGTTTTCACTGGATCTTCTCGCGCTAATAAAATTAATGCAATGCAATCTAGTAAATTCTACCAGATTTAATTCGAATTCAATAGGTAATCTAGATACACAATTAGAAAAATTATTTTCTTTAGGTTTTTTCTTTACATATTTCATTTTTGGGCGAACATTCGTCTAAAAATTGAACGAAAATAAGACAGATTCAAGATATACCATTTCCGGCCATGTTTTTCATAGAAGTTACTCGTAAATATTTTGCGTTCCACTTTCATATCGTAACCTTTTAAAACAGATAATAAATATGAAACACAATACTTACAAATAGCCCTTACCGATTTGTTGATGATGGTCCTTCCTGCCTTTGCTTATTTCTCTGCAAACTGCATTGAAGAAGAAAAAAAAATAGAAAAATTATTGAAGCTTTCATTATATGTTTTAAACATTTTATTTTCACTGTTTTGTTCGGAAACTTACATAGGAATACACAAAATTTCACAGAGACTAATTATAGCGATATCCGAATTGCTCCGTGTATAAAAATCAATTAATGAATTTGAGAATGAGACGAAAATGAAAGTAGAATTCTTCTTCTTTATGGCACGATAGCGCGATGTCGGGCCTTGGCTGCCTGGATTGAAAACCTCCAATTGTCACGGTCACGCGACCTTGTCCTCCAATTCCGAAAGCCTAGCATCTGGTGGGCGTCCTTACATACAGAATGCTCCCATCGGGCTTTCGGCCGCCCACCCAATCTGGCTCCGTCCACTCGTTGCGCGTTCATCACATTTTTGGGCATGCGATCGTCGTTCATCCTTTGTACATGGCCCGCCCATTGCAATCGCTGCAATTTCACGATCTTTGACACCTGTAGCTCATCATACAGCTGATACAACTCAAGGTTGTACCGGATGCGCCATTCACCTCGTTCACGAACGGCCCCGAAGATTCTTCAGAGAACCTTTCGCTCGAATGTGTCCAACAGGTGTTCAGAGTTTTGGGTTAGGGTCCATGCCTCGCAGCCATAGCATAGCACAGGTCGGATGATGGTTTTATACACGTGGAGCTTCGTGTTCCTGTGCACCAGCTTCGAATTCATAATTTGGAGGACCGCAAAGTATCACTTATTAGCTAGTTGTATCCGTCGCTTTATCTCATCTGTTTCGTTGGCGTCTTTTGACAAATTGCAACCCAGGTAAGTGAAGTTGTCTACATATTCTATATTGAGGTCCCCCACTGTGATGCTTGAATTTACTGGCGTTCTTGTTTTTGATTGCATCATGACCTTGGTTTTGAATTCGTTGATATGTAGCCCAACTTCTTTGGCGGCGTTATTGAGATTATGCAGAAGGCTTTCTGCATCACCCAATCTTCGAGACATGATGTTGATGTCGTCGGCGTAGGCTACTAGTTAAGTCGACTTCCACTGCTGTCCAAATTCATGGCTCGAATGTCGAATTACATGCTCCAGAGCCAGGATGAAGAGCGTCGGCGCCAGCCCGTCGCCTTGCTTGAGTCCAGTACGAGTTTCAAATAGGTCAGTGAGTCTGTTCTGAACTCTGACTTGCGAAACGGTATTAGTCATCGTCATCCTTATGAGTCGCACTAGCTTAGCCGGTATACCAAAATGCAGCAGAATGTCCATGTACAGTAAACTTCGAACGATACTGTCGTATGAAGTCGACAAATATTGGGTATACGTCGATGTTATATTCCCACTTCTGGAGTAAAAGCTTCACCGTAAAAAGCTGATCTGTCGTCGAACGACCAGGTCTAAAGCCGCCTTGGCAAATTATACTTTTGCGCCAATCTTCCGGGATTATTTCGTCGTTCCATATTTTAACGATAAGTGTGTGTATAGCCTTAACAAGACTCTCTCTTCAGCAGTTCAGCTGGAATCTCGTCAGCGCCCGGGGATTTATTATGTTTTAGTGATTGCATGACGAGCTCAACTTCTTCTATTGTTGGGGGTTGAACGGGAGGGCCTGTTTCAGCCGTCAGCTCCAGCGCTTCTTGTGTCGGGTTGTTCGGTTGAACATTAAGGAGCTCTTCAAAATGTGAGGCCCAGCGTTTATCAACGCTCTCGGTGTCGCTAATTATATTGCCATCCTTATCCTTACAGAGGCTGGACCTGGGTTGGTATTGGTATCCACTTTTAATTGAATTAATTAGCTTGTACGCCTGTCTACTGTTCGTACTAGCTAGTCTTTGGTTTATTTGCATCAACTGCTCGTCAACATGCTTACGTTTCTTACGTCTAATTAACCTATTCGTCGAAGCTCGTCATAATTTGTTTTTTTTTTTGGCTGTAGTTGCGCGTTCGGTCCATTGGCGATATGCCTCGTTTTTCGCATCTACCGCATTTTGACATTCCTCGTCAAACCAATCATTTCGGGCTCGCCGGGCTTTGTATCCCACAACCTCCTCTGCGACCCCTTTGATGGTGTCTTTGAGTGTATCCCAGATCTCAAGGGCGCCTTTGTTGCTGATGTTATTTAGCAAGGGCGTCAGCTTCTCCTCAAGGGCAGTCGTATAAGTAACCACCGTGGCATCATCCAACAATATGTCAACCGCAAAAATTTTTGCCGGGTTGAATCTCGAATGATGCACCGAAAAAATTCTGCACCTATAAGTCGCCTTCACCATATAGTGGTCAGAGTCAATATTTGCTCCATGATAGGACCGAACATCCATCATACTCGATGCCCATCTCTTGCAGACAAGGATGTGGTCAATTTGGTTGACGTGTGAATACGACGATGCGGAAAACACTTTGAGCTAATGACCATGTTTCTGCTGGTCGAGGGCCCTTAAGGCTCCTGCCCTATTCAGGGAGCGTACATTCCAGGTTCCGAAAGAGTAATCCATTGTTCGTTTGCGAGGTCGCTTAACCATAATAGTATTCGTAAACGAAAGAGGTCCATCATGGAGGGGCCTCGGAGGTGCTGCTTCGGTGATTGACTATTCGGTTTTTGTCACCCTATTATGTTTAGTACCCTGAGACGCTGAAGTTGTTAATACAGCACTCAGGCGCAGCGGTTACTCGGATAATGCGGGAAAGTAACGCCCCGTAGAGAAACAGGAATTGGCCGGAGCCGTTCACCCTATGAAACTCCTCCTGCATAGCTAATAAGGATCCGCAATTATGCCACAACTGAAAAGGATATAGGAATCGGCCGGAGCCTTTCAACCTTTATCCTCCCCCTTACGGGGAGGATGCTAGCTTTTAGCTAGCACTCGAATAAAAAAGATGTAAAAAGCCGAAAGGAATTTGATCGGTTCTGATTCGGGACCGATATGTAAAGAATACCTTCTTCTTCTTCCTTGCCTCGTTCTTTATACCGCTCCATGGTTTCGCGTTGCTCGACCTGCAGTGTAGGCACATCGCCCGTTTTGGCGATAATATCGCAGCATATTTCTACAGGATCGTGTCATCGCCGAGACCAATGCGTTGTTGTTGCTTTTTCATTTGACACATCCAGGTGTTCTTCGGTCTGCCTCTGGCCTTGGGTCGATCTAGTGGAACTTCCATTGATATCGCTTTCTTTGCTGGATTCTCAGGCGGACGCCGTTGAACATGGCAATACCAATCCATTTGGCGGTTTTCGAGCTTTTCGGTGATTGGTTGGTCTATGGACAAGCTGCCTCGGATGTAGAACTACCGCCCCAATTTTGGGGCAATAGTTCATTAGAACTATCGCCCCAAATTTGGAATGAACAATCGCCCCAAAATTAAGTCGTCTAGGGGAAATTTCAATATCTGCGGCGCCAAATTTTGATGATGCCACTTCGTTAATATTAGCCTGAAACGACCGAATCTGTAATCCTTTTTTTGCGAAATCGTAACGGTTCTCCAGATATTCAATGTCAAATTTTGACTTTTTTATGAAGCCAGTTAAGTAATTTAATAAGAAAAGGGGGATATTTCCGCTTTACACATTGGGGAAAGTGTTCGATGCTATCAAGTTGACGTTTTAATTTTAATCAGTCCCACTAGAATAGTAGGTTTTACCAATTAGGCAAAGATGTTAATAATATGAAAAGTCGAAATATATTTGCGATCAAGAATTGAAAAGGTTGCTATAGACAGAGAGGCAAATGAAATTGAAAATTTTATTTTTTATGTGTAAAGCGGAAATATTCTTGTGTTCTAATCAAATTACTTAATTTATAAATCATTGAAACGAAGTGCAAATAGTAAATCAAATAATGAAAATGAATTATTGCCCCAATTTTGGGACGATAGTTCATTTTTATAAAGGATGATTTTGGGGCGATAGTTCATTTGGAATTATTGCCCCAAACTGTATGAACTATCGCCCAACATTTTTAGGAACTTTTGCCCTAAATTTGGGGCGATATATGAACTATAGCCCCAATTTCATATAAAATTTTTGGGGCGATAGTTCATTTTCGGTTTGGGGCGATAGTTCCTGGGGCGTTAATTCATAGAGCCATTTTTTTTAGTTCTTATAATGAATTGTAAACTAAATGCATTGGTCAGCGAATTTATTTCCGGATTGGGCGAGTAGTTTGACGCCATTTAAAAATGTTGGACCCCTAACACACTTCTTCAGGCCTAGCCTAGTATGCATTTTTCGTCATTTAGGTATTTTTATTTTTGGAATTAATTTAGCGTTAGGTTCAAACAAAAAGAAATGAAAAACAAATTGTTACACCCAGAAAAAAAATACTTTTATTAAAGAAAAATTACATAGGACGTATGAAATTTTGGCTATAATTTGGAGCCGATGAAATAGCCTTTTTGGGACAATGATAGAAATATCATTGAAAATATCAAGTGAAAATTCGATTATTACAAACAGATTGTTCATCGATTCTATGTAAAAAATTTATTGAATTTTATTAAAAAAAATGAAAAGATTTTTTTTTTATTTTCTTTTGTTTTCTATTTTTTTTTATTGTGAATTAATTTTATTTCAAATTTTTATATTTTTTTAATCATAAAAAACCTTATGCCGAAACTTGGATTCGAACCCGGTCTATGAACTCCCTTGCAACAACACTCTAAGACAATTTAGTTGAATTTTACATACATTATACTAGGATAAGCTGACCAGATCCTTCAGGGACAAATGCTGTACATAATGTTGTCCAGAATACAATTAATATTGCAATTGCGAATTTCCCATAAGCGAACACCATTGGTCATTAGAAGTGTTTCCTTACGCTCCTATAATGCTTTCATGTTTAGTCTTGCACATTTGACGAAAATAGAACACAACCATTCCCATTCCGAAAGGGAACCTTTCGTATAAATTTTAGAAAAATATACAGAGGGTCAATGCGTATTTGGTCTAAGTATTTACTCCAATCAACGGGGAGATTTTACCTTGCAAAAATTGGGGACTTCTCAAATTTTTGATATGTTATAAAGACAGGTGGGGTAGGTTAAAATCCAAGTTTGCGTCACTGTCCCCCCTGTGCTCCCGCCGCTATCTTGAAAAAAACCATCTAAACCGGCTCTTTTATCAGTTTGCGGTCTATAACTCCTTCCCAGTACATTTGAGCACGAAATGTGCCGAGACAATCTTGTAAAGCACAGAACTTCCTTTAAATTTCCAGAAAAAAACCGAAACCCGGTACTGAAATCTCGGTACCGAACAGGCCTAATCATGTGAAACCAATAGTCGAAAACAGCTCTCCAATGTCGTGTTACTATCATTTCACTCGTGCTTCTTGACCTCTCCATTTGTCCATAATCTCTCCCCTATTGAGGTAACTCCTCAAGGGGCATAGCTCGTCGATTCGGCCTATTACGAGCATAAAATTAGAAGTGGGACTGGACGCTAGAGGCGGATCTCCTATCTGCACTTCTTGTTTGTATTATGCTCCGTAGTATCGTAGTATCGTAGACCAATAAGCAAGCTGTCTTAACTGCTGATCGTGACTTAATTATAGTATAAATAGTGGTACACGCAAGCAGACGTTTAAAAGTTTGTTTTTGTCATTTTAACCTTCGGGCGGGCGCAATGCATCTGACAGATTAAGTGGCCAGTTTTTGTTGCGCTAATCAGCGATACGGAAAGGGAGAGATCTGAAAATCACAGTAGCTTAATCTTTATCGATCAACTATCCAAAGCAGTTTTCAGTTTCTATCTACCATATGTCTGAGGGGCAGGAGGGGATGAAATAATCTCTCAGATGTATTGCGCCCGATTGTGTTATTTTCTCCTTTTCTATGAAAATTTCCACATGTTATACTCTTCACATTGCGTAATAACGTTGTGTTGACTTTTAGGTTCACCAAATCGTTCAATAGTGTGTTTTTAGTAAAATAAGCTCACATTTTTTAAGCGGTCGAGTTGTTGGAGGTTTTTTAAATATTGAAGCTATTGAAAGCGGAATATTCTTAGAAAATTTAAAATGTGAAGGGTATCAAACTTTGTGAGCCAGTTTTTGTTTCTCAAAATTACGTAGAACTGTTGCAAAAAGACAATGCAACAATAAATAAGAGTCTAAAATATACAGAAACTTAGTTTCATCCCTTTTTCTGCACTTAATCTGTCAGATGCATTGCGCCCGATCGTGTTAGGATTAGTATTGCGCCCGCCGGAAGGTTAAGACCCCACATCAAGTTTCTAAGAAAATTGATGTGCTACGGTTCTGGTAACTCAAAGTGAAATGAATTTTCTGTGAAAAGTGAGAGGCATCTTCGACGAAATTGGAAGACAGGGGGATATTTGGGATAAAATGAATAAACAGGAATTCCTCCTAAGAGCGGCTGCTTACTCACTTTAGTTGATGGAAAATGTCGGGATATTATAGAAGTTCCACTGTTTATGAAGCGTATGGAAAAAATCTTTATTTTTCTCACTCAATGAAAAAAGCTAGTTTTTGAAGTAAAAAAAATCCCTTTTTTAGTGTTTTGAATCAGTAGAAATCGCACTGAGTTCAGGCAGGCTCTGAAGTTGTCCCATAATTGTCACATGCTTTAAAGTTCTTAATAGCAAGGCATAACTTTACAACAAAGAACATTGATTCTCTCTCTGACATAGTTCACGGGTTCACGCCCCTCCCACAATTGATTCTCTCACTCGCATTATACCTTTTCACCAGAAGCATCATGGGCGTAGCCAGGGGGGCAGGGAGGGGCGATCGCCCCCCCCTGGTCGATGAAGATGGTAAAAAAATCCTTATCGATGTAGTAAAAAAAATCGCTGCACTATACAACATTTTCAAAAATTTTCTGCTGCTGGCGCAGCAGTTGCTTTTCTGCCACTCCAAGTACTTCCAGAGAAGCCATGATCGGGACAGTTTGCAGTCAGGAGGCGGATACAAACAGATGACAGCGAGTGGCCTCTCATAACTCACGGAGGCTGCGCAGTGCCGGATTAAGCAAGCGCGGGGCCCGTGGCAAATGTTGAGCTCGGGGCCTATGGAACTTCGATTAACCAAACTACTAAAGGGGTTCTAAAATGAATATTTCGGTTTCATTAGTAATTAGCTAGTAGCTGGAAAATATTAGCATTAGAACCTTGCAATACACGGCGAATGTGTAATACAAGATTTGCTATTATGATATTTATAGGTACGGTGTTTGGTAAGCCATTCCCAAGCAACAATTCGTTTGCTTTAAAGAAGCACTTCACACTGTATAGCAACCATATAGTACCACGAAATTCATTTATCGTGTATCATCATTATGGAATAAATTTAAAGATGGTGGTATAAAACTTCGATAAAACTGTCTCTAAACGTTAACCCAAAAAGATACTTCTTTAAATAGTCCACCCTTTTGTTTATTGGATGATACAGCACACACATGCAATAGTCTCTCTATGTTAACTCACACACGTGCATATATTCTTCTATAGCACAGTCGGTGTCATTTTTATAGTGTGACATTCGTATGGTCATCCAATAAATTGTTCACCGTAGTTTTATAGAAGGATGGACTTTTGCTCTGAAATACATAATTTCTACATTAGAAATCCTTGAAGTCTTGCATGAAACCCACACGTACGCACTCATTGTTATCTTCGAAACCAATTACGGTGATCTCTGCGCCGAAATTGACTTTATTTTATTGATAAATGTACAGATTCAGGGTGCATTGCAGAAGATTCGATGAAGAATTGTCAAGCATTTCTTTAGAAGCAACTATCCATTTGTAGTGTTTACGAGCAATGCTGACTATATGTGAGGTTGGCTGAGTGGTAGCGTGTAGGACGGGCAATCAACAGACACGGGCTCGATCTAGCTGCGGAAATTTTTTTCTATTTTTTTTTTTTTGCAAATTCGTTCAATGACAGAAAATGATGATATAAAGCAAATGACGTACGTCTTTTTTGAAGCATAATTTAGTCCTACAATAAGGTTCTATTGGATTAAAAAACGGCGCCAAATGCCATTATTGGACTGTTATTCAGTGGTAATACCCTGTAAAGTGCCCCTCTTAATGTTAGAAGAGAATATTTAACGAAGTATTATAGGGATGAAATTGTTACTTCGGTTGTGCTCGTGATTCTGTGAACTCTGCACTCTGCAATTACAATTTACAAATTTATTCTCATAATTGGGAAACTTTAAAAAAAAATATCTAAAATGAAGAAGATTCTTAACTTCCATAATTGTTTTTTGGGTAAAAATTTCCGTGATAAAAGTACAAGTTAAACATTTCGCATCTATTTGCAAAACTACGTCAAAATTCGCATCTATTTCGTAAAATCGAAATTTCCGTACCTCTAATGACAATGTGTTAGGAACGCCGATCGGTTTTACTGAAAGCCAAATATTGTCAAAAACTGAAACTGATACAGGGCGCACAGTGGCTCAGATTTACATTCTAGCGGGACAAAAATCAAAAGAGTAAGTATTACTGTAGATTTTGATGGGCAATAAATTTGCACATATTAATCGAATACACAAATAACAATTATATCCCTCATGCACAGTGGCGTGCGTACATCTCAAAGCATTATATAAAATGGGGGCAAAACTAGCAAATGATTCAAAATTGTTTCACAAAAATGTTTTTCATTGACGAGTGTAAGTTTACCAAGATTTTTTTTACTTAATTAGTAAAACTGACAGACAAATGCGGACATATAATATTTGTTCGACAAAGAAGAATTGATTTTAGAAGTATGTTTTGTACAACCTCTAAAAAAACTGAAAACTCATAAAATATTTCATTTTATGAGTGTTGTCTATTAATATAGCTCTCTATTAAATTGTCTCTTTTCAGGCTTACTCATGTTCATAAAAGGTCACAACCAAACATCTAGCTAAAAAGGCTACCATAATAAAGATACTAACGTAGCGCATACAATAAGGCCAAATTTACATTAACACCTTCTACATTTAATCGGTTTTACTAATTAAAATAAAATATCTTGGAAATCTTACACACTTAAATGTGAAATGACAAAGTTAATATACCCTTTTCGCGAATTATACGCCATTGTCGCATTATTATTTTTCTATTTGAATAATTATTTTTAGCTTGAAACCGACCCACATACGGGACCCTTTAAAGGCACAGCTCGTCGATTGGACGATACATAATATGACGCCGCCAATATTTCATTGCTCATTAAATTCGGGCTATGACGAGGCTGAGAGTGACTTCGTATCTCTTGTTTTGCCCCTAACTTATTGAGGAGTTGACGACAGGTCAATGTGACTATTTTTCTATGCAGGAGCAGTAACAAGTGCAAGCACCGGCTATACATATAAACATTTATCGCATTCGGTAATTTCTTATAGCAACGCTCAGAATCCATGCAGCAGTTTCCGGCTAACGTACGTGCGGCACTGATTCAGTAGCAGCACTCAGGATCCTTGCAATTGAACATTTCAACCACCACATATTTAACAACAAATCGAAAATAGTAGATCAGTTAGTATTGATTGGTTGAAAATCGATTCAATTGTTAAACTGTTTACCATTTAAGTAAATGGGTATTGATATCGAAAAACACAGTCTGATAACAATTGCTGAACTCAAATGAGGTGCATTATTTCGAATTTCATATTTTCATCACGTAAATTTCGATTATTTTTTAAAACATTTCGCGAGGGGTTTGGACCCCTTCCCTGGCTACGTTCGTGTGTCCCGCTAGAGTGTGAATCTGAAACACTGTGGACGTAGGTTTACGGGAATGCCACCATGAATTAAAAAGAAGTATTTCTGTATTTTTATGCAATATTAACCTTGCTACAATTTTGAAACAAGCTGGCGTAATTGTAACGTGTTTTAACAACTTAAAAGGAACTGGTTTTTGGATTTTGATTGGCAGCTTGGTTGTAGTAATTTGTGTTTCAGAAAAACGCGGGGCCCCTTAAAGCGCGGGGCCCGTGGCATTTGCCACCTTCTGCCACGTGGTTAATCCGGCACTGAGGCTGCGTACCAGCACACACATTTCACTTGTGAGTGTGCTACTGTGGCTGCGTGTATCCCATATTTCCTGTTTCTTTTCATGGCCTCTGAGCTGGAGTACACAATTTCAACCATTAGGTCCCTTCGGGAAGTTAGTGGAATTCAACTTATTTTCATCTGAAAGAGTGACAAATGGTATACAGTTCTGGAAGGTCATGCTTCGTCGACTACCCATCATCAAATTTCCCATATTTCGTGACAATTCTCATTACTTGGAGCGGAGTGTTCGTACAGCACTTACCGTGCCTATGTACTTTCCGGGTACATTGCGGCTAGACGAAGTAAGCAGGGTAAGTTGGATTTGTGGAAATTGGCGTCGTCGAAACGACGAAGGTTGAACTTTGTGTAACTTTTAGAACTCCAGTATTTCTTATGGCTGGTTGTCGATTTGACGATAAGTCTGTGTACATACAACTAACTCGTAACAAATATGTTTATTTTTGAAATGTGGGACCTATTTTTTAAAAAATTATGGAAAAAATATTTATTAGGACAAAACTAGGACAAATCAGGAAAATGGTTCAAAATTCTCATTTTAGGAAAATTGCATTTCGAACTCATAAAAATCGGCTCCAAGGTACTCAATGTCAAAATTAGACATCGTACATAGAATTAGAATTAATCAAGGGAACTCGGGGAGAAGATATTCCAAAATTTACTGTTAATTCTACAATCCACTGTAAAAACCACAATAGGTGAAGTGAAAGAAAACACGTGTTGGGACCCCAAAATGGATCGCTGTGCCTCTTGTATATACACGAGCTCCTCATTCAACCTAATTTCCAAGTACGTTTAGAATATGTGTTTTATGATTCGAGCACATTTTTTTAATTATATCAGTGTTAAGTTTTTATTTATCTCAGTTTTCAATTTAGTGTTTTATATTTCAGGCCAAATAACATTGAATTAAGAAAAATTGATTTGTAAATCAATTCCCTTACAAAATTACTCAAAATCGATGTTTTTCCATTCTAAATAAACTAACGATTGAAAATCTGTCAAATTTTATAAATATTTTGAGAAAGGGTGATTTGTATGAGGCGTAGAAAGTAGAGCGTCGTCGAATCGACGATGCACCTTTCCGTACTAAAAATAAGCATGACCTTCCAGGGTTAAGGACCTTGTAAAGAACGGGTCTCAGATTTCAGTGTCTTTCAAGTTCTTTTTCTTCTCAGTACCGTATAGCCCATTGTGGGGTGCGTTAACTCAACCGTTTATAGGCAATTTCGAGTCAACGTTACATTGCATATCATTTTCATCTCCATTTTAAAAATTTTACTCTGGAATTAGAAAAAAAAGAAATAACATGCGTGGCAGTCCACCAATAAACTAGGGCCGCAGATGTGTGAGTGACATCCAATTTCCAAGATCTAAACTGCTGTTTTGTTGAGCTGTTGAGATCAACAGCACGCCCAGCAATGTTATTTATCCCCATAAATGGATACTTGTTTACAATATGAGCTACACCATAGTCCGTCACGTAGGTCGTGAGTTCGAAAACACCATAAAATGAATTCGTTCACGGTGAGTCTGGAATCCATGACCCTCTGCACAAATCCAACCACAAGCCAGGCTACGCTAAAATTTGCTAACAATATTTCTGCGACCGGAAATTTCAACTCCTAAGAAAATCATGATGTTGAAAAAATTTTGGGCTTGCCCCCCCCCTGACCGAAATCCTGGCTACGCCCATGAGAAGCATCTAGGCTCGCTAAGGACGGTGGGCAGAGGAAGTAATAAAAACGGCAACTGAAGCTTGTAGAAGTCGATAGGGCGGGAACTTTGAAAAGCCTACTGGCAGTACATATTTAAATCTGCCATACATCATGTTGAAATCTTATTATACCCGTCACTATGTGAAAGGGTATATTAACTTTGTCATGAAGTTTGCAACGCACAGAAGGAAGCACCTCCGACTATATAAAGTATATATATTATTGATCAGCGTGACGAGAGAAATCGATTGAGCCATGTCCGTCTGTCTGTCTGTCTGTCTGTCCGTCTGTTGCAACGCAAACTAGTCCCTCAGTTTTGAAGCTATCGAGCTGAAAATTTGTATGCAAGTTTCTTTTTAGTGTACGCTGTATATATGTCGGAACCAATGGAATCGGACCATGGGGTCATGGGGCTGCCCCTGAAAATTAGGTTTTTCTTAGAAAAACTTTTTTTTTATGCACCAATCTTAACCAAATTTCACCCAAGTGTGTTCCTAGTATAGCCTCAAAACATATCTAGAAACGGATGGAATTGGAACATTACGTCATAGGGCTGCCATACAAACGAACCATTCAAAACTAAGTTCTTCTAAGAAAAACTTTTTCCTTTTTCATCCGACCGTAACCAAACTTCATCCAAACCTGTTCCTAGTAAAGCCTCAAAAAATATCTAGGAGCAGATCAAATCGGAACACTACATCATAGGGCTGTCATACAAACCAACCACTGGAAATTAGATTCTTCTAAGAAAAACTTTTTTCTTAATGAAACAATCTTAACCAAACTTTGCGCAAAAGTGTTTTTAGTAAAGCCACCAAACATATCTAGGAACAGATGAAATCGGAACACTACGTCATAGGGCTCTCATACAAACCAACCGCTGGAAATTAGGTTGTTGCATGAACAACTTTTTTCTTTGTGAATAAATCAACCAAACTTCACCCAAATGTGTGGCCAGACGTACACCATTTTGCTGTACAATACCTAAAGCATTTTGACCTGTCGTACACCATTAGTAAATGTACAGCATTCCCAAAGCCACACCAAAGAAGCCTAAATGACTTCATAAAAACCTCCTCGGTGAGGCCTGTAGTCAGTCTATTAGGTATTAGCAGGATAATCGCACTTTTATGTGGCAAACATTCATTTTCGATAATTTCGAAACTCTTTCGTCAATCGTTCTGAAATTTAATGTACCTAAATGTAAGCGCCAGGTAGCTCCACAACCTGGGGATTACATTTACTTACATTTCTCCATATTTTAGGGTCGCCTATCTGCGTTCGACAGTTACAGCTGCCCAAATCGCTTTTTGACTTTTCTAATCAAAACTCTATAAAATGTGTCCAATAAATTTGAAAATTGGCAGACTTGTGAACATTTCAAGGCTCTAGCTCACACTTGTAGCTGTAGAGCTATACTTGACGCTCACCGCTCACATTGTCTCCAAATTTCAAGGTCCTACTTATCTGCGTTCTGGAGTTCAATCGATTTAATCGAAAATTGCCCCTAATTCGGAAATTTTGGAGCGTAAAATTTTGAAATTTAACAGCCATGTATAGAGGTCCGCACTGCCCGTATTAGGTGAAAATCCCAAGCATCTATATAGCTGCCAATACTGAGAAGTAACAGCCATGTAAAGATGCGATTTAAATTTTTCACAAAAAGATGGAAAAATTACTGTACTCCTTCCGAATCCCCTATCAACCTCTCTAGGAAAAAGAAAATTCAAACTAAAGGACTCTGCAAGGATTTCCCCTATATGTTGACCAAATCCAATGAAGTAGCGATAAATCCCCAGAGAGTCGCCATCCGCTTAAGAATTCTCTACGCAATGAGGTATTAATTTATCTATTGTAATAAAGAAAACGAAACTTTTAAATAGGTAGGTACAAGGAGGTGTAATTTTCGTACTTCAAATAAACAGCTTCATGATTTTTGTCTCAGGGTCACGGATAGTCAGAGATAGGGAAAGGGCCATCATCATCCCAACAATGCTGCTGAGACTGCAGTTTCGAACACTGAAATTCAAAAGTTGAAAAATACCTATTCCTAACCCTAAAAAAAATTCGGGTTCATTGTGTTAAACAAATGTTGGGTTTGCCCCTTTTAAACGAGATCCTGGCTACACTTCTCCCATGCCTGTTATAACTTTGCGTCTTAAAACATACATTTGCACTTCACATGCTGATAATGTTTTGTCAACGAGAACATTTAGAAGTTGAGGGATCTTTTCTGGGTCCTGTTTAGTACCAAGAGAACCTTGCAAGGACGTAACCAGGATTTAGCTGGATATCAGAAATTATGACATTATTAGAATCTTGTTGTTAATTGTAGACACTAGTTTCGGCGCTGCCCCAATGCATAATATGCCTCCTGTCCCACTGTTCCTGTGTCGAATCCAATTTTACCGCTTGACGAGGCTGGTCGAGCACGAGTGCACGCAAGATTACTTAATTGCTCTGCTATCATCGGAAGCAGAGAGTGCCACGTCCACAACGCCAAAGACTTCTTTTCTGAACAATTATAGAAGGGCTCGTGGGCCATGGTATATGCACGAAGCAGCAACTATGGAACTATGGAAAGTAGGATCGCGTATTCGGTGCCCACGCGATACTGCGTTTGCCTTCCCTTCGCACGGCTCAAAAAAAAATTCTTCATTCTTACAGGGAAATATTTTATTTCAAATTGTGTAGCCTGTATGAGTTCTTACGAAATTTGTTGAAGTTTCCATTATGAAAGAGGATCCCAATTTTGGGCCACCAGATTTTTTTTGTGTTCCAAATTGTTTATTATATAGTCACTACTTTCGTCCAGATGACACAATTTATCTGACTGCAAGCTTAAATTCGGCAGAGTTTTAGGAATGAATAAATTAGAAATACTGTAGGAAGTAAGGGACTCCTGGACCCCTCCTCTGGCTACGTCCCTGGAACCTTGCTTTCCCAAGGGTCACCACACATTTCCCAGAATAAAGGCTACTATTCTTGCTGTATTCCGTTTAGGAAGATATCACTTGTGAAAGGATGGAGAATATGTGGTCGTTTCATGGCATCCGTCATGGTGGTAGCCTCGTGACATACAATCGACACCGCTTAATGCGATCACATCGGGATCTTGCTGTTTTGATAACATTAAGCGAATGATAACAAATAATAAAATAGTACGATTGAGTGTTTGCCTGAAAACCGAATTCCGGAATGTGTACTGCATTGGGCCTTCGGGAATCAGGTCACCTTAGGCTAGTAAAGCTTCAAAAGATATTTAGGAATGGATGAAATCGGAACATTACATCATAGGGCTGTCATAGAAACCAATCCCCAAATATTGGATTCTTGTAAGAACAACTTTTTTTCTTTTTGAATATTAACCAAAATACATCCAAGTGTGTTCCTGGATTAACCCCAACGTATCCAGGAACAGATGGAATCGGAACACGTTATTGGGCTGCGGTAGAAATTTTTAACACAAAATGACCTTCAGTTTCATTCAAATGTGACGGGTATTCAAATTTCGGCCGCGCCCGAAATTAGCCTCGGTCTCGTTTTTTTTTCAATCATGTAAACTGCTGTTTGAGAACTGGAAATGTCTTTCACTGAACTTTAAATCAATGGAAAGTTTCAGTAATATGCCTCTTCTTGAAATTTGCTACCTCGGGCAGATTGTCTGTGCCCATTATGGGAAATTCTTCCTTCCCATTCGTAATGAAATGACGAAAATCGATCTGAGGTCTCAAGGCATTATCGCTTGAATGTCGCTCCTCAAGGCGTTGGGGCATTGCAACAATGTCGAGTTTGTAGCACCCTCTTTATGGTAAATGACTATTGTCCAGTGTTCTATATTAAAGGGTGTGCCAAAAAGAATGCTTCGTTAAGAAGACAGAATTGTATATTGACTTTTTTTTTATAAAAATTGAATTAGCTTTATAGTCGTTTTTCCCAAATTCCAGCTGTCTGCCAGACCAGTTGGTAATTTAATTACTACGGGCCAAATGCAATGGTGGTTAAATTAAATAGTTCGACAAATATACGAGCTATAACCAGTAATTCTTGTACTAGGCCGATTTTTTTTAATTGAGTATGAAATATACTACTTATTTTGTAAAACTTAAGACGTTAAGTTCTGCCCCAGAATCAAATACTGTATTAGTGGTCTGCGGGGCGGGTTAATTCGTGAGGTCGTCGTGAATTCGGTTACAGAAAAATAATAACTTTCCACGAGACTAAATTGAAATTCGCGGAAAAATATGAATTCTAGAAATTTCGAGGAAATCAATCACGAACTGCAGTCCAATATCGTCTTTATTGACCAGAATATGGAGGCAGGGACACAAAATCTTAAGAAGGCTAAACACAGAATCCTATTTTCCCGCGAATTTGAATTTAGTTTCGTGGAAAGTTATTAATTTTCTGTGATCGAACTCACGACGACCTCACGAATTAACCCGCCCCCACTGGTTGTCAAACAGATGTTGATGGCGCTGTGTGTCATTATGTGAGTGGCTTAGAGTTTTGACATAGTTTCTAAATAAAAAAAATGTGAGGCTTATCATTCATATTTTGCAATCGAACAAATTTTTTCCTAGTACGTACACATCGCAGGTCTGGTCGTCAAGAATGCTGTACATTTTGCTGTACGCTTCTCAATGCTGTACGATAGGTCTAAATGCTGTACTGTACAGCGAAATGCTGTACGTGTGGTCAGCTTATACTAGGAAACTAGTTTCCTATTTTCGTTGCTTTAAATTTACACAACAGGCGGAACGTTGCATTTTACACCTTTTTGTCGTAAAATAAGTACATCGTTATTGTGTAATTTTTAACTTCAGTTTGTGTAAATTTGTGAGGAATATGAAGTGAAATTTATACGAAAAGATGTAATTTTAAACATAGTATATGTACCATTGCGCCTTGAATGTGTATTCTTACACTAATTATGTCGTGAATATAGTACTTTCAAGCATGCAATATAGTTTTTTTAGTCCTCATACCATTTTTCTGTATCTCTTACCGTTTTTTAAATAATCGCGAAAAACCGAAAAATGCCGCCCCCTTTTTTTAAGGTTGCGGACCCCCGATAATTTGGGACTTTTAATGCCATAATCTGGGGACCATCCCCAACCATAATAAAAAAAAAATTTCCGATGTAGGATTTTTGCCGTGCGATGGCCATATTTTGGTGCAATTTTCTTAGACTATCACTAAACACGTTTGAAAATTTGCAACTGCACGGTACACACAACAAATGCGCATAATGCTGAAAATTACACATTTCTGTGTAAATTTTGGTAAATGCGACATCGATGTGTAAATATGGACATTTGATATGTAAAGATGTGATTATGTTATACGTGTTTTGGAAGAGAGGCTATGTATTTTTGCGTAGAAGTATGTAAAATAGTACATTGCATGTTCTATAAGGGTATAAATACGCCAACGAAATAATTATGAGTAAAATATTACGTAAGTTTACTATATTATTATGTGCAAAATGAGTGTAAAATTACAGTCGTGTTTTAGAGTGAATTAACCTTCCGGCGGGCACAATACTAACACGATCGGGCGCAATGCATCTGACAGATTAAGTACAGAAAAAAGGATGAAACTAAGTTCCTGTATATTTTAGACTCTTATTTATTGTTGCATTGTCTTTTTGAATCAGTTCTACGAAATTTTAGAAACAAAAACTGGCTCCCAAAATTTGATACCCTTCACATTTTCAATTTTCTTAGAATATTCCGCTTTCAATCGCTTGAATATGTAAAAAAAACCTCCAACAACTCCGCTTAAAAAATGTGAGCTTATTTTACTAAAAACACACTATTGAACGATTTGGTGAGCCTGAAAGTCAACACAATGTTATTACGCAATGTGAAGAGTATAACAATTGGAAATTTTCATAGAAAAGGGAAAATAACACAATCGGGTGCAATACATCTGAGAGATTAATTCATCCCCTCCCGCCCCTCAGACATATGGTAGATATAAACTGAAAACTGCTTTGGGTAGTTGATCGATAAAGATTAAGCTACTGTGAGTTTCAGAACTCTCCCTTTTCAAATCGCTGATTGGCGCAACAAAAACTGGTCACTTAATCTGTCAGATGCATTGCGCCCGCCCGCGCCCGAAGGTTAATCGAGTCAATACTGTACTTGAAAAAATGAATTTTCACTGAATGGATTTCGTAACACAAGGCAGACTCTGTAGAAGGAAATTCTTTTTTTTTTCGTGTTTTCTTTACTAAAAAAGAAAAAGATTCTATGTATCATATTAACGTAAATCTCCTTCGCATAGTTCCTAATACATCACGGCAACACCAATCATTGACCAATCATGCACTTCATTCGACCATCCATACATAAACTTCTCAGGCAGTTAATTAAGCCATACATAACCATAAAGCAATAAAACAAATCAATTCATAGCCGTGTTAGGGGCGACACAAAATATAATAGCGCCAGTGTGCCATCACGAGCCAAAAAAAAAACTTACAATCACCATTCCCTGCCAATGCATTTTCCTGAGAAACTGCCGAGCAAAAAAAGAGCCCATACACGCATCCACCTCCTCCATGAAACCGCAAACTGCGCTGCTCTTGACTTTGCATTCAAAAAAATGAAAATGCATCATCGCATCGAATTAACATCTTGAGAAAGAAACCAGAGACGATACGAAGAAGAAGCCACATCCACTGATCACCGCAACAACGGCACACAAAAGCATCGCAATCTGTCACCCGCTGAATTGTTGACTGCCTGCCGAGAAATGTCCTTCATGGCGAACGCAGCATCCTGCCGTCCGATGCCATTTCTCCGTGATTCCGGGCCCACCTTTCTCTCACACAAAAACACACATACATACCCGTCTCCTCGCAGAGTCCTTCCCATCCCCTCTCTGCACGGCACGCAAAGCACACAGGAGTCATCGGTCGAGCAGCAAGCAAGGAATCAAATTCCCAAGTCCTTCATCTCCGAGTGCCATACTCCGACGACGTACATGAAATGTCCCATAAAGTACATAAAGCAAATCCGACAACGGCAACGAGCGTCGTACACATAGCACAACGACGTAATGAGATGACCCCATCCATTATGAGAACGGGTGCAAGCGAAATGAAAGATTGCGCACGACCGCGCACTTGGCACACAGCGACAGCCTGGTGCGATGGGATGCGTTGCGGTCGGGTGACGTATTGCATCGTATATCAACGATTCGAAGACGTATACCGTGTCCGGGAGGCGGTGAGAGCGGCGATTGCCACCCAGCCTCCATGGTTGCGTGTGTGGGTGACGGGGGCCGTAGTGGTGTGCGCTGCGTTAGAGAGAATACACACAGAGCAAATGAAGGCGGGTGCGAGGTGGTGGTTTGTGTGAGTTTGTCCCACGCATGGATGGGAATCTGTTGGCCGGCAGTGGCGGCGTGAGGAGTTTGGAGCCGGGCTCCAGCAGCGGCAGATTTGTAGTAATTTTAGGGCCCCGAGAAAAACGTGCGCGCCTGAATAACAACAAAGTGGGCTCGGGAACGGGTCACGTCAAGAGTACACGTCGCAATCGAACGGACCCTGTGACTGTGAACAACGTGCACGGCGCACAACGTCGGACTACATTCAGTGCGAGTTTCAATTCAGGCGGTCGCCTTCCCAGCGAACAGCATTGAACATTCGTCCGTGGGCAGCGGTTTAGTTCAGGCGCGCTACTCTCCCAGTGCAAGCACAGTTCACACGATTTGTGTCGACTCCAATTCTCAGATCTCTGCACGACATCGACCACGACGAAAGTCACTTCAGGTGCTTATTCGATTTACGACCGTGTCTCGTCATATCGAGAGCTCTTCACTTTTCAATTGTTTGTTTTTATCGCGCAAAGGACACACATTCGTGCGGGCCACTATATCATAAAATTGACATGGCCATAATTAGGGCACAACAATAAGACAAAAACCGACCATAGGGTGAAGCGTATTTGAATAGACAATTGGACGTCCGATTGGGACTCCTCCTCAACGGGCCACGACCGCCTTCGCAAGTGCTTTTTTACGACCGCGGCTGACTGACTGCTCGAGTTCAGTGCTCATCGCAGTTTTGTGTTGAATATACGGTGGCTGAGTGTGGCCGCGCGAGTGTACCGCTCTCAGACTCAAGTGTGTGGCGTGGCTTATCAGACGCGCGGTGATCGTCGCTTTGTTTACATGACCATAAAAATAATCGTAAAAATAAAAATAAAAGTCGCCCGTGACTTCTAATAAAAATTAATTTGATTGCTGGCTCCGTTTGTGTGTTCGAGCCGAGTGAGTGAGTGAGTGTCGGCAATTTGATTGACGACGACGAGCGTTTTTGTGAAAATTATTGACGATCGCGAATTAACCGCTAATCGGTGTCTAATCAGATTTTTTTCTGGCTGATCGGTTTTTGAGTTGCTGTGATTTGTTTTATGGGATTTTTTGCTCGTCTGCTGTTGCGAGGACGGAACTGATGTGTTGAAATTTTATGTTGTGTGCCGCTAGACTGAAGACATAATTCTGGTGATTGTGACCGTTTTTTATGTGATTTTAAACTGAAATTGTTGTCTCGTTCCGATACCGATAAGAAAGTGCGTTCCAGTGAATTTATGACCAAATTTCAGTTTTTTTGTCAGCGTTCAAAATATTCCTTCCATTAGCTCTGGGTATCTTGCAGTGAATAGTGCAACGAACAGCTCAAGTAAACGATAACCAAAATGACCCTGTGTGAAACGAAATTCGACTAGAACCCGCCTACACAGTTAGTGAGTGATCGACTATTACGCGTCTATCGAATTCACAGTGCGTAACTAGTGTAGAAGAAGTTTGAGAATAACTGAAACGACCATATAGAAAAGTGCGTGTCTTACGAAAGATCCTTTGAACAAAAAAGTGCTGTGTTACGTGTGTGCCCGCAGTGTGGTGAATTGGTTCGGATCTCGGGCGATCCTTGGCGAGAGGACAGCGACGACAAGTTTTAAATTTCTGCATTTTTCTTCATTCTTCGCCCAATAAAACCGCCAAAATTCTCTCCACCGCCACAATGAACTCGTACTTTGAACAGACGGGCTTCTACGGCCATCCGCATCAGGCATCCGGGATGGGTATGGGTACGGGTGGACATCACGATCAAACAGCCACAGCCGCCGCCGCTGCATATCGTGGATTCCCGCTATCGCTTGGCATGACCCCGTACGCAAATCATCATTTACAGCGATCGACACAGGACTCGCCGTACGATGCCAGCATAACGGCCGCATGCAGTAAAATATATGGTGATGGATCGTACACTAAGGATTGTGGCAAAACAAATTCGGCCGACACGAATGGCTATAAGGATGTTGTGGGTGGCTGGAATACAGGATCAAGTGGTACCGGAAGTGGAGCGGGCGGACAAAATAGTTCAGTGCCCGTACGACCGTCCGCCTGTACGCCCGATTCCCGCGTCGGTGGCTATTTGGACACATCGGGCGGTAGTCCCGGGTCGCGAGGTGGCTCAGCAGGAGCAGTTACGGGAGCAGCCTGGAATGCAAATTGCACAATATCAGGAGCAGCGGCAGCACAAACAGCAGCCAGCGGCTTGCATCAGGCCAGCAATCACACGTTCTATCCATGGATGGCAATTGCAGGTAAGAGTCAAATCTAGTTATAAGTGTGCAACAAAATCGCAGATCTAACGTGAAATGTCTTATTAAATATCCGATTAGCTAGTCCACCCGCGGGGCAAATTCCCCGAGTAGCTCGTCTTGTGTGCTCACTGACGTACGAACGCGAGTGAGGTTGTTGCTCCTGTGCGCTTAATTTTGATTATAACACAGTAAATAGCTAAAACCAAATTTGTAGGTATAAAGTGAACACACTCGCGCGCTACTTATAATTTAAAATCCGATGCTCTTGACCAGACCGTAGAGACTATACTCGCGTGTAAGTCGCTTCCGTCAATGCGGGTTGCTCGTTTTTGAAATAAATTAATAATTAATTAGTTAAATGGAAATGGAATAATGTAGTGAATTAATTTTTCAAAGTTTTTGAGGTTTTTGTTTAATTTTAAATATTGTATGGTAGAGTTTCGATGATTAGACCATCGAAATGATTTATTTAATGGCACTGAGCAGTTTAACGCCTTTTACGAGCGAATGAATTAGTCGATTTAAAGCAATGTAATTTTTGCCGAATGAGATTTTCTTAATTTACGAGTTACCATAGTAATCCTGTACAATATGGTAAAGTAAATTGTATGTACCTACGTATATCGCAGTATGTGGATTTAATATTTTTAGACACAGACAAAAAAAACTGATATAATTTTCGTTTTATTGGAACTAAGAAAATGGACAATAATTTATTTTATTGTTTTTTGTACATTTTTGCAAACTTGATAAAAAAAAACCTCCGGCATATCATACAAAAATTAATTGGCTTTCTTAATTTTTTGCTTGATCATACACATATATACAATTTTCAATACAGATTCCTCCTTTCTCAAACCAAATTAACTCCACATCATATGAAATTAACGATTTCGCAGATTAAATTAGTCAAATAACGATTCAGCAAATCACATGACATTGTAAAATCGGTAAATTGACTTGCTTAAATGTTAATTTGATTTGCGAAATAGTTAATTTCATTCGATGCATAGTTAATTTGATTTGACAAAAAAGAAGAGAATTTATCTTGTTATATACAGGGTGTCCCGAACCCCAACGATGACCCGGTAATCGGTGATTGCGCATTTAGTGCCCGTTACGGGAAAAATAAAAAAAATCAGTCGCGTTTTCTTACAGTTATTCGTAATTAAAGAAAAATCGAAAAAAAAATCCACACCTTTGCTGTCATTTTTCATCCTCTGTAACTGCAAATCTTATTGTTTTTAAAATTTTTTTTTTTGCGCTGCAACAAGAACAAAATGCTCTATTAGGTACCTAAACCCCAATCCGAAAAAAATACTTCTTTTTTTTTAGAGAAATGTGACCTTCTTTGTGGAACAAAGAGATCAAATTCATAATTTCGTTCGTTCGTTCAAATAACTGTACCGTAAAAAATTGCATCAGGACCTTCCGGCAAGTAATTTTAGAAGTTGGTGCATAGTCTCTAGTTTTCATAACGGTATGCGTTTGCTTCATTATTCCCGAATGGAGTCAGAATATTTTTTCAAAGACCTGAACCCATATCATTTTTTACCCAAAATTTGCAGCAATCAAAATATCAAAAAACCTCTAGAGACCTGTAAAGTTCAGAATGAGTCGAATACCGTCCATTCCCATTCAAAATTGAATTTTTTTTTCAATTTTTCTTTAATCACAAGCAACTGTAAAAAAGGCGACTGATTTTTTTAAAAATATTTTTCACGTAACGGACACTTAATGCACTATCACCGGTTATCGTTGGGGTTTGGGACACCCTGTAAAAGTATCCACCTAATTAGAAGTGTGTAAAATCTACATGAAATACATTCCTAATATGTGCACCACCACAATAGTAAGAACTATAACATGTTCCGTTTACGCACAATAAATTTGAAGAAATTGACTTTTCTTTGACTGTCGCTCAGCATTCATTTTAACGCCATGGGAAATATTCAAGTTCGAACAATTACAGTTACTAGACACTCTAGACTTACCTTTTACTAAATTCATTCTAAA
Source organism: Microchrysa polita (assembly GCA_949715475.1). Taxonomy (NCBI): domain Eukaryota; kingdom Metazoa; phylum Arthropoda; class Insecta; order Diptera; family Stratiomyidae; genus Microchrysa; species Microchrysa polita. Next base: position 18,226,636 of record OX454421.1, on the reverse strand, counting down.
AATCGAACAATTTTCAAAATTTAAGACTATGACAATACAAATATCACCAAATGTTATTTACTTGACTCCATTCTGAAATGTTAAAAGATTTAATCATTTCGCAAGTACCACAGTTACTATAAAGTCTCGGAGAGTATTTATTGGTTAATTCAGAAGGAAACTTTTCTTATTTTCTCTGAAATTTAGCTCTAATGTATAAATTTTTTTTTTAAACTGTCAACGTTTTAAGATTCCGAATATTTCTGATTGTATTCGGAACTGTAATTCTGTTTATGCTTTTTTGTAACCTGTAAATCGAAAGTTCGAAATAGTTAGTAATTCAAAAATTGATGTTTCTTGTCTTGTATACCTTTTCTTAAATAAAACTAAACTTGAGCAAGTTTTGTAGGCTTGTCGGGATTTTTGAATAAAACAGAATTCAAAAAATCTTCCGGCATATTTTTGTTAAGCTAAAAAATTTGATTTTTGCAGAATTGCATTTTGTTTCAGTCTAAGACGCAGTAGTTTAAAGTCTTTTTCGCCAAAAATCCGGGTGGGTTGGTATGAAAGATTAAAAAAAAAAATATTTAAAATCTGATTGAAAAAATTGAAGCCGAAATTGCTGGCGGTGGGGAATATTAAATTCTTGAACAATTGCGTTGTAAAAATATCTAAATAAGTCTTTTTGATATAATCCAACTTTAAAAGCACAGAAACAGTTTACAACAATGCGCTTAAAGTTTCAATCTTATACTTGAATGGATACCTAAAGAACACGCTTAATTTTTACTGGATAAACCACAGGAATAGGTTTTATAAAATACGTTAAACAGTTTTTTTGTACATGTTCAGGAACCAGGGATTTGCCCTTGAGGGGCTAATGTCATCCATATTACTAGACATGTAAGATGGCCTTGGCAAGTAGGGTGATGGTGGTACACTGAACCAAATCGCCTGCTAGAGTAAAGAAAATATGGCTCAAATCAAGAAAAAAAGACAACAAAAAACAGCCAAGAAATATTTCTCTTCATTTGAAAATTAATCACACTGATTCAAGTGAAATGCCAATAGCAGCGCTTTAAGGAAAAGTAACCTTGAATCAAGCAAACTTTTCTTATGAAAAATACAAGAGAATCTGAACAAAAATAAAAAAGAAACTTGCTTCCACCCAACATCGAACCCATAACCCCATTCTTCCCAGTCAAACGCGCTACCCACTGAACCAGAGACACTTCTGACGCCTGCCGTCCATTACCTGCTTCGAGCGGCGCGGCGCTCCCGCGTTTAAGGGCTCTCGTCCACTGCAAGCGTAAACTTGAGCGGCGCGGCGCTCCAGCGGCAAAGCTTTCACAAAATGTGCGAAAAAAAGCTTTTACTAGTAAAAGGTATAAGCACACACAATATTCAGAAAGCTTTTCCATTGTATTGAATGGAATTTTTGTTTATTTTGCATAGTTACGCCATATTTTGCTTGGTTACGCCATTAAAATTCGGAAAAGCTTTAAACGCGGGAGCGCCGCACCGCTCGAAGCAGGTAATGGACGGCAGGCGTAAAGCTTTTCCGAATTTTGATGGCGTAACCAAGCAAAATATGGCGTAACTATGCAAAATAAACAAAATTTCCATTCAATGCTTATACCTTTTACTAGTAAAAGCTTTTTTTCGCACATTTTGTGAAAGCTTTGCCGCTGGAGCGCCGTGCCGCTCAAGTTTACGCTTGCAGTGGAAGAGAGCCCTGACTAATCTACTACAACGCTCCTATATAAGCTAAAGCTAAAATAAAGCTTTTCTACAAGCTTTACATGGAAAATGTCAAAAAATCTATTATCAAGCATTTGCTTGCTTGAATTGAGAACAATGGTTTAGGCTTGAATCTACTTCCTATTTCTCAAAAGAAGGTCTTAAAAATATGATTGATTCAAGAAGACATTTTCACATTTTGAGAAATTTTGTCTAAATTCGGGAATTTTGCAAATGAGAAAAGAGTTTCTTAGTTTTCGATACCACAATTTTTTCAGTGTATTTTCTAGAATTTACGCTATACGATCATTTAAGCTCCCATTGCAGCCTTACTTATTTTCGATGTAAACTTAGCGTATAGTGCAAATGCTAGAGTTAACTCTATACGATAAGAGTAATCCACTTAATTAGAATAAAAAGGGATTTAAAACCTGAAATCTATACACATATTATTTTCGAGGAGTACAATTTTTACAAACTTCAATTGCAATAGATATTTTTTTTTAAATCACCTCAGTCCTGCGTGCTTAAATTCTTCTGTTTTGGAAAAATTTATTTTTAAAATTGGGCTTCAACTTCCACAGACCATTGAAACTAGGTATAATTAAAAAGCGTATACTAAAAAAAAAGTATTCTTATAAAAAAATGCAACCAAATTTATCGCTTTATATTTCATTTTGAAATTTTTCCTTTCCTAATTTCTGGGTCTGGAAGGGCTTTAGCCCCTTTAGCCCGTGGTTGCGCCACTTGTACAGTGGCAAACAACAAAACAAAACTTTTCATCACGTTTCAGTTTGCGTTTTCCATAACCATTGTCATCGCTATTAAACCAGATTCCCTTTGGCTTCCGCAAATTGGATTAACCTGGAAAATTGGTAAAAATAACTCTTATTGGCATACTTTCTTCTAATCAGAATCCTATGTCTGAGTTTCGCCAATTAGAATCTGATTTGGCCGATTTCTCGTACCTACATCTTATCGGCCATATTAGTCTTATCGTATTGATAAGACGCACACCATTTTCTGAAAGCTTTTAGGTACATTATATTGAACTATTTTTTTATTTTGCATAGTATCGCCATAATTTGCTTGTTTACGCCATTGCGTTGCAAAATATGGCGTAACTATGCACAATAAACAAACACGCAATTCAATATAATGTACAAGCTTTCGAAAAATGGTCTGCGTCTTGTCTATATGATAAGACTCACCAGCCGATAAAATGTACGATAAATCGACCCTATATGCATTCCTAAAACATTTCTTTTAAAAATATACTCAAAAGCCTTTGTTGTATCTGGGAAAGACTTGAAAGTAAAAACTATAGGAAATGAGGAATTTAGCTAAACAAATTTTTTTTACTTAACTAGGGAATTTCGCCCCCTGCTCGCTATACACTGAAAAAATCATTTGCTTAAAACAAGAAAAAAAATACAATAAAAAACAGCCAAGGAAAATTTTTTCCTGATTTAACCCTTTCGGACCTATTGGGACACATATGTCCCGGCGAAAGTTTGGCTTTATCTGAAAGAAAAATTATCCATTAAATGTATGGTTTAAAGGCGTCCCTTCTGGTATTTTAACGTTTAGATAATTATACAAACATACGGTTGTCCCGCAGTTTGATACCCAGTTTGCACAGTTCTCGTTTCAAAGTGCAAGCTCTCGCACCTGACGTTCATCATATTCAGAAATACGGTGTTATTTCGGCCAAAATCAGTATAGGCACCATTTTTATAGGAGAAAAAGTATATTTGCATGACAATGTTGTAGTAATTATGTAAGTTTATTATTTATTCTTTACATATATGCTTTTTGTGTATTTTCGTTTTCGGGACCTATGTGTTCCATCCGGTTTCTTTGGTGGTACTAATATGTCCCACTTAGTGTTTGGGAATACTTTTCATTTTCAAATCAAATTATAATAAAAAGCTTTTCATAAGGTGTCCTTCGGAGTATCTAGCGGAAACTAATAGAATACGAAATATTAGAGCATGTGATAGAGATTTATGCGTCCTGGGATTATTTTCACGGTAATTTGGACGTTGGAACATCGGAACATATATGTTCCATCTAAAAACCGGACGGGACATAGGTGTCCCGACCCCCACAGGCCCCCCTAGAGGAGTTGGGGCTACAATTTTGTACCTCCCTATATCTAAGACATATCCCAAAGATGATTCCATTAATAAAGTCTTTCTAAATCTGCTAGATTTTTTTAGGTTCGAAAGGGTTAAGATGTATTTCTTGTTTTTTTCCTGTTCCAAGAAAAGTTTTTGCTTAAAATAAATAAATAAGCATTATTTTAAGCAAAAACTTTTCTTGGAACAAGCAAATCACTATGAGAATACATACCGCTGTTTAATCTTAAAGGTACATTTTCCTCGACACGACTGCACGACAGCGACACGCTCATTCCGTATAAAAACTTAAAAACTTTTTAAAATGAGAGAAAAACGAGTTTTTTTTATTGAATGAGCGAGTCGCTGTTGTGCGGCCGCGTCGAGGACAACGTACTTTTAGGCTCTTTTAAACGGTATACACAAAATTAGCTCCAATGAAAACTAAAATAACAACCAATATCAGTGGTGTAGATAAAGAGGGATCCAGAGGATTAATTCCCTCCCGACTAAGACTAAATATTTATCGACTATTTTTTTTTTTAATAAAAATAAAAATTGACATAATTAATATAATAATGTTATAAAACAATTATATGTAATTAAATCATGTGAATTTGGTTCCCGAAAATTTATTAGACATCTTGTATAAAATATTTTCTAAGACATCTGCAGGATTCTTCCAAAATTGGCCATGTTTTTAGTAGGAACAGTATGGCTACGACAACACACGTTAGTCCTCAACGAGCCATGCTCCACTAGGAGTTAGGGCAAATGAAGACAGTATGACGAGACTAGCTCTCGTCATACTGTCATATAGATTCAAGAGAGGCTTGATGCAATTTCTAAGGCCGTAACATGATCCAATAATGGGTGCTATTAGTTTTTTCTGATTTACGGTATTCTTTTCGAAATTATAAACGCGGGAACTCTCATCAAATTAAATATAAATGTGCATAGGCATATGTAGGGACCCTATGGTACCTAATAATGCTGTCAATGCGAATGGGATTAGCTAGAGCGAGATAGAGGAGTTAGAGAGTCAGAGTTAGAGAATTCGGCTAATCGCATTATCGCTACCTATGTAATATTTTTGAAAGCAACGTTATATTTCTCAATTGCTTATAAAACTTTGGGAAGTCTACATCTGAACTGAAACGGGTCCGCAAAGCCATCTAATTTAAAGGTACGACGCTATAATTCATTCCAATTTTGTTCGCAGTATTTTCAAAGCTGACGCATTCAAAATCATGACGAAAAAATGAAGAAAAACCAGCGTTTCATTTCGCCCTTTACGCAGCATAAATCAGGGTAGCGAAACCATAATCATTACAAATCCATAAACTTAAAAAAAGTTAAGCTATTTCATTTGAAAACCAAAACATTTGTTGATGATATTTTTGTTTGAAACAGAAATATTTTTGTCCAAATCACTAGGTTTATTGTGTGGAAAGAAAACTAAACAAAACATTAGATAGAGATGCCCAACAGAGATAACGCTGAAAGTGCTAAGCAACCTTAATTTAAAATTTTTAAGAACAAATAAAATTTACATTTGCAAGTAAAAGTGGAAATACGACCAAATAACTAATTTTGGTACATAATCTCATCATTGTTCCCTTTGCAACTGCAATTTTTTCTTTGTTTGTCATTTAATAATTTGTATATAAGTACAAAAATTCCTTAATATTCTAGAATCTGAAAAGAACCTATAAAAACCTATAAAAACTGTATAAAATAAATAACTTGCGCGACAGTCCAACATTGGCATCAAAATTCCAAGATCTGAACTGCTTTTTTGTTAAGGTGTTGAGATCAACAGCACACTCAGCATCAGCAGTGCTATTTATCCCCATAAATGGGTGCTCGTTTTAACATCCTTTACATGGGTCATAAGTTCGAAAAAACACCATAAACTGAATTCGTTCACTCGAACCTACGACCCGGTCCACCATCCAGACTACTATACAAACCTTATGCTCATTGTTTTCATTACAATTATCTCTCTATGGTGTCCAATCCATTGAATCTTCTCAATGAATTCAAAATCAATTAACCTTCCACTGTAGAGCTTCCAAACCTGACCGCACCAAAAAAGGAAGTTGACAAAAAAAAACACACAAAAACAACAATCTTGCTCACCTCATCTGTAACTGTAACAGACGATTTTGCATGTAAAACTTAATAAAATCGTTCAAAACATGCGTAAGAAAATAAATTTCCATTTGTGTGTTCCCGTTCGTCTCTGCGTTGCCTGTTTTGCACTCGAGCCCAGAGCAGGATCATATCATATCGTTGGAGTGTTGGAGCAAACGATGTGTCTCCTGTCTTTTTACTGTATAGTTCTGCTTGGAGTCTCTTTTTTTTTTATTATTTTTGTCGATTGTATACGCATACGTTTATCTTTGAATACTGAACGTGACCAGCAACCATTTCTTTATAGGTGGTTTAGAGTTGGTGCGCATGATACAATGAATAATAGCTGTCAAAAGTGCTTTTGAAAGGTTGAAATGTTTGTAGGAGAGATGGTGGCGAATATGAGCTGAAATCGGCCTATTTTTAGTGGACATTTGGAGTTATTTTACCGGAACAATCTAATGTGATGTCGTTCTAGATTCTGTTTAAATCATTGCTTTAACTCCATTATGTCGTTTGCAAAATCATATCTTTCGTTCCTGCGATTTTCTACTCGCAGTTTCAGCTGCCTGTCTTCTGTATAGTAACTGCTCTCGGTCGAGATTCTTTACTCGTTCATTGATGATGATGAAGACTGCAAAAAAAGAGAATATAGAAAAACACACAGTATTTAAAAGAAGAAACACAAAACAATTAAAAAAGAAAGAAATAAAAAGAATTACACAAAAAACACCATGTATTCTCTGTATCTCTTTCAGCCGATATCCGGGGCTGCAAGCTCATAAATCAAATCGCACGATAGAATTCAATTAATCTTTTGGTTGACTTCGTCAAGTCTAGTTTAATGCAAATAATTTTACACGCCGCTTATTGTATATTGAAATAGCGACCACCCGCGACATAATCAATAGCGCTATACAGAGATGTATATGAATATGGTACATTCATAAATTGATTGGATGAGTATACCTTTATGGTATATCTTTGTGCGTTTCGTTGCACAAAGATATATGCTTTTAATTTAATTTAAAAAATGAGGAGTGAGAGATATACATATATGTAGTGCTCAAGGTAAAATGCAAAAAATATTAAAATAATAACTGGGGACACGATTTCGGCTTGGAATTTTTTGAAGTTGTGCATATTTTCAGGTTGTTCTGACAGGCAACTCCATCTTGATGGATCATAGCATTGTCAGATCCTTTTCATATTAGGGATCGACATAGATAGATTCACTTCTGTATAGGTTTTTAGCTTAGTCGTACCCATCACCATCACTTGAGCCATGAATTATGTAGCATTAAAAAAAAGTGGCACGGCAGTCCCTCCCTCATTATGCGTACGCCGCAAATGTGTCAGTGACATCCTATTTAGGTACATGATCTTGATGCTTTGCAGGTGCTGAAATCGAGAGCACTATTTATTTATGTATCTCTCTTAATGGGTACTCGTTTCACATCTTGATGGGATCATAGTCGTGAATCCGAAGATCATTTTAAACTAACAATAGAATTCGAACCCACGACCCTGTGCTTCCAGGTCAAGCACACTCAACACTGCACCAGACAGACCATACAGACTGTACCAAAATTTTCTATTAAAAAAAGTGCATATAAAATAAATTCAAACCGCACCTCAATGCACCATCTTTCACCACTAAATTTAATTACAGTCCTAAAAATATTTCTTTTCATTATATCTATGCACTCGTAATTTTACTATAGCTGTTTAGCTGTATATACATAAAAATAGAGTTTGTGCAACATCCATACAATTTATTAGTATGCAACAACGTTGATTGTGGGGCGCAGGGTGACAACTAAAAACCAATGCAGTTTTGCAGCAAATTTAAAATGCATTCGACGGGAAAATGTTGCATTGTATGCATTTTGGGGTGAGCCTCCCCGACCTGCGGGGTCGTTTCTAAACGTCTCATCTAATAATGTGCTTCTGGGCATAGTATACTATTCTCGTATTATACTACGAGAAGTTCGGACTTTAATCTGAAACAAAATACACCAGAAAAAATAATACTCCTATGTTTCAAGTGATATACACATTTGGGAGCGCTCACACACTCTCTTTCTCTCTACTCTCTCTCTCTTTTTAGCCTAGACTTGAAATTTAATTAAAATTATTCGTTGTTATTTGACCGTTCATGGGCCACTCGTATATTTATTTTTGTTGAATAAATTTATTGTTCTTTTGGTGAAGTAGTATACGTGTGCTATATATACACTTTTGCTGAAGTCTGGATGTAATAAAGTGTTTCGGCTAGTGTATTTTTGTAGTATGTGACTTGTATGTATTTTGTATCAGGAGACGCACAGATGAAAAAGGGAGCATGTCAACAATAATTTTTCGGGATGAAACAAAATTAATCTAGGAGACAAATTGTCGGCGATTTTTTTAGTTAATTTCATCGGCTAGCTTTTATTTGAATAAATTTACTTTTGTTTTTATACATTTGCCAAAGTGATAAAACATAAAGGCATGGGATTGTCAAGGCGATAGGATTTGCTAAACTAATCTAACCCAATACGCTTTTTTTGGGCATTGATATTTGGGGAATTAAAAGCAAACCCAAGTTGGATATTATTCCTCTCTAGCTTTATTCGCTTTTTTTACTTTTGTGGGAAACCATAGCCGAACCTATAATAATAAGATACCCAAAAGGGGGAGGGGGACACACTCAACTATGCTTGGAAAATGTATAATTTTGGGATCTCTTATAAAACCATATACATAAAACAATTTTCTGCCTTCTTCGGGGTCGTATCCTTGTATATAACAGTGCCCTTTGTATTCGGTGAGAAATTTGAAAAATCTACTGGCAATAAATCTTTGAAAGTATTATATGAGCAAAGTTTTACTGTATTACATGGGTTGACATAGAAACTTTCCTGTTTTTAATAAATCAAAAAAAGAACTCACTGCCTTGGGTACTGTCGATGCCGATGCACTGAAGTAATTATTGGGTGTAGAAGTAATTTGTTGGGATCATAGTTCTTATTAAAGTAGTTATGAGTTCTTAGCTTTAATTCATGTCAAACCACCAACGTCGTTCAAAGCCAATAAGCTAAAGTGGCCCTAGTACGAGTACCTAGTAGGCCTAGATCATTTAATTTTTTTGTGCATCTCTTCTGGTGCTTTCGCACTCTCACCTCATTTAGGTACGACGCTCACCCAGTCATCCAATTTATGATTGATAAATTTCATTAAACTACAAAAGACCAGTGTTACCAGATAGGCTGCGTGACTTCCCCCTAAATGAAACTTGATTTTCACCTAAAATTATTGTGTTCCCCCTCAATTGGAAAAAGGACAGAAAATGATCAAAAAGGATCGACGCTGGGCACCACCGAACTCACAATTTTGGCCATTATAATACTTCAACATTCTCTTCCAATAGTAATAGAAACACTTTTCAGGGTATAACAGCTGAATAATTTAATAATAGTGGCATTTGGCGCCGGTTTTTAATCCAATAGAACCTTATTGTAGCACTAAATTATGCTTCGAAAATGGGATACATTATGTATCTTTATATAATCATTTTCTCGTGTTTGCTCCGATAATCAACGTGAACAGAAATTTTGGTTCCCAATTTCGTGGGTGCGAGTATTAACTAATTGTGGAAATCTTCACTTATCGTTCCATTCTATACCTACACCAACTGATGTGCATGCAACACCGGTCCAGACCTGCAGGGTCGAGCTTCATGGTGGTAAACGCCTTCACGGTAAATCACGGTAAATTCTCCCGCTAAAATTCAAGTGGTCGTCTTGTGCACAAATAGACAACAGACACAATACCTGATGAGTGTGTCTCTGTACGAAACCACAAAGCTTTTGGAAAAAATACCAAAAATTTAGTAAATTGAAGGAAAAAGTTCCCAATCGGGACTCGAACCTTAGATATTCATTAACAAAGTCAGCACTCAACCTATAGACGCCTAACGGTCTCAATGCAAACATTCTAATGTGACATTTCGTAAATTGAATAACTCGATATTCCTCCCGCATGAGGCTCTTCTTCTTCAACATACAGAGTTCCGCGTAGTCCGAATAGAGCTGGTAAGTTGCATTGCCATGCCACAAAATACTACAGACATGCACTGCAGTTGGTGTATAGAATGGAACGATAAGCCAAGATTTCCACAGTTAGAGAATAAGTAGTGTTGCTAACTATAGGAGGCTTATGGAGTGGCATTGATTTCTAATAAATAAAAAAACGGTTAGTAGCTAGCATCGAACCCATGACTATCGTATTGCCTGCCCTACGCCCTAACCACTCGGCCAACCTGAGATATACATAGCATTGCTCGTAAACACTACAAATGGTTATTAGTTGCTTCTGTAAAAATACTACCCATTTCTTTATAGAATCTTCTGCAATAAACCTTCTATTTTATATAAATCAGTTGGCTTTACCAATAATTTTAATCGGTTCAGAAATAGACAATAAGTGGAGAAAACAAACAATTCTATTGAAGCAACATGGTTTCCATCCTATAGTACACTGTAAAAACAAGGTTGAATTTTACATCGAAAATTCGTTGAATTTTACACCTTTTTTCTCGCAAAATTACAGTAAACGTTTATTTTTCAACCAAATTTCTAGTAAACCCACAAAATAGTGTAATATTACACAGATTTTTTAATATTTCTCTATTTTGGTGTAATTTTACACCACATTTGGTGTGAAGATGTGCCATTACTTTATTTTTGTGTAATTTTCATGCAAAATTGCGATTTTGGTGTGAAAATTACACCTACATTTGTGTAAAACTGAGTGTGCTACAATACTTTTGTGAATTATTGCATTTTCCTGTATCTGTCAAGTGGCTTGTTCTGGGTGCAGTTAGTCTGTTCCGTCCGAAGTACGTTCGTGTGAGCATCATATTATTGTTGTTGTTATAGCGTTTTTTGATGTTGAACCGAAGGGGGTGTGCCAGCTCTTGGCCGTTGGAATAACAACTAGCTCCAGGACGATTAAAATCGAAGAACCGGCTGCCGTAAATATTATTAATTAATTACATAAACCCAGATGTAAATTTACATTTTCGCCGGTGTAAATTTACATTTGTTCCAGTGCAAATTTGCTTATTTCTGATTTAAATTTACATAGTTCTAAGAGTAAGTTTACTTATTTATGTAAGTAATTTTGTAGTAAATATTTACACCGTAAAGTGTAAAATTACTCTCGCTCATATCATGGTGTAAATTTACTACTATACCTAATAGAAGGAAAACAAGTTTCCTCCTATTATTGGAGTAAATTTTTTTTAGAGTGTATTCCTGAGCACTTCATAACTTTCAACTCTTTCAAAAATCCTACAGTCCATCCTCCTATAAAATTACGATGAACCCGATGGCAATGTGAATGTCTTAAGAGAATATTGCATGTGTATGTTATGTCATCCAATAAATACAATAGAGAAGTATTTAATGGAGTATATTTTTTGGTTCCCGTTTGATTAAGTGTTGTGGAAGTCCTACAGCACCATCTTTAAATTCATACTGATTTGAGCTCTTTATAGTGCTAATGTTGAATGATTATTGGATAACAATGAAATTATTCTACATATAAGGATGTTAGAAATTTTCCGAAAAATGTTTTAAGGATAATTTATCGGACCAAAAGGCTCTTTTAATCGGTTTTACATGTTACACTGAATTTAGTGAGGAATGCTACAGGTTCGAGTCCTTCTTTAAAGCATATACATTGTTAGGGCAATTGGGATGTCTAGGCGAGGTTCCGAAACGTAATGGTACCGCGAAGAAAAATGATACAGCTGCCGGTCTACAGGCGGAGCTACGACAGGTTCTCGCTGTAGCTCTAAGTTGGGCTAATCGAAGTAGGGACTTGCCATCCGTAGCCAATTACGCTTGAGGTTAGTTCATCCTCGTACACTGAGAAAAAAAAAGTATGAAAACAAATGTTTTTCATTTAAAATCAAGCATTTTTACTCTTAATTTTTGCGCAAAATGAGACACTGTTCAAATCAAATACGCCGACATGTTATTTCAAAAGTTTTACTAATACTTCGAAACAAATTGCCGTCCTTTTAAATCAAGAAGGCGAAACTTTAGAATCAAGGTATCCGATACTCTTATATCAAGATTTGTATGTTTTGAAACAAATCCACAATATTTTGTTTTTATACATAAATTTAAGTGTTAAACTCTTTAAAATCAAAATGCATTAGCGATTGAACCCAATTGGTTTACTCTTCCACGCATCGATCAGAGTAGCCAATTTCAAATGCTGAAATTTTATATGTTTCTTTGTCGAAAATTAAAAGATATGATTAGTAAAATACAGTTTATTAAATCGTCAGATTACATTGAGATACTAATAATAAAACAAATATTTACTAATAATTATAAAATTTGTACTTTTGAACATTATCAAGTCCCATACAAATTTAATACCTAAACATACCTTGGACATATTGTGGCTAAAAAATATCTTTTAACTATAATTAACAATAAATTGAGTATTTTTGTATATAGTCTATTTGTTTCACCACCACGTTTCGAGTTTTTGACCCATAACATCCGATGTGTTCGATGATGCTGAATTTCTAGTTTGCGAAAATAAAAAAAAGATAACTCTAGAAAATTCGGAAATTCACTTGCTCGTATACTTACTTTTAGCAACAAATGTATTTTGGATGACATTCTGACATGAAATCTGCAAACCACTATTTTGCACCGGTTTGAAAATGTTACAATATTAATATCACATTCTATAACAATTTTTTTATAATCACGAAAAACACTCAAAAGAATTCTTCTTCCTTTTGGCGGCGTCACTTTACTAAGAAGATACTGTTGCCAATAATGTCAATTAATATACATCATTTGATTCTATTTGAGATCAAGAAGTATTCCATCTTAAAGTTGTGGAAACATTTTAAATATAAGTGCACTTCATTTTATTCCTTGGACATTTTTTCTATTAAAATTCCACAAAGTTTATTTTAAATTGTATAATTATTTAAATTAATGTTCTGAGCATTTTCAAATTAAATGTTTCAATTTAATAAAATGAAGAAGTCATGAAACTTTTATTTTAAATAATTCATATCTTTTGTTTTAAATGTTGTTCTGAGGCCAAACATTTAAAATAACATTGGTCATATTTTGATACGAAATTTTACACCTAAAATCAAGAATTTTTAAAGAAACTTGAAAACAAGTGATTGATCTTTTAAAATCAAAATGTAATTTTTTTCTCAGTGTATTGCTCCTAAGATATGTAGACGGAAAAAGGACTCTTATCCTATGGAGATAGACAGAGCTACATCAAGTTATCTATTACCCATATATAAACTGGCATGCTAGGATATCTTGTTTACATAGGTAGTTCGTAAAGTTATAGCACAAGCCACACAAGTACTGAGCATACCGTTTTGTATATTCGGGTTACTATTAGGTGATACTCTCCAGGAAGTGCCCCTCGTAACCCTTCCGCCTTCACGAGAGAATTTCGCCCAACATTTCCACATCCCTTGAAATTTTAAACGAACAAATTATTTCCAATTTTCAATTTACACATTTATTAGCAATCTAAAAAACGCGTACCTGCCACATAGGAGAAAATGTTGGACTCCCCAATTGGTATGTACTATATCTCTCACCAATATCGGTCCGAAGATATTCTGTAGGTACAAGGCGAGTAAACAATTTCAATTTTGTGTTCTTATGTTCCCCCTAAAATTTCCCCTAAAAATTTCATCCCCTAAGAGATTGAAAAAAACCCTTAGTTTAGAGAATTTTCCCCTAATCAAACACTGCAAAAGAGAAGCCTATAAAAAATAAAAGATGCTTTGGCATAACATCAATTCAAAGCTCCCTTTATTATAGTCATAAATCTCTGATAGCAATCGGCCGGGCATCTAAACAATACCCAATTTGTACAGACTGTTAAATGTGCTCCTATTTTTCCACGCTTCCAGTCATGAGCATTTCATCAATCATTGAAATTATTTTTTTTTTGTCTGTCCATTCCCTTCGAGTGAAATACTATACAAGAGGAGCATAGGATATAATTATGCAAAACTTTAAAGCCAAAGATCTCTTACAGGTTAATGACGTTCGCTTACTTCCATTAATATTTTCATTTCATTCATATCATTTACTCTTTGAAATCGCAACAGCGAGTCTTCTTCCTGGACCGTTTTCAAAAAATACCCAAACTCAAAATTTTACACCACGAACCATGACATGCACCACACATTCTACTTCCTTTGCATCTCTCTTTGTGTTTCTGTTCTGTACCTATATAGAATCACGATAAACATAAAAAAAATCAAGATTAACCATACATGATAAGTCAAAAGATATAAGATTCTTTCTCCATAGCATTAAAACGATAGTTTAATAGCTCATTTTAAACATGTTTAATTTCCGATATGAATATTTAATGAAATTGACGATATGCGCGGGATTTTGTATATTATTAAAATTTTGTGCAGATTAAATGTTGCCAGGAGGGAAAAGAAAAAAAGAAGAAGAGTGTATAGACTATAGAGTGGCCAGCACAATATTTTTTTGCTCATCATTTCTTTAAAGAAAAAATTCTTATGCCGCGCGCACCGCTATACTTGTATATAGCTACTTGTCCAACTGAACCAAATTTGTTGATGATAAGAAATTTTTAAAATATGATATTTTCATAATTTTTCAAATGTTTTGCTACGAACGTGTGTATAGTTAGACAATACATAAAATGCAAATAGATGAGTAATCTGACTAATTTGCTGGTGTTCATCTTTCGTCTTTCTTTCGTTTTTTGAGACTTGCTGTTTTTTTTCTTATTTCAGAATTAAATAATAGAGATATAAATTATTGTATTACATTTAGCTATGGCAAAATAGCATTATCTCTGATGTTATATTTTCATTAAAATGCCGTAAAAACATGATTTTTATCGCTTAATTATGCTATAGAGAGTTTTAATTATAATTTTAAAATTAAAAACAGGCGGAATATAGTAGTCGACTATTAACGGAGTTTCTTTCATTCTTGCTGCAACTGTGTATCTAAATGATTTATTAATTTTATTGTTACTTTTAATATTGTATTTTCTCTTAAAGTATGAGAAAAATTCATACGTACAATGCATCAGAGGTGCTACCGAGTGCAATTTAATAAACATCGTTACTGTAACTTAGGCTTTATGTCCGAATGTAACTAGGATGCTAATAAACGAAAAGCGCTGCTTACACAAATCAAGAAAATTATTCCAGTGTATCCACTGACTCTACTCTACTACTATCCCGTTTACACGAGTCAAGTGGAAAAACTCCACTTGACTCGTGTAAACGGGATAGTAGTAGAGTAGAGTTTCAGTGTACCGAATAGATAGATTCCAATAGAAAAATTTAACACACAAATTTGTTTTTAAAATTTTCCTCGAAAATTCCAACAAGGGTTTCTGTTTAAAATCCCCTTTATTTCCTTGTTTACTGACATTTGAGCCAAATTTTCTTATTTGATGCAACTTTCACATTTAAAAATTTTGTGCAAAAAACTGTGTTAAAAATTTTGATCAAAATTAAAAAAAAATGCCAATACAACTACATGTAATTTGTAATATTTGTACAAAATTACCTTTTCCACAAAAAATTGTAAAAAATTTCGCTAAATTCATCTTTAAAAGTTTCCAAGTTACAATAAAAACCAAAATTGTAGGTACTAAACGTCTTTCGGTTCAAAATCATTTTTTTTTTCTATTTTTAAAATCTGATGATCTTCAATTACCTACCTATAATTAGCAAATATTATCCAAATAAATCTTTAGATGGCCCAATAAAAACAAACCAAATTCGTTTCCGTTCCATACGATAATTTCTCCCACAACATTGCATTTCAATCAGCCAGTCTAATAGTATAGAAGTGTAATCCAAAAACTATGCTTCGACAAAAAAAAAACTGGAAAAATCCCGTAAAACGCATCGATCTATTTATTGACAAAATCTTTTGATGAAGATAACAACAGAAGAACACATTCTATGGATAATAATTATTTGTTTATTGCACCATCGCCACTGGAGTTAGGCGCCAGTGCACCTATTTTTATTTGACTTACTTCCCCTGTATAGATCTAGGTGAAAGAGCAGAGTAATCCATCTATTGCAGCATCTGAATATTCTGTTTCAATTGTGCATGCATAAGATAAAGATACTCTGCTATGTATAGTAGAGTGGGTATGTGACTCTATCTCGGAGACATAGACACACAAGTGTGCCCCGCATTTTTTTTTGGCATGGTTTATTTGTAGATACATCGTTTAATTATGTAAACACTTGATGGAATTATGTGTTTATGTTAATGAAAAGTATCCAAAATTGGGATTTAGCTGAGACTTATTATTATTATCAGATATCGAATTAAGACTATTAGTAGGGCTGTACACAAGACAAGAATGCAAAGGAAGAAGAAGATGTATGGTCTTTTTTTAACGGAACATGGATTACATGCATATTTATAAAATGGTACAATTAGTGTATGCTGCGTCTAAGTGCATATGGGCTCAAGCATGTAATGTCCATCTGGCATAATTTTTGAAAAAGATACATAAATGAATTTCAAGTGCCATAAGGTATTTTGGTAATTGGTATGGAATATTACAGTCTAGTTAGGGAAATGAGAGATTTATATATTACGTGTTGCTCAGCGGGAGATTTTCTATATTGCATCCTCTTGGACTGAAACTGGAATATGGACTCCTTATGGTGGAAAAAAGATGTGAAAAAAAATCTTGGCTACCAATAATATGTGGAAAATTGTGGACATTGTTTCAATTTATTTGATACCAACTTTATTTAGACTTAGATGACAGACATTTTAATTTAGCGTATGCTATGACATTTTATATTGCTTTGACCGATTTAATAGTGTGATAACAATTAACTAACTAGCGAAAAACTCCAGAAAGTGCTGTTTCTTCGCCTTCCAGTCTACTAAAATTGTCGAACAAAGTGGAACAGGGTTGTATCCAGGAATTTCTTCCTGATATTTTAACTACGCCCATGACATGCAAATAGTACAGCCAAAATATCCCAATTCTGGATTATATACATAGGAAAAAGTAGTAAAAAATGAACACCAATTAATCCTTTATCAGAGGTTGTCATTCGGGATACCATATCAAGTGAACGTCGAGCGCATTTATATATCCGCGGTATTTGTTTCCTGTTTCAAGGCTCATAGGTAAGCACGTCCAATAATTGCCGGAAAAATGTAAATGAAATTCGAAAAAAAGAGTTGCAAAAATTCTCCTGTGTGAATTTTCATGCCCAAAGGCACCATTTTCATCACTATAAATTCTTTTTCAGTCATTTTTGATAACTTTTGTCCACTTTTCGCAGCAATTCAACCTCAATTCCGATGCGCTCGCGGAAGGATTCCTTGAGTTGTTTTCAATTATATTTCGTGCGTTCAGGATTTCTTCAATATATGAACGTTGCAAATAATTGGACACGAGACAAGGAGTTTTACGTTTCACCCCCTGATCAAGTTTCTCAACTGGTGAATATCAAATGAACTAGGTGTGTGAGCGACATGTTTTCATTCCTCACATTGAACTCGGAATGGGTTTTTTCCCTAAAAGTTTAGAAACGTGTTTGAAAACAATTCGTTCAGTTGTTGAAACCAGTTGTCTCGTTTCAAATGTTTGCAACGTTGTAGAATTGCTGAACACACGGATTAATTCATCTAACATTGAGAGGACAAATTTCGAGGTGGCTTAATTTTTAGCAGGGTGAGGGATTAGGAAGACCCGACAGTACACATTGGCAGAGACGCAGCAATAGCAGTCCACCCTAATTTGTTTCCGGACATGCTAATATAGGAATTTGCCTAGGTTACCCCCATTTTACAGACCTTGTCATCTAGAACAATAGGTACTTGAGATGACGCATTTATGAAAATAAGCCACGCCGGCGCCGATTGAAACCGCACTGAAAAAGCCCGTCCGCGAAGAGCTCCGGCTAACTGTAGTTTATCTGCTACCCTGTGTGTAAGGAAGTTATCGTCAATAACGACTCCAGAAGGTTGATACTGAAAACGAGCACAATTTTTTGGCACAACATTTTACAGAAAGCAGTTTTTTTATGTGCTGAGGTTTTAGTAGATAATAAAACCGAAAACAGTTTTCGTTTTCTTACATCGGAGTAAAAGCCGCCAGGATCCCTTTTGCTGTTTTTTTTTCTTGAAGGTGGTACTCGTATGGTGGATAAGGTGTGGCTCGAGAAACTCAATACCTACTAGGCTTTTATTTTAAAATTCCAAACAAGCTCTCTACAAGACTTTGCTGCTAATAATGATAGCGCAACAGGTTTCGACTGAACATAGTTACTATCTGGGACATCTCAGTGGGTAGATATTTTCTGAATTACTAGAGTATTGTTCCGAATCGAGTCCCACTGTAATGAATTTTGGTGTTTTCTTTAATAAAATATTCCTACGGCAAAGGCATCCACGATCTAATTCGTTTCGGAGCTACTTGCTAATACAGCAAGCAAGACCTCGGAAAATAACTTTGTTCAAAAGAAAAAATCTCTTGAAACGCTTCTACAACAATAAGGATATATGTACATGGGTTCCATCTATTTGCCTGGTGCAGTTACTAAGGGGCGGTAATTTGTCCTCTTGCCGGGGCGGCGGAAGTGCTAGAGCAGTCGCTGACTCTTACCGATTGGTAGGTAACTTACATCAGGGGTAATGAGCGCCAAAATTTTCACCGGGATACCTACATAATCCCGAAAAACAAAATCCCGCCCGTTCGTAATCCCGCTTTTTCCCAAAAATCTCGCTTTACGTTATCCCGACATTACAAAATCCCGACATTACAAAATCCCGCCATTCGAAAATCCCGCCATATCACAATCCCGCCGCCTCAAAATCCCGCCATTCCAAAATCCCGCCATTTCAATATCCCGCTATTAAATAATAAAAAAATCTCGTCAAAATACCGCCAATTTTTTTTTATTGTTAACAAAAATATATAGATATGCGTTCGACTTATCAATTATTTACATTAGTTTATGCGCCAAGTTTCTAAAAAAATCAATTTTTTTCATAGTCCTCTTTAGTTGAAAGTAGCTGCAGGATACGTTAAAGACCTTAGTTTGCTTTTGTATGCGACCTTCGGATCAGGACTGCTCCCCTCGGTTTTTAGCTAGGATCAATTCTTTACCTAGTAATTCCACCAGCTGGTACAGACCGATATGGCTTTTCCTTGTGATAAAGTTTAATCGTCTGTGCCAAGCCTCAACATTATTTGGTATTTTTCCCATGGATATAATTAATTCCAAACCAATATGCTATTTTTTTTGGCATCTGCATCCTCCAAACATCGTGTCAATTCGGAAAAATACATAGGTATTTTCACTAATATTGAAACTGAATTTCACCGCCTAACTGATAAAAGAATACTAACTAGCTTTCACTTTCCAATCTGTATAGCAGTATCAGTATTTTAACGGCAAATGTGATGTAGTAAGAAGGTAAGTATTCTTTTCTGCCCCGCTTTTTAATATCCCGTCACAAAAGGTAAGTATACTTACCTTTTGTGACGCGATATTGAAAGGCGGGATATTGAATAGCGGGATTTTGAATAAGCGGGTTATTGAAATGTCGGGATTTTGGATTGACGGGATTTTTAATTGGCGGGATTTTGAAAAGGCGGGATATTGAATGTCGGGATTTTAAAAAACGGGAATATGATGGGCGGGATATCGTACCCAACCCTTTTCACCTTAAACTTGATAGGGCCACTAATTTTTGTACTTGTAAAAAATGTCTTTCTCAAAAGATCATAACGTTCAATTCCAAATATAGCCTATACGTATTTAAAAGTAACTCAACCCAAAAAATTTGGTGAATTCACAATTAGCGTAGCCGCATATCAGAACTGTTTTTCTTCGAAAATCAAATTGCCTCACCACTCCACAAACACGCACGAAAATCTCTCAACCACCAACCACTCAACTCAGAAAAACAACAAACCTGAAGTCTAGTTCGAATTCAAATAAGAGCCTGCTCAACGTTGAGAAATTTATGGGCCATGAATAAAGATGTAGGAAATACGCGCATTGAGGAAACAAAAAGAAACAAAATCATCTCAAATTCTTTTTATATTTGCTAAGATTCATCTAATTGGAATGATTCATCCGGATGCTATCATATGAGAAAAGTTCATCCATTTGATATAAATGGGAATTGAGTGTGATTTTCGCATCGAGCAGTTAGATATGAGAATGTGTGACTGATTGGAACGTTTGTTTTGCAAAGTACATTGGAAGGAAAGGGAAATTGCAATAAGAATGGGATTTTTTGACACACCTGACCTGGGATAGGCATAGGTATGCGATAAAAATGTTTAATTAGAATGGAAACGATACCTTTCTTATCAGAATCAAGGTGAACTATTGGTTCTTATTAGTCTCAAACGGGTATTTTGGTACAACTGTAAGTACCAATTATCATTAGTTTGTACAGCCTATAAGATATTATCTAAAATTCTTGAAAAGAGAATTAATCCGTACGCAGAACGAATCATTGGCGAGTATCAAGGCGGCTTCAGACCTGGTCGATCAACGACCGATCAGCTTTTCACAGTGAAGCTACTACTCCAAAAGTGCTGGGAATATAACATCGACGTATACCAAATCTTTGTCGACTTCAAGCAGGCATACGACAGTATCGATCGAAGTGTACTGTACAACATTATGCTGAATTTTGGTATACCGGCAAAGTTAGTGCGACTCACAAGGATGACGATGACTAATACCGTCTCGCAGGTCAAAGTGCAGAACCGACTCACTGACCTATTTGAAACTCGTACTGGACTCAAGCAGGGCGACGGGCTGGCGCCGACGCTCTTCAACCTGGCTTTGGAGTATGTAATTCGAGCCATGAATATGGACAGCAGCGGAACGCTACTCATCAAGTCGACTCAATTAGTAGCGTACGCCGACGATATCAACATCATGTCTCGAAGGTTGGGTGATGCAGAAAGCCTTCTGCATAACCTCAATAACGCCGCAAAGGAAGTTGGACTACATATCAACGAAAGCAAAACAAAGGCCATGATGCAATCGAAAACAAGGACGCCAGCAAATTCAAGCATCACAGTGGGGGACCTTAATATCGAGTATGTAGACAACTTCAACTATCTGGGTTGTAACTTATCAAAGGACGCCAACGAAACCGACGAAATTAAGCGACGGATACAACTAGCCAATAAGACATATTTCTCGGTCCTCCCTATAATTAATTCGAAACTTGCGCACAGGAACACGAAGCTCCGCGTGTACAAAACGATCATCCGACCCGTGCTATGTTATGGCTGCGAAACATGGACCCTCACCCAAGCCTCCGAAATTTTGCTAGACCGATTCGAACGAAAGGTCCTTCGGCGAATTTTCGGGGCCGTTCGCGAGCGAGACCAATGGCGCATCCGGTACAACCATGAGTTGTATCAATTGTACGATGAGCTGGAAGTATCGAAAATCGTGAAGCTTCAACGTTTGCAATGGGCGGGGCATGTACAACGGATGGACGATAATCGCATGCCAAAGAAAGTGATGAACGCACAACGAATTGACGGAGCGAGGTTGCGTGGACGACCGAGAGCTCGCTGGGAGAACTCCGTAGGTGAAGACGCCCACCAGCTGCTGGGCTTCCGAAACTGGAGGACGAGGTCACGTAACCGCGACAATTGGAGGTCAACGATTCAGGCGGCCAAGGCCCGACGTCGGGCTATCGTGCCACATTGATGATGATGTAAGTACCAATTCAATCACAGAAATATTTTCAGATATATAATCAGAAACAAGAATAATACTAAACAACAAAACTACAAAAACTGGTAGCAAATATCTCTAATGTTACGACGCAATCATATGTTTGTACAATTTTAATAAAACCGACATTTAACTATTATTAGATAAAAATCATCGTCGGGAATCAACTAACGGATTAGTTTCTTGCCGACACATATGCATGTTTCATAGTTGCATTGCTGCAATTGTGCGGCATGCATGCTTGCACGCTGTCATGTCGGTTACGTTGATTCGTTTCTTTTACACACACACACATAATCTACACTACACATTTTGAAAATTCACCAAGCAAAGAGCCTCCAGGTGCTCTCATGTAACAAGCGACTATACCGTACCAGCTCCAGCTCAATATTCGTATATTTAAAGTAAGCGACCGTATATCGTCGAGTTGTATCTAAATCTGGCATTTTCTCAACATTCATCATAAACACCTTGACCACCATCTCGCGCGCCCCAGACGTTGAGTGCATTATAATTAATTTACGTACAACAATAAATTGTAATTTTAATTTAGTACACCAACAAAGAGTTAAGGAAAACGAGTGACGACACGAAGTGGCGTGGATACGAGAGTCGACAGTAGAGAAGAGGGAAAACGGAATTGTTTATATATTTTAATTATTGTTGACATTATGCATACGACTATTTTGATCCCTAATTGGATCAATGTAAAAAAGTCAAACCTACTTCCGTTTGTCAGGTTCATATGCAGACATAGGGCAGTCAGAGTTATAGAGCCAGGCAGTTTTGCTTGAGGCGTATTTTTTTCTTTAATTACATACCCAACATGAACACCGTATATATTGTAGAGGATTTTATTACTTGTCTATTTAGTTTCGCACATCATATAGTCAACATTTAAATTAGTTTAATATTACCTTTTTAAATTTTTCCATTCTACTTAAACAAAAGATAAATGCGTCTGACTATAAAGATGCAAGATAAATGATGTGCCATTTAAATTGTCGACAAACGCACAGACTTGCGATGTTCGTCAGGAGAGAATAATGCAATTATGATGAGTGTAATACGAACAATAAATAATAAACACTCAAAAAAAAAAGATTCGTTAGAAATATTCATAAGCACGCAATGCAGTTTTGCATTGCGCCTAGACTGCAACTGTTGTAGACAACAAGTATGGCTATGTCCGTCTGGCCAGACCTTCAACATAGATCCAAGTGCACAAACAGTAGTTGTATGATGTGCATTTTTGCCATATAATAAATGTTTCATACGCTAAACAGATACGTTGATGAGAGGCATGAAGGTAGAATACTTTAGCAGGTATTCTTAATCTGATAAAAAAATTATGATGAGATGAGAGTTTTCATTTTGACATGATACTGAAAAAGGAATTGTAAACTGTTGCGATAGACTGTTGGGAATGCTTACAGAGACAGCCTACAATAACAAATACAAACCCTCGTCGTTATCCGCTAAATTTAAAAAAAATGTCGTTTGCAGGTTGACAAAATTAAGCAATTATTTATCAAAAAAATAACAAAATTAAGTCATCATCTACGCTTCAGCACAAAAGCTAATACGATAATGACCATTTCAAATTGACAATCCCTCTGTTCCGAATTGTGTCAACCCTTTTCTAACTTTACCCCTTTAAGCCCCGGATAGAGTTCGAGCGGAATGAAAATGAAACGGTAATGAACCGGCATAAAAACCGTGGTGACGGTAATGAACCGGCATAAAAACCGTGGTGAATTTAAAATTTTAGCTTCGAAAATTGATACAAAGGCGTTTTACGTCCTAAATAATCTTAAAAATAACTAAAAAAAATAATTTCCCCATTGTCCGAATGCATTTTCAACGTGAAAATGAATCGACTCTGTAGCATATTCTCCGTCGGGCGTGGTGAGTTTTGCAAACGTCAAACCGATTCACTGTCCACGACGAGTTCATCGCGGAAATTATCTAATGACCGGGGAATCGAAAAATAACACATAAAATGGCAGAGACAAATTGTGAAACCATTCTCGGATTTTAGTTTATGGAATACCCCATCATTTACCACATATTCCACGACAGTAAGTATGCATTTTCATTGAGAAAATCGCCGCGGACAAAAATTTCATTTTCATTCCGCCCGATCTCTATTCAGGCCTTTAATGGTTATCGTATATAGCCAAGAAAATAAAAGCAAAAGTGAAAATAATATCCAGAAGTTGAATTATAAAACGCGGCAACGAATTTCACGTTTTCGTAAACACATACGCATATTAGTGAAAATTGCCAGGTAACTGTTGGGAATGCGCTGAAATTACGATTTCGATTCGCTAACCTATTTTTTTGTTCGGCTGTAGCCAACAACATAGCAATTACACATCAGGTGCAAAATTCGCCCGCATGAGTTTCCATTTCATATTATGTTATGGTGACCGACGCACTTAACGATGATATTACCTATGGTGTGCGGACAGTATACAGTGGTGATTGGAAGTTATAGTTTGGTTAGAAAAAAAATTGTGACGCAGATAAATTGAAATAAAATAATTTTGACAAAATTGAAAAGTTTAGCTTTTTGTGTTTACACTAATTCAGATTTTGTCAATTCATGATTCCGTCCTGATATTATCGGTTAGCCTGTAATACAGCCGAGCATCGATTATGCGAACTAATTTCGAGAGGAATGATTTGGATAACCGGAATTTTAGTTTATCGAGCTTCTATAGAAAAATTAAAGGAATGCAAAAAAAACTCATTCAAGCAACAAGCTTAACTCTTCATCAGGCGCGCGGGCTTCGATTGTAGCCCATATACCTATTTAAACCACAATGATATTGAAGATAAGAACCAAAATCATTGGAGGCGTTCAGTAGCTCTTATATTAGGTGTGATTTTTTTGTACTCCGGGGTAGATTAGTTTAGTGTAACTACACGGGGTTACATTAATAACATAATGTTTGGGTCATATCACGCCTACTGTTGTTCCTTAATCAAATAAGAGTGTTGTGAATATTTTTGGAGGCTACAAAATATTTTTTTTTTACTCATTGGGCTACACTTGCAGCCTACGAGCCCAATCATTTAAATCTTTGGGTTTTCATCGATATTGAATAAAATAATACTTTTATATATGTTTTATATGTTTATATAAAACAATACAGTAGCAGCAAAATATTTGATACAAAAATAGGCTTGAAAATAAATTTGCCGAAATTTGATTTTGTATCGCATTTTGAAAAGCAGCTATTTTGTTCATCTAAGTCATCGGATGCCATTAATATGTTGGTGTATCGGGCTTTTTTCTAATCGTGCGAAAACCAATTTCATATTTTTTGTTGGGGAGGGAGGGGTAGATGGGTCGAACCTGACACATCTTTATTACCTTGTCGAGGCATCCAACGGCTACCATTTGGTACTAATTTGAAGTTTTTCGTGACATTCTATCAAAAGATATGGTTGAATATAACTTTGAAGGGGATAAAAGGAAGGGTAATAAAGATGTGTCAGGTCCGACCCATCTACGCCTGCCTCCCCCACAAAAAATATGAAATTGAATATTTTGGGTTTTGCGTGCCTTCTAGGTCTGTACATGGGTATAGGGTATACACTCATCGTGCTATTCGCACGATTAGAACTCGGTCTCGTTTATATATATACTTTGCCATACCTCCGGTGGCTCCTTTGAGGTGTTACATAATATCGGCGTAACAAAAACAATATACCCTACCATCTTATAGGTATAAAAAAGTGTCTGCCCTTCATGTTCATATGTTTAGGTGTAATCAACCTGAAATGACTAGAGGAACCAGTAGCACAGCCCAGGGCCGGATCTCCCATATAGGCATCATGGAGAAATGCCGGGGCGGCAAACTTCGAGAGGCCCCATTTTTCTGTAACTTTAAATTGATTTGTTCTGTTAACCACATTTCGCGGTATCAAGAGGCGGTTTTGAGAAACTAGAAAAAAAAATTATACTTTGGTAGTTAGTGGCAGATTTTCATATATCCGCCTTACAAATTCTACAAGAGTGTTTTGTAAACATCACCAAAAACAAAGACACCTGGCTGTAATTTATTCTTGGGAAATGAGATAAATACAAAGTATACCAAATGGTATTCAGTCAGAAATCATCAAAACTAAATTATTTTAATAATTTTCTTATGCTAAACGGTTGAAGTCAGTTTGCAATTTTTTCAATACTAAAATTTATCGATTGATCCCTGATCCCCAAATTCTCCAATAAGGATACCTGAAAAAGATTCGAATTTTCCTTAGAAAAAGCATAGTAACCCATGCCATGCGTTAGTCCAGAATGGCTATGTGATCGCACAACCCATATGTGTTTGACTCCAAATTTATTACACTACACTCCACGAAATAATACAAACGTCAAAATATTGTCGATGCAATTACATACTAACCCTTCTGTCGTCGCCTACGAGCTATAATGCCTAAGGTGTAGCTGAATTTTCTGTGAAATCAATCTTAATTTTTGAAGAGGTTTAATTTTGGATCTCGAAACAGTTTACATACTATGTCTTACGCCGTTTTTTCGTTTCTTTAGACATAGTTTACATTTCGCCGAACGTTTGATCGCATTTGTGGCCGTCGGTTCCTTTGAAAAATATATGGAAAGGGGTGGAAAATATTGTTGAACGATATTTTTCATCAAGATATAGTACCAATGGTCTGTCTGGATCTATACGCCAACAGAAGGGTTAAATATCACGTTGGCATTTTAATTGAGTAATAAATATTACGCGGATTTTATATTCTCAATTGTAAATAAAAAATTGACGTTTGAATAAAATTTTCACGCATACTATGAACTGCAATAGTGTGAAAACGGTGCTATTTTTATTTTCTGATGGCCACTCTGGACTAACGCATGGCATGGGTTACTATGCTTTCTCTAAGGAATTTGCTGAACTTCTTAAAGCGGAATAAAGTCGGGTCGCCGAACTTTTAATTTTTTCCTCCGAACACAAGGTATTTGCATAAAGTTAAAAATACCCCACTGGCTTTAGTTGGAACTTGTGGCGGAAACTTATTGTATGAAGAAAATCGCGAGTAACAGATGGAACATATGGGGGTTTGGTTTATATGGCAGCCCCATCACCCCATTATCCAATTTGATGAATTCTTAGATATGTTTTGTGTCATCAAGAGAAACACATTTGTGTGAAAATTGGTTGAAATTGCTGCACAAATATAAAAGTTTTTCTTAGCAGAACCTAATTTGGGGGGTTAGGTTTGTATGGCAGCCCCATGACCCCATGGTCCCATTTCATCCATTCTTACATATGTTTTGTGTTATCAATAGCAACATATTTGTGTGAAATTTTGTTGAAATTCCTGCACAAATAAAAAAGTTTTTCTTAGAAGAACCTAATTTGGGTAGTTGGGTTTGTATGGCAGCCCTATGACCCCATTGTCCGATTTTACCGATTCAAACATACAAACTGCCTGCAGCAAAAAGAAGCATTGGTGCTTCTTAGCTTTTTAATTGACCGAGAAACGCGTCGCAACAGACGGACAGACAGACAGACGGACATCGCTTAATCGACTCCCCAAGTCATGCTGATCATATATGTATACTTTTTATATGGTCAGAGATGCTTCCTTCAATGCGTTACAAACTTCATGACAAAGTTAATATACCCTTTCACTCTATGAGCGAAGGGTATAAAAAGAAATAATACGTTTTGAACGCTCACATACCTATGGGTTGATGGTGACGTTGAGATGTGAGGATGTTGCTATAATTTGGCATTATAGAGATATTTATAAATCAGTTGGCTTCACTATCATAACATGGCGCCCCGGTTTTCCCCAATTTAACCCACCCGGGACCCATGGAAATTTTAACATCACATACGATGCGACTGGTTTACTTTCAGGCATAACTAGTGACGAGGGGCGGCAATATCATTACTGCCCAACAGGGGCACTATTGAGGGTAAATTCGCCCCTGGTCCATCGAATCTCCTATAAGTCTGTAGATGAAAAGGCTTACTCGCGGTTCGCGAGTAAAATTGTTATCTCGGACAGGAAGGACCACTTAGCAGTAAAACGTTTTTGTCTGGCCTGTATCCTTGGATTAACCAACTGAGTTTTTACTTTTTGAAGGGTTCAGCTGAAGATTTCATAGGATTTCATTGGATACTGTCAGTAGCAAATTGTTTTTTTTTTCGGGAATATGTTCGTTCACAGGGATTACCACAATGTTCTACTCAATCGAATGAAAATGCCCTCCCGTGTCCCACTGCAATCACTTAACAGCTTGTGAACATTGGAAGTTTTTTCATTTAGCCAAGATGCATTCATGTCATGTACCTAATCAAGAAATCTGGATTTGCTGAAGCCTAAATGGTCTTCTGAGTCTTCCGCGGACCACCTATAAGTCTTTCGCGGACCACTTGTTAGCAAACATTGATCTAAGTCAATAAAGTGAAAAAAGATTAAAAATATGACAAATCGGCATTTTGCGGTTTTTTAATATAATACTTAACAGGAAAATTAAGCATTTTGCATTTTTTATGGTCAATATAATCAACAGGTCACATTCACGCTGCAAAAAATAAATGTAAAACTGAACAAACAATTTTAATACAATTTGGTCTAGAATTGTAGGCCATGCGCCTTATCCCGTCACGCATAAGTGCACGCCTAACGATGGATTAAACTGTGCGAAACCATACTAGAACTGAACGAAAGCCACAAACTCGTAGCAATTGGACAGATTACGAAATCTGCGATTTCATAATTTACAAATCTGAAAATACTAAATTCTGAAAGCTGAAAAGTCTGGAAATTCAAAATTCAAGAAAAACCTGCATTTCGATTCAGTTAATCGAATGTTCGGATAATGGACACTCAACTGTATTTTGATTTTGATTACTAATTTTAATTTTGTCAAGCCGTTTTTGAAAAAATGGAGAAAATATTGAGCTCTAACGGTTAATGTTAGAGGCTTAGTCTTGAGTGTATGGACAGAACAAAGCTATTTCTAACTCACAGCGAATTGGTAAAATGAATTACTTGACATTTATGGCACAGCGGTGTTTCTGTTCCCACCTATTGTTTTAGAGGTCCCAACCATCTCTCTCCGTTGGTATGTATTACTAATTCAAAAGAACCTAAATAAAGCTTATTACGTTAAAAAATCATACTCATAAATAAATCATAAAAAAAATCAATCTCCTTGAGACTGAACAATTCGCAATTTGGCTAGTCTCTCCTATTCTGTATACCTAATCAAACCACAAAAGTGTTTTCAATTGATTAAATTGTAATTTTCCTATTTCAATCGATGTAGACAAATTGGCACTTAATTTCGTTCAGTACCTGCATTTTTCCTCACCGATATAGATAGACCGCACGTACTAGAAAAACGCGCAAAAGAATTGACCATAAAAAGCCTCCAGGAAAAGCCCTCATTACACTGCACTATAGGTATAGTACGGAAGCATCTCTATCCTGTGGTCTGCTTTACTACCCGCTTTTATCTAACTAAACGATATAAGCACTGCGTGCGAAGTTATATCGTTGCAGGGGCACATGAATTTGATGCGATAGAAGCACGTGCAATCGATTTCACAAAGTCTATGATTGCACAATGTTCTGCCATCATAATAATCATCATCATTCGTATCGTCATTGAATGGATTAGATTTGATCCGTTTGATGTGCAACGATGCTGGGGTCTAGTTATGAGTTGTATTTTGTGAACTTGTTGTTCTGTTATAAGGATCGGGATTATATGCCGATTTAGATTTGAGATTTGAGACAGCAAACTGATTTGATAGCGCAGTTTTTCTGATTGAATTGAATGAGAAAGCAATTTTGGATATCGTGTAACATTAGAGATAATTTTGAAGAGATTGTTCATCAAAAGACGGTGAAATTGTTGTATTTGTTGAAAATTTAAACTTTTTGTTCTTCTAATTTGAGTTGAGCCTTTTTAATAATTTTCGCATTTCTTTTCTTTTTTCAGGTAAGAGTCAACACTACGATGATTTTTTCTTGCCTATTTACTAGGAGGAATACCACGATTAGTGTAAGTTACAAATAATATAGTCGAAAGCGGAAGAAATTATTTATATCATACGTATGCCTAAAGATGCCCCTTGTGTCGGCAGAGGTGTATTTTCTAATTGTATTTTATCACCTACTTCACAATTGAAACGTTTTGCAAAAACACTTAAGAGACATTTTAAATGTCTGCATTTTAGCGTATGTACCCATTCTGTGGTTTAATTCCATATTCTATACATTTTACATCCATTAAAATAAATCTGTGAAAAACCATATGGTTGCAAATAACATGCTATTCAGTAAAAAAAAAACAACCTAAAAAAAATTAATAACATCTATAGGAAGGAACACTCTCTGGACATCAACTTGTCGCAGTAATCACACGTTTAACCATCCAAGTTTAAATGACAGCAAAACATAATTCTTGCACCCAGTAATTTTACATTTTAACCTTATCAGCAACTTACAGCACAAATTTACATTTATTTTCTAATTGCATAGCAAGAGCCAATTCCAAGCTTTTTATGCATTTAGATTATTTATCAGCCATTACTATGACAAATGTCCTTTTCCGTCTATCCCCTATCATTTGCTTAATTCACACCCTTTGTTGGGCCATTAAAATATCGAAAAATGTCTTCAAAAAGCATATTTTGTCTAAAACCAAAACATCATAAATCCCTGTGAATTATTTGTATAATCTTATACATAAAACGCAGCTCTGTTTCGTCCTTGTAAGACATGAAACTTGGATGATGGCAAAAGGGGGTCTAAAATATCAAAAAGACCATACCAAGCATTTTAAGAAGGCGGTTGACAGTAAAAACAACCTGTTTTGCTTTCGTATACAGATTTCGTATAGGTATGTGGGATTATGTTATCTTTTATACACATCGAGCGATGCTCCCAAGAAAAGAGAAAGTGTTGGTCCAGACGAAAACACGCAGGACCTATACAGGGACTATAAAGGGTGAGTCGAAAGTGTATAGATATTTTGCATTTTCGCTGCTGAGCCTGGGCCTTGACATCGTCACCGCCGCCGACGTTTGTTGGTTCTTCTCTTATCCTTATCAGTACACGGCGGTGGCGTGGTACTATACGAAAATTGTTTAAGTTTAATTTTCCATCTACGAAGAATATGTAAACACGCCAGAGTGTCTCGGAAGAGTTGTGTGTCGGGTGTGCGGTTGGAAAATTACGTTTACCCAAGGCGTACCGATATTTAAATTCACACGTGGTTTATCGCTATCATTAAATCATACCAGGGATACCAGAATGCCATTATGGCGTTTCATTATACGGAATAAAATTTTTTTCTGGTTGGAGTTTTTTCTTTCAGCTCGGAGCTTAAATGTTTCAGCACGATTTTGGATGTGCATTTTTTTTCCTTAGAGGAAGGCGGAAGGCTTTGCAGAAGCAAAGCCGAATTATAAGACTTTTTCAGTTGAATTTACAAAAACTCGATAAAGAATTTAGGAGTTTTTTTCTTCTACCGATAATCACAAACTCACCGAAACCTACAAGACATTTTTTCTTTGAATGTGAATTCAAATTAGCACACTATGCTATAAAAATCACTTCATAACCTTGAGGATATATATGTATACCTACAAATGACCCATTTCCACAACTAATTACACGCTATTTGTACACTGTATCCTCTTTCGAGTCCTTGTCGTCCTGGTCAGACAATACTATGCGGGTATAACGCATATTCCATACCCACCTCGCACCCAGACTATAGGTATGTAGGTGCAAATTGTAGGTATATCACCTTTTGCAAATCAGTTGGTGGTACCTATACATTTTGCTCGAATTACATTACACTGTGCGGTGCTTATTATGTCATAAATTTTATGACGCAAAACGGACACAAAATAAAAACACTTGAGTTACGTGATCGTTACAATAAACACTGAATTTTTGGTTTTCGGTCATGTATATACGCACAAGGGACAAGAGTGTAGTGCCTATAGTGTGTTGCCTTGTGTTTTGTTCCGAGTTCTTTTGGGTTCAACGCGTAATTGCCATTAAGTGGGAATAAACGCATTAAAGGAACTAAGGAAATATGAATATATTTTGTGGAAATAGGGATCGGGAGAAAGGACTACTTTAAATATTTTTAGACGAAATGTATCAACGGTCGTCATAGAATATAGTTTAAATGAAATTTTACGTGGATATATATTTGTGGTATAGCGCAATGTTTGAAGGAGAATAGTAAACTGTTGAAGAATTTTTCAATCGCATTACTAACTAATCAGTTATTATATTGTCATACACCAAACACAATTCGGATGCCGCTCTACAATGTTCGACGAGAAAAACCTGCGTTTCTAAAGCGTACAGGGCAGAAGACGATGAGTTTAACTTCCATACAAATTCTAGCTGAAGTTGGATACGAGTGGTTCTACAGAACACCAACTTTCAAATTTGTGGGGAAACTGTACCGTATGCGATAGAAAAAAACACAGCTAATGAAATGTCGGCTGCACTCCCGCCGCGGCGTAATTTTCTGTTAAGAAAACAAATGCTAAGGAAGGAAATGATTAGGTAGCGCGTTTGCGGCAATTCAAAATGACAGACAACACTGGTGGTACAATATTATGCCGCGATCGCTTTGCTCCATCAGATTCCACTAGGAGGTACGCTCACTTTGTAAATCAGCTATCGTTTTGCAATATACCAAAAATGTTTGCTCCGAAAAAACGCTAATACGTATAAATAATAAAAAATCTTCACAAATATTTGCGTTGACGGATTATTACCACAGATATCGCCTTGTCGAAATGTTTCGCCCAAAATTCAACCCACTCAGGACAGCACTGGCCCATCTAAAATCACAGCCCAATGTGACACACTACGTGGGGGACATTGCACATTCCATACGACTTTAAAAATCAGACTGATCTTAAATTTCATATATGAAAAAACAAAATATCAAAACACACCTGCATGGGCACATTTTACGGAAACTCATAAGTGCGGCTATGTGTTCATCGAAAAGAATACCAATAAAAACAAAATTTGTTGCCGCACTTTTTTTTAAATTTCTTTCTTTTTGGCCGTGTGTGAGCTTACATGTCACTAATAAATCCTTACACAACCCTTTTTATGCACACCACACACATCTCTAATTCGCAAGCTATTAACACAAAATCAGAAACAGTGTTCATTTATCTTGTTCTGTCCAGGACGACATGAAAATTCCCAACAAATCGCTTTTAGATATTGCGATAACCTGAACTCTCTTTTGCAAAGAGTTTGGTGCAGTGCCCGGCGCGGCGTACGTGTATACGTACCTACATATGTATGTATGGATGTCTGACCAATTTCTTCTCGTCTTAAATCAACACCCTATTCTTTTTTCACTTTACCTCCTCCTTGGCGGCGTGGCGCGGCAAGTGATTTCAACTTACCGCGAGGTTCCTGATTCCAATATCCACCACACGTCCCTCTGCTCATTCTACAGAAGATTTGCAATCCTACACATATTCGTATATTCAATAATGTTCACCACATTAGTCATTTTTCTGTCTTTTCTTACGGTCATCTCAGCACCGAAACGAAGATTAATCTGCGCTTAACCATACACCAATTCAACGATGATGCTGTGCGGTTGATGGTGCTGATGATGAAAATAATGATGCATTGGGCCCCACACACTAGTGGATCGAATCGAACGGTTCGATATTTATTGAGATTCATAGTATCGATTGAGTGCACTCAGAGCTTTTCTTTTTTTTAATTTAAGAAAATAGAAATATTTCATAGATAAGAAATTTATCATAAAACAAAAGAATCAATGAGTCAAAAAAATTAAGTGTAAACAAACCGCATGATATCGATCAAAGTAAGAATCAATCAGGAACATGTAGCTCGCTCGGCAACAAACACTTTCCTGAAAGTCTCCCAGAAGGCAAACGTGTACTGTCCAACCATGCACCGAAAAAATATGCATACAACAACAAACCTGGACTGAAAACAAAGTATAAGAACACCATGATCTTTTTCCTTCGATAAAAATACGAAACGGGAATAAAAACAGGAAAAACAAAGAGACGCCAAGCGCATTTTATTAATGTGAGAATTTTAAAATTTATTTATGCTGGAGTGGATTGTGTATGTATGTATGCAGATGACTGAAGTGAAACAATTTATATTGGAACACCATCGCGACGACCGTCACGTATTAAAATGATTTTGAATGGTTTGTGAATTAAGCGCATACATTTTGAAGACTTGGTAGTAGGTGCCTATACTCTGGATTTAAAAAAAAATAATGTCAAAAAATAGTTATGTGTAACTAGACTATAGTCTTTCTATAGACATGATTAAATCCAACCTGCCATGTTTTGATCATTTCGCAATTCTAATATCCACAAAATTGGAATTCCAGCCAGCATTTTTGAAAACGCTCTGTGGCTCATTTGGTCGAGTCACACTCGATGCTAGTAATCTATAGAGGTCCGGAGATCGAATCTCGGTGTGATCCAAAATTTCCGAACATGTGCGGATAGGAAAAATATAGTGCTTGCAGCATTATATACACTCCGAAATGATATGCAATGTAACGTTGACTCGAAGTTGCCTATAAACGGCTGAGCTAACGCACCATGGTCCCACATG
Organism: Microchrysa polita; assembly: GCA_949715475.1. Lineage (NCBI taxonomy): Eukaryota > Metazoa > Arthropoda > Insecta > Diptera > Stratiomyidae > Microchrysa > Microchrysa polita. The sequence goes on along the minus strand of OX454421.1, from coordinate 18,192,172 downwards.
GGGCTATACGGTACTGAGAAGATTTTGAAAAAAAAAAAAATGTTTGCTAAAATGTTGCAAAAAAGCACTATGGACAACTAATTTCTAATGAATAGTTGCGGAGGCCAGTACAGATCCCGTTTAATCAAAATCCCGCCAACTTAATTGACCTTCCGGCGGGCGCAATACCAATCCTAACACGATCGGGCGCAATGCATCTGACAGATTAAGTGCAGAAAAAAGGATGAAACTAAGTTTCTGTATATTTTAGACTCTTATTTATTGTTGCATTTTCTTTTTGAAACAGTTCAACGAAATTTAAGAAACAAAAACTGGCTCACAAATTTTTGTACCCTTCACATTTTGATTTTTCTAAGAATGTTCTGCTTTCAATCGCTTCAATATTTGAAAAACCTCCAAAAAGTCGACCGCTTAAAAAATGTGAGCTTATTGGACTAAAAACACACTATTGAACGATTTGGTCAGCCTAAAAGTCAACACAAAGTTATTACGCAATGTGAAGAGTATAACAAGTGGAAATTTTCAAAGAAAAGGAGAAAATAACACAATCGGGCGCAATACATCTGAGAGATTATTTCATCTTCTCAAGCCCCTCAGACATATGATAGATATAAACTGAAAACTGCTTTGGGTAGTGGATCGATAAAGATTAAGCTACTGTGAGTTTCAGATCTCTCCCTTTTCATATCGCTGATTGGCGCAAGAAAAACTGGTCAATTAATCTGTCAGATGCATTGCGCCCGCCCGAAGGTTAATAACTAACTAACTAATTCAAAATACCGTGAGTTGTGCTAAGGGAAATTATCGCTTAAACTGCAGGGAATCACATAACACAACTATTGATTTTTTTTTAACAATTAAAATATTTTTTGTCGGTAATTTGACGGGATTATTTCACAATCCACTAGCGGGATTTCGTTATGGCGAAATTTTTACGTGTCGGGATTTAGTAATGTCGGGATAATTTAAAGCGGGATTTTGTTTTTCGGGGTTTTGTAGGTATCCCAAATATTCTTTCATAAATCAAAGTTACCTTTTATGGCGAGATATTATAAAGCGGGATATTGAAAGCGGTATTTTAAATTAGCGGGTTATTGAAATGGCCGGATATTAAGCTGGCGAGATTTTGATTTGACGAGATTTGAATCGAATGGGATTTTCAACTGGCGGGGTATTGAAAAAGTGAGATAATGAACGTCGGGATTTTGAAAAACGGGAATATGATGGGCGGGATATCGTAGCCAACATTGCATTATCAAATTGTTATCTGTTTTGTAGAGTAGAGTTGGCCTATCATACCAAGTTATAGAATATCTTTTTTATCCTATACCTACCCATTTACATTATTGCTTTGATGGCTACAATAAAATGGAAAGATTGTTTTCATAGAACTAGATAGGCTAAAACAGTTTAATGCACATGTACAATATACGTACAAGCGCTCGGTGTTTCTGCGGCCACTTATCTGTGCTTATCAAAAATCGCACTTCTATTAATGTGTTATAGTTAACCTGTACTACAGGACAAGAGAAAACTGCAGTAGTAGTCAAACTGAATGGACAATTTCAACACAAAATTGCTTAGGGCCGGGTACTCGTACACCTTATCTAGTGGTTAGTCTTATTCTTTAGACAAGACGCACATCATTTTCTCTAAGCTTTTATATTATTATTTAATTGAATTTCTGTTTAGTTTGCATAATTACGGCATACTTTGCTTGATTACGCAATTGTAGATATAAAAATACGTAATTCTCAATTTCAGATGATGGCGCGTAACCAATCAAAATGTTAATATGCATGCAATGGTCATATTTGGGCTGTTTTCTTTGCAGGATATTCCTGATTTTTCAACCCAAACCTATTGTACAGTCAATACTAACTAAACAACTAAATACTAGATGCCCATGCCCATTTACAAAAAAATACAATGGGGCCCAATACTGACGATAAACCAACGTTTTGCCACCACCTACACCGATATCATTTCGAGAAAAGTAATATTTCGACCGGAGTAACTCAATTTTCAAAAAAAAAAAAAATATTCAGTTCGATTCAAATATACACCAGGGGTGTAGGATTTTTTTTGCGGTAGGGATTTTAGAGAATATATAGACGTTGACGTTGCTTTGAGATCCAACGCAGGAGTACATCCTAGTAGAAATCTTGTCGGTGCACCATTAAATTGTTAAAATTAAAATTCTGTTGCAGAGCTTTTTTTCGCCATTGATTTTTCCAAGTATCTCATCAATTCATTTTGCATAGAGTGAAACCATCAGGACTTCGCCCATGGATTCGACTCATTTTCTCACTTGTTAAGGAAGCGAATGACACCAATTGCTTCAAAACGCATGATAGTGAAAAATTCATTGAGCTTAGATCAGAAAACAGTTTCAGTTTGAAAGGACAAAAATGTCCATCAAAGCAATAAGCTTATCACTTCGAATTTGCAAGATACGCAAATATTACAGAAAGAACCTCTGCGCCACTTGCCTTTCTTTGCGTCCTGGTCTATTGTTTAATAGTGTTGTCCTTGAATATATGAGTGTTCCGTTCTTCATGCTATTATGCTATGTTATTATGAATCTCATAGTCTTTGAAACAAAAAATAATGTGTGCTAGTGTAAACAGTCCAGATATGCAATTCGAAATGGATGAATATTGAAGCCTAAAATAAACTCCAACTCAATGTTTATACATATATTTAGGTATTATTTTATTGCACCAAAACGCTTAATCTGTATATGAAAATATTCCCAACCTAATCTGTTAATTTTTATTAGGCAAGTTCATTTCCAAAAAAAAAACATAATCACCTGTAGTCAAATTAAGCTATAAACAACTGAATAATATCACACCTCCTCAATTGAAATGCATTTCCCAACAACATTTTGATTATATGGATATTGGTATTTACCATATAAAAATAACCAATTCCCGAAAATTTACTGCAAAATTAAAAGCATAGAAAATAAAACCAATACATATTTGGAAATCCATTTCAACGCAGTATCACAAATTTTAATAAAACGAAATTTTTGTTTATTTGTTTTGTTTTAAATCGTCTGTATGTCTGGCCTATTGCTATGGAAATACATACACAAGGATCCAAAAATACATACATATATCCAATGTCTATTGGTATAATGCAGAGCATTCAGTAGCAGTACACCATTCACACGATTTTCGGTACAACTAAAATATCGATATTTGCTTTATCGATATTTTAGTTGTACCGAAAATCGTGTGAATGGTGTACTGTACGTGAGAATTATTTTAGTTTCGATTAAGATACATTTGGTTAATTAATGGATCTTTTTTTTAACCACTAATCGTACTTATAATCGCATCAAAGTGTATTCAGGAAACGTTCTATGATTTTTCACAGCAGCTTTAAAATGAATCGACAGGGGAAAAAAATTTAGATTTTGATTTTAATTGAATTCTCTCGATAATAATGTCCTAATGAAATTATTGCTTAATGGCATATGTATCTGTATCTCTTGCTATATGCCTTTAAAATACTACATTATGTATATGTACACTACTACATAATGTGGTATGCTTTCTGGCACAAATAATAATGACATAGGATTATTGGAAAATTCACTAATGAATGATGCAACGAAAATGTTAATTACATATTTTTCGGGGGAAATGCGCTACTAAATATGAGAATACCTGTGGCGCTTTCCTGATGTGGCCAATCCAAGTTGTACATTTGATTTTAGCGAGATTATTATCACGTGGACAGCGTATACAGTTGGGAAAATTATAAAAGTGTTTTCATGTCGGAATATTTTTGTTTGTTCCCCGAGATAGAGGAAGCCAATGCCTAAGAATCTGTGTCAGGAGGCATGTACATATTTACAGAAACGTGCTGATGAAAAAAAATACTCGAATACGTCGTGGGAGTATAATCTTTAATATTTGCTACTCTTCTGACATTTTCGTATAGAAGTATTTATGTAGTATTTTCGGAACAAGTTTTGAAATTAAATGTGTTTATTAGAATTTAAGTACACACGATCTTGGTCTAATCATCTACGATTTATCTGACTTTTTTGCCGATTTTTAAGCACGATTAATCTATCACTAAGGATATAAATGTCGATAAAGTGAATTAGACACTTGTTTGGTCAATACACTATAGTACCTCCTCGATTGTGTGATCATTGCCAAATGCCAATCTTTAGTAGCAATACTAAAATAGCCTAGGCCTAAAAAAATCGTATGGAAAACACATTATTCACTTGAATAAATAAGATAAACTTTTTTTTTCAAACAAATCTTCTAAGAACCCCTGTCGACTGCACTGAATAACGTATAGATACGAACGATTTTATATTGAATTAAAAGTTCGACAATTCTGTAAGCGTGTTTATAGTTTGAGACTCGCAACATATACTAGGTATTTGAATTATTTGCTCTATAACAGTCGCTATAGCACTCTACCGCACAATGCATACCTAATTAATTTTACTCAAATTCAAAACAGAATGACGATGAACGTATGTTTTTGTTTTTCTATCCATACACTATGGACTATTTAAATAATCGTTCGAAAAAGTATCTCTCTCATATACATACAAATTGAAATTTGCATTTTTTCGCGTGTTTGTTACAATTTTTTAATAGAGCACGGTGGCTGTCACATCTGTTGTCATAAATCACTTGTGAGAATGCGGAGTGTTCACCTTCAAAAATTTGAATCGCGCACAGACACACTAACACTGTAAAATCCGCGAAATATCCTCCACGAAAAAATTTTAAACTCATAGCCGGACAACAATGTACGTTTACAGAGAAATCCCTTAATATCCCATAATGATATTAAGAAAGACTGACGTTTCAAAACGCGAAAATTCGGATTGTTTGGAGTGTGTTTGGTTGTATGAGCTAATACGACGAATATGTTTCCAGCCAGACGATGAACTTTAAAGTCAAGTCCCAAAAGTGACCAGAAGCATGTGTCTATGTTGGCACCATAGGCCAACCAAAAAAATAGGAAATTTCAAATATGCAGTAACACGATTTTGATGAGCTTTTATTTATGTCCTCGGGTGTAAGGTTTTTTTTTTGTTTAGAAGTGAGTCCAGGACAATGAGAGATGTTGGTTGTACACGTCCTGATGTTTTTACTGTGTTGCATGATTTTCAAGGTGTACAAATTTTAACTCAAATGTGTTTTGAATGATCTATGAGACGTTAAGCGCACGTGTGACACGTCGGATGTTTTTTTTTTGCACCTCTTGAGCAAAAATTTTGCTATTTTCAAAGTGTGCCCTTTAAATCTGGGCGAAGTTGTACAGGCAGTGACGCAACCACGGGAGAGACTAAGGGGTTAAAGCCCCTTCCAGACCTTGGAATTAGGAATGGAAAAATTGCAAATTGAAATATGATTTTTTTTAAATATGAATGCTGGCCTGTTTCGATAATAATTTTTCACCGAACTCTCAAAATTTTATAGCATAAGCATGTGTGAGACAGATAGACAAAGAATTTTAATTTATTTTTTTGCAATTGAAATTGTGAAAGATTTCGACTTCGAAAAATATCTCTAAACTTCACCTTGTTAAATGAATTCTGCTTGTACGTGATTTATATAAAAATAAGGAGTCATTAGCGCTATCATGCAACTTGCATAGGAAAACTCAAATATCCAGAAATATGGATGGCTTTAGCCCCCTCTAGGACAATATTGTGGTTGCGCCACTGTGAACAGGTGAATTTGTTTTTTTTTTTTTGAGTATATAAACAAAACGTGAATTGCTGTCAAAATATTGGATAGAAATCACCACAAGTAGTAGTCTGTCTGGTCTAGCGGTTAGTGCGCGCACCTTCGGTGCACAGGGTCATAAGTTCGAATCTCGCCGTGATCAATGGTGTTTTTCGAACTCACGAGCTTGTGACGGACTATGATCTCACTCAGATGTTAAACGAGTACCCATTTATGGGGATAAATAACACTGCTGAGCGTGATGCTGATCTCATTACCTCAACAAAAAAGCAGATAAGATCTTGGAAATAGGATGTCACTAACACATCCTGCGGCCTTAGTCCAATGTTGGATTGTCGCCATGGGCGTAGCCAGGATTTCGGTCAGGGGGGGGCAAGCCCCAATTTTTTTTCAACATCATGATTTTCTTAGGAGTTGAAATTTCCGGTCGCAGAAATATTGTTAGCAAAATTTAGAGTAGCCTAGCTAGTGGTTGGATTGGTGCACAGGGTCATGGATTCCAGACTCACCGTGAACGAATTCATTTTATGGTGTTTTTCGAACTCACGACCTACGTGACGGACTATGATGCCGCTCAGATTGTAAACAAGTATCCATTTATGGGGATAAACAACATAGCTGGGCGTGCTGTTGATCTCAACACCTCAACAAAACAGCAGTTTAGATCTTGGAAGTTGGATGTCACTCACACATATGCGGCCCTAGTTTACTGGTGGACGCATGTTATTTTTTTATACCCTCCGCTCATAGAGTGAAAGGGTATATTAACTTTGTCATGAAGTTTGTAACGCAGCAAAAGAAAGCATCTCCGACCAAATAAAATATACATATATGATCAGCATGACTTGGGGAGTCGATTGGGCCATGTCAGTCTGTCCGTCTGTCTGTCTGTTCGTCTGCCTGTCTGCTGCGGCGCGTTTTCCTCGGCCAATTTAAAAGCTGTGAAGCTCAAATTTTGTACAAATGCTTCTTTTTGCTGCAGTCAGTTTGTATGTTTGAATCGGTAAAATCGGACAATGGCGTCATGGGACTGCCACACAAACCCAACTCCCCAAATTAGGTTCTTCTAAGAAAAACTTTTTTATTTATGCACCAATTTCAACCAACTTTCACACAAATGTGTTTCTGTTGATGACACAAAACATATGTAAGAATGGATCAAATCAGACCATAGGGTCATAGGGCGGCCATACAAACCCAACGCTCCATTTTGGGTCTTCTAAGAAACATTTTTTACACTAATTTCACAAAACCTTGAATTAATGTGTCTTTATCGAAGCATCAAAAAAAGTCGAAAAAATGGAATCGTATACTATGTGACCATACTCCCGCATCACCCAATAAAATTTTCTGAGTAAATATTTTTATTTGCCCGCTTATTCCAACCAAACCCCACACAAATATATTGTTTTGTCGACGCAACCGGAATTTTGCAAAGACAGAAGGAAAAATAGGGGGGAGGGGGTATATACAAGTCGTAGGTACGCCCGAAAAAACCATTAGCCCGAGGGGAGGGAAGGGTATCCAAATTTTGGCCGCGCCCGAAATTAGCCTCGGTCTAGTTTTTTGCTAATTTTAGAGTCAAATTTAAAAAATGGAGATGAGAATGAATTTCTTCTGCATTCTGATTACATTGAACTGGCCTCCAATATCTGCCTTCTATTTTATCTATTTTCAGTGCAAATTTTTGTATCTCGGACTGTATATTCCACTTGCGAAATCAGTTTGTTTCGTCAGTAGCATCGTCAGAATATTTATAAATCCTTTACTGATTGAAATATGGTTAACGATTTTAATAAGATTTCCCCTAAATTTACCAAAGTATTAATAGTGGCTAAATTTTATTGATGGTATGATTCAGCTAGAAAATAAATTTTGATTAAATAATTTGAAAGGCACTGAAATATGAGACCCGTTCTTTACAAGGTCCCTAAAATAGCAAAGCTGTATACCATTTCTCACCTTTTCAGTAGTTTCAAATAAGTTGAATTTCACTAACTTCCCGAAGGGACCTAATGGTTTAAATTGTGTATACTCCAGCTCAGAAGCCATGAAATGAAACAGGGAATATGGGATCCACGCAGCCACAGTAGCACACTCACAAGTGAAATGTGTGTGCTGGTTTGCAGTCTCCGTCAGTTACGAGAGGCCACTCGCTGTCATCTATTTGTATGCGCCTGCTGACTGCAAACTGTCCCTATCATGGCTTCTCCGGTAGCACTTTGAGTGGTAAAAAAAGCATCTGTTGCTGCGCAGCAGAAAATTTTTGAAAATGTTGTATAGTGCAGCGATATTTTTAATACATTGATAAGCATTTTTTTTACCATCTTCATCGACCAGGGGGGGGGGGCGACTGAGCACAACTATATACCAAAATATACAATCCCCGAACGTTTGATGACCGCTCGAAAGGTATGGAAAGTAAAATTTACCCAAAATTTTATTGTATCGTATCTATAACAGTATGGCTTAAGAATACATACTTCTCCTACCTCGATCCGGCCAACGGGGGAAAAGCTATGCATGTTTATATGATCAGGGCGGTAAATTACCGCCCGCTTGAAAGTTAAAGTAGTTTCTATTATCACTAAGAAAGTCTAGCTAAAATAATTGGGGAAGAACAGCGGTAAACTCGGTCTTACTGGAATTTTGCATGCTTTAGTTCGTAAGTTACAGCTGAAAGCTGTAGAATCTCTTACCCGATTATAATGAAATTTTGCGCGCTTTCCAAGCAAAATTTTTCTGGTTTTTGATACCTGTCAAATGTAGTAGATGAACGTTAAATTGCTTCGTATCACTTATCATCAATAAGCTTTGACGATACTTAGCCATTCCAGGTATATTGTCTTGACATAGGTACTTAGCGTCAGACAATACCCAAAAAATGAAAACTGTAGCTTACGACTGTCGCTCATCGCCTTACAGAATGTGAGCTCTGATCTTGTATGGTGGAAAAGCTCGTTGGATTGCTCATGACATGAGGTATCATTGTGGGAAATCGCAAATGCTGTACATTTTGCTGTACGTTTCTGGATGCTGTGCGACAGGTCAAAATGCTGTACGTCTGGTCAGCTTACACTATGATCAATGACGATAGCGTGTGTACATTTTCCCCCTGAGTGATGAACAGTAGCAATCACAACTATAAAGCAAACCAAAACTTTGTCATCTCTCGATGCCCCGTATAAAAAATCAATATTCACATCAAAAATTCAAAAAAGCAGCAAGTCTTCACGACCGTCTCGGTTCCAGGTCTCAAATTGTATGACTAAGTAAAAAACGGCCATGCAAATTGTACCCACCACATGCAGAATTGGAGCACATCATACTTTAGGGGTTTTACACGAATTTCTGGCAAAATGTCTTTTGCGTCAGTGCGCCACTTTGTTGCACGTGGATGTTGTTATTATTACAAACACCGTAATTTGCCATTAAAATCGGACGAAAATTAATTTTAATCGCTTTTTGGTGGATCGTATAAATATAGCTGGAGGGGATGGAATTTTTTGGACATGGTGTAGAGAAGGAAAGGTTATAAATTTTCTGTCATGAGTGGAATTTGATGATTGGAATGTGTATAGCAAATTATTGGGAATAATGTTAAGTTTTTCTAAAAGTCTTATCAATAAGCTTCCGGTTGAGATATGGGTCATGTTGCACTTTCTCATAAACTTTTATGTGTTTTAGGTGTGTGGTTTTAGCCAGTAAAAGAAAATTCCTATATTTTGAATAGATGCTGTAAACGTATGGACTTTAAATCAAGTGTTCTGTATTGAAAAATCACATCGTAAAACAAAATGTATACCTACAACTTGTTAGTTCTAATTCCTACACAATCGAAGTGTGTTTCTATGTACATAATTCAAAATCCATGAAAGAGGACTTTAGACATTTTTTCAAAGTAATCTTCATTCCTTTATCCCTTCTGTGACTTTTTATTAGAAATAAATTCAAATTTTCGCAAATGTATACCTACCTATTACAACATGATTAGCAAAACGTTGAAATTATTACAAATACCGCTGAACCATGAATAGATTCTTCTTGTTACGATTTTTTTATTGATTCCTCTCACAAGAAATATTATCAGAAGAATGCACTCTAAATTTGTCCTAATTTGATGAAAAATTAAGGTCAAACTATAATTTGCATAACATTTTCACAAATATTCACAAAACGTCAAAACCATTCACAATTCTCTCTTCCTTGCTCACCTTTTCACGATATCATCTTATTCCTCTATTCAAAGAAACTCCATACACACATTCGTTATATTCGTTGGTAATAAATCTTTAAATCGGACTGCGGCATTTGGACTATGAACAATTAATGAAAATAGGCTCTAATCTAACAAATAAATCGGAATACCAATAGATACGAATTATAAGCTATACTCGACTCGACTAATCATGCCATGGAGCATAGAGGAACCGGTGTGTACCTCATGAATAAAAAACAAAAGCCGATTTCGTGCCCGAAAGTCGATTTAATAATCATTACGACTACTCTACAAACTATATTCTCTACCACGCCTTCTATACATTTACGTACACACTCCTGTTCGTATTCGACCTCGTAAATTTTCACGTTTATAGAAAATGAAAGAACACACTAATATATCAAATATTATCTGACTTCTCGACTTAAAAAAAAAAACAGACAACAAACGCACGAAAACGATAGATATTTTGGTAATAATTTTGAGAACAAAATGTACGGCTATACCTGTTGAACAAATATTTTTTTACTGAAAATTTTTATTTAAAATATGAAAATTTGTGCGTGCACGTTAGAAAAGATTGTAGATTTGTATCGTCATTCGTAATGCATTCATTATAACTGCAGGAGAAAGTCGACTGTACATATACCGATGCATTTCGGAAATAAAGTTCAACCTTGGTCTAATTTTATGGTGCATTGTTTTGTATTCATTCAAAGATACTAGTCGTTTGGCTGTTGCCTAATTTTTGGATAAGAGAAGTCGAACATTTGAACAGGTCCCGAGGGTGTTTCTGCTACACCACACGGAAGCCATAAATCATAATTTCCGTTAAAAACAAATTCGACTGAAACGCGAAGAGGGATTTTTCGGACAAGTTTGAGTCATTGCCATTCTGTATAGTTACCATTTTAGGTCAGTTATTCAACAGTCGTTGGCCTCAAATAATTTCGACTGAAGATAGGTCAGTAATGACTAGGACCGTTTACTCCCTAGTGGAACTACCACTTAGCAAGCGCAATACAGTCATTTATCATAAAACAGTTATGTTTAGCTAGATATATATGCATCTATTACATCCCCGGGTAAGTTTCTATAAAAGTCCAATGAATTTCGCCCTTTTGTGTGCGCCATCATATATTTTTGTGCAAATGGTGTAAAACGTGAAAATTCAAGGGTTTGTAACATCATGCCGCCCGGTACTCTGGAGTACTTTCTAGCATAGGTCATTTGTTAAAACGACATCCAACATACACATTTGAATCATTTCGTTCCCCAGCAACACTTGCAGAGACAGACACGTTGAATATATTCGCTTTAGAAGTATTTTTGAATGTTGTTAGAACCCTCCGATCTGTTGTGCGAAAGGAGTGCGAGCATGAGATGAGATGTCCAGAGCGGTCGTCGTCGTGGTCCTTGAAGTCACTCATAGTGTCAGCATATTAAGGGTCGCCGACCGACCCGGACGCGGTTGTTCTTGTTGTTGGTGCGAAAAGTGTGTGGTTGTCCTTGCTTGTGTAATGGATGATACATGCGTTCATGAAAATTTTCGAGTTTATTAAACTTCAATTAAGGGCGTGATAATCACCGTCACTTGGGAAGGACTATTTTATGTCAATTGCTTAGCTGTAGTCATAGACATTGTTACACCACATGCGATTATTGTGTTATGTATCCTACTATTTTGTAAATTTCGTTGTAGGTTTTTTTAGGGGATCCCTTTTTTTGCAGAAATTTGGGGATATTAAAATGCGGAGGTCAAGGTTATATGGGAATATGGAAATGACCGCATTGAATTGGAAGGGGTCGAAATAAATTTCATTTACACAAATAATAATTCTTTCTGCTATTTAAATATAACCGCATCTATTAGTGTTCTTGGCACTTTTTTCTAAATTATCGTAATAATTCTTGGCAAAGTTCCTTTATATTGCCAGGTTAGTCTACTATGTGCGCGGCCACTAGCGTTTATAAAATGTTGGCAAGTGCAATGCATATACGACTACGAGCAAAGAAAAATATAGATACTCCTCATAAATCTAAGAAATGCATAGGAAATGCAAAACCGAAGATATATTGGTGGTCATTATTGACAATGTTTTCGGTTTTAATGATAAATTTTGCTATTTTGTTTTTTTTTTTTTTTTTATGGTGGAGAATCCCCCTATTTTTGGGTAGTTTGCATTAGATGAAATCGTCAAAACCCAATGGGAAATCTGCTTTTTGAAAATTGAAAATGTTTTCAACTGTATTCTGGTTGATTGAATTATTCACAATCTTCTTTCTCAGTACCGTACCGTACCTAAGAACTTAAAATATGTTTACTATTTTCTAAATTCTGAATTAATTTAAAAGATGAAATCAACTGATACGATTAGAAGCCGAAAAGTGTATCTCCTTGCATTGAAATTTGCATGTACGAGTTTTATGGAGCCCTCAACGTTAAAAGCAATATACTTACTGCTAGAAAGCCAACGTTTAAGCAACTTTTGTCAACTTAGCAGATTTTGCAGTTATGTACCAATATGAAATTATTCATTTGGAATTTCAATGCAAATCATTTTTGAAATTTAGTGTAGTTAGTACGTGATAAGCCTAGTACATCAGATTGCAAAATGTGGTGGAGAATTTTTTTTGTTTCTTATGTTTTTTTTTGGGGTGCTGAGCACGAATCCGGAGCTTCCCACCAAAACTTTGTTGCGGAAAAGGGGCAAAATCGTGAAAACCCACTCGATTTTCGCTGTTTTTCTTTTTTCGTTTCTTAACTCTGAATTTATTGATTTATGCGAAAAACTCTCCATGAATGTGTTAGACAGCACATTATTGCGCGTCCAAAGAGACATAAATTTTAAAAATCCGTTAACTGATATTACCTACTACTATTGATAATTTAAGTTTGCCATTTTTACATACTTATTGTAAAATAAGGATCTATACAATTTTTCCGTAGCATGTATCCATCGAATAAGTTTAAATGGTAATTTGTCAATTTTCGTTCAGAGTAAAATTTAAAATTCCACAGAAAAAAAAAATATTTGAAATAACAATTGAAACCGTAAATACTACTGCATTATTCAAAAGCCCCAGATGAGGTCAAAGTGTCCTCTTCCAAATTTGGCGTAGGCTTACGTAAAATTGAAATTCCTGATAAAAAAAAACGGAACAGGAAAAGATGTTGATGTATTCCTGTCAAATATGACGCCAATATCTAGTAATTTCATCATTTTAGGAAAAACCGTAGGAGTCCGGACCTGGAGCGAGCATATTTTGTGAAAAAATATAAAATTTGCATTGTCACATACGCCCACTTACGTTCTACCTACTATGGATATGCGACCTCTACAACTTTCAAACCCAATCAGTGGCGGAGGGCGGCAGTTTGGCTACTGCCCAGGTGCGCAATAGAGGTTAAATCCAGCCCTGAGTACACTAATTTCCCAATAGTTAGAATTATTGTAACTTGGCACCAACGTTAATATTTGAAAGTACTAAATCTCAATTTAACGAGGCAATTTATGATTTTCTTTTGACTTCCACATAGAGATTTTTGCAATAATTAGGATAACATCCTTGAGAAATTATCATATTTTTACCCCTTTAAACACAACCATATAAGTACCTGCATTAAATATTAAAAGAAAAAAAATATGCACTTCATTAAATAGTTACTCTAATAATTAAATTTTAAATTTAGAGATCAGCTCTAAATGTGGAAGCAATGGCGCCATAGCAAACGGTCAAAAATAACATTGAGGCAAGATGTCAGTGATCATGCAATTTGTCTATACCTTAATTCCCACTGATACATTGATTTATATTTTTTGTACGAAATACACTTGAAATTTTGTAAAAAAAAATGTTGCTGCATTTAGAGCTAAACCCGCATCGTTACATATGTATTACCAAACCGAATATAATGAAAATATAATACATAATATAACATCAATGAATTTGCAAGGAAAATGCCACAACGAATTAAAAACAAGTTCCTTCCTTATTACAGAAATTTAGTGTTTTTGCATAAGAAGGAATATCGGTTTAAATCGAAATTTAGCGATGACATTTAAAAGCCGCCGGGTGCTAAAAGTTTTTAACCATGTCTTTAACGGGCTTTAATCTAGATGCTAACTCCGCGTGTGTATTTTTTTAGTCTGGCTTTTCGAGCGGTTAGTGCGCGCACCTTCGGTGCACAGGGTCATGAGTTCGAATCTCACCGTGGATCATGGTGTTTTTCGAACTCACGAGCTTGTGACGGACTATGATCTCACTCAGATGTTAAACGGGTACCTATTTATGGGGATAAATAACACTTCTGAGCGTGATGCTGATCTCATTACCTCAACAAACAAAAAGCAGAGAAGATCTTGGAAATAGGATGTCACTAACACATCCTGCGGCCTTAGTCCAATGCTGGATTGTCGCGCCTGGTATTTATTTTTTTCTCAATTGTCAGCGATACAAATACTGCACACTTTGCTTTTCCGAATCATTGTATATCATTTACCAACTAGGTAATAATTCACCATCCACTCGGAACTACACTAGAAACGTAATAGATTACACTCAAAACCGGTGAAAATGCAAAAAAAAAAAAAATGTTCAGCCTTCCAGTCCTTCATTGCATATAGTTTCCGCGCAACACCTGCATTCTGCATTCATCATACCATAATACACCTTGATGACCATATCCATAGTTTAATGAACAAACTAGCGCCAGCGCTATCGAACGTGGTTTCGCGCGACTTCTTCAACATCATCCATATTACAACCGCGTGTTCAACTCTTCACGTCATCCAGCTAGAGTCATACTAGCTTCATACCATACCTAGCTTGCTTCAATTGCATCCACTACACCACCCCCTCTCAGACCCCAAGCATTTTGCCTCGTACAAGTAAACATTTACGTGCACGAAAAAAGGTGGTAAATTGCTCGAGCGCGGCGAGACGGCGGCAATGCATGTATTATGCATTTTAGCAAAGTAAACACACATCGGCAACAAGATGCACACGTTTTAGCATATGGGTGGCCGCAACGGAGCTGGGCCTGCAAGGAGGAGGTTGGGAAGTGATGACAATAATTATTAAGTAAAGTATTCGAATGAATCCACAATTCACGCCTGCTTGCCTTGCATACTATCGGTATGTATTATCGCCGGTTTTACTCTGTGTCGCACGTAGATGCATTTAATCATATTGGCGCGCTCACTTGCAATTGCAATCGACACGAGTCCCGCAATGCAAATCAGTCATACGTTAATCCGTGGATTTTCACCGAGCACTTATCAACGGCATAATAAAGTCACTATGGAACTATTAATAAATAATAATATAAACGTTGTTGACCGGTCGAGAGCTTAACACAGCAAGGAAGAAGACTATGGGATGGGGAAAATCCAACTGGACATATACCTAATAGACACCACCGGCGGATAGTTAGCTTTATCAGACACCAAAGATATTCAATAATTGCACATTAATCGTTTGTGATAATCACTCTCCTTTTCACGTATGTGTAATACCAATTTGAAGTGGCAATGAGGTGGTAATTTTCCGAAACGAGATCAACTCACTATACGATGCGCGCAATCAAAGGTTTATTATAGCTTTTCGCGACTGCGATGATGTTGCACTGCTGATGCTGTAACGTTACCTGTGCGGCTCTACCTTGTGGTTGTTACGGACGGAGGGCAGTCTTTTGCTAAGATGCGTAACACCCAAAATTTCCGACAGATAACAGGTAATTATTCATTCTGGGAATGGAAGTCGTTGTACAGTAGGTGACGAGAAAAACGGGATGGAATTTTATTTTCCACAGTTGTAGTTAAAAATTTAGTTTAATTTCATTCCAATGAAAAGTACCATAAGTAGTAACAATAGAGAGATTTAGCAAATCATACAAACTACGTCTACGACTTTGAAATTCAAAATGGAAAATTCGCATGTGTAGCATACGACAATTTGCATGTCGTAAATAGGCGTCAGTATATTTGACGAAGGTTAAAGGAGATTTTCGGATAATGTCGCGATTGGGATTAGGTAAACATTTTCAAAAAAATAATTGGTGCATGGACCCCGAATTTGAACAAGATTCCAAAGACGTAAATTATAGGTAGACGTATTGTGTACTAGAACTCTTTATACTCCAATTAACGGGGAGATTTTAGCTTGCAAAAATTGGGGACTTCTCAAATTTTTGATATGTTATAAAGACAGGTGGGGTAAGTTAAAATCCAAGTTTGCGTCATTTTCCCCCCTGTGCTCCCGCCGCTATTTTGAAAAAACCAACTAAAATCGGCTCTTTTATCAGTTTGCGGCTTATAACTCCTTCCCAGTCCATTTGAGCACGAAACGTGCCGAAACAATCTTGTAGAGCACAGAATTTCCTATAAATTTCATCTGACAAGTTTTGCTCTACAATCAAAATTGACAGAGTTATAGCGCAAAGAATATGCTAAAAATTCCAAAAATCATTACTAACAAATTTCAAAACATACTTCGAGAACTCCATACTAAAATGCAGAGGAGGCTATGAGTTATTGGTATACCTACGATGCGTTTTTCTGAATTTGAAATTGCCATGATTTTTGATATTTTCTCCATTTTATTGGCGCTATAACTCTGTTAATTTTGATTGTAGAGAACAACATCTTGGATTAAATTTGTAGGATATTTTGTCCTCTACAAAATTGTCTTTTGGCAGATTTTGTGCTCGAATGGACTGTAGAGAAGTTACAGGCAAAAAACTGACGAAAAGGCCGATTTTAGATGGTTTTTTGAAGATAGCGGCGGGAGCACAGGGGGGAAAGTGATGCAAACTTGGATTTTAACTTATCCCACCTGTCTTTATAATATATCAAAAATTTGAGAAGTCCCCAATTTTTGCACGCTAACCTCTATTATTTCATCTCTAATGATTGGAGTATTAGAAATGAATACAAATTTGGCGATTCCCGAGAATTGTGCTGAAAATACGATGTGGAACCCTTATACATAGCTAGTGCGTTTTTCTAGCTTCTCTATTTCGTTTAATCGTCTTTGGGAGGGTCACTGATAAAGGAGTTTATTTTTTATTTGTAGGTATGAATCATTGGGAGTATTTTATGAAGCATAATTTTATTTTGCCATGTCATCTGACTGATTCAATTTATATAATTTACTGGTCTACATTTTTAGGGAAATAGACATCGGGTGAAAATTTGAGAATTATGTGTTTTATTTGTAAAACGGACAATAACTTGATATAAGAAAATGTTTGTACAAAAAATGCGTTAACATTTATATATATTTTTTTTTGCAAAATTTTGAATACTATTTTTTGGTACATTTTGCTAACGTGAAATTTGCTTGAAAACTGAATATTTGCAGATTCCCCTATTATTGCTACGTTATAATAGTTTTCCTTTTAGAAATAATTATTTAAATAAAACTAAATTCACGCGATGGTTATTTGTTGCACCGGCAAAAATTTCCAAACACATCCCATCCAATTTCCACACACCCACACTGTACGCAAATATAATTTATTACCTTCATGGCCGGCGATCTATAACCGCCATTAAAAACTATTTCTGCCATTAACGGGCCCGTGCGGTGTGGTACCCTCTCCGTCATCATCACCAACCTCGTTGCGGTCGGTCGTCAGTTTCGTCATCAACAGTCCACCTCATGGTCATGGTTTGTATTTTGAATGTTCTTGTTGTAAACCTATTATCATTCGGTGTTGTGCTATTGCTGGGGTATTTTGTATGGCATAGTAACCTACCTGAGGCACTGAACGCCACTTCGATTTTGATTTACCAACAAAGGTAGAACACGCAAGAGCTCAGCTCTCGATCTGTTCAGAATTTTTTGGGGAAATTTTTTATTCTCGCCCATAAATGCTTGCCTACACACGAACATCACGGTGAACGTTTTTTTTTTCAAACATATGATCGAGCCCCGTAGTATCATGATCATAATCATGACGTATGCAAGTTACCAGTTTGGTAAGTTTGAATATCATACTCGCGCGGAGATAACCACAACCACATCTATGAGCATTCGAGTCGAGTATCTGATATCTCGCAGATGTTGCGTAATGTCCTATAGGTTATCTCTTTGGTTCTTTGCGATGTTTTCTTCTTTTTCAATTCTCTCTCATCGGAGGGAAATTTTTTCACGTGGTTATTGCTACCTGGTGAGAATTTTTTAGTATCTGAGACGCATATCGAAAGTATTCGAGATACAAACCAAGGTAAAAATTGTCCAATGTGATAATGTGATTCTGATGAGAGAGGTTAATATTTTGCCCAATAAGAAAGGATAAATAGGGATAAATTAAGGACTCTAATAAGCGGTTTGTGGATTTTTTTTTGCGATAAGGTGTTGCTGTTAGGTGAGATACGAATCGAATTAGAAATATGTATGGGAAATTTTGTAAAAGTCTCAGTTGGTAATGTGAGAGCAGAAAATGTCGAATTCGAATAAGAATTTTTTGTGAATTAAATTTTTTTTTTTATTAATGCGATAATGTCATTCCAACAAGGATAATTTAATTTTCCTTGCCAATTGGAACAGTGATTGCCAAATTTTTGTACGATTTTAATGAAAGAAATTTTTATAGTCATTGAAGTTGATAATGAAGCAATAGAGTTTTAGGTTCAAAGCCTACCTTGAAGTTTAGTTATATTTTTTTGTGAAACACATAGCAAAATATACCATAATGTTTGGCTTATGAGAATAGGTTCAAGCAACAATTTATTATCGCTTTTAAGTATAACGATTTTATAAATTGAGAAAAAAAAAAATGATTAAAAAAAACAGAAATTTGAAAGGCATTTAATCAGTGGCGTAACGTTTCTAAAATATCTTGTGTTCGAGATCGAAATGGGGGCCCCTCACACTGTAATAATTTATAATTAATTAAAAAATGGTCGAAACCACTTCTATAGGTATTACGCCCGATTTGGAAAAAAATTGAAATTTTATAGGGAATTCACACTTGCGACAGGATTTGCTAAAACCTGACGATTCAAACAAGTAAACGGGTTGAAATGAATTTGTTTAGTTCAAATCAAGAATTTGTTTGTAGACGGCTATCATGTTCTTGTAAAACGCGATTGACATCGAAATTTAGGTTTAATATGAAATCTCGGATCCTGTTAACACTATCGTCCTAGTTTATTACACAAATTTTACACGATCTGACTTATGTCGCACACATACGGAGAATCCGAATAATTTTTTTTTACATTTTCGCTCAATCATAATCCAAGAAAATGTATGATTCTGACAGAACGAATATAAAAAAAAATGGATTCGGATTGACCGTGTGTGTGTGGCATATGAAAATCTTCGTAAATGATTTGTGTTTGTGTGAGAAATTCAGACTTAACAGGTTGATAACGAGCTACTGTAAAAGTGACATTTATTTGCATAGATGTGTGTTGCATACACTCAGCGAAATTCACTACATTTTACCACGATTTCGTATGAAATCGCGCTATGAACCGGGTGGATTTTTTCTGTTTATTATAATTTGCTTTTAGTACCACAGCTGTTAATGGGAGAAGTACTTTCTTTTGTTAATATGGATGAATCCTGTTTTTATTGCAGCGATTTAAAGGCTTTCAGCGAAAATTCAGCTAATAAATATCGTACTTTTGAAAAAGACCGAGAGTGAAAATTAAAAATTTAAAAATTAACAGAAGAAAAGAACTGCAATAATTGCTTTACATTTTTCTGGTATGAATAACGCTCGTATGTTTATTTTTTGCGGAAAAGGCAGGGCAAATGCTGCAAATTTCATCGTTCGGCAAGACAAAGCTATTGAAAAATCAGGACGAGAAAAAAGAAAACCAGAAATACAAATAGCGCAGAAATTTGCGATTTTTTTGCATACTCAATAGCTAACGTTGTACAGTGTGATCAGAGAACAATTTTATTTCCTGACCTCCCTCCTTGGCATGCGTTTTGTAATCCCCACTATGTATTGTGATGCATTCCTAGTTTCGACACGATCTGTACCTATGCCAAACATCAACCAATTGCTGTAGTATTCAGCAATTTCAGTACGATTCTCTTGCCTACGGCCTTACAGAATGAGGGCTTTGATATTATTCATACATTTACATTATCTTATTTGTCATTTTTTATGACATTTGGTGAAATGCCTACTTGACGTCCAAAAACAGGACAAATCAGGATAAAAACAAAATATTCGGGATAATTGCAGTATGACAGGTTAACAGGTGACAGATCCTGTCAAAAACAGGATGGATGCGAGCATTAGGTATGAGCCTCACAAAAGCTAAGGTCATCCCTGGTAACGGGAATTCAGCGCAACAATAAAACGTTCCTTGAAATTTTCGCTTCAAACCACTTCGAAACAAAAAAAAACGTTTCGCTTAAGAGCACTTCTTACTTGTTCATCCGCTTTAAATCTAGCATCAATTTTGCAATCACCCAGAAGTAAAAAAAAATATTTTTTTTTAATCACAGTTCAAAATTTCCAACTCCTCTTCACTACGTTAGGGGGCCCCTAATGGTCGGGGCCCGTGTGCGACCGAACACATGGAACACCGTACGTTACGCCACTGCATTTAATCTAGTCCATTTTCAGCAGTGTACAAATGTTAGTGCCTATTAAGATTTCGATTCAGTTTTCCAGTTTACTCGTATATTGGTTCACCATGTTAACCCAGGAAAATTAAGCCAAAGCAGTACAATGACAAAAGTCATGTATTTTTTTTGCTAGATTGTTGGGGATGGAAAAAGTTATGGCTGATAAGGGATCAGGAAGTTTGGGAGAAGGTGTCATTTTTTAATGTTAACCAAAGCTGTTGCAGAATGATAAAAAAATAATCAGATTTTCCTTTTAGAACTTGTCAAATGTTGTGAGTTTTGACAAATGCGTCAAATATTTCAATTTTTGGCTCCTATGCGAAAGTTAGGTTCTATGTCGCCATTGTCCTTTAAGGGTAAAGCAGGGAAAGGTTGGTCAAGACGCTTTCACCCTTTGGAAATTTCAAGTCGCTACGGTAAAAAAAAAGCTAAAACAACCCCACAGAATAACTCATATTCAAGTATAATAGGAACAATGGCGTAACGTACCATCTTTCATGCATTTTCGGTGCATTACGGAGCCTCAATTTCTCCAGATCTTTCCCCCATCTTTTTTTTCTATGCTGAGGTTAAAAAAAAATCCTGGTAAGGCAAGTGCTACTTAACGGTTCAGCTGTAATAATTAAATTTTAGTTTCAATAAGATTGATTTACCGGCACAGCCACCCCCAATCGATAATCGGCGATTTTTCGATCGAAACAAGTTAGGAAGTATGCGCTTGCGCCGGACGTTTTTCATTGGAAACAGCTTAAGGCGATAAATAACGTAAAAAATATATATTAGCGTTGTGCAGAAAGAACTGCTTACTTGCTACATATTGAGGATGATCGTTCAAAATACTTCTTGCCAAGTTTAATAATTTATTCACAAGAAATCGAATTTATTAAAAACATGCTATAGGTGCTGCAACTCTGTCCGCATTGAAAAAAATGAAATCACTTCTACCATAGGGAAACTATTGAAAATTATGCGCAAGGTTGAAAGGTTTATCAAAAAAAAAAAAAAAAATAAGTGATCGGTAAACTTCACGATGGTGATTGATATATTGAAATGATATTGAAAATATTTGTTTCGACAATTTACAGACTATACTAGGGACCACTATTTTGATTTCGAAAACATGATATTTTAGAAATGCCAATGAATAGGAATCACTACTTTGCATTCTTAAAAACTTCAGTAACACTCAGGACATGTGAAGCGGAAAGTTAAAAGCTTAAAGCTCACACGTAACGGGAGATTAGAAATTGTTTCCAAGAAATAAAAATGTCATTCTCGGTCGGGGTAGGTTTTTTTTATTTCTTTCGACAAAAGTAGGTACATGTATTATTTAACGACTTGGTTTGTAAAATCCACACATTTAAATGTACCGCGCGGCTTTTGCCTTCAAAGTAATTTTAACTAGGCGTTTTGATCAGGGTTTAGATTTTATATCACTGATAATAAACGCAAAACAATGCAACAGCCAGGATGAATATGCAAAAGTTGCTTTTGTATATGGAATTTGAAATTGGAATTAATTATTCCAAAAATTTTAAGCCACTTTAACCAAATTCTTCGCGTAGCGCATGTCAGCTGCAGTCATTTGTGACGCCATCAGTAGTATTCCAACTGTACTACGTGTATTACAAGAATCAGACATATTTTGCTGCAAATCAGTCAGCACACGACCAGACATTCCTTACTTGTATATAAACTTATGTACGAGGTACTACACATACATATGTATTTGTTACATACATTTATGTCGAGTTGAGTTCAGAAATGGCATCATCTCACCATATATAACAAAAATATTCTCTTTTGCTGCTGCAATGGCCACAGCATGTCTCGATGACTAAATAATAAGAAGAAATGCAGCACAGACTTTTGCGAGTGATTTATGTGAAATGTGGAAAATTTATTGCAGCAAGCCTTTTAAAACATCGGATTGCTGTTGTGTTAATATGAACAGTGTATAGGGCGCTGATACATACAGACAATGTATCTCTATACTTCAGCGTCATATACGAATGTATACCTAAGTATCGAGTTGGTATAGAGAAATTGTTGTTCTTACGCCAAACAACCATACATGCATATAGTAGATGCTATACAAGATACACATGTTATTTTTATGGTTGATGCACTTTGCAATAGAACTTTTACACAGCGCATACAACTGCGCTTATGATGGTGACCGGGGACCATGGTAATATGCATTGGTTCAATGGCAATAGGGTACAACATAAAAAAGCGAACCTCGTGGACGATTGTGTACAGCGCCGGTCCTAGGTATTATGGCGCCCTGTTCATATACTGAAAAGTCGCCCTTCTATACAGGGTGTCTGGAAACTGCCGCATAAACGCACCGGATTGTGTGATTTCCAGCAAAAAAGTTGTACCCCCAATTCCCAACCCTTTATACTCCAATCAACGGGGAGATTTTACCTTGCAAAAATTGGGGACTTCTCAAATTTTTGATATGTTATAAAGACAGGTGGGGTAAGTTAAAATCCAAGTTTACGTATCTTTCCCCCCTGTGCTCCCGCCGCTATCTTGAAAAAACCATCTAAAATCTGCTCTTTTATCAGTTTGCGGTCTATAACTCGTTCCCAGTCCATTTGAGCACGAAATGTGCCGAGACAATCTTGTAGAGCACAGAATTTCCTATAAATTTCTTTCGACAAGTTTTACTCTACAATCAAAATTGGCAGAGTTATAGCGCAAAGAATATGCTAAAAATTCCAAAAATCATTACTAACAAATTTCAAAACATACTTCGAGAACTCTATACTAAAATGCAGAGGAGGCTATGAGTCATTGTAGGAAATGTTGTCTTCTACAAAATTGTCTTGGCAGATTTTGTGCTCAAATGGACTGTAAAGAAGTTACAGGCCAAACACTGATGAAAGGGCCGATTTTAGATGGTTTTTTGAAGATAGCGGCGGGAGCACAGGGGGGAAAGTGACGAAAACTTGGATTTTAACTTACCCCACCTGTCTTTATAACATATCAAAAATTTGAGAAGTCCCCAATTTTTGCACGCTAACCCCTCTTATTTCGTCTCTATTGATTGGAGTATTAGGTGCCACAGGCATTTGAAGATTTTTTAAAAAATCATTTTTTATAC
Source organism: Microchrysa polita (assembly GCA_949715475.1). Lineage (NCBI taxonomy): Eukaryota > Metazoa > Arthropoda > Insecta > Diptera > Stratiomyidae > Microchrysa > Microchrysa polita. Next base: position 18,168,501 of record OX454421.1, on the reverse strand, counting down.
GAATAAAACATCAATACATATATCGAAAGCCTGACTAGGTAGAATAGCAAACTAAGATGATTATTAGGGACAACAAGTTTACCTTAAAAAAATAAAACTTAGAAGAGAAGAGGTTGGCTTTTCTTAATGAAAATGTATGCTTACTCACTGGAATATGTAGGAAATGCTGGGAAATTCTATAAGCTACATCCGAAAATGGTCTCATCATTTTTCTCGGCCATTTAAAGTATTTTTCGATTCCCCGGTCATTAGATATTTTTCACGATGAAATGACCGGGAAATGGAAAAAAATACATAAAATAGCCGAGAAAAGTTATGAAATAATTGTAGCGTATGGAATTACACTGCATTTGCCACATATTCCACGACCACGAGCATTCATTTTCATTGAGAAAATCGCAGCGGACAAACATCTCACTCTCGAGGTCTATCCTGCGCTTAATATGGATTGCAAAGAAAATTTTATGCGGTAAAATCTCTTCCTACAAACTACAGTATACATTGTACAAAACTCCTCTATCGCCCAGTCTCATACAATTGAAACATGTACTACGAGCTGAGACTACGGGAATGAGCCATCAAGTGAATACGCACATCTCACCTACAACGAGCCTGCAAAGCACCTATTCCCCTCTTTTGCAGAATATAGGGGTGTACGCTCTACAACAATTTCTTATGTGCAAAGTTTCTGCATTGCACAACTCATCACTTCCGCCAAGCATACAATCTATGAAACTAGCGCCCATAGGGCGCCCATCCCGCATATGAAGTGTATGGATTAATTGGAGCATGTTTGCAGTGATGCACAAGTACGATGTACGAGATATGCGAAGCATTTTTGAGCGCGGACGGATGGAAAGACGTCTCTCGCTCTTCCTCTCGCGTAGATACAATGCGGAAAAGTTTGCAGATGTGTCTTTAAAGGTTTCACGAGTTGCGACTGCGTCGATAGGTCGGTCAAATGGAATGGAATACGATTAGCGTGCGAGTTTGGTTGTTAGCGGAGTTTCTATGTCATTTCTAGAGTCGCGATAGCAGCGGATCTTTGGGAAAACACACCCTTATAATTGAATCAGCTCTAGTTCGTTTAATATGTACAATAGGTGGACGACGTGTATCAATCAATATAAAGTCTTGATCTTAAAGGCATATTGAATTTGTGAATTTGGCGCCCCTTTCGGTTGGCGCCCTGTTCAAGTGCACAGTCTGCTCATATAGTAGAGCCGGCCCTGATTGTGTACAACTATCAGTGGCAAAACAGGAGAAGAGATTAATTACAATCGGGCGCAAGGTCGTGCCATAAAGCGAAGTGAAAGCGTGAACTCGGTAGCAATCTCGTAAACAGAACTTTGTAGTAAATATATGGCAGAAAAAAAGATGAAAAGAGGACACCTAACACAAGAAGTTAGATAGTAGTGCGAAAGAACTATACTGTTCTGTTGGTAAACAAACAATTCTTATCAATGCAACAGAGTCAAGATCAAGATCGTTGCAAAGAATGTGACCTAAAGAAAAGAGATTATTCAACTTTCGGATAATTAAATAATAAAATTAATTGCCTTTCGGCAAGAACTTCCTTAATCGATAAATTAGTGATCAGAAGAATATTACTGCATATCAGTTTTTGTGTAACTGTTTCTTATTCAAATCTATTAAATATGTATATGTAGTTGTTGAAATAATATAGATACATTATGTATAGTTAGCTGTCTCATCTTACTTTTGGAATATTAGTGAAAGATATTTTTTGGCAAACAAAGAGGTTCATATTACCTTGATAGTTAATACAGCCATCCCCGAAAGGTTACTATACTCGCATTATCATGCTTGCGATCGCGCAAACCGTGTCTCTAATTTTCACAGTTTTAGAGACAATATTTCCACAGAGACTTCTGAGAATCTTATGACATTCGAGCGACAAATTAAGATATTGTCATCAAGATCTCTGTCAGCCAGGATATTACACAAAAGAAATATGAAAAATGGCTGATGTGCAATTTATTATATCTTTGTAAATCTTTTGGTTAGTTTAACCATAAATTACATTTTTTATTATTTGTGGATTTGTTTTTTTTTGTGTAAAAATAAAGTTATTTAAAATTTTGGACAACATAAATTTTTTTTAACCTTAAATGATATATGAATACATTTTAACCAAGAGGAGGCATATTTGTGGTTCCATCTTGATTTCAGCCATTGTGCGGGGACTTCCATTTGGAAGATTTATGATATCTGACATTTTGACGTATCTTTCCATACCTATGCTTTTTTGTTGTTTCTATTCCACTTGGACAAGTATTCTCGTATGACACACCTTTTTTCATTGAATCATGTTTTTTGTGATTTATCCGAGAAAAAGACTTGGAATATACCTACTTACTTGAAAAAGAGAAACAAAGCCACATTGACTTGAAACGAAAATTAATACATGTACTTATGGGGCCATTTTGGATGCATGTTTAGTTATTATTTGAGCGTTTTTTACTATCGGCTAATTTACATAAAATCTTAATTATGGAAAGATGTTTGACTCTGTATACGAGTATATGAATATGCTATGTATCATGGCTTCAGCTTTTAGCTGGCTGAAATGAGATGAAACTAACACGATTGTTGGTAATATACGAGAACAAAGTGTTGGTAAAATACAAAACAATAAGCGATCTCGGTTAGATTCATCATGGTGGAATTTTCAGCTTACAGAGAAAAAAACACAAACAAACAAAAAAATATTAAAATAAATGTAAATTTGTCTTTCTGAATAACAGAAATATTGTATAGGATGATTAATTACCAGATGTGGTGATTTATAAAGCTATGGGTTGAAAAACGAATGGAATGTCATGTCGCTATGTATTTTGGTGCTCATAAATGGAGTTTAAAAGTTTACGATATGATTTAGGTTTTTTGTGCTATGGTCAACAGTGAATCAAACCAATCTGGTACACAGTGGATCATGGAAAATTCAATATAAGTTTTTCATCATCAATATTTGTCAGAAATTGTCCATAAAATCTTATTTTTCTAAAAAATTATTTTAGATATGTCCAGTTTATATAAATTAAACATCGATTTTCTTTATGATTATGATTATTATCATAATTTTTTATTAAAATTTGACGTACTCATTTTATTTTTTTGTACTTTGTTTTTACTGTTATTTTTATTATTTACGATAAAGATAACGTAAATATTATGAGGATTTTTTAATAATACCATTAAACATTCCACATTTACTATGTATTTCATGTTGATTCACTGTGCACCACGAGGTGATCCACTGTGTACACCCCATGGTACACAAGCTAACCATCTACAGGTATACCGTCAGGGGAGCACCTAGCCTTTCGGCCTTTATCTCCCGGTCCCGCTAAAATGTTTGGACCTTCGGCTTTTTACTGACAAGGTGTTGTTGTCAGACGGAGATTTCTCCATCAGGCGCATGCACACACCATCCGGAATCCAACCCCGGGATTGCATCACTAGCTGGATGACTTGGGTAACAACCTCCAGCCACTACGAGTCCAACACCTTGATGGGCAAGGACCATGGTCCCCTGGGCACACCCATCCCCGTAGTACACTATTCGCTATAGACTTCTCTATAGCAGGTGTGATCCTCCTTCGGCCCCCTATTGGTTAAGCCTTACGTCGAATTCGGACATGCACATCCCAGGCTCGTTGGACCTGTGACTTCGTGCCTGTGCAGACACGTAGCGCTGCTTTTCACATCCAGGTGGCCCGTTCAGTTTACTAGTCAGCAATGCGACTCGGGCAGTGTGGTCATCAATCCACAAACTAGCTAGATATAGGCGCGTAGGCATTTTCCACCAAGGCCGTTCTCCCTAGCTAGCCCCTTCTGAACTCGGGTTATGCGAAGCCGTCAACCCCGAGGCTCACACGATTTCCATAAGATGCACTCCCCCACCAGAGGACATCACAATCGTGCTTGGCATTTAGTGCTTCCCTCCCGCAAACTATGGGAGGAGGTAGGCACGCCGAGAGCCACCCGTACATAACTCAGGAGCACGGGACCGTTACCGCCCGAATGGTCTTTGTACAGATCCTCGCCATGGCGTATCAACTGTACCAGGGGCCCCCTTGCGCTACTAGGTCCGTGGTGTCGTAACTCACCAAAGATCTCTGTCCAACTACAAACAGCCTTCCGAGCTGAGTGTCACATGGACACAAACCCCCTGCGGGGACCCCATGGTACACAGTGAATCATTCTGAAAATTATTTTCAAAGCCAATTTTTGCCTTTCAAAAAAGCTTTTATTTGAAAAGTCTCTTTCTTAAATCCAAGCCAATAATCTAGTAAAGCAATTGTAATGATAATCTTATACCTAATGGGCCGCTACTGTCAACAACAGGACAACAAGCAGAAAATGATCCACTGTTGGCCAGGGAACCCTAATCGTAACAATAACAGTTAAATTGTATGTCTAATCTGTAAAAAAATTGATTCTTTGTTTTTTTTAGTATCGAGTATGGCCTCCACTTTTTGATATGCAGTCTCGAAGCCAAGACGGAACGCTTTCAATAAGCCGATCGACGCTTTCTATTGATATCTCGTCCCAACACATTTTTAGCAATTGAATCAGCTGTTGCTGATTGTGTATGTCCTTTTAAGCGGTCCGCATCCGGCGTTTTAATTGATCCCAAAGATGTTCTATCGGATTTAGGTCCGAAATGTTGGCAGGCCACTCCATGACCTCAATATTGACCTCCTCGAAAACAGACATTGTCGCCCGGGCAGTATGTGGTCGTGCATTATCCTGCATGAGGATAAAACCATCCAACGCCTGTTATGAAAAAGGAATGATATGTGGCCTAACAATCCTTTCAATATAACTTTCGGACGTAATTGTCCCGTTATTTAGGATAACAAGGTTAGTTTTGCCTTGCAAGCTAATTCCGGCCCAGACCATCACACTGGGACCGCCTTGCCTCTCAATTTGATTAATGCAAGGATCCAAAAATGCTTCTCCGGTTCTCCGCCAGACTCTTATGCGTCGGTCGTCACTAAAAAATTTTACTTTGCACTCATCCAAGAAGAGCACCTTGCGCCATTGTTAAATGTCCTATTGGATATGTCGACGAGCAAATCTTAAACGATTCGTACGATGCGTCCTGCCCTGTTCTGTTCTGGTAACACGTTTCTTTGACCACTGTTAGTGTTCGTGCAAACGATTTCTGATTGTTTGAGGGCTAACAATGGTCCCGGTCGTCCTTAATAGCCTACTTTGTAGTCCACGAGCACTAATGGTACGATCCCGTCGCGCATAAAATCTCACATATCGGTCTTCTGCGGGGGTGGTTATTCGAACTCGGCCTGAACCATGACGACGGGAGACATTTCCTGTCTCCTGGTAACGGTTCCAAAGATTTTAAATGGCTCTTCGCGGATACCCTGATTGCAGGGCCACAGAACGTAGCGAACGACCTTCCTCCGACATTTCTAAGGCTCTGGACGAAGCATTTAAATTTAAATGGCGCCGAATTGTTGGTATTTTGTATTTTACAGATTCTCCTTATCTTTAGAAGTGCAACAACTAATGTTGCATTTAAAGAACTTGGCGAAAACTAATTCTTAATCAAAATGAGAAATAAACAAAACTACCAAATGTATGACTCGTGACCCCATAAGTACTGTTTAAGACAGTTCCGTTAAAGCGAATGTTAACGAATGATACTGTGATAACTCACATCACATTCAGGTACAGAATGGCATTTTTGAAAATAATTATCACATTAAAAATTCGTCAAAAGACGTTGTTAAAGTCAACGGACATAAGTGGCCCTTATTTTGTTTTGAGGAGTATATATTAAGGTTAAAAATCACACATCTCAAAATCGCTAATTCGCTAGTTTCGCAGCTCTGAAATATTGGTGTCGATATAATGGCATCGCCCAAGCAATAAAATAAAAATATAATCAAAATCCAAACGGCTTTTGTTTTTTCTTATTTTTTTACAATGCATTCAAAACCCTTATTATTTAGAACTCCTAGATATCAACATATTAGAGAGCTTAAGCAAGCCGTAAAAATGCTAAAAACGTTATATATAAATTGAAATATTTCTCTGTTGTCGTATCCTAGGATACCGTGAAAAATGTGTTTTGCGTAATTTAAGCCAGAAGAACTCGACGCAATATTTCAATACACCACAACCGTTTTACGACTTGCTAAAACTCTCTATTTATATTATCATATCATTACCTAAGCCTACTCGATTCATTCGTTTTAAATTTGTGTACATGCACAAATGAAATCGAGTAGGCTTAAAGATATGATAATAGAAATATGATGACATGACGTCGTGTAATGGAGCCCTTAGACAGAGAAGGATTAAGTTGTCAAAATAGATGTCAAACACAAGGTCATTTTACAGACATCAAAATAAGGAATTGGTTGAACGGACTGTCGCGCTAGTTTAGTTATTTATTTTATTTTTAAGTTTCCAGTGATTTTCATCCTCCGAAATTAGCAAAATACCAAATTCTGTTTGATACCACTTTAGTTCTATCAAAATTATTTTTTATTTAAATAATGAAAAAATTATGGAGGTAAGTGCTTTCTTGGAAACTTGTCAGTTAAATATTAGTAAGGACGTAATGTCCTAGTCTTCCTATATTCCCTAAGAAGAACTTATTCAAATCATTTCTGCTAAAAAAAATTAATTGTGTGTTTTCTTTTTTTACAGGTAAACAATTGAGTTATTATTTGTATGTATCTCAACTTCGTATTGTAAGTATACAGTGTGTGTAGCATCTCACAGACGCGAAAATCAATTCTTTAAAATACTTAGTTAAGTATAAGTATAGTATTGTGCGACCCCCTTTTGCAACAGTACCCTTAAACAGTGTTTTTCGTTTAAAAAAATGTATGTCTAAATCTCTGCAAAACAAATAAAACCCCCCAAAAAAAGAAGACAAACAATTTTGAATTAGAACATACTAAAATAAACAATTTTCCAATCCATTGTCCGCATTGTGTTAAGCTCTATATTTGGTTCATCCCTGGTATGCTCTTACCATGCCATACCGCGACCACACATCCTCTCCTCAACCGGACCGTATACCGTTCGATTCGACTATCATATATCCAATTTGCGAGTAAAAATCAATAGGGGCTGGAGGATGATAAAATCAACTCTTTTCTTTTTGTTTATTACACTGTATCCAATAAATTGAGTGTACAACCTTTTACAACAACAATAGAGTGTGTGTCTGTGTGTGTTATAGCACACTGACAATCTGTAACAAAAACAAAAGCAGCAACACCAATAACACACTCGGCTATGGGAGCAAAGGGTTATACGAATTTGCGGGACATACAATGAATTTAACTGGGCGCTCCAAGCGCCCCCGCATTGTCTCTGCAACCCCCGGACTATTTCACATGTTCCACAACTATTTTATGTGCAACAATATAAATTTCAGTAAGGGATGCTACTTGTAGTTTATTAGTGTGGAATATAGATATATAGATAGATGAGTATATGGACATACAATAATGAATGAACCTATGTATGTATCTGCAAAACATTTAGATATATATCGGAGGGTGTTTATAAGCTTGGGCAATGCAATATCTCACCATATAAATCGAAATGCTTGTATGTTCATTGGCTCTTGTACTATGGTATATGCACAATGCATGTAGGTATTAATATGTTATACTAAAGTAAGTGGAATCCTATCAAATGCCTTCGATATGGATGGATCCTTAATGAACAAGCTTTTGTAGTCCTCTAGATTATATATTGAAGTGGTATTGTTTGCTAGTCGATTCAATTACAATTCGGGAGGAGTTACGCAGGAGTCACTATGTGTCTACTTTTGTTGTTAATGAACCCATGATTGGCTCCATAAGCTATAATTTTCGATCAAGTGTATTGATTAATGATTCAAGGGGGAACGCAAACTATACTGAATGTAGTTCAGAAAATGAGACACTTCCCATGATTATACTGCTAAATATCCTTTATCTGATTATGATGATACAACTTTATTTAAGTATAAGAACTTTTGATTAATATTCTCAATTTTCTTTTAATTCTTATCAATTTTCCCCTCGCATCGAAATCATACAAAATTAACCTTGTCAACTAATTAACCTGATCTCTCACTCGCCAAATACATACCATCACCTCACACAAATCCGCGCATCCACGCGCATAGTTCATCGATTTTCCACTAGAAAATCTGTTAATTTAAAATCGTAATAAAGACATATCGATAATAAAGCTATCAGCTTATTTAATTATTTTTTCATTTGTATGCAAAACGAAAAATGATGGCCTTCGCATTTATAAACGCAACGCACGTTCGTGTTACAGTACGACGAGAGTGTTATTTTATCTCGCGCGAGCATTCTTGTGACTCGGCAAAACCAATGTCCATTAAGCCCTTAGCACACACTAAATTGCCAGAGCGCTTATTTTTGTTTTTTGCGTACTCGCGTTACAGACGAAAAATGTGTAATAAAACTATAAACATTTTTCTCTGCCGTGTGTATCCTTTTTTTGTGTCTATATGTGTAACAGTTCCATTTGCAAACATATTAGCACACCGAAATTTGAACATGTAATGTTTTTAATATTTTTTTATTTGCGTGGGTAATTTTTTGTGTATCCTTCTGTTTTTTTTTGTCCATTGCAACAAAAAATATTTTCGGAACCGAATGGCAATTATATTCGTGCTGGAGTTACATTCAACATACCTATCCGAGCAAAATATTCAGCATATGTGAAAATATGTATATGTTTAAAAGCCGTACATACCTACATAATCAACAAAAATATTAAATTGGCGGAAATGTTTCGTAAATAAAATTTGTCCTTTTGCTCCCGGTTGTCCCGGAAATATGTTGAATAATATTTTGAGAGATGCTCTTATGCAATATAGAATGGATAAATTCACGCTGTTCGATTAGCGCACATTTTAGCTGTGCAGACAAAAAAATATACAAGTCCCTAAGATCACGAGCAATGAAATGAGTTCACCACTCGAAGAGCTGCACAATCCGGAAGTACTCTTTTTTGCATCCCTAATCGTCCTTGGTGACTGTCTACTCGTATACAGAGAATATGGTCGTCGTTTGGTGCAATTTCTACGGCTTGGTACATTCCGGCCAAAGGATGAATTTTGTGCCGAATATATTTTCTACAATCTCTTGCCATATGAAGAACATACGATTTCTCGTATGAGTAAACATGTTTAAGCTCAAGTGTAAATATATTTACAAAACGCAATTTTGTGTAAAATTTGCAAACAAATTGCATCAGTTCTTTGCTTTGGAGATGTGAGCATGGTGGCTTGGATAATGTGGTTATGAGAGGATTGTCGAGAGATGAGTGTTTATTGAATGTTTGTTTCAAGTTTTGTGTTGCCGCGATACGGTGTATGTAATTATTTGCTCATTTGAGTGAATTTAAGCCTCAGATAGGATAAACACGTTGACAAGTGAGACTCTCACTCCTCAAATCTGTTACACTGTCTTACACACATTTTAAACATTGGTAGACGTCTAGACAACAGTCAAGTATAGCAGTCATCGGCGGAAAATTTGAAATATAACCACACCAATCTATGTGTAAAGAAATTCGTGTTAGTTACACCATTTATAACTCAAGAACGGCTTGACCGATTTCCATAATTTTGGGTTTGATGGATTAGGCTCTGGCCGGAAAAGCAGAATAACATTAAAACGCCCGAAAAATTCACAATGTGCAAGAATTCACAATGGGTTCTTTTTCGCATATTTATGCGTGTATTTCTTTAACATATCAGCAGATTTCAGTAAATATGCTCCACAGGATTGGTCTCTACCCAAAGTAACAGAACAACTATTGAGTCATATTAAAAATTCACAATGGGCACAATTATGAAGACAGTTATTTTTCACATACTTCTTTACTTATTTCTTGAACGATTTCGGTATGTCTGTATGTTGGCCTCATCGGATGGGTCTACACAAGGCTCCGGCTGGACTAACAGCATAACCATTAAAATAAGCAGAAAATTCACAATGAGCAACAATACACAGACCCTTTTCTCATATAAATTTTTTTATATTTCTTGATTGTGGATTTTTGGAAGATTTTCTTGCCGAATTGGTTCTCTCCCTGAATATCAGAATAACATTGAGACACGTTAAAAAATTCACAATGAGCAAAATTATGAAGATTTATTTTTCGTATGTTTATTTCTGCATTCCTTGAACGAATCGCCAGATTTCAGTCCACTGGTTCCAGTAGATTGGCTTACAACCTGAGAAACACGCGAAAAAATTATACAATAGGCAAAATGTTAAAAACCGTTTTCTTTAAACACTTTTGTTTATATCTCCTGAACAAAATCGCGGATCTGAGTAAATATGCAAAACCAGGTTGGAGTGCTCTGCGAATAGCGGAATAAGTATTAAAATATGCACAAAATTCACAATGTACCTACAAAATTATGAAGACCGTTCTTTTTCACATAATTAGTATTTATCTCCTAAACGGATAAGCGGATGCCGGTTAATTTGCTACGCGTGCCGCCGCATTGGCTTCTACTCAAAATAACAGAATTTTAGACTTCACAATGAAAAAAATGTTCAAGGCAGCTATTTTTCTGATCTTTTGACTAAAATTCTGGAACGGTTTAGGTTTAGTGAATTTGTTAAATTTACACCACCGGATTAGTCTCTACCTTATAGCTACGTAAACTTGCAACAAATTGAAAATGAGCGAATTTGAGCTCATGAGCAAGCCTTTGTCTATATCTCCTTAGTGAATAAGTTTATTTCAATAAATTTGCCCAACCATATTGTTCTCTACCCCAAAACACCAGAATAACTATTGAAATATGCATTAAATTCAAAATGATCCTTTGGTCATTTTTTGTATGGATTAGAATATTTTTGTAAAATATATCAAATAGCTGAATAACACCCGAAATATGCAGAATCAACTGAAGGGTTGAGCACAATTTTGAAGGTAGCTCTTTTCCTATCCCTTGGCCACTTTGAACGGAAAAGGGGATTTTAGTAAATTCGCTGCACTGTATTTGTCTCTGTGCCGAATACGATTAGAAGTATAGAAACTTCGAAAAAATTGGAAAGAGCATTTTGATCAAAGTGATTTTCCCCATTTCTTAAAAAAAAAACTAAGTCATGCTACCGTAGGAACCGTGGTCGTTAAGGGGTTAATAATTTTATGGTTTTTGTTTGAATAGCCCGCCTCCCAGTTCACAACGAGCAACATTCACAATGAATTCTATTTTACAGACTTGTCTCACTTCTTCGCTGAACATGTTAGCGGATTTTCGAAGATTTTCACGGTTGAAAACATCGAAAAAAATTCACAATGAGCAAAATTATAAAGACAGTCCTTTTCCACATACATATTTTTGTTCTGTATTTCTTGAGCGAATAGCAGGATTTTAGTAAATTGATTCCACAGGATTCGTCTACAACCAGAATAACTATTGAAATATGCAAACAATTCCCAATAAGCAAAATTATAAAAACAGTTTTTTTTTTTCAAATAAATTGAAGTAAGGAACAATATGGTTTGGGCTCCACCCCTAATAGCGGAATGGAAGCAATCACAAAATTTACAATGAACAAAATTATGGCGGCAGTTTTTCTTTACACACTTTTGCATCTGTCTCCTAAACGGATAAGCGGATTCCGGTAAAAATGCTATGCCGAATAGGTCTCTTCTCCAAAAATAAAAATGCACAATGAGCAAAATTATCCAGACAGTTGTTTTTCACAAACTTTTCTAAATATGTCTTAAACGAATCATCATTGGCCTCTTCCCAGTAGAGGGTAGATTCATTGAAACAAGCGAAAAATTACAATTAGCAAAATTGTGTTGAAGTGGACATCAGTAGCCTAAGCCCGACCGGATAGGTCTCTACCCCAGAGAACAGAATGACTATTGAAAGACAGATAAAATTCGCAATGAGCAAAATTATGATGAAAATACTTGTGAATAGCCCAAGAACTCAAGAAACAGATTAGCGGTCTTCTTTACATGCATTTGCCCACATATTTCAGGATATTGGACCCTTCAGATTGATTGAATTAGGTACACGCTCAACAGCAAAATACGCATTGAAACATCTGCATAATTGGCCTGGAGAAAAATTATAAAAGCAGTTTATTTTCTTCATCTTTTGTGTATGTCAGTTGATCGAATTATCTTACTTCAGTAAACCCTGAACCCTTCAATGACCTCCGTCGTAAAGCTCATGAAAAATTTGAAAAATTATTTTTTTTTCAGCTTTAGTCTATATCTTTTGAACGACTTAGTACCTATATTTCAGTTAATTCCTCCCCCGTCCCTCTACCCGAAGCACATCCAACTTTGATGAAGAATAAGAGTTGAAGGAAAATTGACTGAGAAAACTTTCAAATTTGCAGACGGATAAGCAAAAAATCAAATTTTTGGCAAAGCTCTTTTTATCATCCTTTGACCTTATCCTTTGGTTTAAATAACATTGTTTACGCCATATGATTGGAATCTGCCCTAAATTGCGGAATAAACATTCAAACATTTGGAAAATTCATTATGAGTGCAATTTAGTGAATTTGACCCACCAGATTGGTCTCCAACATCGCATAGAGGAATTAGCGGATTTCAGGTAGTATTGAAACATATGGAGAATTCACAATGAGCACAATTATAAAGACAAATTCATAATAAACAAATCATTTGCGTATTTTTACAGTTATGATGTATGCAAGGAACTTGTGGGATTTTTACCCACTGTAACTGCAAGCCGTAGTATTTCCTAATTTTTTTTTTGTGGTCAAACGGCAGCAAAGTGTTCTATGAACTAATTAAATTTTGGGACAGCCAGTATACCTACAATGTGAATCAGCACTAGGATCGAGGGAATATTAACTCGTCATTCTGCACGTCTTCCCGGGTGGTACACACTGCAAGGGAAGGCACCTAAGGATACGTACCCATGCAGATATTATACCATCATACGAAATTGACGAGAGAATTACGGGCTTCATGAGAGTCTTATCAATACGTTTCCGATTTGAATTTATCCCTGTCATAGTGTCATGGACAAGTCGTCTTACCAAAAACATACTCTTTTCGCTGAGATTTCCAGATAGAACTTCCTTAGGCGTTAAACTATACATTTCATCGAATATCCTCTCATAAACCAAGTTCATATATCCATACATCGAACGTTCCAATGTAATTAACTCTAAAATTACGTAATGTAATTCATCCATACATTGATCAATTAACAAGTAATGTATTCATTTGTCAATACATAAATTACATCCGACGGGGATGAAAGATAAAGCACAAGTTCGAAAAAGGGATGGTTTGTGTCGGTTTCGCACGACACACACTCATCGTTCACCGAGCAGCAGCAGCAGGAACAATTGGGGTCTCACAATCAAGGATACCAGAGGTCCCTATCCTCGTACCACTGCACCGCATGTGTGTAGTCCGTTTCATGTTCCGATTTTATATCGAATGGCCAGTAGAACCATATCACCATACATACGAATATGGTGGCTCCAATGTTGTTTTTCCATATGTTGGGTGTCAAACGGGGCATGGAACTAGTGTGCGAGAAGACTGCGCTCGGCTAGTAGCCTGACAAGGGTTACATTAAGCTCCGCATACGATGGATGGCCTGGAAATTCACGTGTTGAGCTTGGCGATGTGCGGTCCTGCAAGAATCTCAATATTGCTCCTTTTCAGTGCATATGCTTGGCAAAATACAATTCTTGTTATACTCATCTGTGTCCTAGAGACATCGTTCACGTCGTCGTCGTCGGTGGCGCGATGTCGTTGTCGCCATATCATCGTGGGAAGTACCCCCAATATATCGTGGGAAGTACCCCCAATATAGCTGTTTATTCGCACCACCCCATTTTGCGACGTACCGGTGACAACGATATCGCTATATCGCACTGACCAACCGACACGGCCCACGGAAGGACCCTGCGGACTATAAGGTGCATGTATACCTATTTAGACGACAAGTCAACTCGCACTCACTTGTAAGGGAGGTTGGAGACACAAGTGAAACAGGATAACAAACGATTTGTCTATACGGACGAGAGTGTGCAGGTTTTCGGTTGAGATCCGGACATTTACGTATAAACGGGGAGGCCTTACCTTATAGATGCGATTTCAAGTTGCTTGTCGAGTATTTTACAAGGTATCCTATCGACGTGTTGTATACTACTCTGGCATTAGTCAACGCAAATAAATACACAATTACACACTCCATTCTCGAAAGTAAATACACTAACGAGAGAATGGAAGACCGATGGTGTCATATGAATATGGGGTTCAAACGAAAGGATAAATTATTCCGGAATTGGTGCTAATAAACCACCCTGCTTTATATGACCCCTGCGCGCCGAATGAACAATCGCTCCATGTGCATTTTATTTCCCTTGGAAACAAATTTATGCAATGACAGCAGCATAGCTCGACCCGATTGATCCATATTATAACGGGGCGGTGACGGGTGTCGCACCGGGCAATGGTCATCGATTGTTTCGGCAACCGTATCCCCCCACCAATACACATACACCAGTATTGACAATAATAAGAAGAAACTTGTGTCACTTTTTTTTTGCCTGTCCACTTCCTGACTACAATATATGCACACTATTCGGATTCTCAGGATAGAGGTGATATGGTCAGTCTTGTTTCCATACGGCTGCACATAGATAGCCTACAACGACGCTGACATATAAGGTTAGATTGCTGATTGCCTTTGTTTATTTCCTTTCGTGATTTTGCGATTCTCTCGGCTTTTTTTCGAACTCTCATTGAGTTTGTCCTTTTTCGCAGGGACATTTCTCTTCGTCCTCGAAAAAAAAATTAGCTTGTATCGTTTTTGCTTTGCCTCATGGTTTTTTCCTCTTTCTTTGTTATTTATTTCAACGGGGTGTACATTCACTGAAAAAAATGGTTTAGACTTTTTATCTAAAGTGAAGTAGTTGACTTAAATTTAGATAGTTTTACCAAAGAAATAGCTGATTTCTCTAATCTTCGTAGCTGAAAATACTATTAAATTTGTTCATTTAACCACGCAAGATTAGAAGAAAAGGTGTAGTCAATTCTTTCACAAAAGTTGTTGATTGTACTATTCAAATATAAAATTTAACTACAAACAATCGTTCTTTTTTCTTCAACACAATTTAGCTATCCAACATTTAACAATTTATAGATAATGAATAGCTGTCTTTACAAATGAATTAATTGAATTTGCAAATATAGTAGATGTTTCAACTAATGACGAATAGAAAATTTATCCATATCTTCGTAACTGTTTCAACTACATAGAATCATAAGCTGAAAATCAACGCGAACTTTAGATGAATTCGACTATTTCTTTAGATAACCATTCTAATTTTTTTTCTCTGTGTTTATACGTCCCATCTGACGGGGCAACTACATGTCGGGACGAAATTGAATATTTATGTTTGCAGAAAGGACTCGATAGAAATCAGTCGTCCCGTTTAAGCTCCTTTTTTTGTGTGTGTTTGTATTGCGTCCTTTTCCTTTCGTTCCGAATATGTATTTTTTTTTTTTTTTTTGCGGGAGTTTTGTGCGCCTTTCAGTTTTAACGGATGTATTACGGTTGAATTGAGTTTTTATTTCTTCGTTCGCGTATGGAAAGATTCGATGGAACATATGGTTGTCGTGAAATATTGGTTTTTGAATGTTGAGTGAAACGTTAACAAATGCAAAACTCTGACTTTGCAAATTTGAATTTATCGGTCCGCATGAAATTGTTTGGTAAATTATGGATGAAGGGATTTCATCCGTTTCTTTGACACCCATAGTTATAAAAGAAATGCATTAGTTGGAATTTCCCTATTTTTTATAAAGCGAATGCAATTCACTTTAAATTATCTGATCTCAATCGTCAAATCGTGGTGTACAAAATTAAATTTATAACGTGTCCGTTCATATCCATTCTATCTGAATCCGATCGCCATATATCTTAACCTTAACCTTTTTCACGTTCACATATTTCTTACCAATTCATATACATACAATACTTATGAAATTATTTTTATTTTACTTATTTGCTTATTTTTGCCATACATTCAACGTGTCGTAGTCATTATTGAGAATGCCACGCTACCTATTCATTTCATTTATACTATACTTGGCGTTCGCGATGATCCGTGTCTTTGCTACGCTATAACTTCTGTTCTATCCATACAATACTTAGGTATCCTAAGAAGCGCAGTCACGTCGTTGTATTCGTCTTCTTGCAGTTTTGCAATACAAACTTTTGACTTTTAACAAAATTTTCCCCACATAAATTTCGCTAATCATTTGTAGGAGGAGATTAATTTCGCAGACACATGTTCAAGCTGTTACGCCATTCGAATGCCTAATGCGATTTTTGAAAAGAAACTTTTAGAATGCATCTGATTACGAACTCAGACAAGTTGAATCCGTATGGTAAGCATGCTGTATGCCTATGCGGAGATACCTACTATGCAATAGTGTGACTTATGAAAAATAACAACAAGATTCCCGTGGGCAAGATAGATTTGGTTGAATAAATCCGGTTAGTAAAACGATGACGCATCCAGAAATATAGGAATTATCGTTGATCGTAGAGATCGATGTTTATGATTTGAAAGGTCGTTTTCCATGTATGCGATGTTTTTTTTCGTTGTTCTGTTTTTATAGTCATTTTTTTAGATGTATATTATGGAGAATGAAAACGCAGTTATAGTCACCAAAAAATAAAACATCGCATTATCTATACTACGAAAAACATCGAAAATATCCGAAATTTATCAATAAAAATTATTAAAATCTGCTGGTGGATTTAGAATCAATTCTCCTAGTAATCAGCAGATTTTCATAAGCTCTGTATGATTTCAAATCGAAACTTTAGGAAAATATCGCATTTTTTGTTTTTTTAAATCGAAATTTTCGAAAATATTCGAATAATACGCACATTTTTCTATAAAGTTCAAAACCTTTATTATCAATTATTTTTAGGGATTTTTGCCGTTTCAGGCAACTTTGCAAATACGACCCCAGGAAATTAAAAAAAAAAAATGCGCAAACTTCGGAAAAATTAGGGGGCCTTAATTTTTGGATGAGCCTTTCTTTCCTACACAAGACCCCAAAAGTCCCCGTCTGTACGAGTGCCGCTAGCGGTGCTACACAGGGTTAAAGACTCTAAAAAATAGTTTTTTTTTTCGAAAATCTCGATAACGGTAATATGTGCTGAAAAGTGGTAAATGGCGAATTTGTTGCTCTTGTGGTTTCAGAATAATATGTCAAAAAATCAATTTTGATTCAAACATTTCTAACGGTGCCAGGAGGTCTAACGGCATTTTCAACAAGGTTTCACGAAAATCTCTATAACGGTAACTCTGGCTAAAAGATTTAGGACCTCGAAAGGAAAGCTCATGAAAAAATCCAGCTTTTCCCTCATTTTTCCGATGTGAAATGCCAATTTTCCTGGGGTAATCGCTGCGTTTGCTTCCCTTATATATACCTACATAAATCGTAAAATGGGAAATGAATAAGGTTATCAGTTAACAGAAATGCGGTGTTTTTTTTCTGCTAATTTTTTTCATATATTAAATTTAGTATTATGGATTATATATGACAAATATTGTATTTTCAACGACTGACAGATTTTTACTATGTTTTCAGTTTTTCTATGTTTCCATGTTACTTCCATGTCTTGTAGTATACCTAGTTCCTAGTGTATTGGCTTCTTATTCACGAGTAAAATCGAAAAGTACTACAAGCTCATAATGAAGAACAATAACAAAAATTGCAAATATTTTGTTTGATTAGTGATCGCGATGTTTTATTGTTGAAATTTAACCTTCGGGCGGGCGCAATGCATCTGACAGATTAAGTGACCAGTTTTTGTTGGGCCAATCGGCGATATGAGAAGGGAGAGATCTGAAACTCACAGTAGCTTAATCTTTATCGATCACCTACCTAAAGCAGTTTTCAGTTTCCATCTACCATATGTCTGAGGGGCGGGAGGGGATGAAATAATCTCTCAGATGTATTGCGCCCGATTGTGTTATTTTTTCTTTTCTATGAAAATGTTCACTTCTTATACTCTTCACATTGCGGAATAACGTTGTGTGGACTTTTAGGCTCACCAAATCGTTTAATAGTGTGTTTTTAGTAAAATAAGCTCACATTTTTTAACCGGTCGAGTTGGTGGAGGTTTTTTAAATATTGAAGCGATTGAAATCGGATTATTCTTAGAAATTTGAAAATGTGAAGGGTATCAAACTTTGTGAGCCAATATTTGTTTCTAAAATTTCGAAGAAATGTTCCAAAAAGACAATGCAAGAATAAATAAGAGTCTAAAATATACAGAAACTTAGTTTCATCCCTTTTTCTGCACTTAATCTGTCAGATGCATTGCGCCCGATCGTGTTAGGATTAGTATTGCGCCCGCCGGAAGGTTAATTTCGTATTTGACGTCATATGTTCGGCAAACAATGTTTTATTTGAAAGAAATCTATATGTGCGATGTTTGAGTGTTTTGACTATACCTGCATTATTTTTGACGATTTTTTTTTCGAACTTACTAAATCTTGCGTTATTCTAAAAATGCACTATTATGTTCTTAATAATTCTTTTTCGCAGTCTGGTTCTCCACTGCATATGTATGGAGAGGTTTAGAGCTAACAACATGTCCGCTGGCACTCGTCTGGATGACGCACTCATATGAATAAAACATTTTTGCATTTTGTTCAAATAAAAACTTGAAAAGTGTTACATTACGAATGGAGATGCAAAAATGGACATATACGAGCTGACACAATGACACCTTATGCGTTGTTTTTTCGTGTTACGAGCGAAGATATGCTGTCCGAAAAACAATATTTGCATTGAGCGATACAATGACATATGATTTTTGCTATCGAATTGTAGTTTAGTGTAGGTATAAGAAGGAACCCGCTTTGGGTAAATATTTGAAGAATTCACTCAGAGACTGGACGACATAATTTGAAATAACGTAATAACGATCAAAGATTGAATCACAACAAAGTTCTGGTATCCGATTTTTTAATTTCTATGTCATGGAATTATGCGCTCCCTGAAAATAACCCACAGGAAAATTAGTCAGATGAGTGTGACAATTGAACAAGACTTCAGGCCCTCCCTAAATCATGGGTTATAATAGATGCACATAAGTATTCTTAATTTTGCTTTCGGTATCATCCATTTTGGAAAATTCGCAATATCAAGACAATAGAACGTGTTACTGAGAAACAGACTGAATTTTTAGAATCAGCGTGTCCGTTTTACTATAGAACCGGCCAAAAAGTCAAGTCAGCAGAAAAAGTTTCTAAATTGTTCCGGGTACTCCCACAAACTCTTTTTTTAGAATGCGGAATTTTTAAGACGTTACAATGGTGACAATATATGAATGCCAACGGATGCTGTGTAGTACCTACTAAAAAAAATCCTTTTTACTATGACTGAAGGATTACATACACTGTAAAAAAAAGGTTGAATTTTACATCGAAAATTCGTTGAATTTTACACCGTTTTTCTCGCAAAATTACAGTAAACGTTTATTTTTCAACCAAATTTCTAGTAAACCCACCAAATAGTGTAATATTACACATATTTTTTAATATTTCTCTATTTTGGTGTAATTTTACACCACATTTGGTGTGAAGATGTGCCATTACTTTATTTTTGTGTAATTTGCATGTAATATTGCGATTTTGGTGTGAAAATTACACCTACATTTGTGTAAAACTGAGTGTGCTACAATACTTTTGTGAATTATTGCATTTTCCTGTATCTGTCAAGTGGCTTGTTCTGTGTGCAGTTAGTCTGTTTCGTCCGAAGTGCGTTCGTGTGAGCATCATATTATTGTTGTTGTTATAGCTTTTTTTGATGTTGAACCGAAGGGGGTGTACCAGCTCTTGGCCGTTGGAATAACGACTAGCTCCAGGACGATTAAAATCGAAGAACCGGCTGCCGTAAATATTATTAATTAATTACATAAACCCAGATGTAAATTTACATTTGTTCCAGTGCAAATTTGCTTATTTCTGATTTAAATTTACATAATTCTAAGAGTAAGTTTACTTATTTATGTAAGTAATTTTGTAGTAAATATTTACACCGTAAAGTGTAAAATTACTCTCGCTCATATCATGGTGTAAATTTACTACTATAATAGAAGGAAAAAAAGTTTCCTCCTATTATTGGAGTAAATTTTTTTAGAGTGTATAACAGCATCGATTCTCTTTTATTCGAAAGCCCATGAGCTCCCCCTCTCTTATTAGAGTCGCTCAATCGAAAAGTAAAACACGCATTTGCCATATGTTAGCATTTATTCGTTTCGCGTGAAACCAACGGGTTACACGGATAAATTGCCCTAATATAGGCTTGCGCACAACAAAATGGCTACCAAACGTACAAAAATTGATGACTATGCGTAAAATCTTCCTCCTTACAAGATCATGTTAATTTCACTATACCCATACCCACAATTGGTATAAACATGTCCCTCAAAACCCCCATATATAGACAAATTGCCTAATTTACTCGATTTGATGAAATTGAATTTATCGTCCATCTTGTTTGTTCCCTGCTCTTATATACGAAAAAGCGTATACCGGGCAGTTGCCCTAGGATTAGATATAAATCCGTGAGTCAGGGGAAAAAAATAAAATAAAGAGGAAAAGTTAAATCAGGTGAAAAGATGAACTTTTGGACCTTAACCCGACCCTTTAGTGATAAATTACATCCCAAAATGTTTTGCCTATATTCATTTCAATGGACGAAAGATGTAAATGGAAGATAGATTTTCTCTATTGTTGTTTAGGATTCATGGATGGACTGAAAATACATAAAAAGACGCACGAAACATATGTATCCTTGTACCTTTAATGTGCAAGGTTTCGAGGACTAGGAAAGAAAATGGAATTCTTTATATTAAAGATTTAGTAGAGAGGGATTACTGGAAATAAGGAAATTAAAGATTCCAAATAAATCTTTATAAAGATAAAGCATGAAAGAGGATTTTTTAGAGAGAAGAAACTGAGGAAAAAAAGGAT
This sequence comes from Microchrysa polita, assembly GCA_949715475.1. Lineage (NCBI taxonomy): Eukaryota > Metazoa > Arthropoda > Insecta > Diptera > Stratiomyidae > Microchrysa > Microchrysa polita. The sequence continues at coordinate 18,147,418 of OX454421.1, read as the reverse complement.
AAGTGATAATATCCCGCAACAAAATTAAATAGATTATATCCAAACAGTAAGAAGTACCATCTTTTGTGTTAAAAACAACAATGTCTTACAATGTTAAAACGGATTTTATTTTCTTTATTCAACTTTGTCTATGTGCTGTGATTTATTGAGATATATTGGGTGTATCACACAGTGAAGTCAACACCTCTACACCTCCTCTTCACCCCTGTGCAAATATCTTTAAAGACATTTGCATTATTCGTGTCTGATGATGTATTTACTACAGAATGGATGACACGATTTTTGTCGCACGTTAATGAAATTGATTTAAGCAAAAGCAACATGAAACGACGAAAAAAGATTGACTATTAATATTGTCTGCAGAATTTCGGTTTTATGACAGTTTTAGCAGTTCTAAATGAATTTATATTCAGTGTTTACCCAATGTTTTCAGCTAATTTTCGTCAAATAATTTGGTTAGTGCAGTAGTTAGCGCGATCGCATTCGAAGTACAACGTCGAGAGTTGAATAGCCACTCCGTTTATGATGGTTTCCGAATTCTCATGACTCATGACTATGATCTTACTTTATCCTTTCATGAGGACAAATAACTCGGCAGAGCGTGCTTTTGATCTCAACACATCTTACACAAAAACTCGTCAAAATCCAAATGGGTTATCGCAAGATAGATTGACTGTTGGACTATGTCGTCATTTCCATCAAATAAATATCTACTTTTACTATACCTAGATATAATATTTTCTGCATTCTACTGGCGTATGAAATCAGCTAAATTGTTCTGTTTAAAATTATAAAATAATGACCATTTACTAATATCATTTGGGGCGTGATCTCTCCAACAATTACTCTCATTTATATTTTTATACCCTTCACTCGTAGAGTAAAGGGTATATTAACTTTGTCATGAAGTTTGTAACGCATTGAAGGAAGCATCTCCGACCATATAAAATATGTATATATATGATCAGCATGACGAGCTGAGTCGATTGGGCGATGTCCGTCTGTCTGTCTGTCCGTCTGTCCGTCTGTTGCTACGCGTTTTACTCGGCCAGTTAAAAAGCTATCGAGCTGAAATTTTGCACACATGCTTCTTTTTATTGCAGGCAGTTTGTATGTTCGAATCGCTAAAATCGGACCGTGGGGTCATGGGGCTGCCATACAAAGCTAACCCCCCTAATTTGGTTTTTCTAAGAAAAACTTTTTCATGCGTGCCCCAATTTCAACCAAATTTCACACAAATGAGTTTCTATTGATAACACAAAACATATGTAAAAACAGATCAAATCGCACTAAGGGGTCATGGGGCTGCCATACAAACCTAACCCCCCAAATCAGGTTCTTCTAAGAAAAACTTTTTCATTTGTGCATCAATTTCAACCAAATTTCACACAAATGTGTTTCTATTGATGCCACAAAACATATGTAAGAATGGATGGAATCGGACTATGGGGTCATGGGGCTGTCATACAAACCCAGCCCCCAAATTGAGTTTTTCAAAGAAAAACTTTTTTATTTGTGCACCAATTTCAATCAAACCTCTTAAGAGTGCATTTCAATTGATACCACAAAACATATGTAAAAATTAATGGAATCGGACAATGGGTTATGGGGCTGTCATATAAACCCAACCCCCCAAATTGAGTTCTTCTACGAAAAACTTTTTTCACTTTCAACCAAAACTCGTAAAAGTGCATTTCTATTGATGCCATAAGACATAAGACATTATATGAAAATGAATGCAATCGGACTATGGGGTCATGGGGCTACCATACAAACCCAACCCCCCTATTTTGGATCTCTAAGAAACATTTTTTCTACACCAATTTCAAGAAAAAACTTAATGCGTCTTTGTCAAAACAAAAAATAAATAATAACGAATGGAATCGTACTATAGGGCCATTCTCCCGCATCCCCCCAATAAAGTTTTCTGAGTAAATATTTTTATTTTATCACTTATTCCAACCAAACCTCACACAAATATTGTTTTGTCGACGCGACAGAATTTATCGATATCAAATATTATGCGAAAACAGAAGGACAAGAATGGGGAAGGATTGAACACAAATCATAGGTCCGCCCCAAGAAACTATTAGCCCGAGGAGAGTGAAGGGTATTCAAATTTCGGCCGCACCCGAAATTAGCCTCGGTCTCGTTTTTTTTCAAACAAGATTCTTTCACAAGAACCCGTCAAGTCCCATAATAATAATTACAATAACATAACACAACATCAACAATAATCCGTTGTTGGACAAAAGAGCGTCGCGTCAACTGTAACAAAAAGAAAACAACAACACAATACGGACACACCAACAGAAAGATTGCATATAAATCACCGTAACATGACACTTTAGCGGGTTGAAATGAAATGTACCAGTTTTTTGGTTTTCATTTTCTTATAGATATATGGCATCCAAATGGAATTAAAAAATACATACATTTTTCTTATAAAATATGGAGGTTGACAAGGTAATTCTTCTTCTTTTGAGCGCTGTCTTGTTTGTATAAAATTGGATTCGAGAGATAGACGTGCAGTGTGCGGGTAGATGACTCTGCCGATGTTGTCTCTCTTGCTTGCTCTCCAGAATTTCATTATTTCAGTGTCTGGATTCTATGGAGTGGACACGCGGGAATTTGGAATGTATTTGGATAAGCTATGGCGGGAAGAGGATGGATTTAATTTTAAATCTGAATGGTATGCACACGGAAGTATAGCCTGTGGACGAAAACGAGTTATTAGTGCATTTTTAAGGTTGACTGAAAGCCAAATCACGTTGCTTAAATAAGCATTATTTATATTTTTTTAATTGAATTTAAGAAGGGATTTCGATAAATATTTGTAAAGAATATAGCCTCTATCCAGAGGCCTCGCAAAAGAGAGTTATCCACCTAACAAATTTTCGAGATTTCGGTTAATCTAGATTAAATAGAAAAGAGTTCTCAAACGAAATATCTACGAAAACGTGGTAAAGTGTTGTACACCCATTATGAGTGTATGCAACACAAAACTTTGAAAATAAATGTTAGACTACGGTAGAGGCCATCGTTTCCCGGTTTTGTTCACGATATCAAGATAAAGCGAAAATTTTAGCATGATTATTAAATCTCGAATCCTGCTACCACTATGGTCGTAATCTTCTTTCGCGATTTGACAGGTACCGCAGCGTCCGTCTAAATTGCCACTGTAACAATTAAGTTAATGCACAGAAAGAAAAATCGTTCGTCATATTAATAAACGCTGTTTATCATTTACATTTCGTTGGATTAAAGTACATTTTCGTTGGATTAAAGTATATTTTTATTATATCGAAAATCCAGTTTTATTAAATGATGACCGTATCGTAAATTTAACAAAACCGTGTTTATTAATATTTTATGATCATTTTTTATTAATATTGTGAAAATATTCATTGCATTAACGAAATTGTTTATAATATTAATTAAAAATACGAATTATTTTTTTTAATAATCAAAGTTATTGATATTAATAAATCGGGTAATCAGATTTATGAAAAATTTTATTAACTAATAACATTTGTTGGTTAAATCAATCAATCAATCAATTGTTAAATGCATATTAAAAACCAGAGCATTGATGTTGATAATTTGTTCATCACTTTGATAAACGTTGTTCATTGGCTCTGCCAATACGTTAAGTGTATTTTAGAAACGCTTATCACGAATAGTCTGCTTGGTCTTGTAGGTAGGACGTTGGTCTTCAAATCATGGGGTCCCGAGATCGAATCTCACTATAGGTAGGTAATTATTAATGCTTTTCAGAGCGCACTGAAGTAAATAAAATATTGTCGACACAATAAGAACTCTAGGTTCAGTGCCTCTGATTTTTTTTTTCAAATAAAAAAAAAACAATTGATGAACTCAAACATTATATCAATTAATGACATACATTAGATTGATAAAATGCTTTCATGGATTTTATAAAAGATATTTGTTCATAGATAATCAAAATTATTATTAAATGAACAAATTATTAAACAATGAACACCAATTTATTATTTTGATAAACTCGTTTGTTGGAGCAAAATCAATTAAAAAATCCTCAGTTTAACGTACTTTTTCGTTGATATCACGTACCTTTTTCGTTCAGTGTGTAAGTTAATGATTTATGTTGGTTAAAAAGTAAAACAAAAAACAATTTTTCGTGGACAGAGCGGAATGTGGGTCTAATTAGCTCTACTTTTCTCTTGAAATTGGTTTTCAAAATTGGGTATGGCATACGCATTTTACTACGCTATTATAGAGGTTTAGTTTGATATTATGGCCAAAATCTAATTACGAGGGGGAATATTCATTTCCATTTATGTTTTTTATTTCAACTGAAATTTCGAGATTTGCATAAGTGTGGCTTTTATCACTTTTTGACGAACACATATTTTAGGTTTTTTGTTAGATTTAGATTTCTCTTCTTGTTGCAGAAAAAAGGAAACGTTTCAGACTTCAAATTAGTATTAAACCTAAATTTCGTTGCCAAGTGTCAATCGCGTTTAGGGACGATTTACGCTAAAATTCGGGTTGCTCTTTTTCTCAAATAGTGTATTTTTTTAAAGTTGCCTTTACTTATATTGTGGTTTTTAGGGTTTTTTAGATTAAAAAAAAACCCTTATCAAATCAATTTTGTTCGTCCGTCTGTCCGTCCGTCTGTTCACTAAATAACTCGCGAACGGCATAACCGATCGTCATGAAATTTGGTAGGAATGTGGAGAATGGTAACAGTATTTGGCACGAAATACTTAATAGTTGGTAGGGCAAAAATAACAGGGTGTCCCGGATATTTGAAAATTTGTTCACTAAATAACTCGCGACCAATCCAAAATAGATTTACAAGAAGCATTTCACTAATATTGTGCATAATTCTTATTTATTACCTATAAAACATATGTGCAAAATTATTTACTATGTAGGTATGTATCCAAAATCTAAAAAACCCTCGTATAGCGGGTGCCGCCATCTGTACGCCGGTATTTTTGGTAATGGCAATGGCGATCAATCAATCACGTCTAATAGCCAATTTTTGAATGAGATCTCCATTCAAATATTGGCTCCGGACTCTAGAATATTGATTGTTTATAAAATTGATTATTGAACATTATTGAACAACTTTATTTAATATGTACTTCTTCGTTCTTTTTTCAGGTAAGAGATACTCAGAATCTCTTGCGGGCTCATTACTACCGGACTGGCTAGGTAAGTGTCAAAACAATTTTTTCCTTATTTATTATGTTAATTTATTTTAAATTATTTTTAAGTATTTTATTTAATTGGCAAAAACATGCATATTTTTTGTATTTCCATATGAGTTTGCTGAATATTATTGGACATTAAAAATATGTTTTTATTCTGTTGAGATTTTGAATTTTGACACTTTACACACATGTTACACTGCAAAAATAATTTTTTTTGCATACGTCTAGTTCTTGTCAAAATTTAAAAATTTCGGACACACACAAACACACATACAACGACACGATTATGGTTAAAAGTAGGGAATTGATTTGTTTTGTTCTAATTTCGTTTAGGGATGTGTTTCGTTTGATTTCGTAGTTTAAATTGGTAGTTACAAATATATTTATAGAGAATCGCAGTTGTTTTCCAAAAAGTTTGGATTGTTTTAGAGTTTAAAGTAAAATTTATAAAATTAATCGAGATGTTCAAAGCTACGCGAAAGATCAAAATGTCGATGCCGTAAAAGGTGAGATTGATAAACTAAACAATCTTGATGGACCGGCAATTTTACTATAACGAACAAGGCAATTTTTTTCTAATTATTACCGTTTATTCTGAGTTTGTTTACTTTGGCAAATAATTTGTTTTACATACGTTGTCTCATTGTCTTATCAGAAAATACGCATCACAAGACACATACACATTTAAATATTTTTAATTAGGTTTCGCTTCTCCATTTGAGTTTTGATAAAATTTGTCATTTTTAATTGAATTCATACATTTACAAATTTTATTGTTTTTTTTTTTCAAATTATATTTTATTAGTTTGAGACAAAAAACATTATAATTTAAACTAATTAGTAGATTGTAAGAAGACACATTCCATGGAAGGGACAATTATAAGTAAGATTTATTCATATCATTGAAGGAGGTAAATATAAATCCAGATTTTGGAATGTATACAAGCAAATAGAAGTGTTCGCATAACGCTAGATGCTTTTTGTAGGCTATAAATGCATGCATAATATCAGTTCATGCATGATTTTTAGGGTTACATGTACAGCGTATAAGTGTTTGAAAAATATAGGGAAATATTGTTTTGGTTTAATTTAATTTTAACAATGTTGAAAAGTGCATATAGGCCTCATTTATGAGGAAGTATGTGGCAGTAACTGGAAACTGGAATTTGAATTTTTAGTTTTATTTAAAGCCTTCAAAAACGTAACAAAATAAAATCAAAACTCATGTTAAATTGAGAAATTACTATTGAGGGCATAAAATAATAAAATTTTTTTTGTCATCAAATTGAAACCGTATCGGATGGTCATTGTTAGGTATAGATAAACTCTCCATATGACGTTATTATTTTCTCACATCTCTGATGCAAGCTCCACCGCGACATTTCCCACATTCGCAAAAGTCCAATTTTGGGCAAATGTACCTGCAACCAACCAACATGACATGACAGACGTGGGAAAATTTCTCGCTAAGCGCAAAGTGGTGCGTTTTTTGTATGCGAGAATATTTCGCGAGCATATAACCATAACCTAATCAGCATGCATACCAAATAGAGTTAGTCAAATCTGTTTTCAGATACGTATACATATACTTTTTAGTGTTAAGCCATTTTGTTTTTACTCGTTTTGTGTTGCTTTTGTTATTGTTGTTTCAAATACGCTCGCATATAATTACCAAACCACCTGTACCTGTACTCTATACTACTGTTTATACAATTCAGCGTTTTGTTATTCATATTGTTGTTTAATACTACATATGCTGAAATTGAGTGTGCAACAGATATTCTGTGATGTTGTGTTGTGCTACCGCCGACGATGACGACGGACCAGTCGTTCAAACAATACTTACATAAGTTGTTCGACACATATTATACGATTAACGTATATGCACAAGTACCTATATCTACTCAGCTCAACAACTTCTGTATACAATTTTACAGAACAAGTTTTCCAGATAATTCTCATCATCGTGTTGTCATTGCAATTATTGCAGCAATTTTTCGAATTGAGAACAAAAATGTGAAATGTTTGCAAAGTGCATGGCCGGAAAGCATTTATTTGTTTAAAAAATATTTCGAAAGAATATCGTATTCTTATAAAATCTACTGGAAAGACTACCACTTAAAAAATTACTATCACTAATGTGAGTGACAATGATAACTACTCATATAAATTCTAATTTCTATAAATAAATCTTAAAAAAAAATTTCAAAACTTAACTAACCAATTTGGTTGATTGATGAGTAAGGCCTATTCGTGGATTATTTCCAGGGACGTAGGCAGGGGTCCGGACCCCTCCCGGAATATATTCAATTTACTTAAACACTTCAGTGGTGATAGCATGAGAACTGTAACATTCCACACTAATTTCATTTGGTTGGTAATTTCAGACTGTGTCAGGACATCTTCCCATACAATGATCTGAATGGCTGTCGATGTGACAATTGAATCACTTGTTCTGAAAATGGGAAATGCGATAAATAGTCTAGTACAGATAGCTCAAAACCCAAACATCCAAAAGAAAAAGAAATTTGTTATGCAAATTTGTTATGCAAATTGTTGAATATACTGCCCAATATACGCAATAAAAAGTTACACCAATTTGCGCCATGGGTTAAGGGGGGAGGGGGTCCCAAAGGGGTGAAAATTTACTTTTTTACAAATAACTGGAAAACTATGAATCTGACCTTAAAGTCTTCTGAGGACGAAAGAAACTACACAAAATTGCCTTTGTAATGATATATAACACTCTAGACGTTTTTTCAGAAAATTATACCCTAGACCCAAAAGTATTATAGAGAATTTACATTTTTTGAGTTTTACATTTCGGGCTGTAACTCTTGATAGAAAGAACCTAGGGTGACGAAATCTTGTTCATTCTATTACAAACAAAATTTATTTGGTTTGTACCAAAAATTGAGGTGCTCCGACCATTGACGCCTCCCTCACTCCTCCTAACATTTTTCAAAAAGGCATGCCTGTAGCTTCTTTTCAAATTGAGCCAGGCAGATAAAATTTGGTAAGGTGCCTAGTCTAAGCCCCATTATGCTCCTCACCAAAAATTGTTACCATCCGATCAAAACTAAGGGTCCTCCCCATACAAAGTAAACAAAAATTCTAAAAAAATCACATTTTTTCACTTCTAAATTCTATCTAAAATGAAAAAATTAAATTTATTTCTTAGAACGTCATTATAACAGTTAATTGTAGTCTTGTAAATGTATATTCAAAAGTTTGTACCAGAGCGTGCCTTACAAGTACGAAAAATGCGGTTTGAAGGTTGCTAGTACACGTTACTCGATTTATTCGGAACTATAGCCTTTGAACTAGTACCAATGAATTTCAAACACAATTTGTTGATACTTGTAGTGTACGCTTTGATGCAAAATTTTGAACATACATTCAGAGGACTACAATTAACTGTTATAATGTCGTTCTAAGAGATAAATTTTATTTTTCCGTTTTAGATAGAATTTAGAAGTGAAAAAATGTGAAATTTGTTAGAATTTTCGTTCACTTTGTATGGGGGGTACCCTTAGTTTTGATCGGATGGTAATAATTTTTGGTGGGGAGCATAATGGAGCTTAGACTAGGCACCCCACCAAATTTTATCTGCCTGGCTCAGTTTTAGAAGAAGCTACAGGCATGCCTTTTTGAAAAATGTTAAGAGGAGTGAGGGGGGCGTCAATGGTCGGAGCACTCCAATTTTTGGTACGAATCAAATAAATTTTGTTATCAATATATGGACAAGTATGACAAATTGACAATTATGACAGTAGGTCTATTCTATCAAGAGTTACAGTGCGAAATGTAAAACTCGAAAAAGCCAAATTCACTATAATACTTTTGGGTCTAGGGTATAATTTTCAGAGAAAATGTCTAGTGTCTTACATATCATTACAAAGGTAATTTTATGTTGTTTGTTTTGTCCTCAGCTCATTTTAAGGTCAGACTCATAGTTTTCCAGATATTTGCAAGAAACTGAATTTTCACCCCTTTGCCACCCCCTCCCCCCTTAACCCATGGCGCAAATTAGTGTAACTTTTTACTGCGTATATTAGGCAGTGTATTCAACAATTTGGCATCAAAAATTTCTTTTCTTTTTGGATGTTTAGGTTTGGGGCTATTTTGAACCAATTGTACTGGACTAAAAGCTCGATCCCCACATTTCAGTTAGCAATCACAGCCATTTTTGTCAGTTAATTAACTGAAATCTGTCAACTTATATGGAAAATGACTGTGACAGATGACTGAAAAGTGTGGTTCGATCTTAAAGCCGAAATTTAGCGTAGATTTCTGTTGGAATTATGGAATTATGGCCGTTTTTCTCTAAAGTAAAATCATTTTTAGTTCGCCCGGTCAATTCGCGATTGGATTTCTTCAAATGTCCAATTTTGGTTTATTTCCATAAATTAATAATCTTCTTCTTCCTTTCCCACACTACGAGTCACGTGAATCGACACCACGCGAGATTTTCGTGTGCCGAATCAAATTATATTCTTCTTCTCGGCATACCGTATAGCCATGGTGCGTTAAATCAGCCGTTTATTGGCAATTTGGAGTCAACGTTACATTGCATATCATTTCCAAGTGTAGGTATATAATGTTGCAAGCACTATATATTTCCTATCCGCACATGTACGGAAATTTTGGACCACGCCGAGATTCGATCTCTGGACCTCTAGATTTTTTCCGTAGTTTTTTTTTTATAATTTGAAAAATCAATCCTGTGGTTTTTGGGCCTCTTTATCTCATCGGCCCTGTGTCACATGAACCAAAACCAAGATCAGAATAGAAACATTTAACAAAAAATCAATAATTTACCCATCCACATTTTTTTGAGGACTGACCCATTGAATTCTTTTAATATTTTTTTACATAATTCAAAACTTAAAATTAGTAATAATTCCTTTTGTCAGGGGCGAAGTCTCTTCGACTGTCATCAGTCTTAGTCATCCATAGCAACTTTGGTCTCCTCCCGATACCTAATCCTGGCTACGTGCCTGATTATTTCCCGCCACAGTTTCAACAGCGGATCAGGATCAGCACATTGTCGTACCCGTCATCCAAAAACATCCAGATCACTCAAAACATTCGTAGGAGCCAAAATTGTTATAGGCGATTCAGACTAAGCACAGGATTTACTAAAACCTGGATTTCCAATTGTATACCATATGGTCCTGCTGTTTGAATAATACATGATGTAGATTCTATGATGCATTTTGAATTTAAGGACATACACGATTCGATCTATCTAATTGGCGAATTTTGACTGGATTAATTTAGCGGTTTTATCAAATCCTGCTGATAGTGTGACTGAAAGCATAAGTTAAGTTCGTGCAGAAATGTTCTTGTCCCATAACTTAAAAAATGGGAAATCGAATTATAACGCAACCGTGGAAGATTTCTTTCAGATTGTGGCAATCCAACCATTTTTTCTGAACCGAGTTTCGCTTATTTGACGGAACAAAAGTTTCAAATTTTAAATATAAATAAATTTTACCTTCGTACATACCTAGTGTGCTTGAAAGAATATTTTTAGCTTCCTGAGAGTCGTGACCGAACCGTCCAGAAACCCAGTAGAGTCCAAAAACGAATCTCTGCTCCAAAAGAAAAGCCATAAAAGCAATGCACACCAACAATTTATTCATCATTCTTCTATGTATTTTCCTTTCTCGTTTATATGAATGCGTATTCGTACTACCATAGAGTCCTAATGGTATTTTAATTGCATCCTTAAATTTTTAACTATTTCAAATACACACTAATACGTTATTCTTCTCCCACGGTACTGTCATCGAGTGTCCTGCAACAATTACACTCAATTGTCGAGTGCTTGCATATCTATAGGTACCATCTATATGGAGAGAGACTGAATTCTCACCGCTTTTTTAGTTGGCTAAATGAAAGTTGTGGGTCGAATAATTACGTATAGTCAAAAGAGTTAATTGGACCAAATAATTAGGAAGCGAAAGGAAGTAAGTTTTAAGGTACCTAACCGATGCAAAGGGACGAACTAACCGAACTTAGCTGGTGAATCAAGGATCTTCGGATAAAGTGTATAATATAGAAAATGTGTACTAGAGTCTTAAGTGAATTCATTATATGTATTTTAAAAGCAAAACCATTCAGTACTACTACATACGGAAATAATTTTTTTTTGCATTCGAAATCGAAGTAAAAGAAAAATTATATATAAAAGAATATTAATTCTAGTGCCTTTAAATTTGTCAAGTGACGTACTATGAGCCTCATATTCGTTATTATTCTTTACTCTTCAAAATGGCACCTATATCCTATATAATTTAAACAAAAATAATTATAATTTTTTTATAATATATTTCTGATAGCGGTATAAAAATCTTTGAACTCTATATTTAGACTATCGCGCTGTGCCAACTTTGCACAGTCCCATTCCCCTATTACGTATAAATATTCACAACATTTATAACAAATTAAACAACCTTGACTCTAAATGTATTCGGTCTATGCCACAATAAATCAAAATTAAATCAAATTAAAAATACAATTGAATTCCTAATTCAATTAATAGATTCCAATTGGTTGTTGTAGAGTTCTACAATTTTTTTACACAGAGACTCGAACAATTTTTTTGTTATTTCAAGAGGTCATTGATTGAAACAACGCAGCAATAATTTATAAAGGCTTTTTATACCATTTTAAAATGTACATATACGTATCTAAATCTGCTCCGAAACGATCTATTTCCGATTCAATGAATAAATGGCCATCCAAAATCTATACAAAATCTTCACACATATACAACATTATGTGAATATCAAATGTGAAATTCACCAATAAAATTGACAGTTTATTGATGCGATAGACTAATAAAATGATTAGAAATATTATCGAAATTTAAGAGGTGGGAAGAAAACATTATGAGCAACAAGCACCCAGGTGACAACTATAGCCTATATGCCTATTGATATTATATATATTTAGATTTAAAGATTTTCTTTTCAATGTTTCTTTTTCTATCGTGCGTATACATATCTTCAAAATCATCAGTTCAGTCTCTTTATTTTTGGACTAAAACTTCGTATGGGTTTTTCGTTATATGCCGTTACAATGTCGCCATATCTTAGATATTTTATTATTTGATTTAATTTCTTTATTTGATTTCAACGACGACGACTAATGCGTGCAGCATCCCAAAAAAACAAGTCAACAAGCTTTCAAGTTGACTCTTCATAAAATACAAGAGAGACAAGATTGGTCTATACGAAATTAATATGCGCCAACAATCGAATTTTGATTGGATTGAGATTTTTTTCATGCGTTTTTCTAATTTATTTGATATTTGCCACATTTTTTAAGTGGAATTTGTGTGCGAAATTCAATGTTTGTTTTTTGTTTTGTTTGGCTATTTAAATTTTTTTTTTCGGCTCAGGGTATTGTATTAGTTTTGATTGTTTTCTTATCAGATTGCTAGTGCGGAGGTTGATGGCAAGGAAAATAATGTATTTTATTTATGGCGGAAATTTTCATTTCATGCGGTGTTTTATTGAAATGGGGTAATATTGTCTATGTCATAGTTTTATAGAATCAATTGACGAGACCGATTTGATATTCAGATAGGTATTGGCTAAAAATAGCATAATTTGTAATTTTGGAGATTTTTTAGTATTAATTGCGTAGATTATATTCGTATGATTTACTTGTGAATTTTGAAGAAGATATGAATGAAGTGATGTCGTATTTGACGAGAGGTATGCCCCTATACTGCAGTCATATCTTTCTTCTCTGTACCGTAACCCCTTGTGGGGCATGGTTCGTTCACTCAGCCGTTTATAAGCTACTTTGAGTCAACGTTACATTGCATATAGTTTCGGAGTTTATATAATGTTGCAAGTACTATATATTTCCTAGACCACGCCGAGATTCGATTTCCGGACCTCTAGATTACTAGCATCGTAGAGTACCACTCAACCAAGTGAGCCACAGAGCGTGATACTGCAGTCATATGCATATTTTTTTTGTGTGTAAATGAGAGGGTATACACTGCATATATGGAGTGCATGCGATTGCCCGCAGCTTCAATAATAAGCGATATAATCGCATTTTTAGGTTTCTAAATAAAAATTTGTGAAAATTGTTATGTTAACACCCGATGTGTAGCATATTTCCGCGCAGATTTCTCTACAAAGTTGTTTATCCCTTGTTGTTAGCTCGTACGCGATTCCACTTATTCGTTTTCACCTATACAGATAATTTTTCGGGCTAGTACCGTCTATCAGTGATGTCAATTTTAGGTACATTTCAAAAATGGTGATATACGTTACATTTAATTCGAGTAATCGTTACTTTGTATTCGTTACTTAGTAATCGTTGCTTTTAAAGAAACACATAAAAAAAACTCCAACGACGATTGATACCTACTCGAATACAATAGTACTCGTATTCACAGTTAGTCGTAGACATAGTATAGAAGGTAGGAAGGTTTTCACTCATTGTTTGGACTGTTTTACACAAATAAATTGTCCTTTTGTGGCGAGTCCAGCGACATTCCGATCGTATCGTTCGGCCGAAGAGTTGCAGAGATATCGACGATTTTCCAAAGTACATTGTACGAAGTTGATTGTGAAATTCCTGTAGCCAACATCCAGGTTGACGGTTATCTCTGACCACTGTGTGCACTGATTCCGAGGATTCTTTACACACATCGGTGGTGTCGCGACGCCAAAGAATTGCATAGATATTGACGGATTTCCGAAAAAATAGGAGGACTATTGTTTCATTCATGAATAATGTACGATAGAAAATCCTGCTGACTCGATGCTTGCGTTTGTATCTGAGAGTACATAAGACACTGTGTACTACTCGGTTTGCTCGATTCTTGCGCTTGTACTCTGCTCAATTCTTGCGATTGTACTCGGTCTGCTCGATTCTTGCACTTGTACTCGGTATGTTCGATTTTTGAGCTTGTATACTTGGTATGCTCGATTCTTGCTCTTGTACTCGGTCTGCTCGATTCTGCTGGCTCGATGCTTGCGTTTGTACCTGAGAGTACATAACACACTGTGTACTACTCGGTCTGCTAGATTTTTGCGCTTGCACTCTGCTCGATTCTTGCACTTGTACTCGGTATGTTCGATTCTTGCGCTTGTATACTTGGTCAGCTCGATTCTTGCGCTTGTACTTAGTCTGCTCGATTCTTGCGCTTGTACATACTCGGTTTGCTCGATCTGAGAGTAGATATCAGACTGTGTATTAATCTACTTGCTTAATTCTTGCGCTTGCACCAGGGAGTAGATATCAGACGATGTATACTACTCGGTCTGCTCGATTCTTGCGCTTGTGCCTCAGTACATACATACGAGATTGCTTGTTTGTTGTTCGGTACAAATGTAACAATTACTTTTTATATTTGGTAGTCATTACTTCCGATATTTAATAGTAACGACTACTTAAGTAACGGGTAGTTACTTTTTTGACATCTCTACCGCCTAGGTACTAACTGGAACATATGGTAAAATTCTTCGTCTAAAAAAATATGGTAGTCCAATAATAGGCGTGTTTTTTTTTTGTACTCCGATGTAGGTTAGTTTAATGTAACTATACATGGGGTTACAAGAAAAATATAACCTGTATGGGTCATGTTGTTAAAAAAAATTACCTACACCGGAGTACAAAAAAACACGCTTAATTTTATACCAATTTGGGGTTCAAAATAGAAAAAATTAACCTACGGCCATTTTTTGTTGTTTTAGAGTCTGTAGGGTGTTAGGAGCCAAAAACTCATTTTGCTAAGAAAAATATTGAGCCAAAAGATCCCAAAAAAGACACTGATTTACCTTTATTGACGTTTTAGAATCTATATAGACATTGAAGATGCTACTACTCGTTTGACTTAGAAAAAATAATGCGCAAAGTTGCTACCTCCGCTCAAGGATAAATTTGTCTCTTTTTGAGACCTTTTGCCCCGAAATTTTTCTTAGCAAAATGAGTTGTACACTCCTGGTACCCTACAGATTACACGTCAACAAAAATTTACCCTCGGTTATTTTTTTCTATTTAAAATGACATCTTTATTGGACTATGGGGAAATTCTCGCAAAACTAAATCTCACACCAAAATATATTCGCCAAACATAAAATCACTCGAACTTGAACTAAACGGTCAATGCCATTGCCGCGCGATCGGCCACCACCTACATATGATAAAGATGGAGCGGAAAACACTCAATGAAAGGAACTAACACATGTCATCAAATACGCAGTCGTAAATTACGAAAATGTATATGTCCAAGCAAAAGAAAGCGCGATATCTCTGGCGGTCTGTCGGTCAATATTGAATGAATAAATTCTTTAGGTTGTTTTTGCTTATATTGGGGAGGGTGGGGCATTTCTTTCGAAATGCCACTCTCCAATCTGAATCTTAATATTTAAAAGCTGTACACAAAATTATACGATGTGGATACGACTACAAAAAATCTGTCTGTCTGTGGTATCATCCATTATCGGCTCGAATATGCTAAACGTTTCCATTGGAATTCATATTTATTATTACATTTGGTGAAATTAGCCTCTACATGTAAACGAACGAACATTCATCATATTTTCTGACCACCAGCACCGTTGTTCGGCGCAAGTGATAGCATATAAAGATTGCTCTCGTTCACGCAGAAGCAAGACACAGTTCTAGATCTAGAGTCTAAGCATTGCCTTGGCAATGGATCATTTTATTTGACCTTTCATTTATTTTGTTCTGGTGTCGGCCGACGCGGCAGCCTTATCGCGTCTGTGGCGGATAGGATCTTATTGAATCTGAGCGTAGAATTCCGCCTCCTCATTTGGATCATCAAGCAAAAAAAAGTGTTTGGTCTGCAGCACTAATAAATCACCAATTTATGATTCAGTCACGCAAAAGATGCGATGCAAAAAATTTAACAAAAAGGCGCCTTCTATAGAGACATTCAGTGGTTGCATGGAGCTTTTCAAAACAAGTGTAAACTGACTCTTCCTCCAAAGTTATACCAAACAATTCGCTTTATAATTAGCACAGTGGCGGCGGCCTGCCGGCGCCTAGACTTTGAAACTTTCGAAACACTTCGACGAAAAAACACTTTTGAAATAACAAAGAATTCAATCAGAACGAAATCTTAAGAAGTCAATATAAGGATTAATGAGTCTACTCATTGTTTTTAGTTCAGCTGGAGGTGACGACACACGGTGTGTACCTTCAGACATGTTTCCGTTGACGATCTCCGGGGGAAATGATGTGTTTAGTCTCGCGATCTCTACGTGATTTTAAATCTATCGCACTTTAAATATCAATAGCATGAGCAACATGTTGATTGCATTTCATTGCGAGTGTTGATATCAATTCACTTTTATGTTTTCACATTAACGCGCGCGCGGTGTTTGTGTGTTTGTTTATTAAATTGACAGTATTAAAATTGTTTGGACATTGACGCGATCATTTGGTGGAACTTAAAAAGCCCTTTACGTTGTAATTAGGCATCGTTAAGATGTCATCACGGTCGTATAGCGGCACGACTTTGAACATTTTTTTTTCTATTTAATGAAAGATTTCGGTTTTTTAATAAAGATTCCTCAAATGCATTTCTAAGAATAAAATGGGATACCTACTTCGAGATTGTGGGCATTTGATGAAGGTGAGATATAAAAGTGCTTATGGAAATGACGTTTTTTTAAGTTTGGTTACATTTAGGTATTTGCGATTTTTCAAACTTTATACAAAACATACAATTGGCAACTTGTGAGAACGATTCAAAAATTGGAGATTTGTATACAAATTTGAATAAATTAGATGCAAATAATACAGTACGGATATTTTTTATGCTTTATTAAATTTGCAGTTACATATGACATGTTTTAAATTAATAAATGAGGATTGCCAAATTTTATAAAGCAAGTTAACACTTGTAAAAAAAACCGTTATCTCGCCCTCATTTAAGTTCATCAACACCTTCCCAAAATGTTTCCAAAAAGTCTTATTATCCATACATTATTCAATTTGCCATGGATAACACTACAACCCATTTCGATTATTATTTTATCTTACCCTTTATTAGTCATAAAAAGCATGTCCTTGCACCTTCTCGGCTCGTTACATATCAATGTTTCTACGCGCGTCCCCGCTCTATTCCCGTAGTTACACATAGCCACGTGAATATTTCAGCTCGTATTATATTTCCATATGAATTATAATCGTCTTGTTGGCGCGACTATAGTTGCGTTTTATGTTGTCGATAAAACATTGTATGTATACATACGACCGCAAAGAAATCCTCAACGGATGATATAAATTAATTAATGAGAACAAGTAGAAGAAGAAGAAGAGGACGGCATACTCTTTAGAGTAGTTTGGTAAAGTGCGGTAGCAATGTCTTTCTGAAATGTCTTTATAAAATCTGAGACGTTCGTATACAGTGGCCTATTATTTTGCCGTTGTATACCATCGTATTCGTGCGTCGTCGTAGTTGTTATTATCATTGCACCCCCTTCGACTCACTCCGCATACACTCGATCCCATCCTATATAGAAGAGCAAAAACCTTAACTAGTTTACCAAAGATATAAGATACTTGACACGAGTATAAGCGTGTATCGAATTGTATATACGTACGTAGACTTTATACGTACGCTCCAAATTGATTAAACTTCAAGATTTAAGATTACTAAATGCGATTATAAACACTCGAGAGGATGTTATTTATCGCTGTTTTGGGAGCATGTCGTATAGACTCTTTACTTTAGCTCGACACTGAAATGAACCTATCCTATTATAGTAGCGAAATGGATGCTTGTATCTTATAAATGGTTGACACATACGAAACACAGTTACTGTTCCGCAGTATGTCTCTACAGTGTACGACAAGTGTATAGGATCAATTAAAGGATATGTGTGCGCACTTTTGGTACTTGTGACGAAGAAAACGAACTAGAATTGAGATTTGAAGCAATTTTAAAAAATCAGTTCGTCCCCACGTAGGTATTCTTACCACTTAAATCAGATCCACAAAAATCCAAAAATTTTGAAATCTAATTTCGCATTTGAGAAACTACACTGCTTCACAACGTTTCATATACATACATGGCACGCTAATTCGCTTAAATATGTGAACCGAAAGATAAAGTGCACACATGCGGTAATATCCGTATAGATATGACGCCATAGACGTCATTATTTGCATTTTAATGGAAAACCGCGCGCGCGAGTAAGCTACATATATTATAGTCCTTGCCATATTAGAGAGTATACGCGCGTGAATGTCACGGAAAGGGTTAAATTTGAAAATTATACGTTTTGAAAAGTTGGGTAAGTTTATGTGAAATGTGTGAAATTGGGTGCGGAATTGCATGTTATCTAAAGAGTTGTAGTAGGTTTGTTAAATTGCGTGGAAAAGCATAGAGGGTAATGTGTGATTGAAAGATTAGAGAATCCGAATTTAAAATTTGTCGTTTGTTTTGTTTTATTATTACTTCCTTTAGCGAATTTCAGTAGTCTGGTTGGTGTAGTGATTAGCGCACTCACCTTCGAAGCACAGGGTCGTGGTTTGTAAGCCCACTTTAGACAAGTATGGTTTCTATGTCTCCCCATTAATTGGAATAAATAACTCGACAGAGCATGCTGTTAATTTGAACACCTTAGAAAATATCACAGCCTCATGTAAATGGCCTAGTCTTGATATTGAACTGTATCACGCCAGCTATCACAAATTATAAGTTAAGTACAAAATTCTAAAAAAAACAAACTTTTTATTTGTCATCAATTCTAACCAAACCCAGGGCCGGATTTAGCCCCTATGGCGCCCCTGGGCAGTAGTCAAATGACCGCTCTCCGTCACTCGTTGGGATAGGATTTTCACGGTTTCGGTTGTCTAGTACAATATCGAGAGATTTTTTCTTTTGTGATTTCGAAAGTTTTTTTTTAATTTCGATGAAAAAGAAAACCTGAAGAAATCGAAACAGCACGCACTCACAGATATTATTCAATAAACATCATTAGGCGCCGAAAACGTGCTCCGTTTGATTTTCATTATTTTAATGATTTTTTTGTCTGTGAAATCTTCAGTTTTTTCTCAAAATAAAATTACCAATTTGACAAAACGTGAAAATTGTGAAAAATTAATTTATTCCATGCAAACGTGTCACTGAAAAACTTAATAGACACTTCCCAAAACCGCAAATCTTGGAAACAGTGGCGATCCTACGTAGGGGTTTTGGGAGTCAAACCCCCTCCGAAATTTTCAGATGTATTAATGTATTTTTTTAGCAGTAGGTTGGTTGGAATATATTGGCTAGGGTAATGGCCTTCGAAGCACAGTGGTATCGAAGCCCAATTCATCATGTGACGGACTATGATTTCACTGAGATGCTAAAAGAGTACTTTCTTATATGAAGACGGAAAATGAAGATATTCCAAACCCGTCATCGAAGTAATTTATGAAGAGATTTTATCGACAATGAGCGAGGGACACAGTACTCGGAAAGTTGCGTTCTTCTGAAGGTTGAGAAGGCTTAGTGCCAGGAAGGCACTACAAAAAAATCTACAGTATAAAACTATGACTCGTGTATAGTTTCACTCAGAGGAGGGTAGCTGAAACTGGAAATGGCAAAATTGTTTTAAGTTTTATAATTTTGCCACTAACCTATAGATTAAGGCTGACAAATTCATAGTTAATTTATCTGGACTGGACTGGACTCCCTGCCAACATAAACCTCGTTCCTAAAACCCCTCCAGAAATATTTTTCTGCGTACGTCCCTGCTTGGCAATGTCTCAATAAATTTAAAATGCGTACCTAGGTATAGACTAAGGTAGTGACACAGCCTTTGACTGAAATCTTTAAGCTTGGATGACGGGATCCTATCAAATATGTATGTAAGAACGACAAATAAATTTTAATTTTTATTTTTATGCTAATTTAAGTTTTTCAATTTACACTCTTCAAAGGGTCGTTATCACATTTTTCATTTCTTTTCCAATTTGGGAATATTTTACGTGGCGTGTAATCGGAAAATCGGAACTCGCAGTAGGTACTAAAAACTTGTCCAATTTTTAGTGTAAGTTCACAATTCGTTGATGATTAGGCCTCCTATAAAATGGACACTGAAGCATATATGCAGGGAAATATCATATATGCTTGTTTAAAGTGTAGCCAAGGAGTAACGAAGATGCTTTCTAGTATAAGTTTAATCACATTACCCGACACGCCAGTAGGCCGTTCCGAGTGAATGCTACTAGCAGGATCAGTCTCAACTTTAGAGGGCGCAGTCACAATACAATTAGGGTGAGGTTGTAAATGGCCGCCAAGGATTGGGGCGAATACACGTAACAAGAATAAATTATAACGAACTTTTTGAGTTTTAAAGATACATCTTTCACAAAATTTAAAACAAAAAGCAATTTTGTAATCTGTTGCCCCGGAGAGTTGCCCGGGTTGAGTATTTCGGAATGCTTGTTCAGCTCGTCCCCACGTAGGTGACGAAATCGATCAGCTTTTCAAGTGGCAAAGTACCTAGAAACCCTTATCGATTTCATCCCCTGATAGTGGACGAACTCGCATAGGGTTTCGAGTAAATTTTTCGTGTAAAACAGCTTGAAACCCTTGTTCAGCTCGTCCCCACCTAAAGTAACGCTTTACTAGCGCTAAAAATAACAAAAGTTATGAAAGTAACGGTTTTTATATTCATATTTTCATATTTGTTGTGCGTATACATTAAACAAAGCAAGCACCAGCAGTATAGCAGCAAACAAATATAAAAAGATTGTGATTGAGTAGTTTATGCATAAGAATGGCTGATCGATGTGGTAACATCGGGTGGGGACGAGCTGAACAAGGGTTTCAAGCCGTTTTAGACAAAAAATGTACTCGAAATCCTATGCGAGTTCGTCCACTATCAGGTGACGAAATCGATAAGGGTTTCAGACAGTTTCAGCACTTGAAAAGCTGATCGATTTCGTCACCTACGTGCGGACGAGCTGAACAAGGTTTTCGATATACGCGCCCGGGTTGCCCCCATGATAAATCCGGCCCTCACCAAACTATACCAAAAAGCATATGTAAAAATGGATGGAATCGGGCTATGGAGGAATGCTATACAAATCCATTTTGGTTCTTCTAAAAAAAATTTAGGCCGCTCCCGAAATTAGCCCCGGTCTCGTTTTATAGCTAATTTGTTCCATATTTTTTTCGAATCCTAAGAAAATGCCATTCTGTTGTCAAAATTATGAAAATTCATAATTCTCACATTTCTAATTTCTAAAGATTGTAAATTCGGATAATTCAAAGTTTGGAAAAGTCAAAATTCTAACAATTCCAAATTCTAAAAATTTAAAATTTTAAAATTCTAGAAAGTATTAATTTCTAAAAATTAAAGGAAAAGCTGACTTCCTGGTTTAGTTAATTGAATGTTCGGATAATCGACACTTTACTGTATATTGTAATTGAACATTCATGATTTAGTCTCAAGCACATTTTTCGCAGCAGAAATAAATTGCAAATTTTTGCTTGCAATTGCAAAACTGAGTCGAGCAATTACAATCGATAGTCAGTCATTGAAATATATTTTTATGTCTAGTAAGCGCCACTTTTTTTTTATCAAATCGTCAGCTTATGAACAATTTTTCTAATAATTTACACAACCATCCCAGAGCATCACAAATATCCTTACATAATATACATTCCAATAATCTAGACGAAAGTAAAAGTCTTCTTTTGGCCTCTACAACCACAAGCACACTCTACTAAAACCTATATACAACGCAGAGTACTGAATAAGTTCAGCGATTTTCAGTAGCTTTCAGCAAGCTAAACAATAAATTTTCCTTCGAATTTTGCCGAAAAAGTTAATTTCTTAATGGATATACGCGGATAAATACAAAACGTATCCAATGCCTAAATGCGTGTTTGCGTTTTTATTATCGGCGTCTCATCAAACAATAAATTCATGTTGATAGCGCAGCAAAAACCGACGCGTGGTCGTGTCGTCGTAATTGTCATTGTTATGTCGTCTCCTTGGGCAACTTCAAACGTACTAATATATTTTATCACCAGACCAGAACTATTTTTTGTTTGTTTGTTATGAACGTTAAGAACACTAAAAGCGCGCTTTTCTCTAACTGTTAACGGTTAGTTTTCTTATGGTGAAAACGTCGGCATTGTCTTCTACCGCATCGCGCCAATCAATAAAGTACTCTTATAGGCAAAATGGTAAATCTGCGCGACTAGGACAGAGTGAAAAAGTGATATATTGGAGTTGTGAATTTTCGTATCGTCTGAAATGTGGTTGTCGTTTGAATTAGATGAAAAGTTTATTTTAAGGGTTTTTTTGTGAGAATATCGAGAGCCTCTGTCGTAGACATGATTCTGAAATTGGAGGGTGAATATGGAAATAAATCGCGTATCAGACTGATAAATGATTTTTTTTTGTAAGTAGCTAGTATTTTTCTTTGGATTAACTATACTTTAGATTTGGTTTAATCGTCACAAATATAAATCATCTGGAGTTTTTCACTTTTTTTATGGTCTTATTATTTTATTGAAGAGAACTATTTTTTTTTCGTTGAAAATTCAAGTTCGATTTAAATGTGCAATAAATTGGATAAGTTTTATCGTAATCAAATTATTATAGCTTTATCCCTACAAGAAAAATATTTTTATAGATATCTTAAAATTTGCAATTATGTAGGTACACCCAGCAAAAAACGTGTATTAAAACCAATGAAGTTTTTACTTTACTTCTAGTAAACAGAAAATTTCTTTAAACGTATGAAGTTTGAATATAATTAATTAAAAATGCCATTGGATCAAATACACTTTCATAGAATTTAAAATTTCAGTAGTGATAGAATTAAAGCATGCCGACATACAACTAATGCAACAAATTACTTAGAATCAAAAACTATAGACTACTAGATCATGCATTGCGCAGGAATGTTATTTCATCCGATACGAATTTGACAGTCGGCTATCGTACTGTGACGTCACACTAGACCAAAGATACAAAATTCAGATTCATTCGCAAAGGGGTGAATTTTTTTTGTAAATATCTCGAAAACTGTGTGTCTGGCCGCAAAACGTCTTGAGTACGAAATGAAATACATAAAATTACCTTTGAAATGATATAGAATACTCTAAACATTTCCTCAGAAAATTATATGCTAGACCCAAAAGTATAATAGTGAATTTGCATTTGAGTGTTACATTTCGCACTGTAACTCTTGGTAGAATAGACCTAGAGTCATAAAATTTTGTCCACATATTGCTAACAAAATGCATATGATTCGAACCAAAAGTTGAATGGCTCCGACCATTGACACCCCCCTCACTCCTACTACCATTTTTCAAAAAGGCATGCCTGTAGCTTCTTTTTAAATTGAGCAAGGCAGATCAAATTTGGTGTGGTGCCTAGTCCAAGCCCAATTATGCTCAACACCAAAAAATTATTACCATCCGAACAAAACGAAGGGTACCCCCCATTCAAAGTGAACCAAAAATCGAACAAATTTTACATTATTTCACTATTATATAAATTCTATCGAAAATAGAAAAAATCGATTTATCTCTTAAAACGTGCTTATAACAGTTAATTGCAGTTATGTGAATGTATATCCAAAAATTTGTACCAGAGCGTGTCTTACAAGTACGAAAAATGGGGTTTAAAGGTTGCTAGTACATGTTACTCAATATAAATATTTGGAAATAGACTTAGAAATGGCACCATTAAGCTTCCAAGTCAATTTTTTGACACTTGTAGAGTACACTTTCGTACAAACTTTTGAACATACGTGAAGAAGACTACAATTAGCTGTTATAATGACGTTCTAAAGGATAAATATATTTATACCCTATACCCATAAGATGGTATAGGGTATTTTTGTTACGGCGATTTATGTAACACCTCAAAGGAGCCACCGGAGGTATGACAAAGTACAGTACGACCTTGATTATTGCAACTAATAAAAACTGGGACAGTTGCAATAACTGAGTTGTTGCAATAATCGAAGCAGAGAAGAAAAACAAAATTTATGAAAAAGCTTTAAGTTTGAAGTTTTAAACCGAGTTCTTTTACTTTATTGTGAAGCATGCTTAAAAATGGCGTATGCCGTGAGGCATAGGGTAGGGTATACACTCATAGTGCTTTAATTTTATGTACTTAATTTCGTGCTCAAGACGTTTTGCGGTCAGACTCACAGTTTTCCAGATATTTGCAAAAAACCTGAATTTTTCCCCCTTTGCCACCCCCTTAACCCATGACGCAATTTAGTGTAACTTTTTACTGTGTATACTTGGCAGTGTATTGAACAATTTGGCATCAAAAATTTCTTTTTGTTTTGAATATTTGGGTTTGGGTCTTTTTTGAGCCAATTGTACTGTACTACTATAAAAGGATATTGAACAATCTATACCCATATTCATTGAAATACATATTAAGGTTAAAAAATTGTTCTTTCGAGCGACAATGTTTTTTTAAAATCAGGAAACTAAATAAGAAATAGAAGAAAGCAACTACAAAAAGATATGAAAACTGCATAAAATTACGTTTTAGATTATAAATTTAAAATAGCAATTCATTTGAGAGGGGTGACCAATAGGTTTTTTTGCATTGAGCACTCTGTCCCCGTTACATGATTCAAAAGCAATAACAAAGAAATATGTAAAAGCAGCTAAAGGGTTAAGAATTGGGGGTATATTCCTCACAACTTTTTTGCTGGAAATTACATGAGGAATTACAATCCGGTGCGTTTATGCGGAAGTTTCCGGACACCCTGTATAACAGATACATATAAGAATGTTTTTTTCTTTAAAATGTCCGCAAATAG
Source organism: Microchrysa polita (assembly GCA_949715475.1). Lineage (NCBI taxonomy): Eukaryota > Metazoa > Arthropoda > Insecta > Diptera > Stratiomyidae > Microchrysa > Microchrysa polita. The sequence continues at coordinate 18,122,405 of OX454421.1, read as the reverse complement.
CCGAAAAAACGCATAAGAAATTTATTTCCCATGTTGTTTCCAATAAAAGGTGTACGGAACGCACACCAAAGTGTGCCAGAAAACATGAGGAAAAATTTCTACTGTGTTTATCCAATACTTTCTCGACACCCTGTATAACAAGGGATAAAGAATGTTTCTTGCGAGGGCTCTTTTTGTTTAATTTGTTTCTTTTTTCTACAAAATCGAAAAAAAACCATACGACAAAATCATTTGTATTACGGCTGAACAATCATTTTTCCGGGGTTTCCCTTCGGCATTTAACTTAACAACTCCTCACCTCCAGAATATACAAAATTTGCGCCCGTCTAAGCAGCAATTACACTTTTCTTTACAAATTTGTTCGTGAACTTAACAATTCACGTATACTACCCATATACTATAGGTCTATTGTGACGTAGATGCGCAGAACGAAAAATTTTCGTACAGCTATCCGCGTGATCTAGTAGTCTATAGTTTTTGACTTAGAATCTAGTAAATCAACTTCATGGGAACTATGATTTTTTTGCATAGCCTCTATGTATAAACGTTTTAGTTTTGTATTGCACCGCGTATCAAGTAGTTACGATTTTAGAAACGTTGACAACATTCCACATCTAGTCTCATGGCAATGTGAACGGACTGGCACGCAGGCGGACCGGGTTCGAATCCAAGTTTCGGCATAAGGTTTTTTATGAATAAAAAAAATATAAAAATTTTAAATAAAAATAAATAGAAAAAAAAAAAAAATAAAAAAAAAAAATAAAAAAAAAAAAGAATTAAAAAAAAAATAAAAAAAAATAAAAAATATTCTTTTCTATTTTTTTTTTTAAATAAAATCCAATGAAATTTTTACATAGAATCGATGAACAATCTCATTGTTATAATCGAGTTTTCACTTTATATTTTCAATGATATTTCTATCATTATCCCAAAAAGGCTATTTCATCGGCTCCAAATCATAGCCGAAATTTCATAGGTTCTATGTAATTTTTCTTTAATAAAAATAATTTTTTTTCTGGGTGTAGGTAGTCATTGTAACCTTCCGGCGGGTGCAATACTAATCCTAACACGATCGGGCGCAATGCATCTGACAGATTAAGTGCAGAAAACAGGATGAAACTAAGTTTCTGTATATTTTAGACTCTTCTTGATTATTGCATTGTCTTTTTGAAACATTTCTACGAAATTTAAGAAACAAATACTGGCTCACAAAGTTTGATACCCTTCGCATTTTCAATTTTCTATGAAAATGCCGCTTTTAGTCGCTTCAATATTTAAAAAATCTCCAACAACTCGACCGCTTAAAAAATGTGAGCTTGTTTTACTAAAAACACAATATCGAACGATTTGGTGAGCCTAAAAGTCAACACAACGTTATTGCGCAATGTGACGAGTATAACAAGTGGACATTTTCATAGAAAAGGAGAAAATGACACAATCGGGCGCAATACATCTGAGGGATTATTTCATCCCCTCCCGCCCCTCAGGCATATGGTAGATGCAAACTGAAAACTGTTTTGGGAAGTTGATCGATAAAGATTAAGCTACTGCGAGTTTCAGATCTCTCCCTTTTCATATCGTTGATTGGCGCAACAAAAACTGGTCACATAATCTGTCAGATGCATTGCGCCCGCCCGAAGGTTAAAAAAAGCCTCCCCAAAATTTCTTTACAAAGTTTCTATTTTAATAAATTTCGTGAATAATTCAACTAAAATGTTTACGCGAGTTTTTGAAATTCCTAAAAACTATTCGTCAATCTTTTGGACAATTTCAAGGATATTCACACCAACTTATGGCGCCTGTATTTAGACATACAAATAAAATATAAGAATCATGTCTGCTAATCATACTTTTTGTAATTTCTTGTTACTAAATACGTATCTGGTATCTCTTGAATATGCAACAATCAACTTGGCTGGTGACTGCCATAGATTTGGACAAAACTCGAAAATCGCAAAAGCTTGTTTTCATTCATGAAATCAATACACGATAATGAAAAATATGTAGGAGATATCTACAGGGGTCCAAGACAAGTTTGCCTATTCTATTTTATATTAAAAAAAAACTAGAAATTAAAAATGTTTGTCAAATTAACATTTTATTTTTTTCGGCTATCTGAATTCACTTGATTGGCTCAGGATGTAGCTTCAAGTACACATCCATTAAAAAGTGTAACACTACGTCATTAGACGACGTGGCGCGATCAGATAAGACGAACAATAACCAGAAGTGGGCGTGGCTAGAAAGCCATTAAACACCCAAAGGTGGCAATGATAAATCGCCTAGAAACAAAAAAGACAAAGTTGAGCAGACATTGCGCATGTACAATCCGTAATAATCCATCATGTCGATTTGGAACGTTTAGTCAAACATACAAAGTTATAAATGCATGCCCGCGATATTGTTCACACTCACGTGCATCAGATGCGATCAAAATACACGGCGGTAAAGAGTTGCGTACGTTCGCGATCTTAACCGTGATTTAAGCTCTGGTATAACTATAGTTGAGTATATCTAATCTCCATATTCTTCTTTGAGGTACAAAAATACAAAAAAAAAGATGAGTCGACCAACAGGTAAAACGAGTTGAGTTGTTTTTGGATCGCGCATATAAGATTTACCTCCTACGGTGTGACGGATGATACCACAAATTCATGGCGTGCGAGTCGAGTCGTGTGACTGTATATAATAGTGTGTGTTGTACCTATATACATTGAAAAGCAACAAAACGATCATCAATGAACGAATATCTTAACGAAATACCTGAATTTGAGAGAGTTTACCCGAAAATCGCCTCTATTCTGCCATCTTTTAGTCAATAGGCGAACGACTGGTGATCGAAAATTGGTCGTATGCGCACGCCACTGAACCTAATCTCATATGCATAATACACAATATAACAAATCTTTAAAACGTTTTTTATGTGAAACGAATTTCACGCGATTTAATATTTTGATCACTTGTAAATTGAGTCGTTATTCGGGCCTATATGTCTTGTCTTGTTCTTGTTTTGTGGTATTTTTTTTTTTCGTTTTGAATGTAATTTATATTCTTCGTTTTGCGCTTACGGGTCTTCTTCTTTTGCGGTGCGATCAGAAAAATTTGTATTTTAAAAATTATCTGTGTAATGTGGAGTCGGTATTTACCGCGGGGACTGGAATTATCAACCTGCGTCGCCAAACACATATAACAGCAATATAAACATCTCATGGCGACGAAGAATATTCGCTTTGAATGTATATGAACAATTAAGATTTAAGAAAAGCGTTTTTGTTTTTTTTTGGTAAGGAATCTGATGATTTTGATCGTTGTTTTGCTGTATATCTTTTTGATATGCGCTTGCTTGCTTCTTGTATGCATGCAATAATAATTAACATTGGATCACCTCTCGGCTGCCGTGTTAGGTGTACACAATAGCATTCATACTTCGTATATATACGTTATACCTGAAAAGAACATACGCTTTGAGGATTTTTGAATACTATACGAGTATCTTGATTTTGTTCATATGGTGCCATAACAAAATTCAAGTTTGAGTTCAAGCTATGAATAAGAATTATGCGGGCACGCATGATTCTTTTTCTGCGACCATCCCTCAGGGGGGTTTAAGCAAATTATAATTTTTAAAAATGTAATACATTTCATTTCGTTTGTTTTTTATATAGTATGCGAAACAGATTTCTATGCTTACCGTCTTACAGATTTTTACTCTGTCCGACAATTATATTTTTATGCGAAACACGTTTCGACAATAATTGTATGTAAAATTTCTTATTGATTGGCACTTATAACCTTGCCAAATGAAAATGTTCAACTGTGTTGGGCCTTTGAGGTTTGTTCACCGAAAATATGTTATTTTTGGTTGCGCGTGATTTCATGTTCAGATACACTTTTGATTGCTTTTGATAGCGGAAATTATTGATGAAGTGTGTTGTAGTTCGTTGACCAGTTTGTATGTCTGTTTGATTTGTAAAAAAAATAAGTGTGCACCAAGTTCCTGTTTTGAAACACCTTATGTGTTTGCCAAGAAATTTGTAATCCATTCATACAGCCCAGTCACTTATGCTTACCATATTTGTATTGAGTTTTCGCCCTTGAACTTAAAAATCATTCACGGGCGAACAATTGAAAATGATAAATAAACACGTGTAGCAAAAGTACCGTTACAAGCGTTGGATTGAATAATTACATCTTTTTATATATAAATTATGTTGAATGATGTATTGCCGTTTTCCAAATTGAATAGAACTATGTAGGTGTGTATATTTATTTAACAACACTCATCTACCAATTGGGAATCAATTAAAATATCTCGGAGTAATCCTTGACAGTAAACTTTACTGGCAAAAGCATGTCGAAGCGGCGGCTGAAAAAGCCAGCAGATCCCTTTGGATATGCAAAAAATTCGTAGGGAAAACGTGGGTTATGAAACCCTCCATTATGCTCTGGATCTACAGAGCAATAGTTAGACCCACTCTAGACTACGGTGCTGTGGTTTGATGGAAGAGAGCCCTGACTACGGAGGGTAAGTCCGTGTTAGGTAAGGTATACAGAGACTATCATGTCTCATTACCAACGGTGCACTCCGATCTTGCCCTAGCAGCTCTTTAGAGGTGTTACTTTACCTACACCCATAGTTGACATACACCTCGAAACCAAGGCAAAACTGGCGCTGGCACGACTCATCGCGAGCGATACCAATCTGGAGCTTACCAAGGGGTAGCTAAAATCTTTCAACAACATCACTATCGCGAACCTGCCCTCCGTGATTACTTTCCAAAGGAGATCTCATGTGACCGCCGTTTCCAGGCTGAAACATGGAGCAGAGAGGAGTCGCAGTCTAATTTCGCTAAGCTGCACCCGCATACCATAAAGTGGTTTACTGACGGTTATAGTAGTTCAGGAATAGGTGTGGTTCAGTGGCGGCTCGTGCCTATGGAAATAGGTGAGGCGAAAAACGAGGCTAATTTCGGGCGCGGCCGAAACTTGGATACCCTTCGCTCTCTTCGGGCTAAAAGTTTTTTTCGGACGTACCTACGACTTGTATTTATTCCTCCCCATTATTTTCCTTCCGTCTTCACAAAAATTCCATTGCGTCGACAAAACAATATTTGTGTGGGGTTGGTTGGAACAAGTGGTCAAATAAAAATATTTACTCAGAAAAATTTATTGGGGGAGCATGGCCCCATAGTACGGCTTCATTTGTTTTGACATTTTTTGTTGCTTTGATAAAGACACATTAATTCAAGGTTTTGTGAAATTCGGAGTAAAAAATGATTCTTAGAAGACCAAAATGATGGGGTATGGTTTGTATGGGAGCCTAATGACCCATGGTCCGATTTGATTCATTCTTACATATGCTTTGTGTCATCAATAGAAATACATTTGTGTGAAATTTAGTTAAATTTGATGCACAAATAAAAAAAATCATAGAAGAACCTTATCTGGTGGGTTGGGTTTGTATGGCAGCCCCATGACCCCATTGTCCAATTTGACCGATTCAAACATGCAAACTGCCTGCAGCAAAAAGAAGCAGTTGTGCAAAATTTCAGCTTTATAGCGTTTAAATTGGCCGAGTAAAACGCGTCGCAACAGACGGACGAAAGGACAGACGGACAGACTGACATCGCCCAATCGACTCCCCAAGACATGCTGATCATATATGTATACTTTTTATATGGTCGGAGATGCTTCCTTCAATGCGTTACAAACTTCATGACAAAGTTAATATACCCTACTCTATGAGCGAAGAGTAAAAAAAAAACACATTGGAAGAGGGTTGTTACATTAATAGAGGATAATTACAATTACAATTTTCTTCAACGCATCATAGGGCGGGATTCATAGTCGTTACTTAAGGAATATGTATTCCCTTAAGGAATAAGTATAAGAGAATGCAAAACGTCACTTATAAAGGCATTGCCGCATTCAGTAAAATAATTTAATTCAGGAGCTTAATTAGTAATTGACAAATAAAACATAAAAAATTATCTAGTAGGATCAAAATTGATTTTTATTTTTTAAGTATTGATGACTATGAATCGCAAAATTATTAAGGATTCCCTTAAGTGTTCCCTTAAGTATAAGTGGGGACTATGAATTCCGGCCATAATATCCCATTTTAAATATTTGGCGTTTCGGCATAACGTAAAATCATTCAAAATAAATTTGAAAAGTTCAGGCGTCTAAATATTTAAATGAAATAATGAACAGTGACAAAAACTACACAACTATCGATTTTGCAACAAGCAACAGCACATCATCCTTTTTCTATTTTAACCAAAATACAATAGAAAACCGAAACTATGCTCAGTAAGTTCTTATCTCAACTTTATTTTGCACAGCTACATTTCAATGCGCAAAGCATACAACAAAGTGAGAACAAATCGTCGCACTGTTTCGGTTCAGATACACACGCTGAGGCGATTTTTGTTTCGCCTCAGTGGTAGTTTTTTTCGGGCGAATGTATTGATACGCGTTGAGTTGTTGTTAGGGATTGTGCGGCGGAAAAATTATCGCCTCACTTGTATGAATTGGTGTACAAAAACTATGTTAGGGATTATACGAATGTGTAAAGGAACTTGTAAGTGAGTTTAAAGATTACTTTAGGGCTTTTTATCATATTTGATGAATTATATTTTGTGATAAATTGAAATGTATAACTCGACGGAAATGAAGGTGAGGCGCCGCCTCAGTTGCCTCATCTCAGGAGCCGCCACTGGTGTGGTTGGTCCAGCACACATAGGATATATATACCCATGGAGCACCACAATACTGTCTTTCAGGCAGAAGTGCGCACAATTGCAACCTGCGCAGATATCTGTTTACGTGCTAACTATCTAAATAAACGAATAGCGATCTTCTCAGGCTATTAAGTCACTCACTAAGTATACCGTCACGTCAAGGCTGGTTCAGTTTTGACTGAATGAACTGAACAAACTAGGCGGAAATAATAGATTAACACTCTTCTGGGTCCCTGGTCAAATAGGCATCACAGGGAACCATCAGGCGGATGAGTTGGCACGCACAGCCGCAGCTGCGGACCAGAACTCTTTATAGTAGCATCTCTACATGTATATAGTAAAAATACAAATCAAAGACCAGGAACAACTTAAAGCTTCTGAGCACTGGAACAATCGACCCGGGCTCAGGCAATCCAAAGTGTTCATAGCAGGATACTCCCATAAAAGAGCGGCTGAGCTACTTCAGCTAACCAGAAATAAGGTACGTACCATATGTGGGACTCTTACAGGCCACTCCTGCCTGATATCACATCTGCGCACAATGAGGCTCGTACAAGACGCGAGCTGCCGATTCTGTGAACAAGATGACGAGACCTCAACCCATACGTCCTGTTAGAGTGTGATGCTCTGTCCCAACGCTGCTGGATACAATTTGGAGTCGCTTCTCGAAACACGGACGACCTAGCTTCGACGTCAATCAGCAAACTCAGCTCATTTCAGGCATAATCCTGCCCACATATGACCAGGGCGATAGTACAATAGGCCCATCGGCTTCAGTGCCACAGACCCCACCCACAATCTAATCGAATATTTACACACAAATTCCCAACGAATATTTTACTGAACGGTAATAGGTAATCAATTAAATGTGGAAATAATGAGCCTAAGTCTACGTAAAGGCTTCACGACATGAGACTCTGGTGAAATTATGGTGCGACCATACGTTTATTAAAAAGTTCGCTGAGTAATTTTGTCACGTCCCCAAATTATGAATGAAAAATCACAAACTGTCGCCGATTTAGTGAATTACAGAAGAATATTATTAATAATTGTATTGATTTATTTAAATAATTTGTGATCATATATAAATATATTCGTCAATTGCGTATAGTACCTAGGTATAAAGCAAATTAATATCCCCCAAAAAAATACAAATCATCCTACTTACAACTAGAATAACCGATTCATTATTCCAATAAACTTAATTGTCTACAAAATCATGGTAAAATCTCATTTAGCAATTTTCTAAATTATAAATGGAACCCAAAAAAACAATCCACCACAAGAAAACCTGAACCTACACAAAAAATCCACGGTCCCTTCCGCATCCCAAACCTAATTCGCTAAATTTCGCCTTCCTCCCACAAAAAAGCTTATCAAGTCATCAAAAAATTTATCTGAAACTCATTTCGATACGGCACTTTAAAAGTTTTGCAAATGCTCCTTCTCTTTTTGCACGACTCCACAACCGCAGGCCGTAAACAATAAGAATCGTCCCTTTTCCCCACAAATCGGCCGCGCGCTCAGGATGCGAATTCAAACAAATAACGTTCACACGACAAATATACTTACACTTTTGTGAATTTCGTCGTCTCCTCTCAATTGTATGTTATTGCCGGGCTATGGTGGCATTTATACTAAACAATATACAGACATACCTATAGACTCGGAACTATGTAGACCGCGCGATAAAAGTTATATGAATGTTTCCATCTATTCAAGTACCTATCTATCGACCGTGGTTTGTCATAAAGCTTTTGTTCTTCTATACACGGAAAAAAAAAGACGGATATATAAAATGTCCCGTTACGCAATCTCCGCGGTACTGGTGCTTGCAATTTTACCCAATTTTATACCGATCGTCTCTCCTCTTTGTCGTCATGATGTTTTTCCTTGCTAGGCATTTTCTGTGTGGCCTTTGCGTATTCCTAGCTATCTTCTGGTGTATACCTTCTGTTGTATATGTGTACCGCACGTTTCGTCTCTAGAATTGCACGAATCCCCCGTCGCCGGCCGCAAGGTTGGCCTAAATTTGATCCAAAAGATAAATTTATTGATTTTGCCTAAAAGCACACTTCTCACAATGTTCTCTACACGGGTAGAGATACGGCAAATTCCAGAAAGTTATATATAATTTTCCCTACATATATATATGGAAATATAAGTATCTACGAGTATAGATATAAATCGCATATATAAATTGGGTGGTAGATTTGTAAAACGCTTTTTCCAAAGTGATGTAGTGTTGGGACTAAACTCAGCTTTACACCAATACCAACAACAAACAGCCAAAATGAGAATCGTCTTTTTCGGGAACCTTTAAATCTCGTTCCTCAAAGGTACGAGCTGTGGTTTAGCCGACGAAGGGTTGTCGTTTCGAAGCTGTTTTATAAGTATTTTGTAGATTGATGGTCAGTTTTCTCACAGATACTCAATTTTGTTCCGAAAAAAGAATCAAGTCTCAACGTTTTGAGTAAATAGTCCCAATACATTTTTTCAAACACTTAATTCTTGAAAATTTAATGAGCAATGAAATTTTACGTATGCAATATTCAAACGAACATTGGAAAATTTATGAAAAATGTATCCATCATTCATGGTAAAATTGCTTCTAGTTTCAGCCTGAATAAAACTAGAACCGAAACATTCATAGTTTTCACATCCCTATATTAAGCATGCTCGCTTTAGAAAGATCTGCTTTAAATCCTGCTGTTCTTCTTCTTCTCAACGAAACCGAAAAATTAATAATTAAAAATTTTAAGTGCGTCTCAGAGAATTTTTCTTAGGTTCTTCGTAATACATATTGAATATTCCTTAAAACAGTCTGTTCAACAAATTTGAACCTAATTTATGTCCAAAAATCTTTTTTTTTGTCTGTCTTTTTGAAACCACTCCAAACGTAGCAACTCCTAGTCTCTTTAAAATCCCAGACACCATATGGTCCACTTTAAGTGCTCTTGCTACTGCATAATATCATTTAGTGTCTTTTATATTCCACTGATTTTTTGTGAATATGATTTAACTCCAAATTACCGATTAAGATATATTTTTATTTGCAAAAAAATATCCAATAAATTCATTGAACTTCCTCCGATGACAAACAGTGCAAATTTGCTAAATCCGTCCTCATAATTTATAGCATACCTACAACTTCTACCTCCCGAAAAAAAAAATCTTCAAAAACATGGCAACTCGCACGTGAAATACGCATATATACGTGTCGTCGTGTCGTATCGCTTGTGGGCCTGAAATATATTTCACCCCAAATATACAACAAAAACCCATTCGCCCACATACACTTCTTGTCTGTTTTTTGGGCGAAATATTTCACCGAGATGTTGCAATCCCTCTTGAATCGAGCATGCGCATCCATCAAGGGCTCAGACAATTTTTCTTTCTGCAGCATACATTTGAAGAAGGAGAAAAATGTTCAGCCACACAGTTGTAGGAAGAGGGAAGTAGGAATTTCCGGGGAAGAGCATGCAAAAAAAGAAGCGTGCAATTATACCTTAATCCAAAAATGTTTGTTAACGGCAACAAAAATTAGGTATACCTACATAAAATATAATCTGTTTGAACTGTAAATTTGACAAAAAAAGCACATAGGAAAATGATTTCCACATAAAGACACCGGTCGACGACGCATGATACCATAAGAACATTTCGAAACTTGTAGCGTATGAGTCACACTGAATTACACAAATTCGATTTCTAAAGAACGCACTTGAAACGTGCGAATAAACTCTTCAAATCGCTGGTTTTCTCAAAATTTTGAAACATTTTCACGATTACTTTACGCGTAAATCTCCAATAAATCTGCCACAACCCAGCATCATCACTTAAACGTTTCTTTACCTACGTCTATCTGAAAAAAAGATACTTTTGTATCTCGACCGACCACCATTTAACACACGCCCGATGGATGCCCAATAATAATAAACATGGCGGCCGCCGGCAACGGACGGCAATATCTATTGTTCGTGTCGGGCGATGACGAATGTTGCCGAGCCGACGGCTGTGGATTGTGAAGGGGCAGTCCAAATTCATCTTTGAATGTGTGCGTTCTTATGCCCGTACACCACAATAGTGTGTGATGAATGGCGGGGATTATTGTTTGATGGCTCTGGGCTTCGAATCGAACGGGAATGAGACGATTTGTAAGCCACCGCCTTGCTGATGTATGATGGTGGGCACTCACCGCGATGTGGGTTGTTGGTTGTGTGCTGTGTGTTGAAGAATTTTTGTGAGACGGCCATGCTCACGTTCCACTATGGATACAGTGCACGCGGTTCACATTCCTTTGGGTGGAATGAATGGAGAGCGATGCTGGATGGCATAGCATAACATAGGGGTGGTGTGTGGATTTCATTTTATGTGTGAGAGATGATGTTGATGATGATGGCGCCCAATTCGGATTTTGGACAGTTCATTTGGTAGATCGAGTGAAATTTTGTGAAGGATATTTTTTTTGATATTGTGCGTACTGGAAGCGCGTAAAAAATGGTAAATGATGTGAAAATGAAAGATTTTATGTGAGAACGATAAATAGGTGAAATTTATTGATTCCTTTTTGTTGTGTGAAAGTTTGTTGAAAAAGTGTTTTCTGATTGAAGGGGTTGTAATTTTGAAAAAAATTATTTTGTGCTTGGGTTGTTTGATTATTTAAGCAATACTTTCTTTTACCTATTTCATCAATTTGTGTATAGCTTCTTTAAAAATTTTCATCTAGAATTCAATTGTTTGTTGTACCCAGTCAACTATGAGCAAGGCTCGGTCGTAGTTTCAATCCAATCTGGCACGACAGAATCTGTGAGTTAGAGCATGCGCCTGGACTGGAATTTTCCGAACTCAAATTTTGTCTAGTGGAAATCAAAATTTAGGGCTTACCTACCTACATTTTGTTTATTATCTTAAAATTAGGATAAATTTTAATCAGAAATATGTATTTGAAAATAGTCAATAATTTATTTCACAATTTGGTCCTTTTCTTCATTTAATGCAATCGCATATTTTATCAATGAATATGATACATTCATTGAAATTGTTAGTATCATATGGCATTGCTTACTGTCGCATTTTGCACCGCTTCTGATCGACTTTAAATCTATTTAAATATCTTTCATAAAATATCAGTAGGTGCGAAGACACAAAAAGGAGAATACATTCCAATTCAATGGTTGATTTAGGTAGGATTTTTTCGACTAATTAAGCGATTAAATTACCGAATTCGGGATTTAGTGGTAGGGGGAGTCCGCGAGAGTTGACCATAGGTATGGGAGACTTGAACCATTTGAGTTTATTCTTTGGAATCTAACGACTACATGTCGGTCACTTGTATGTTTCGGAAAATAAACGGAAAAATATGTTTTTCATGACAAAAAGTGAAAAATTAATTTTTCAAATAATTCTAATTTTTTTTAATCGATAAAAAGTCAATACAGTTGTTTTAGTGCAGATTTCTTCTTAATTGAGTATTTAATAAGAATATAACGAGTTTTCCTACAGAGCATTTTTACCTAAAAAAGCGTCAACCGGGAGACTTGAACCATATAGAGACTGACAGCTATATGGTTCAAATATCCCGCCCTTAAAATATTCAGCTAATTTTAGTAAAATGTATCGAAAATCTATTTAAGAGTATACATCCAGGTGCGGAACCCCTTTAACTTAAAAACGTTTCTTAGCCTTGTGGAAATGACGTCCGGTTGGACATAAATTAACAAAAAATCCAAAACGAGACCGAGGCTAATTTCGGGCGCGGCCGAAATTTGGATACCCTTCGCTCTCCTCGGTCTAAAAATTTTTTTCTGGCGTACCTACGACTTGAATTGTTTCCCCTCCCCCCGTTCTTTTCATTCCGTCTTACAAATATTCCGTTGCGTCGACAAAACAATATTTGTTTGGGGTGTGGTTGGAATAAGTGGGCCAAAAAAAATATTTACTCAGAAAATTTTATTGGGGGATGTGGAAGCATGGCCCCATAGTACGATTCCATTTGTTTTTGACCTTTTTGTTGCTTTAATAAAGACACATTCAAGGTTTTGTGAAATTGGTGTAGAAAATGTTTCTCAGAAAAACCAAAATGGGGGGTTGGGTTTGTATGGCAGCTCCATGAACCCATTCTCCGATTTGATCTATTCTTACATATATTTTGTGTTACCAATAGAAATACATTTGTGTGAAATTTGGTTGCAATTGGTACCCAAATAAAAAAGTTTTTCTTAGAAGAACCTAATTTGGGGAGTTGGATTTGTATGCCAGCCCCATGACCCCATGGTCCGATGTTATCCATTCTTACATATGTTTTGTGTCAACAATAGAAATACATTTTGGTGAAATTTGGTTGAAATTGGTGCACAAATAAAAAAGTTTTTCTTAGAAGAACCTAATTTGGGGGGTTAAGTTTGTATGGCAGCGCCATGACCCCATGCAACTTTAAGAAGCACATGTGCAAAATTTCAGGTTGCTAGCTTCAATACCCGCCGGGTAAAACGCGTCGCAACAGACAGACAGACAGACAGACGGACATGCTCCAATCGACTCCCCAAGTCATGCTGATCATATATGTATACTTTTTATATGGTCGGAGATGCTTCCTTTAATGCGTTACAAACTTCATGACACTCACTCTATGAGCGAAGGGTATAAAAATCACATAGTTTGTACTATAGGATTCAATTGAACGTTCTTAGTCCAGCCACAAGCCAAAAAGAACACGATTACGTTTTTTCGTAATATATGATGAGAACGATAAACGATTTTTACATGTACGTCAAAAACATTACTTTTTTGGCAATTTTAAATGTATGGTCATGTCTCCCTCTATGGTGGCCCAACTCTCCCGCCAGGATTTTGAATACGGACTTCTGTGCCATACACTGTGGATTTTTTTCAATAAATCCCAATCAAATTTAAAAGTTAACATCACGCACTATGTAATAAAAAATAAACGAAATCAATTTATCCAATGGATAACTTTTTATCCGCGATGAAGGAAAAGGTGGCTCAACTCTCCCGGACTCCCCCTACCTAACGCCTGGTTACGGAAACTTAATAGTAACTATGCATACATATAAAACATATGCATACCCGATAAAATAATTTCCATCATCAAGGAATCTTATTAAGGAGCCCATTTTTCGCATTTTGCACAAGGGTAAGCTTCCAGGTCCTTTTGAGGTGCACAGTGGAGGGAGAAAAGGTTGCATTTTGCCATTAACAATGTAGGTATAAGTGAGCACACTAAAAACCAAATGAAAGGTATTAGATGGAAAATTTTTGATCATTTGCAACACCTGGACTATATAGGTACTGCCGATAGTTGTCTTCTAATCAAACACAAAGGAGGATGTAGCTCAAATGGTCGATGCTCATACAATTTGGCCGTACGCAATTTTGTTTACATAAAGTTTCATTATATTCGAGTCCATGGATTCGCCCTGTGTGCGATCTTGGGATTCTCGAGATGACGTCTTAAAAAAACCACGCACATTGAAGCCAATGGAAAAAATCCGTTCGCGAACAGATCTGGCTAAATAAAGTTTTCTGCTGCGCAATAGGAAGAAAGGTAATTGAAAACACTCCAAAAGGTTAATGAAAACGAGTACCATTTTTTTTAACACAAAGTTTACAAAGTGGACTTTCTGAAATTTGTTTGAAACATGGTTAATTGCGCTTGTCTGAACGATTAGGTGTTTACTATACCTATACTAACTTGGTCCACAGTATCTCAGTGGATAGAAATTATATTCTCTGAATTACTGCAGCGTACTGTAAGTTATGAATTCTTGTGTTGCCGTTACAAAAATGCGCCTACGGCAGCCGATAACACGATGTAAATCGCTTTGGACCTACTTGCTTGTACAGCACCCAAGAAATTCCAAAATCACTCGATTCAAGACAAATAAATTTTTTTAATCGATTCTATAGCAACAACGCACTAAGGACCTGAGACCTGAGCGGCGGCAAATTGTCTTCTTTCCCGGAGCGGCGTAAGTGCTAGAGCGGGCGCTGCTTTCTTTGACATCTGAGTGAGATCATAGTCCGTCAGGAAAAGCCTCAATAATGAATTCTCTAGCAAAATTACTTTTTTTTCTTCGTGTATTGACCTCAAGACACCCTGTTTAATGAGCCTACCTATAGTATTTCCATCTTGGAATTTCTTCCCCTGAAGTAATTGCAAAAATTCGAAGCAGTGAACAATTCCACTGAATTTCATACGTAGCATATGTAGGAGGTCAGTGCAGAGGAACAGCATTTCATTGAGTTCTCTGCTTGCACTATGAAACCATCTAGACTCGATTTTTTATTAGAAAGCGATTTAATTATTAAAGCGTCTGGTTGTTATAATTTTTGTAAAAATATTCCATTGTACGTATAAATTGTTACTAAAATATCGCAACCCTGTACGGCCTTGTCCTGTTCAAAGAGACTTACAGGCTTAGACAATCAGATATTTGGAGAACTAAAAGACTGTCATCCTTACAACGGCGAAAACTGAACATCTCCGAGAAGAACTGCGGGTATGAGGTGTATCTTGCTCATGAATGTAGGTCCTAGATTGATACAATAAAACATCAAATAATACTCCTTATGGGGTTCAGTCAGATAACTCTCACAATAGGAGTCGAAACAAAAAGTGGATGGATCTTACACTGAGCTTATGTTTTGCTAATCCTACAAGCTGAACATTTTTCATGATTTATGAAGGTGAATTTTTATCAAAAATGTTCATAATGTTTGTACTGATCGTGGAAATTTATTCCTCCCTGAGTATGTATTTCCTGAATAATGCTGGCATAGCTTAGGAAGATGATATGAGCATTCAGAAGTATTTAGTGTGTCGAAAAAGATTCCTCCATGAATGCTATATGGACAAATCTGTGAAAATTGTGATGCCTGTCGTGCTCTGCGATATAGAGATTTACAGAGAAACGAGTTTTCGAAATTCTGAACGACCCATCGCGTTTATCATTTCAAGAAGAAAATATGTAATTTTCCGATAGTAGAATATTAAACGAGAAATACGACTAGCAAGTAGTTTCAGTGACAACCGCATCATGGCCCGAATTTTGTTGTCCTTAAAACGACTACACACGGTAGTAGTGAACGTACCATTCTCCTCAAAGATAGGACAGTACCGAACACATCTATTTTCACTTTTTTCCTTGATTTTTCTGCGGCTCACAGTTTTTGGTTGTGATTGTGATCTAAATACGTTGCGTTAATCGTGAATTAAATGAAAATTACAGATGTCTTGATGCAAACAGAAAAAAAAGGAATTACTGCGCGGCTATTGCTCCAACCAAACTATTTAATTCCTGGCATTTCCTTTCTGATCGAAAAAATAACCGGTTATCCACAATGAAAAGTTTACAAATTTCTATGCATTTAAGATAATGGAACTGCTGGGCTATTATGTTATTTTGCTAAATAATATAAAAAAGAAGAAAAAACGAGTAATGTCTCAATTTAATATACAGTCACTGTAGGTCTTGGATGTCCTGTCAAATAAACGTGATTCTACTATTTTCGTTTTGAAGTAACGAGTAACATAAGTGGAAGATGTATTCATATAGAGGACGTTAGCGACCGCCACTATCTCATACACTACCAATCAATAGGATAGTTCCACTTGTAAAATGGAAGTATCTCGATAAGTGATAACGGTATTTTCTACAAACTTGGTGACAATATTTTCAGGAGCCTGCTTGTTCTTGGCATAACAGAAGGTCTCAAATCCGGAGTCCCGTTAGGATTTTCTTACGCAGAATTCATGAAAACAGTTCAAATGGTGAAGTCAATAGGATAGTTCCAGTGGAAATAAAACATCAAATAACGGTACGAAAGGATAATTGAAAAATCTTTAAAAAATGTAGCTAGTAATAAGTAGAACTTTATTTAAGTAATTTGAGCTCAAAAACTTAATCTGGGATAGAAGTGTATAGGTTTTTACGGTAAATTAAAATAATTTCGCCCCAACCTCCTCTAAGCGTTCGTAGAAGAGCTTCAGTATTCTTAAACTATCATCTAACGGTATAGATCTTCCTTGTCATTCATCCCCACACATTTTGGATGGTATTTATACCTAGGAAGTATGGAGGTCTTTCCAAACCTTGATTAGTTGGTCTTGAAACCAATCTTTTATCAGTCTTGCTCCATGATTGACGCCATTATCTTGTTAAAGTCTCAAAGAAGATGCATGGAAAATGTCGGTAATTTTATGAATTATATTACGCAGAATATTTTTGTAACCCTGGACGTTGTGAATTCCCCTATTTTCCACAAGCTCAATAGTTCCATACCGAGATATTCAACCCCATACTTCGACATTTCTTACTCTGAGTGATGCGTCTACAAAATTAATTCCTTCTTGCTCAAATCGTGGAAAAAATACCTAAATCCATCTGAATCGACGAGCTTTAATCTTTTCCGTTAGTAAAAATAACGCGTTTGCCCAATTCATACAGTTTCTTCATTGGGGTTGAATAAATTGGTATGGAACTAATGAGCTTTTTTAAATTAGGGGTATTCAGGCTCTTAAAGACATTCTTTCTAATGTATTGCCTAAGACTTCCGACATTTTTCATGCGATTCCTATAAGATTTTAACAAGATAATGACTCCAATTATGAAGCAAGGCTGATAAAAGATTGATTTCAAGACCAAATAATCAAGGTTACGGAAAGACCTTCATCAAATATCATTAAATATCATCAAAAATGTGTGGGAATGAATGACGAGGAAGATCTATACCGTTAGACGATTGTTTAAGAACACTGAATCTCTTTGGCGAACGTTTAGAGGAGCTAGGAAGAAATCAAATTAATTTACCGTTAAAACCCGATCCCAGATTAACTTTTTGAGCTCAAATTACTTAAATAAAGTTCTATTTATTACCAGCTACATTTTTCAAAGAAAAATTATCCTTTCGTACCGTTATTTGATGTTTTATTTCCACTGGAACTATTCTATTGACTTCACCATTTAAACTGTTTTCAAGAATTCTCGTAAAAGTATCCTAACGGGACTCCGGATTTGAGACCTTCTATTATGCAAAGAACAAGCAGGCTACTGAAAATATTGTCACCAAGTTTGAAGAAAATACCGTTATTACTTACCGATATACAGCCATTTTTCAAGTGGAACTATCCTATTGATTGGGTTGATTGGAAGTGTATGTTATGTTTCACCCTGGTCCACCTAAAGGACAAAGCTTACTCTGCCAACATTTGATGCGTTATCGCCGAAATATTACACATAGCATAATTTATAGAGCATAAAAAGTATATCTGGAAAAAAACGGTGTATTTGTCAAAAGCCGCGATATAATATAAATTATTATTAAAGAGTTTTAGCAAGTTGTTGGAAACAATACGACATAATTAGACATTCCATAGGTATAAAATTCGCTTGCTTACCGTATACGAAACAGTATATCATAATTTAGCATGTCCTAAGGAGGCATGGACATATTTTCGTGTATTTGACGTCTTTAACAAGTCAAAATTGTCGGGTGACGATTTATAAAATAAATAACGGGCGCGACAATCCAACATTGGACTAAGGCCGCAGGATGTGTTAGTGACATCCCATTTCCAAGATCTTATCTGCTTTTTGTTGAGGTAATGAGATCAGCATCACGCTCAGCAGTGTTATTTATCCCCATAAATGGGTACTCGTTTAACATCTGAGTGAGATCATAGTCCGTCACAAGCTCGTGAGTTCGAAAAACACCATGATCCACGGTGAGATTCGAACACATGACCCTGCGCACCGAAGGTGCGCGCACTAACCGCTACACCAGCCAGACTACGATTTATAGCTGTTCTAAAATTAGTTGAAAACTCTCGTAAAAGTTTTACGTGCGACTCGCGCGGGAATTTTTCGTTTGAAATCGGGAATTACGTATACGGTTTTTTATACGTCAGTTTAAAGCTCTCTATTATCTTCGTTTAAATGAACTTAGTTATAGTTTTATTATTTTAGTTAGATTTTACCTTCCTTATTCTATTCTTATTCTGCTTCAATTTGAAACTTCAATTTTCTTCTTTATAAAACCAAACACTTACCTATTGGTTACTTTGTTTCTGGAGCAGTACAAGAAGCCCCCAAAAATCAAAAATAGGCTAAAAGATTAAAATTAGGGTGTATGTGTACGAGCGAAAATTGGTTTTTAGAATATATTTCAGGAAGAGTTAATTTTTTCAAAATATAAATTAATCCGGAAATCTAAAACTAAGCATCAGCACTCTAAAAGGTATTTCGTAATTCTATACTGAAAATGATAATCTTAAGACGGATATATTCTACACAAATACGTACAATCAATAAAACCGTATAAAGCATCCGTCCTGACTGTCAAAATTCCAATTAACATTAAAATTCCATAAATTTCATAGATTTTTTAAATGTGCTTAAAATTGTCTACACATCACTTTCAAAAGACCCACAATACATTTCTGCAAACACACATTTGCTTTTGAATTCAAAATGATTCGAAAAATATTTCTATTATTCTATACAACTAGTAATTCTTTTAAATTGGATTTTAATCAACACATTATACCACTTATCAAGTCCATAAATAGTGGTTTTATTGAAAAGAAACTAGTTTCTTCCAAAATATATGCTTAAAGTCCTTAAAATATGGGCATCCCTTATAAAGCTAATCCTACGATCGATCTTTATAAATTCGTATTTTGTGTGTATGAAATTAATTAATTTAATATTGTTTTCATAGCGAAGCATCACAAAACACAAATTGATAGTTTTTATTTTATAAGCAAACACTAATATCGTGGAATTTACCAGCTTCGATAAAAATGTATAAACCAAAAAAAAAAAACATGACTATGTATGAATATTTACGTTTATGGTCAAGCCAAATTACTCGTATATTCGCCATAAGAACAATACAACGGAGGTGTGTATAAATAATTCAAAAATGATCAAAATAAAAATGATGGTGCAAAAGATAAGATCGTCTGAGTTATAATTAAAAGCCAATACAAAAAAGAGGAAATAATAATAAACAATTGATACATAATTAATCGAATTATTTAACGAAAAAAGAGAGGTTAAAAGCAAATCTAAAGTTGAAGGAAATCAGAAGATGGTGTAGACTGATTTAGTGTGGCGCATATGAGAAACAATATTTTGATTGCTTTTATCTTTTTTATTGATGTGACGGTTAAGTTGATTTTGCTCAAAACAGGGGGCTTCATTATGTTTTTCTTATAAATGGGGGATTTGCTTATTGCTGAAATTGTTTAGAAACGCTTCACGAAAGAATCAGTGGCAAAATAACCTTTTATTCAACGCTCAGTATAATGAAAGAACACAATATTTTTCCAATAATTATGTTGACGAATTTGCAAGCAGTTAGCAGTTGTTAAAATTCGTTGGCCCATCAATGTTATTTTAAAATTATTCCGAAATAATTGTCATAAATAAATAAATAAGTAATAAAGGCGAGCGCACTAACCACCAAGAGAACTACTGAAGTGTAATTATTGCTGTAATTTTAAATAAGAAATGTTTGCCAGACATAATGCTGTAACCACGAAACAAACATTTTTTTTAATAAGGTGCATGTTTTCGTAATAAAAAATAGAGACATCCTTTCAAATTAAGATATGTCAGAAAATTGAAATGCTTTTCTCAGAAAACATTGATACCTAGATATACTATAATAGAAAAGGTTCAACTACATCTGATGAATCTATTTCTTGAAATCCCCAAAACTCGCCTAATCCAAAACTCCTGACCTTACTGCATACAACATATTTAACAGTTTTCTGTGTATACACGTATCTATGTCGGCATATCTTTCACAAATCTTCGTATACTCCAATTGGGGCTCGTTCTCATATAAACAAAAAGCCAAAGCAACCAAATCAATCTTGAGCCGCATCGCCGCGGGGCCTTTTACTTACGTCTCTTTCTTGTATTTTAACGATAACAATCATTGGGTCGGTCATCATCATCATCATTTCTAAAATCTTTGAATCTTTTTTTATTATTATTATTTTTTCATGCAATCGTAGCATATTAATCTTTTTCCATGATACATGTTTTTTTTTTGCTTTGCAAAGATGGGGCCCTGGTGTATAGAAGAAATCTTTTGACTTTTAATGAAGATGTGTGTATGGAAGGAGTTAAGATGGATTTCTTTTTATACCAGTTCATTTCGGCGAGGGGGGAGCTAATGAAAAAAAAACAGACAAGATGAACCAGCGGCAAAAAAAGGCGCATCACCGTATGGAGGATGGGATGGCAGCCACCAAATGAAGTCATTAAAAACCCCAAAGAGATGTGTAAACACGTTATAAATGGTGATGGCTGAAATTTTAATCAAGGCTATATAAGATAGTGTGGTGAAGAGTGGATTCAGTCTATACTCAGAAAAGATTGTATAGAATAGATATACAGTAAAACACGGTTAAGTGCAACACGCTTAAGTGCAAAACTCGGATAAGTGCACAGAATTTTCATGCACCATCCATTCAATGCGATTTTTAATACATTTCAAAACGGATAAGTGCAACACGGATAAGTGCACAACACGCTTAAGTGCACGCATTTTTTTGTAGGGTTAACATCATTTGGACACGATTCATGACGGATAAGTGCACATGCGCTTTTGAAAAATTTACTAGTGCAGACGTTTCGAACAAGACTATTTTAGGAGGTTTTCACACTTAGGGCCAGATTACGTAGTAATCCGTGCAAATTACTTAATTTGAGCAAGTTGGAAAACCTCCTTACGAATTTATTCGATCCTATCCCGAGATATCTAATATTTATTGATTCAATTTATGAAAATGTAAAAGAAAGGGAAATCAGGTTACTGGATAATTTTTGGCGTTAAGTAGGAAAATCTGAGAGTTTTCGGAGCAGCTTAATGCTACACACAAAGAAATTTTCAATCTTTTTCGGATTACATAAAAGTCCGATCCAAAATTGTATTAAATTTTAATATATGCTGTTTATTAAAAATAATAATAAAATTAAATATTAAACTGCAATCCAACAAATATTGGAAAATTTAATACGCGCAGATTAGATTTTAATACAGAAGTGTAATATTTTTTTAATATTGAGTTTATTTAATAGTAACCTATTTCTTTATTGATTTTCAATCTGCTACTGGATTGAATTGTAATGCGCACCTTATTCCTTTAAAGGTAATCTAGGATTGCTTTTCAACCTAATTCCAGTTTAATTTTCAATATGCTTTTTATTAAATGATAATCCAATGTATGGTTTCATTATCATGTGTTCCTATTAAACTCTACTTGATTAAATAAAACTCGTGTTGTTTTTAATGAAATGTTTATTTGATCAGATATATAAATAAAATACAACTTACTCCTAAAAAATTATTGAGTTCCTACATAAATACAAGCACCAATATTCCAGTATTCGCGATTCCGTACCTCATGTGATTACTGTGACTGTGGCATATATTTCAACCAAAATTGTCAAAAATTATCTAAAGAGAGGAAGAATAAAAAATATAACGATTTTTATGTAGAATTTATGAAAAAAAAATAATAATTTCAGTTAAAAACAGTAAGATTTTTCTTTGCCTTTGTTTTTGCTGATGGTTTTTTTGTTTTTTTTCGAAAAGCATGGATTTTCATCTAGGAACTTCTCGAAAAATTGTTCTGTTAAACTATGAAAGACAGGGTCCCTTATGTGGAATATACAGGCTAGAGCTCTTGAACGCTGGAGCACTGAAAAAGAAGGAATTAGACAGAAATCAATTTGTTAAAAAAATAGTATAGTTTAATGCCTGATACTTACTCGATAAAAGGACTCCCAATTTTAACATATTTTTTCACTTTACTTCACAGACACAGTGTCCAATAAATAAATGAAATATGAACTGAAAATATGTTTCCGTATAATTTTGCACCGTCGAACTCAACAATATTGGCTTTAAATCCAATTTCTATTAAAGTATAATATTCACTTGATTGATTCCATCTATGAATTCATCTTAAAAAATGCAACAAGTGGGATAAAAGAGACATCATTCTTATAATATAATAATTTAAATATTAAATTAAAATACTAAATGCATTATATTTACCTTACTAATTTAGAGTTTTATTAAATTCTAATATTTAAATGTATTGAATGGTATTTGGCCTTGACATTCTTGAACTGATAAAAATGTCTGTACTTTGTTTAATCCATTTTGGATTAAAGAACAATCTTAAGACTTAAAATATAAGACAAAGTGTATTATACTTTAATACAAGAGCCACGAATAATCAAAGACGTATTATATTTTAAACCCATGATATTAAAATTTAACATAATATTTGAGTATTATTGTATTTTAATATAAGAAAGTTTCAAATATCGTTTAATCCCTTCACTTGGATTGAAAATGAGTACAAAATGTCTCTGTGTGAAGATCAAACATTGTCTTGATAAAAAACGTTTAGCAAAAGTGGCAGTCTCTTTGTCATTCCAGCGTTCATGTTAGCAGTCTCCTCCTTTAGATCGCAGGACACAACTAAGATAGTCGTTGTTGGTTGGTGAAGGTTGTTCGAAAATTTTGGTTTTTCTTTTTTTTTTTGCGAATAAAATTTTTGGGATGTTGTTTTCCCATTTCTGCAACCAAGTGATAATTTTGACATTCATAAATTGTTATTGAAAATGTACAAAAAAAAATATTTTAGGCTACACACAATTTGACGTCCCAAAAGCCTACAAAAAGCTCGATTCGCAACATCATCACCCTCAAAGCCGGCGCCTTTGACGGGATTGTTGCAATCAGCTGTTAGTTTGATAATGGGTGCATTGATCACATTTCAAAAAGATTGATAGTGCCCATTTGTTAATATTTGTTGCCAATGTTCGAAAGCTTCGCAAAGTCGCTTGTACATGGCTCTGTCAAATTTAATTGTTGAAAACTATAGCCAGGGCCGGCCTTAGCATTTTGGTGGCCCTGGGCCAAATCAATGATGATGACAACTACCAATTTCCAACCAAAATTTTGGTTTAATTTTTTATAAATTTTTTATTGTCAATATTTTTTGACCTTGTTGGCCTGAAGGTTTTTTGCACAGGGTATATCAGTGATTCGCAATCTTTTTGATGTCGCGGAAGTCTTCGCTTTGCCAATGTTTTTTTTAATAGAATTTATTTTGTCGAGCTTTTGTTGAAAGAAAAATTTAACTGTCGGACTATTTGCGCTTCAAAATAAATCCCAAAAATGTGGTCATACACACTTTCCTGATGTGGTTTATGTGTTTGGCAAATACGTCAAAGCTCTGGAAAAAATCCGTCAATATGTGTCAGTACTTTTCCCTCGCCAAACATTTGAAATACCATCCGTCAGATGGATGCGGCTTGACCGATTTTTTTTACGAAATTCCAACTCCATTTCTGCGGCTTTCATTCTTTAAGAATTTTATGCTCATTATCGGTACACATATCGGAGTGCTTGTAGTAGCCTAAGCTTTAGAATTATAAAAAAAACAATTTTTGAAAATATTGGCGCATACGCTATACTGAATTTTTCAATAGAAACAAATTTCTATATTTTTGGAACCAGGTAATTCCACGGCATTTTTTTTATAGAATGGACTTAGGTTTATACTGAAGTTTTTGGATTTTGGACACTTAAAAATCTCCGATAAGATGTGAAACATCCAGCGTGTTTGCCACCTCATTTTTATTTGACAACATCGCCCAGCGATTCAATTGATTTTGCATCAGGGATATGCTTTGATTATCTTGTTGCGTGAAGGCCCCTAGAGAGTGGAGCACTTTCTGAGTTCGTCCACCCCTAGGGTCCGCCCTGACTATAGCGTTACAAAGTATAGCCAAACAATATCAGTTGTTACCACTAGGTTCCATTTCTGCTACGTAAATTAGATAGTTTGTATGGAGCACGGATAAGTGCACAACACGCTTAAGTGCACGAAAAAATTGTGCATTATCGATGTGCACTTATCCGTGTTTTACTGTAAATACATAATATTGGTTGGTTTTAAATGGCTGTCGCAAAAATATCTTGCGGCATCACTTTTGAGAGCATGATGCTGAAATGATTCACCGCCCCGTTATTTGATGATATGAAGATGTGTGCTTAGTTTGAATACGCGATCAGGCCAACAGATGGTACAAATTTTATATTCGGGCAAATTAATTTAGTTCATCATCATCCTGGATCTAAATGATAAATTTTGTGTGAAATTAGTGTAAAAAAAATTCTGAAATTTTCTCTCACCTGCCAAATGGATATCTTACATATCTCGCTGAGACTAAAATCCAATTCAGACATTCAAACGTGCATCAGATGATATTTTCACTATGCGCTCATCTTACGGCACTTGTGTACGAAAATCCCATACCAAGGATGGTTGTAAATCATAAAAATAGAAAATTTCCCGAAATATACATAAAGAACACTATATCCGTTGCTTTTTTTTTGCAAAAATAAAAAAGGACACCATGCACCTTGTCGTTCGTCGTTGCACAACTTTCTCTGCATTTTTTGTTGGTCCTTGTTTTGTCTCCGTTATGCCAACCAGCATAGAATCATAAAAAAGAAAGTTCGTCAACGTGTTTGCAACAATCGCGCAAATATGTACCTAGTGCGGCTCATATCGGATGAAAGGACATTCGTCCGATGTCTCTGTGTTGATTACTGACTTGTTAATTTTTATCAGTTTTCGTTCTGCATATTACCTGCGAAAACTTTATGTTATGGTTTTCGCATCGCGTCCGTGTCATGTTGTTTGTTTGTCCGCGTCTCGTGCATGTCGGACGAGTGTCTTTTCTTTTTTTCATGCGACCTACATCCTTTTATCTAAAGTGCATTTTAATTGGTCTGTTGTTGCAGAGCTTATCTTATATTATACCTGAGAGAGTGTTTATAGTGCGGGCGAAATACCTTATTGATTGGTTGTGGACTTGTGGTTATATTGATCTTATAAAGGTGTGTTTAGTGTCTGTGAGAAAATGTATAGCGAGTGGGAATGAGTGTGGAAATTTAAATTTATATGTAAGACTATAAGAACATCGTTTCAACTTATTTCATTCTGTACATATTTTTTTGGCTTTTCCTTCCGTCAACCCTATAAAACAATAAATAACAGGCGCGACAATCCAGCATTGGACTAAGGCCGCAGGATGTGTTAGTGACATCCTATTTCCAAGATCAAGAGCATCACGTTCAGCAGTGTTATTTATCCCCGTAAATGGGTACTCGTTTAACATCTGAGTGAGATCCAATTCATAACCCGTCACAAGCTCGTGAGTTCGAAAAACACCATGATCCACGGTGAGATTCGAACTCATGACCCTGTGCACCGAAGGTGCGCGCACTAACCGCTAGACCAGCCAGACTGCAACCCCACCTATCCCTACAACCTATTTTTTCCGGAATTTTCCATTTCGTGCCAGTTATCTACTACAAAACCGATGAATTTCAGATTGTGATTCCTCATGTGATTTTCAGAAAAAAAATGGAACATACCCCAAATTTTTAACCCAAATTTAGCGTACTTTTTCAGGACTATATGGATCCAAATCCAACAAGATGCAACCACATTCCCCTGGGACAATTCAATTAATGAAATTTTTCGTGACAACTCTTTTCTTTCGATTATGAAATCGGCTGATTGTACGTCTGTGGCGTGGGCCTAAAGCACCTCACAATATACAGGGTGTCCCGCAACTGGTTAGCCATAGACCAATGGTAGACTCTACAAGATGTTTTAGGAAAAATGTCGCAAAAATTATTTCTCTAGGTTTTACCGCTAAGGAGTAATTGCCTTTTTTGTGATTCTTGTCAAAACACACGACTTTTTTCGAAAAACTCCTATTTTCTAGCTTCCATTTGAGCCAAATCAATGTTTTCCATATTCTTCTGAAAGTACATAAAATTTCCAATAAAAGGACGTATCGAACGTTTCGAACGGTTTCGTATGTTCCGAAATACGACGTTTTGAACTTTGCAGAAATGTCAATTTCAATTTTTAATGTCAAAATTAAACCCGAATTTCGTAACGGGACATTGTAGTGGCAAATCTGCAAAGTGGACAAAAGTTGGCGTAGTATCTTAGCTTTCGAAAGGCATATAAGAATAAAGCACGGAGTCATCCAGTTTCTGAATAATTTGTATAAATGAAAAAAAAAAACATAGTCTGCAAATGTACCAAACCGACTTCAATCTTGAAAAGGAAGTAAAATTTTTACATCAAGCATAGACTTGGTTGTTATGCATTATGGAAAAATGTTTTTCGCTACTGTTGCAGATGCTTATTATAACGGTAAGTATAAACAAATTTGTTTTATGTGTTGAATTATTTGTACGAAGGCTCG
This sequence comes from Microchrysa polita, assembly GCA_949715475.1. Lineage (NCBI taxonomy): Eukaryota > Metazoa > Arthropoda > Insecta > Diptera > Stratiomyidae > Microchrysa > Microchrysa polita. The sequence goes on along the minus strand of OX454421.1, from coordinate 18,095,311 downwards.
CTGGGTACACATTAATATTGTGAGAGTATTTTTCATTTTCATCGTCTAAAAAAGGATAAGCATTTTAATTTGTTAGGTATTAATTAGTGTCCTTTTATGTCCTTTTTCAGAGTTTTCCGATCCAATTTCTCCTTAGCAAATTTAATGATAGAATTTTAGATTCTAAAAAATTAAAAAGGAAGTGGCAACTTGAATTATTCGCGTAGTTATGGCTTTGGAAAGATACAGATGATTACGGGAAACACGCGATTTATTCCGTTTAGGGTCCTTGAAATAGGAATCAAACACCGGATATGTAATGTACTCGGCGTCCCCTTTGATATGATACCTCGCATGCCGACCTCCAGTCAAGGATTAAATAGTGTCCTTTTTTGTCCTTTTTGGGACCTTTCCGATCAAATTTATTTTAGTAAAACGAGTTTTAGACTCCTGGGACCCCACTGATTCAAGACCAAGAAAAAATAGCCTTACTGTATTTTTTTCTATTGGAAATGCTTAGGTATATGACTGAACGATTTCCAAGTAAAAGCAAGATTTCTTCCACTTACGGACTATGTTTTTTTCCCTTTTACACATATTATTCACAAACTGGATGATTCTGTGATTTATTCTTATATGCCATTCGAAAGCTAAGATACTACGCCAACTTTTGTCAACTTTGCAGATCTGCCACTACAATGTACCGTTACGAAATTCGGGTTTAATTTTGACATTAAAAATTTAAATTGACATTTCTGCAAAATTCAAAACGTCGTATCTCGGAAGATACGAAACCGTTCGAAACGTTCGATATGTCATTTTATTGGAAATTTTGTGTACTTTCAGAAGAATATGAAAAACATTGATTTGGCTAAATTGGAAGCTAGAAAATTTGAGTTTTTCGAAGAAAGTCGTGTTTTTTGACAAGAATCACAAAAAAGGCGATTACTCCTTAACGGTAAAAGCTAGAGAAATAATTTTGGCGACATTTTTCCTAAAACATCCTGTAGAGTCTACCATTGGTCTATGGCTAACCAGTTGCGGGACACCCTGTATAGGTTCAGGTTTGTATGGAGCAAAAAAAATTAGGGTCCATTGTCTTCCTTATAGCTCTTTTGTTTTTTTAAAGTGCTCAACCATAAATTTTGAAAATTTTCGTTCTAGTTAATAAACAAGAGAATTTTTTTTTTACCTGTCCTAAAATCATAATAGTAAATCCAAAATTACATTAATCAAAGAACAAACACGCTCGCGCATCATCAAATCGCACTTGGGCGCCAAATGTCCTTTCAAGACGGTGTCGCACTCGATTCAATGCCGGAACGAAAATTGAAAGAATAAACTCGAACGATGTCAAGAACGATTCTTTTGATGTATTCACCTTAAATGGATATTTGATGGCAAATGTCATTTGGTATTTTTTTATTCAAAAAAAAAGGAAGCCATAGCGAAAAAAAATGTCAACGTCGAATTTCACTCCATTTGGAGGAGACCATTTTGAATTATGCTGGTATAGCCGGTGTAACATGTGCGTCGACATTAGGGAAGTTATATTGTAATGTCTTATTGATAAACGAGGGAAAGTTGGCCTCAGGGGTGACATTATAATATTTCCAGACTCCGAGTGCCATACTACACATACACATTCTAGGAAATGCTGATGGCATATTCCGCAGTGAATTTTGTCGCTATTAATCGATTTCAAGGATTCGCACAATATTGGAAAAATGGACGCCGTCGTACATACATAGGCAGTCTGTTCGCGTAGATGACATAAACCTATCAATTTCGACAATGCGGGTTCGCCCATTCAGTTTGGTTATAATGTGTTTTTGCGGCAAGTTCATAACTTTTCCACTGCATGTATCGTTCATGAGTGTTGGCGTTTTTATTTCTGATAAATCATAAGACTAACCAACCACATACATATAAAACATCGCTGATAAATCTAGATATCATATTTTCATTTTTACAGTGTCGGAATAGAACCTATGGATATGAATGAGCTTCTGCAACATTCATATGTTTAACCATAGTGTGTTGTATGCATGTTCTTTTCACCTACCATACTCTACCACTTGAAACTCTTGTTCTTCTCGTGTCTCGTCGAACCATCAAGGACGACCATCGTTTTTTGAATTCGCACAGTCGCGGAAAACTATCTTTCAACATATTATTTATTTATAACAAGAAAAAGGTTCATAAAATAATTTTCCATGTTTTTGTTACTATAGTTCATCGTCTTTTTATTTTAGTTTGAGAGAATAGATGGGATAAAATTAAACCAGATTAAAGTGGGCATAACCAGAACAACTATGGGGCCATGCATCTCCTCGCATAGACTATGGTGATGTCGAATATACAATGTTGTGTTCAATATGCACGCTGCTGCTCGCCTATGCATGCATATAGGAAAAGTTCTATGAAATTGGTGGATCTAAATCGTTAGTTGTTCGAGTCTTATTTATGGGCCAATGAAATATGATATACGGCGGGTGCATGAAGTTCAATTAAAATCACTTGATAAGATAAATTTCTTTATTGACAAGTCGGATGGAGTTTTATGTATTTATACTCTGTATTTCCCTGTAGTATGGTTGAATTGAGTTTATTCTGTTTTCGGATAGTTTAGACGTGGAAACGTATACCTACATAGGGTCTACTGGTTTGTGTAGTTCGCATAAATTAGATTAGATAGCTCAGGGTTGAAGGAAGTTCCCATGATGGATGGTAGACACGATTTAAGCCGATGGGAAAATGCGAATTTATGCAATGATTTGAAATTTCAAGAAAAAAATTTTATGATTGCTCTTAACTAAATTTTATAATTGTATTCAACGCAACGTTTAAAGAAGACGCCTGAACTCTAGGTATAAATTCAAAAGCAACACAATCGTCATAATATTCTGCCAGTCAAGCCTTAAAGCAATTTTAAGAGACTCGAAACTATATCATTCTGAAAAAATTCCAATAAGTTAAAAAAATATTGATCACAGACGGCAAAAATGCTCCAAATGTTCACACATCTCTTCTCAGGATGTCAGGATTTTTGTAAGTGCATTGAAATACATATGTACCTAAATCTCTTTCTATAAGACAAACACACTTTCGTATTTTCTTATACAATAACTTAATACCGGCACCGCTATACATCAATTGTAATCCTACCGGTTACAAAATTACGTGAACATGTCAAGGATTTAATAAACTACATACGCTGCGGTGACAATAAAATCCTACTTCCATGCTAAAAGATTTCTTCCCATAATTTTGAGAAGAGCTCATACACATAGAGAAATACACACGCACACATGTCATGCCGGTGTACCGTTATGCAACTTCAACATCTCTTTCGCATCACCTAACCTCCACATGGGCTATAAGGAAGTCTAAAGTTTTGAGGATATGATGCAACTATAACTACGTCTTAAGTCCTGACATTTAAGGATTTACAATTAAATTAAAAGTCGAGTTGACGGCAGAGTTCAACTGCATGCTAAGTCCCTTTACCTTTATATGCATATGCACTGTACACGTTGTGTAGAGGGATGGGCGGATATCCCCCCGGATTTTCGTCCTGCAAGTGCTCCATACGAAATATTACTACAATGCATGCAAAACATGGTTACGAGGACGATGACGCTTAAATTGTTCATGTTCTTCCGACTTTCGTTGAAAAAAAAAGAACACCCTCTTACAGGAGAAGAGTGAAACGACGAACCCAATGAAATTTGCAGTATTTTCCAAAAAGCTCCTAGTATTCGTACAGGCCGCACAATGCAAGGTAGGAAAGTGCATGTAGCAAAAACCGCAATTCATTTGAACATTCTTCAATTGCTAATCCGAAGGAATTTTATGCATATGAAACAGAACCAAGAGTTGTACTCTCGGCGCGGTCGGAATATCAGACGCAACGTATATACTACATATCGTCGTGTATGAACAAGGACGAAATTGCACGTTGAGGTGTAATACCTATTCCTACCTTTGGTATAACGCCAAAGCCAAGGTAACATACTTGAGTTTCGATTGTACGAGTAGTAGATTTTTGTGAAGAGAGAGAGAGTACTCTCGGTTTTTGCGACATGAAGTGCTAGATATTTCATTCAATAGCCATGTACAGATGACCAGACATATCATACACATAGACGGGGTAGTGCGAGTCGAGAATGCATTTCGTTTGTAGATATTGTCGATCAACTAACAAAATTAGAGGTGTTTTAATAATAAAAAAAAATCTGGTTACAAATTAACTGAATTAATTATGCACAACCAGTTCGCTGCAATTAGAGTTATTGCCATTCCTGAACACCATTGTCGAATGTTTGCAGGCAACTTCTCAACTTTCACGTTAAAGTAGCGACCATTAATCTTTCGCCACACAATTATGTATTCTTCATCAGTAACCCCAAGATAAATGAAAACCGCATTCGTAATTTGCCTCAACTACTTTTTTCTTCCTATTTTATTTTATCCGGCAGCGGCGAAAACGACAACGAAAATGCACTCGTGCGCTTTATAATCAAAACCACTCTCGGATTTTCTCCCGGAAAACTTCAATATCTCTGTACCATTTCACAATGTCGAACCGACTATACATTTCCAACACAATATTTCTTTTGCGAAAAACTTCTCAAACTCTCGCTAATTAGAATTCCCATGCCGTTCGAGTAATACGAGCACGAGACTGTCTCAAGTCTCGTGTTGCTCCAGCAGAGTGCAATCGTCCTTTTCTATATTCACGCACTCATAGCCAAAGATAGTGATGCACCAGTATAACAATCATTGCATACACACAGGACATAGACAGACAATCAAGCAAGGAAGCAAATTAACACCAACCTCGAGACAATAGTTGGCTTTAGAGGGGATGGTATAGGGCTACCGCGAGCAGATAAAATGAAAATTGCAAAATGCAATAAACAAGGATTTCTCTCCTGTAAGGATAATTCAAGAGAAAAGTTATATTAGTGGGGAGTACCTTTATCGTTTTATCGACAAATGCAGTGTTCGTTGCTATGCATTTATTGCGTGAGTAAGTTAAATAACTAAGAAAAGGTTATTCTTGAAAAGCCGGAGACAATTTTCCATAATATTAATAATAATATAAGCGAGGGATACCTGCATAATCCAGGCCATTCATTATTCCGCGTTTTACGAAAAAAAATCCCACTTTACACTATCCTGACATTACAAAATCCCGCCCACTAAAAACCCCGCTGTTTTAGAATTCCGTTAGCGGATAGTGAAATAATCCCATAAAAGCACCACCAATGTTAACAAAAAATCAATAATATTGTTGGGTTGGATACGATATCCCGCCCATCATATTCCCGTTTTTCGAAATCTCGACATTCATTATCCCGCCATTTCAATATCCCGCCAGTTTTTAATCTCGCTTAATTGAAATCCGGTCTAATCAAAATCTAACCAACTTAATATTTCCCCATTTCAATAACACGCTAATTCAAAATGAAAATAGTTTTTGGCGGTATTTTGACAGGATTATTTCAGGATACCTACATAATCCCGAAAAACAAAATCCCGCCTTTTCATAATCCGGCTTTTTACAAAAAATACCGTTTTACCTACATTATGCGGACATAACTAAATCCCGCCACTTAAAAATCCCGCCGACTAAAAACCCCGCCGTTTTAGAGTCCCGCTAGTGAAAAGTGAAATATTCCCGCCGAAATACCGCCAAAAACTATATTCATTGTTTAAAAAAATCAATAGTTATGTTATGTGATTACCAGCAGTTAAGGCGATATTTTCTTTTACCATAAATCCGTCGAAATATTTGCTTATTTCTGTGATGAAGATTATAAATTTGGCCCTAGAGAACAAGACTGTCGTGCACGGGATACTTAAGTCTCGACTACCGAAAGACCAGAACACCTATTTTTAAAATAATTGACCTGGTCCGTGGATCTCCGAGAATTAAGTGTTCCCATGCGAGGAGACCCATTATTTTAACGGTAAATATGGTGGCGCTTTTCAATATCCCGCTAGCGGTATTTTGAATTAGCGGGTTACTGAAATAGCGGGATATTAAGTTGGCGGGATTTTTATTAGACGGGATTTCTATCAAGCGGGGTTTTAAAATGGCGGAATATTGAAATGGCGGGATAATGAATGTCGGGATTTTCAAAAAACGCGGGAATATGTTGGGCGGGATATCGTATCCAACCCGATTATTTCACTATCCACTAGCGGGACTGTAAAACGATGGGATTTTTAATGGGCGGGATTTTATAATGGCGGGATAATGAATAACGGGATTTTTTGTAAAAAGCGGGATTATGAATAGGCTGAATTTTGTTTTTCGGGATTATGTAGGTATCCCAATATAAATCGCGAGTGATTTTTGAAAGAATACTTACCTTCTATGACGGGTATTGAAAAGCGGTATTTTGAATTAGCGATTTATTGGAATGGGGGGATTTTGATTAGACGCGATTTCAATTGAGCCTCAGTGAGAGTCCAGGAAACATATCTGGTGGCTTAAATTGGAACCTTCTTTTTGTGTCCTTTTTCTAGACAACAAATGCTGCTATATAAGCATCGAAAAGAAAAATTAAATTAGGAATTCAAAACTATTACTGTGAACCGGGTTCCTGCATCAAGAAAACGAAGACCTGGAAACAGCAGTTCCTCTTCCAGCTGAGAGGATCCGACGGCATGTTAGAGCAAGTCACTCCAGTTTTGGACCGGAGAAACACTCCTTGTATCAGTAAACATTTCATTTGCAAAATCGTTTATTTCATTTGAATTATAGTGAATTAGTGTCGGAAAAAAAGGATGATCTTGTCCTGCAAATGGTATGTAAAAATGCAGAAATATTCATTCAATTTCTATTAAATAAATTTGATAGTGCACATTATTACATTGAAAAATACATTTCCCATTATCCATCTCTTATGCGGCCACCTGCAGAATTCTCCATATTGCAGCAATCAAATGCTTCAATCCACGTAGGCAAATTCCACAACATTTTCTCTTCCTTTCGATTATTATATGTATGTGTGTAATACATTGGAGCCTCATCTAGGGTTACCAAATAAAAAATTATTAGCTTTTAGCGTTGTGAGTTAGTCGGAACTTCGTATACAGTTTGTCATTTGACTCCTCTCGATTCACACTGTGTGCATTGTCCTGATGGTGTTCTAGGACTATACACCCGGACTGCGGGTGTTGGAAAGCGGAACCATATTTCAGGACATTTTCGCGCAACATCGAGATTCGAAAATCGTTCTATAATCTACACGTATTCACTCGTATAATAGGCAATACCCGCGTTCGACAGGCATAGTGATGCTGTATGTTTCCTCTTGCTATATCCGCATCCTAGTGATGTTGTCGTGGTTCATCTATATATTGGTGCTATATAGCTTGAAACGAGGTTACGGCATGCATTTATACGGATTCTATGCACACATTCATATATAGAGATCAACCTCCATTCCTCCTCTTTTTGCGCGCAGAATGAAATATGATGCACTTGAGATTTTTTTGTACGTATAAACATTTGCATTCACGCGACAAGGTTGTGCGAGGAGCATATATAGAGAAGAATAACCGAAAAAGGATGAAATTCTCGCAAACTGCAAAACATTGACTGTATAGAAAAAAGAGAGGTCGCGCAGCACGCGGAACTTTTGAAATACACTTCTCTGCGATGCGATTTCTGTCAAAAGGCCCCAAAGGGATATTGAAAAACGAAAAATAAATGAATGAAAGGGCCAATTTCAGATCCCCAACTATATATGGTCAACCGAACGGTCCGAAAGTTGTTGCGATACAAGGTTTATCAGCTGAAAAAAAGAAACTATAGAAAACATTTTTGTAACGAATGTATCTTTCATGCTTTGTATCTGTTTTTTCGCGGTCCTTGGCTTTATAGTAAAGCTTGATCTCTTACACTAAACGATCAACAACGCGCTAATGGTAAACGGGCCGACACTATACGACCATGATAACGACAATGCTGTAATTATTGCAATTATTGACATGAAGGAATGTAACTTGGACTCGTTGATTATGGGGCAATTCTGAATGTGATAATTGCGAGGTTTCTCGCTTTGTTTTTTTTTTTGTTCAATATTGGAATGTCACCGTTCTAGAGCGTTGGAAAATACGAGCCTATTTGTTGATGTGCTATCACTGCAATCATGCTGCAAGCTTGAAAAGAGAAAAAGAATAAGAAAACTCTAATTTATGGGTTTTTGTTTTTTTTAAGGATGATCGACATAGGTTTTTGTTTTCAGCCTTATTGCTTAAAAACCGCTTAACTTGAAGTTGAAGCTGAACAATTTTTCAAAGCGTTCTTTTAACATATTAGTTAGTAAACTCGAAAGCAAAGCAGTGGGGTGCGCAGAAAAATATTCCTTGGGAGGAAAACAAATTCACGTTCTCAGAAAGGCCAATGCGAGTTCATATTCAAAACTCAATAAGAAGACCCATTAAGACCTTCAAGAATTATCAAATATTACGAAAATATTAACAAATTTGTAGACAACTGAAGGTGAAAAAATTATGTTTGTGTATCATATCAAATGAATTACATCGAAACGCCAAGTCCAGTTTTTAATTAAATTTCTATTGCAATATTTTATTTATAGTAATGTCCAGCTACCCCCAAAACCCCTATACGTAGGATCGCCACTGTAACCTATCTTTACCAGGACATTTGCTACTATGTCGTAACTAACAAATAACATTTTTTTTTATTAAGATCAACCATATCGCCTAATCCAATCACTCTCCACGACTAATAAACCACGTCGACAATTCGACCTACAATTGTCAATCGCGCGAATAGATATCGACAATCAGCGAAAATATTTCTGTTCTCCATTCTTGTTGCAATCGTTACGGACATTTAGTGCCTTATTAATGCCAACAAAGTATACAATCAAACTAAAAAAAAAACTTGCCTCCCATAAAATACTCGGCAATTTGTTTGTTACCCTCTCAATGTATCGGCGACTCTGCGATTATTGCCCAGATATATGTATAAGTACACCGTTGATCGCGTCGCACCGTTCGTCGCCGTCACGTCGCGCCGCGCCGTCAGATTCTCAACCTACAATTAGCGAGGACAGTGTCTCCGCATATCGTATTGGCGAGGACAATTAAATGTTGCATTTAGCAACTCGCCGCTTATAACTCCACTACTCTCCGATCTGCTTCATTTTATGCAATCTGTTGATGGATTTACTCAAGCTGTTTATGGTTGCAACTGTGCAATTAGTTGACTAATGTGTTGCGAAATGAAAGGAGCAGTCTGCAATGTGATGTTTTTTTTGTTGGTTTGTTTTCTTCGTCGCGATCATAAAATCAAATGACATGACATGGCCTAATGAAACGATCGATCAACAATCATGGTGCATATAGTGCAATGGCGGAAAAATAAGGAGGACATGCGAGTAAATAAGGTAAGACCAGCGCAGCATAGATCCGTGACGAGAGAATGTGTATCTCTATAAATGGTTTTGTTGGCGTGCACTTTTTTTTGCTTTCCTTTGCAACTAAGGCTTGCATGTTTGTCAACGTGGTGGTGGTTCTTTGACCATATTTAAAAGTTAAAATGAACCTAAGCTATATACGGCTGTTATACCTACTGCTTTTCAAGGAAAAATGAATAATTCATATAAAATGGTCGCAAAATGTCGCCACGACGACGTTCCTGACACGCTAGGGAAAACTTCAATCTTCTTCATGGGTCCGCGCGGGAATGATGAAGCACAGCTCCAACTCTAGTCGATTCAATAATGTTTGATGACCAATGTGTATACGGTGGATATTATAGGAATTCAGGACAATTTATAAAGATCGACTTGAAAAGGCGATTTGATTTCTATTTCCATACATGTTTCTAACAAGACAAGACGAAGCGACTGCACCATGCAGTTGGTCTATAGTCAATCTTACTGAGATTGGTAAAAACGACTAAATACGGATTTGAGCTATTTTAAAAGTTGAATGAACCAAACTACATATAATACACTGAATTGTGAATGCATTTCCTAAAATAAAATTTAATATATTTCTCAATGTTTCGAGAAAAAGACGACTTCTTACAATAATTCCCATAGAGCGAGAGACATACGAGTCACAGTGGTAACATTTTTGTATACCCACAGGGACCTCGCGACAACATTGTATGGGCGAAAAAAAGAGACATGTCATGCAGGAGGGCAAAATACAGAAAACTTTGTATGTATACTAAACGTATAAGTAGGAAAAACCGTGCGCACCCTGATATATCTCGATCTTGGAATTGAACACGAAAAAGTTGTCATGATTTGATCTTTGGGACTTATGTTGCAAAACTTCTATTCACGAAACGTATGTATGTCGCCCGGCCCGGCCGTCCCGTATCGATATACGAAAGTACTCGTGCTGAGTACTTAGTTATAAAAAAGATATACACTATACTTTTGCGCTTACCATATCGCGAGTATGTGGATGTTGATTTTTTTTTTCGTTTGCTTACTACAGCATACAATTCGACATCTTACCGTTGGTATGACCTGTCGAATGAATACATTTTTTTTGTCTGATATGTCGTCGTAGAGTTTGTATCTAAAAGTTTCTAGAATACAACGAACTAGCGTATCCGTAGTTCGTGTCCTGGACTTTTTCTCGTGAAAATTGAATTTAGATGTAATCTTGATGATGTGACGTGTTGTTGAACCGCGCGCTCCATACCATACGAGGGCTATAGTAGCAGCGTTAGTAAACCTGTCGTGCCAAAATGACATGACAATTTTGTGAAACTTGTATGTCACCTTTTTAGTTTTTGATTGGGGAATATGTTGTGCATGTAATTAACTTGATGCTGTATGTAACAATCCACGAAGATTGGATGACTTCACTTTGTGGAAACAAACGTCGCACAATATTTATTAAGAAATTTGAAAAATTAAATTATCTTATAAAAATCTTTGACTACAATTGGGTCGAAGGAAATGAAATGGCAAAACCTCGTAGCAGTGGCGTTACGTTTCCCAAATTTGTTGTGTTCGAAATCGAAATGGGGTCCCTTCACGGTCGATGTTTTTCATTACGAAGACATAGAACCTAACTCACATTTCAAGAAGTCAAAAAATTAGCAAGAGCAACGAACACTTTCTAATTTTTCAATTACTTGTGACAAAGTCGAAATTAGAATAATCACAGGAGAACTTGTGAGATCATCTATTTATCACAATACCTTGAGAAGTGCCTCTACATACCTGTCTCGTAACACAGACATTGATCTTAGACTAAAACTTATTGTCCTAAATCTGAGGAAATCAGCATCTAGCTCACATGAAGAGTTTTGATGATTCTGGCAAAGTTAAACGACCACCGTCCACCGCAGCATCAGGGCCTTATGCCGCCTCGCACAAGACTTCACATTACCACCCCTAATTTTTTGTTTTGTTTTGAAAGTGTTCATGAGATGCATTGAGTTGCTTTCATTTTCATCAGACAAGATTTGCCACACTTTTAACCCTTCTGTCGGCACCTACTTCAATATGCATATTCTGTACCCAATAGGTCTGGCTGGACCTACTGAGAAAACATTTTTATTTTTTAGAAAAAGTGAAATTTTTATCCATAGAGTCATTCTACCAGTTCTATACTAGCATTTTCAAACACTAAAAGCATTCATATCATTTTTGTAGATATACTGGGCGCGTTTTTAAGTATACATATTTTGAGGTGGTATTAGTACAAACCTGTTTTTCCCTTATTTTCTTATTTTTTTGCCTTCCTATTTTATTGACGTACATCTAGTAGAAAGTTTGATCGCATTTTCCAATTTCAACATCTTTGGGGAAATTTTTGGCGCTTTTTTGGTAGATTTTAGCCCAATATTAGTTAGCATATTTAGAGAAATAGGGAATTTTCACACTGAAACAAAAGACGTCGTAAATAGCATGTAAAGCTACTTCAATTTAACGAAAAACTACATTTAAAAACCTCCAAAACAGTAGTTCGTTACGCCAATGAAACTAGTTTCGTTAAAATTTCTAGTACGAAAACATTTCTTACTCTATATGAAAACTTTCGTTGGTATTGCGTTAAATAATTCGTATGATTGACGATTTTATTTCTTAAAATTGAAGAACATTATACTTCACTGAACGAAAAAAAAACGTAAATACAATGAAAAAGTTAATTGTATATATGAAACATTCATTATTTTCATTTTTTATTATGTTCATTGCTGCTATGTATTGATGTACATAGAAAATATGAATTGAACCTTTTTTTTTATTAAAAAACAAACTGACGCAGTCCATTATTGAAAACCTAGCTCTATAAGTGTTGACGACATTTATTTTACTGCTGCTCTGCTCTGAAAAGCATCATAACTGACCTACACCTACGGTGGGATTCGATCCCGGGATCCTATGATTTGAAGACCTGCACCCTACCTACTACACCAACCAGACTATACGTGCTGAAGGTTTCTAAGATCCACGTAATGTATTCGTCAGAGTTAAGAAAAGCTTTCATTAATGTTATGAACAATTCGTTAATATCGATATCATAAAAAATATACGTATCGTTTAACCAGAAAAACTTCCTGAATGTAAGGTAAAGATTCTTCAACATGTTCCTCAATTTTAACGAAATTTTACATTAAATTTACAACAAGGAAAATAATCATTAATTTTATGAAAGAAGTTTTTGTTAACCTAATGAACGAATATTTTCTTCATGTCAATGTAAATATTCGTGATATTGACGAACAAAATTGTTTTATGTTGTATATTGTTTTAAATTAAAATACTAAGGATTCGTAAATTCATTATAATATATTAAGTAAATTATAAGGTTATAACAATACAGGTAGGGATCTTTACACGTCCGAGTTATAATATCGACTGAGTGGTCGATCGAATGAGAGAGGTTCATACATATACATATAACATCCCTTCTTTTTTATTGAAAGCAAAGTCTCTCTGGGGGCTTACGAATTCTACTGGATTTGCGCTGTTGTTGATGTTGATTGAAGTTGTATGTTGATTGAAGATCAGGTTGTTTTATGTTGGATGATGCTGGTAACGATGGATGTTGTGGTACTCTTTTAATATGGATTGAGTTGCGGACATATTGGTTGCTTCCCACTTGTACAATGTACGATCTTGGACATCTCTGTTTGAGTATGGTACCTGGAACCCAAAATTTATTATTAGTATTCAATTTTATTAATACCTTTTCTCTGTTTTCCAAAGTTGGTAGCTGTTTGGTTCCTCTGTCATAATATTTCTTTGCATATTTTTTTCTTTTTGTGATTGATTCTTCAACGCCGGTTGTTACATGTTGTTTAATGTTGATTGAAGGTATGTCGCATCGTAACCACCTACAGTAAAGTCGCTGTGCAGGGCTGCTTCCTATTTTGTTTGGTGTGTTTCTCCATGTTAAGAGTGCTTTGTAGAAATCCTGATTACTCTCGATAGATTTTGTGATCATCGCCTTCGAAATTTTAACTGCGGCTTCCGCTTTGCCATTCGCCTGTTGATGGTATGGGCTTGATGTTTTATGTTCGAAAATCCATTGCTGGCGAAAATGTTCAAATTCATGTCCCACGAACTGTGCGTTATCGGTTATAACTAGCTTAGGAATTCCATGTCTAGAAAAATTTCGTTTACAAATATTAATAATAGTTTTAGCACTCATATCTATTAATTCATCAATTTCGAAAAAATCGGAGTAGTGATCGACTGTAACTAAAAATCGATGAATGAGTGCTCCAATTTTAACTTCGAATATATCCATTGAAACTGTTTCAAAAGGATATGTAGGTACCTCATGTGAAATCATTGGCTCCTTTTGTTGATTCCTCGAATATTTGTTACAAGTTTCACATTGGGCGACAAGCGATTTGATATGATCGTTAATTCCGGGCCAAAATACTGCTTCTCGCGCTAAATTAGTAGTGTTTTCCATTCCTAAATGACTGGCGTGTAATTTCTCTAGTATGTTCTTTCGTAACGAGCTGGGCACAAAAATACGATGTCCTTTCAGTATAAGACCATTATGTATTGTTAGAAGTTCCTTGTAAGAATAAAATTGTTGAAGTGTTTTTTTAAGCTTGTTTTTGTTATTAGGCCATCCATTTAGTATAGTATTGTGTAATTCGTTCGTTGTTGGATCATTTTTTGTTTCTTCTATGATCTTCTGAATTGTCCGATCGCTTACTGGTAAACAAGTAATTGGATTCAGTTGCTCAATTTCGTTAAATGTTTGTTCAATATAATAGATATCGTATAATTTTTCTTCGTTATCCATGCTTTCTGGGGCTCTAGAAAGTGTATCGGCAATATACATTTCTTTGCCTTTCGTATATTTCACATTGATGTTATATCTCTGTAACATTAAAATCATATTTTGCAAGCGTTTCGGTGCTTCTAGCAAGGATTTTGCGAAAATATTGACTAAAGGACTGTGATCTGTTTCAATGATGACGTCTGATTTCCCACAGATGTATTGATCGAATCGTCTACATGCGAATACAATTGCCAACATTTCTTTTTCGATCTGGGCATAGTTCTTTTGCGTGGTTGTCAACGTCTTCGATGCGTAAGCAATGGGTTGGTTATCTTGAAGCAGAACACTTCCAATTCCAAATGAAGATGCGTCAGTTTGTATTCTCACTGGTTTGTTCACATCGTAGTATTTAAGCGTTGTAATTTTCATCAGTTGGTTTTTTAATTCAAGAAATTCGGTTTCGTGTTCGTTTTGCCAGTTGAAAATACTCGTTGAATGTGTTAGACTTCTTAAATGGTACGAAAGTTTTGCTAAATTGGGAATATACTGACCCAAATATGTGATCATCCCTAGAAATCGACCAAGTTCTTCCTTGTTGTTTGGTCTCGGCATGTTGCGTATCGTAGAAATTTTCGTTTCATCCGCTTCAATTCCTTTATTTGTTAATATGTGACCGTAGAACTTTACTTGATTTTTACATAAATTTACTTTTTCTTTGTTTAGTTTGAAATTCTCCTCTTTTAGACGTGTCAGAAGATTTTTTAAATTGTTGTTATGATCCATCATTGCCTCTTGTTCTGTTTCTCCACTGCCATAAATTAAAATATCATCCGCCATGCTCTGTACTCCATGTAATCCATGTAGTATCTCGGACTGCGCTATCTGGAACAGCTCCATTGCCGGTTTAACACCAAAAGGCATCCTTAGAAATTTGTAATTTCCGAATGGCGTACTAAATGTTGTTAGGTCACTACTGTTTTTGTCCAACTTTAACTGCCAGAATCCCTGTTTCGCGTCGACTGTTGAGAAAACTTTCGCGTTTTTTAAATTTGGTAATATTTCGGATAGTGTTTGAGGAGTAAATCGTACATCGTTTAAATTTTTGTTTAATTCACGCGGATCTAGGCATACACGTAATTTATTGTTTTTCTTCACGAGCACTATGTTATTTAACCACGGAGTAGGTTGTAATTGTTTTGTGATTATACCATTTTCTTCCATTTCTGTTAAAATTGTACGTAAATCATCGCGGAGTTTGTTTTCGCGGAACTGCGGATTTATTTAATTCTAAAACCACTTCTCGTTTTAATGTTCCTAAGCCTTCAAAAACCGTGCTAAATTGTTGACAAATTTGTTCGGCACTTTCTGTTACAATAGATTTCAAGCTTTGTTCATGCTGTTCTATCTCATTGCATACTCTTATCAATTTCAATGCAAAGCAAGTTTCAGCTGATAGGAGAGGCATATGATTTTCTTTAATTATTTCAAATGTTTCTCTTTTAGTTAAATTGTTATGTCTTAGTGTTAGGCAGATTTTACCTAGTGGAATTATAATGTTGTTACCGAATGCTCTCAATTTTGATGTTGTGTGTTCTAATTTAATTGTGTTTGTTTGTAGAATAGATTTTAAATTGTCTATACCTATGATGTTGCATGTTGCTCCTGTGTCTAATATGCAATTTACTTTTGTGTATTTATTGTTGTTTAGTTGTATATGAATGTTACATGTTAGTAATTTATTATTATTTGTTAGTGTTAGAATAAAATTTTGAGTTTGCGGTGGTTGTTGGCTATCAGTGTGCAGACTTTTAATATATTTGTTAGATGTGTTCGTACTGACATTTTTAGCTAAGCATACGGTAGCAAAATGTCCCTGTCTACTACACCTTCTACATATTGCTGACCTAGCTGGACATTCGCTCAATGTTCTATGATAGCGCTTCCCGCAAAATTTACACATTTTATCACTTTCGTGTTTGTATTGTGTTTGAGTCGAGTTATGATTGTTGTATTGTGTTTGAATCGAGTTATGATTGTTGTATTGACTACGGTTTTTTATGTATTTGTATGAATTTTTATTCCCTTTAGTATTTATTTTATTAACAAGATGGCTATTTTGATTATTACTAAATGATTGATTTTGATTATTTAAATTTTTTAATTGTTTTGTAACATTTTCTTTTGCGCGGCATATGTCAATCGCCTTATTTAAAGTAATTTCGGAATCTAGCCATAATTTTTCACGTAAATTTAAGTCTTTTATGGAACTTATAATTTTATCTAATAAAATGTCGTCCGACAAATCACCGTATTGAGTGTTTTTATTAAGTTCCCTGAGCCTAGCAAAATATTCGTCATAGGATTCATTTTCAGATTGTGTTGCTAAATTAAAGATTGCGCGTTCATATCGTTTATTTACTTGCGGAGTTAAGTTCTTTTCGAGGGCTTTAAGAATTTTTTCGGATGTTGATTTATCATCTGCTGTTAGTGGCAAATTATTATAAATTTGAAAAACGTCTGAACCGACAGCGGTTAATAATATTGCTTTCTTTACTTCTTCACGTTTAAAATTTAAACCACTAGCAATCACATAGTTATCCCATCTTTGAATAAACTTTTTAAAATTTCGAACAATATCACCTTCTTTGATGTTAATGGGATCGGGAATAGGGACGCTGATTCCGTTGGTAGCGGCAACTTGTTGCGATGTGGATAAAACGGATTCTACGCTTTTTAATCTCGTCGAAAATTGATCTTGCTGTGATGTCGCTAAATTTGACTCTAGGCTTTGCAATCTGGCTGAAAATTGTTCGATGCTTTTTTTGATATCTTCTTCCATTTTAGATCGCGTTATTGGCATATCTTTTACATTAGTTTAAAAATTGTAATATTTGTTGGAAATTCACTGTTAGAGTTTAATTGTAACACGTGTTTTTTGTTCGTTGTTCTAAATCAATGTCACACACACTATAATTATAGGATTTTGTTCGTTCTTCTATAGAAAATTCACTTTTAACTTGTCGTTTATTGTACTTATTTTTACACCTGACACCATGTTTTATGTTGTATATTGTTTTAAATTAAAATACTAAGGATTCGTAAATTCATTATAATATATTAAGTAAATTATAAGGTTATAACAATACAGGTAGGGATCTTTACACGTCCGAGTTATAATATCGACTGAGTGGTCGATCGAATGAGAGAGGTTCATACATATACATATAACAAAAATATAAACGAATCAGATTTCTTTAATGTGACGAAATGTGGCGTAAACCTTTATGAACGTCTACCTTATCATAACGAATAATTACGTTATGGCAATGAAAATAAGTCAACGAATGTGATTCGTTAATAATAGGAAAGATAATTTTTTCAGTGCAAGCGCAAAAATCATTTCATTCTCCATTATTCGTAAATTTCCTGAACAAATCTATTTAGAAAGACGTTCGCAGGTCACTCGTACTTAGTCCTAACTATAACAAAGGAAATAAAACTGGTTTGAATTTCTTAGAATCATATCTCAGTTGATTATGTGATGTTACAAAACATAATAAAATTAGGCATACGTATTTTTCGAACTTCACGGCTTCCTAAAGAAAAATCTCAGAATTTTTTATTGTTTATAGTTCAAACTGAATTCCGACGACATTATTACATTATAAATAGGAAAATTTTAAAAGAATTACATATTTACACTTTTTACCTTTAGGAAAAAATGGGGTGGAAATCTATAGGTCTGGCCAAACCTATTGAGTATCAAAAAGCACTATAAATCGAAATTCGTTAAAAACATGCTCAAATCTTCAAAAGATTTTTTCGAATTTTTTAAAAATGCTTCTAAACATATTATTTTAGGATATCATGAAATATGAAGTCGCTGCGATTTCATCTTCTATACTTTTTTGACCGAAAGATAGTGCCAAAGGTCTGGCCAGACCTTTGTGCCGACAGAAGGGTTAAATTGATTCTCATTCGAAGTACGTATTGCGTTCCGAAGATTCTATACGAAAAGAGGAGAGAGACTGAGACTGCAAGATCGTACACTAAATGCTCGTACTTTTCAGGCCCGACGTCCGATGTCCACGTGGCATTATCTAATACGCTTTGATATCAAATTCTATGAAATACCGCGGTTTACTTAATCTTTCGAATCTGAAATCTTTCTAGTAGTTTGACCCTAAGGTGTTGTTTTCGCGATGGTATTAAAATCCAAATGTAATGATTTCCGTGCGAGTTAAATGTAATCGGGGGAAAAATGGGATTGACAATTTAAACCTTAATTGTTGTTTTCGATTTAAATAACATTCTCCAAAGAGCTCAGCCAGATAGATTATTTAGTACAAGGAACAGAGTAGCGATAGTTTCTCTTTATACTTTTTGTCAGATATATAGTCTAGTCATTACGAGATTTGAAATGGCGAAATGTGGTGGACGACAGTTTTTTTTTGTGGAAAACCCCTGACTTTGTTCCGCAACTGAATTTTGGTGGGAAGATTTTTGCTCAGAGTCCCAAATAAAAAACAACATAAGAAACCAAAAAAAATGTCCCTCCACATTTCGAAATCTCCAGTTTTTCCCCTGGTTATTGAACTAAGTTGTTAGTATAAAAACATATCCTACTGACGAAAAGCTGCGCATTACTGGAATAATCCGCAAGGTGATACGTTCTTAATGTCTAAATAATGCAAGTCTGAGCAAACTCACTCCATAGTACCTTAGCATTGGTAATTTCACGGGTTACCTACGTCTAAATGAGATGCTGAGTTCATTTAGACGTAGGTGATGACGAAAAATGCCTCTATAAAGATAGAACCAGGCTATACCAAGCAGACTCTGCGAGTAAACCAAATATGTAATGTGGAATGCTATGGGCGATTGCCCAGCTGAGACTCCGGTTTCTTGAAAATGTATCTAGTTTGCGGTGATGCGGTTCCATGGGATTGGTTTAGGCCAGTGGCGGCTCGTGGCTCCAAAAGTAGGTGAAGTGACCATTAATAACAAGGATCAATATAATGTAAATTATATTCTCAAACCTTTTGTTTTACAAAGGCATGATACTATCTTTGTCATTTCATTGACTTGCATAACTCAACTGAACAAATTTGTACATCCAAAACAATTTATCAATTTCCAAATTATCCACAAATAAAATTCTGCATCAACTAAAACACAAGAGAAATCGCAAACAATCACCTCATACGATACGGAAGTGAAGATGAGCCAAAAATCTATTCACTTGCTAAGAAAATCCAGTGTATACACATTTCGTGCTAAATACAACAGAAATTTTGCTGTGCAAGGGCACATAATTTGAAGTAGAAAAATTTCGGTTTGTGTTATACAAAATATGCATTTTATGTACATTTTGATTATGGTTTTTCATTGATGATTTATTGAGGAGTTGTTTATTGTTAGAAGCTACTTTTTAATATTTTTAAAATAATAGTATATATTAGAGGAAATTTTCAATTATATTTTGTAGTGAAGGGGCTCTTCACCTACTTCACCTGAAGAGCTGCCACTGGTTTAGGCTTCAAAACAATAACATAGTGGCTTCCTTTGGGTGGCTTGCTTCTTTTAATAAAATCGAATATTGAACATATAAAAAAATATCAGCAAAAAAGTTGCTTTTATCATGAACCGAAACAAAATGTCTATCGGTTACTGAATATCTAAAAAGTGAAACGTTTGGGGAGTAATTCGAATTTCGAAATAATGTAACACACAACAACACTGAATCTAATACATACTTTGATGTCAGTTTTTTTTCGTTGCTATAACCCTGGAAATTATAACATTGTCACCCTTTGTCACTAGCAATTCAAAAGGAAATCTCTACCCGCTGGTTTGTTACCATTCATTTACCAGTGTTTTCATTTTTTTCACGAAACATGAGTTTCATTTTCCAGATTTCTTACATAGTTTTATTTTTGTGAAACGCTGGTCAAAATGCCGCCCCGAAATTTGGCGCCCCGGGGGACCGCTCGGAACGCCCCGCTGACCGAAAAGTTTAGTCTCGGCGGCATAAAAAAAGTACAATACTACGACGTGCAAGTTTCTGCGTACACAAAATTGAATGTTTTATCACTATCATAGATTCTGCAGCTGACTGCGTATTTTTTTATGCAAGCTTATAAAAATGAATGTATTTATAAGAACAGTCACCCAGGAGTCTATCAAATAAATTTTCTTTATATTTTCGGATGTGAGCTCCCCTTTAGCTTGGGGGCCCCTGTTCCGCTGAACACGTTACGCCACTGCCTCGTAGTATACATTTTTGAAATTTGATAATTTAAGCAAACAGGTAATGGTAAAATAGAGCTCAACCATTTTATGCTCTGTTACGATATTCTAAAAAAAAATTGATTATAGAAAAGCCCTTGCAGCAATGGTTTAATTTTTATACATATATGTATGTCATCCTTCACTGCACGAATTTCATCTACTTTACCTTGTCTTAAACTATACATTTCGAACACCGCTAGGTATAAAATAGTGCACATACACACCTATACCTAAATGTATACGGCACAAGAAAATCGTCTATCTGCTTTTCGCCATTCGTCGGTAAAATTCACAAGCCGTAGCCAGAAAAGGGGTTATCGCGAACTCTACATGCGCCACAACTTGCATAATTAATCCGATTTATAAACGTCGTTATCCTTTTTTGGAAAGTTCTTCTTCTTCTTTCTCGATTCGGTTCTCATTCCCTATCATCTCTCTGTCTGTTGCTTGTTCACGTTGTTAGTTATATTGCACTATTTCGTGTTTTTTCGGTTTTCTGTCCAACTCTTGCCGTACTGAGACAATGGGATGGATTACGTTGTTATTCAGTCGCGTATAAATAACAATGAAATTCATCGGTTTTGTAGTAGATAGCTGGCACGAAATGGAAATTCCAGAAAACAGTAGTTTGTAGGGTTCACGGAAGTAAAAGCTAACAAAAATATAATATGTTCAGAATGAGACAAATTGAAACGATGTTCTTAGTCTGGTATATAAATTTAAATTTCTAAATTCATTCCCATTCGCTACATTTTTCTCACAAACACTAAACACACCTTTATAAGAGCATGATACCAGAAACTAATATAACGACAAGCCCACAACCAATCAATAATGTATTTCGCCCGCACTATAAACAGTCTCTCAGGTATAATATAAGATAAGCTCTGCAACAAGAGACCAATTAAAATGCACTTTAGATAAAGAGCGAACGACAGGCTGTAGGTCGCACATGAACTGATATAATTTTCTTCGAGTTTAAAGTTTAAATTAAAAAATACCACACTTAATAGATCAAATCCTTCTATTAGCCGTGATTCTACAAAATATATAAATGAACACAATCTCCTCACAAACTAAATAATTTTCTAAAATAAAACACGTGATCTCCCTGAATTAAATACCAAAATACATTATTATTTTTTTACGCGCTGGACAACAATAAATAAATTATAGGATCGGCATAAACTAATGCCCAAAACGCATAATTTAAATCCAGACAATGATCCCCCAAATCATAATCCCCATTATTAAAACCGCAAAAAACATTATTACCAAACTCAATAATTTCCTAAAATATCAAAGTTTACCGGATATAGTTGATACAGCCTTCTTGGCTTTCCGAAAATTGTTTTATTACGAAAATGTTCAGGACATCAAAATCTACTTTTCTACAATTCACTGTTTTTTTTGTGTGAGATACATAAGCGAGTGACTTGATTGCAACTACAGTCTACGATTGATGAAAGACTCCCCGTTGCATCATCCCGATGTAGGATTTTAATTATAATAGTTTCGCAAGCATAATCCTCTGATAGTCGTAACGAACAATTAGAGTCCGCTGTTTTGATCAGCAACTGGAATAACGGTAAATCGCTGTGAAAAAGGAAATTAAGGAAAATTAAACATTAATCCTTTCTCAATTTGATTGATATTGAAGGCAATCGATGTGTCGATGATGCCTCCAATATCAATCAACTTGAGAAAGGATTAATGTTTAATTTTCCAATGGAGAAATCGTTGACAAAAAATATGATAACCCGCACAAAAGTAGTACTTTGTTGTGGGTAATCAACTTTTTAAAGATCCCAGCACAATGTTTGGAGAATAGATTTGACGAATTTACATCGCAGTAATTTTTGGTTAATTTAAAGGTGATCCAAAGATTTTTGTTTGTTAAATTTTAAATACCTTGCATCACCCGTACTTCAAATAAAACCCTAATCGCAATATTTTACAAATGTTCCTATAATCATAAATTTATTATCGACTGCGCTTGGCTTCGAAAACTGATGAATAATTGACTGAAACTTCTCTCTGTCAGCTTGCAACCAATTTGAAAACAGTAGCCTGACTTTCATTGGTCGTCATTCTTATTAATTCTACGACACCTCGTTGACTTGTCGACGCTTCTATATGTATACAGCTTATACAGTCCACATGCATTCTACTACTTATTGCAAATGTTCAAGTTTCCTCTTTTGCCTGCACAATCACCAAAGTTGCTATCCATTTTCCAAGACATTTTCTATTCAACTGTACTATACCTACATTGGCCCTTAATGGCCCATTAGCTTCCTAAGCGCACACATATGTCCCCGTAGAGCTGGGGAGCCCGAAAAAAAATGAATGGTTTTGTATAGCCAGTAAAACTAGTTTGCCCTCTAGCTATGTTATATGGTCGGACACGCCAACTGCAATATTAAGGACATGCCCGTATACACACACACACACAAACTTTCTGACAACCAGCATAAAAAAAGCTCAAACATTGAATATTGGAAACATTTATATACTCTGCCAGGAACGGGAACATTATGCACATTTATCTGCCTCAAAGGGAAAACCTGTCAGTGCGCATATTTATACACCTCTTCTCGACGATGCAGAGATGTCGCCTTAATGGTGCGGACATGTGTGGACTTGACCGCACGATGTATATACGAATGTAGTTAAAAAGAAGCAACCAGAAAAATCAAAAAACACTACACAAAAATACGAAAAGTGTAAAAAAAAAGCCACATAGGACCAACGAATAAGATTGTCCCGGAACGAATATCGCGAGACTATGGTCTGAGGACATTCTGCAACAGCAAACACATCATTAAGTATAAAATTCTTAAAATGGAATTTTAAATCATTATAAAACGAAACGATGGACGACAACGACGACGAGAAGAATTGCTTGCACTTCATTTCTTCTATTTCTTGCAAAAGATATGGAAACGCGACATGATGGTTAGCGACTTGTCGCTGCTGTAACTATCTACATAGTACTCGCTATACCTGCAGGTATTTTCATATAGGGAGATAGTTGAATCTTCTTTCCATAAAGGAGGTTCCGCATCGTTCAGCATTTATTCGCATCGGACAAAAAAGGAAGCAGAATATGTTAGCTGTTTCGTGAGGAGTCTCGCGTTGCAGATATACGCGAGTACACAACATGCAGTACATTTTCAACGGCGACAACTTTGTCGATTACAACCCAAGGCTCCTGCTTAGGTTTTCTATAGTAAAGTAGGTACACCCTGCTGGCGATGTTGTTGCTGTTTCCTGCTTCTTGCGGTTCGCGGTAACTATACCACCATGCCATTCAGGCATTCAGAAAGTTAGTTTTTCGTCGAAAGTCAGCTTATCGTGATTCGCATATTTCCATTTCGAGTGTGGATGTTCTATGCTCAAGTCCATGTTGTGTACTGTTTTCTTTATTTTTTTTTGCATTGGCATGCTTCTGGGTTAGTTTTTTGTATAGGTTACTATCCCTGGATGGGTGCTAATGCTAAAATGCATCTAACTCTGCTTGACAATAGGTGAAATAGGTGCGACAGTTGGAATAAGGATATACTTTGATCAAGATTGGCCTTTTACTGCGGCCACAAGTGCCATATCATGAAGTTGCAGGAAAAACTTTTTTTTTAAATATTAAGGACAAACTGACAAAATCGTTTTAGAGACAAATTTTTTTAACATATGTGCCTTTGACTTTTACTCCTCGTCCCCTTTTGAATGCAGCTACTATATTCAGGCCAACTTTCATGTCTGCATTTCACCATTTTCGATTGGTGACACAACGACATCGGGCGCTGTATTTCTCTTCAATGTTATTCCTTTTTTTTTCGTGCAGCAACCATTCGTCGTCACGAGGCAAAGAGGGATGCCGGACAAGCCTTTTCATTATTCATTTCGTGCAAGTTTTTTGTTGAGATTTTCCATTCGTATATCTATATGGACATTGGCACAACTGTATGCCGCGATACAGAGATATTCTATACCATGTGAATGTCGAAACCCAGTAGTTGTCGTCACATTTCCATTTTCCAAAGACGACAACGACAATGTATACTGCGACGGGCGATTTGATAACAAAAAAACCCAACTAACATAACATTCACAAGCGAAGAGGACTATGATGATGATAAAGTGAACCATGCCTTTTTTCGATGACTTCTTAAAACTCTTTTGCGATATAGTAAAGTAGAAGTATGGGCCTGCTATCGTACTATGCTTCCCAGCCAGTTCGCCGAAAGAAAAATGGCTTGAGCAGTTCCTTATGTATCTACCGGGGGTCTCTTCTGTCTGTTTTTGTTTTTCCTCTGTATATCTTATAGCTTACTTTAAGCATCTTTCTGTTGATGCTATGGCTGTATCGTTAGGACCTAGCAGCGGCTTGAAACGAATCTCGCAAACGATTGAGAAATGAAGGAAGTCGTGTGTGTTGTTAAGGTTTTTTCACTTAATTCCTCTTCTTCGATGGGCTCTCGAAAAAAAAAAGAAGAATCGATGGTCCCGGCGGACGAAACAACATACACACTCATACAAACTATAAGACCCGGGCCCCGCGTGTTTATATGTCAACAATATATACTTTACCGAGTCGTGTACAGAATAATTCAAGTCCAAACCATCTTCGGCAATATATATACATCGTTTCGTCGACGAAAAAAGATAGATAGGACTCGCGCGTTCGATCTTAGTTTGCCTCTTTTATGCTATAACGTGTAGATGTTTTTTATGAGCCTTTCTTCGACGTTACTCTTATAACATGCGCCGCGCGCCTTAAAGTGCACAACTATCCGTTTGCACATATGTTCGTCCCGCAAAGATGAGGCAAAGAATATTGGCCCAAGGTTTCCCTTTAGGATGAAACGAATACCTTATATAGGTTTTTGCCGAGAGTATAGTATATTGAGCGAGATCGAGATCAAATCAACGTGCATTGATCAAATTTAGTGTGCAAACGAACGAAATTGTCTTTCTTTATTTTAATGATTTCATATATGCTCGGGACAATGGATTCGATCGGTGTCCATAATGCATTTTCTAAACGAGCGAAAGATATAAGTCGTTGAACCAGCACTGACCTTGTTATAGTTCAGTTGCGGTGAAATAATTTAAGACCAAGTCAGTCTGTGCCGCAATTGAATAGATGCATCTTGCGCGAAAAACGTGAACACGTTTAGAAAGGATGTTTTTGAGCACAACATGTATAGCAATATAAGCGCTGACAGTTTATATTGAAACTTTTCAATCTGATAATAAATGTTTCATATGGGGTGCTAGATAGGTAGGTATGGTGAGTTGATTTTTTTTACTCTTGATTTTAGTTATCAATTCAAAACACTCTGCTTACGCAAATCATATTCAAAGCATTTTTTTCGAAAGGATTTTCATCTTCTTGCCGGGGGTTTTGCCGTTTCAGCATTTTTGCGCGGCGCATTATCACTTGGAAAACGTCTTATGTGTGTCGTGCTACTTTTGTGGGTGCCGCTATACGTTACGTACGTATTTAAAACGGGCGTACAACCGTATTTGCGAGAAAACCATTCATATCCTATTTTGAATACATTTTCTCTTTCTGAAGGAGTTTCTTTTCATGGACTTAGTCTTTTTTCGTTTGGGTTTCTGTAAACAGTTTCTTCTTCCTTTAGCTCGTCTTTTGTTGGTGGATAAACTTTCGAAAAGTACCTAAGTGTATCCATTGCAAATCTTTTCAGGGCAAATGGAGAATTTCTCTATGTAAATTTCAATGCATAGCATAGTCGCAAAAGGAGGACTTTGGTTTATAGAAGCTGACATTTTAAAAGGATCTATAGTGGCTGGAAGAAAAATGACTGAGAATATGGTGATTTCATTTTTTCAACGGGCGAATTGAGTTGGATAAGTAAATTAACCACGAGGAACTTTAAGAAAGTGTACCACATTTGTGCGGTTACTACTACCGAACATCTCCCGCCACTCCAGTGCCATTAAATAAAAACCGCGGAATCATCATATCAACCTTAACAAATCTCAAAAGTGCTGAAGGACCACCGGGATTCAAGAAAACATGAAACAAAAAAATCCATAATTAAATACAAGGATTTCAACGCATTGGTCTCGGCGGCAGTGTTGCCAATTTAGCCGTTTTCCGGCCAAATTTAGCCAGAAACCGTGCTGTTTAGCCGGAAGAAATTTATAATTCCGGCCGGCCGGATTTTTAGCCGGAATTGATTTTCTTCTGCCGTTTTTCCGGCTAAAATTATTTTATGATTTTTTTTTTTACTTTTAAACTAGAACCAATTTTCCAATATTCACAAACAGATTGTACAAGGGTGGTCTCAACATCGTATTATTACAAAGACCAAAAAAGCTAGAGTACCACTAGGGAAACAGCATCGAAACTTTTAGCGCGATTCATAAATATGGATAATATCGCCAGAACTTTGTAGTGTTCAACACTAACGTTGTGCAAGTAGCTTGCCCAGTAAACAACAAAAATTACATTTAAGTGTGTATATATTTCGGGGGCAACTTACCCCCTTCTTCAGCACAAAAGCTAAGTGCTGAAGAAGGTAAGTTGCCCCCGAAATATTTACTCACTTAAATCTTATTTTTGTAGTCTACTGGACAAGCTACTTGTACAACGTCTGACGTCTGACATTATATTTTGTTTCTGCGTTTGTAGCAACAAATTTATCAAAAAGCTATACATTTTCCCGCCAAGCTCAAATTTGGAACATCAATTTCGTATCTTTGGAGCATCAAATTCGTAATTGCGGAACATCAACATCAATTTCCTAACTATAGAAAATAAAATAAAATTTGGAGGGCTCAAATTCGAAAATGAATAACAAGCTTGACACACATATTTTCGAATGACGAAAATTCATCATTAGCACGAGTTCCAAATTACGCATTTGGACCATAATTAGCTCAATAATGGCTGGGGACGCCATCTGTTGTAAAATTGAAAAAACAAGAATGTTTACAAAAATATTCAATTTGTTATCAATCTTTACACATTTCTATTCAAATTCTTTAAGAAAACTGTGTCCTCAAATTATTGAACTGAATATTCATCAAAATATCGCAATTATGAGGGATATTTTCACCATTTTCACCGTCAAAAGTAAATGACGAAAGCATTTGTGTCACTCCAATTTCGAACTTTCATCATCATGATTTATTATCGTCATGATGATATGGATATGTGCCTTGGGCCTAAAATGGTTAAATTTTAATCAAAGTATAAGATTGTTCAGGTGCGATGATGGTATAATCCATACATAAATGCGGTTGTCCTTGCCCATAGTTACGCATTTGACGTTCCTTTTACGAATTTTTTGTTCCACAATTTCGAACCTAATGTGGTTATGGACTTGACTGGGAAATTGTACCTGTATGTATACAACAATTTTAACTAGTTGAGCTATCTAACTCCAAACAAAGTAAATTTTGACTTTAATGCCAGCGATTGGAGCATATCTATATATATAAAAATACCGGCGTACAGAGGGCTGCGCCCGCAATACGAGGGTTTTTTAGATTTTGAATACATACATAGTGAATCATTTTGCACATATATTTTATAGGTAATAAATAAGAATTATGCACAATGTTAATGAAATGCTTATCGTTAGTGTTACAGAATGAAAGGCGTTAGCCTTTCATTCTGGAACGCGTTTATTTAGACCAATCCAAAAATAGATTTACGATAATAAATATACCCATCGAGTTCTTTGATTTGATAAAAACTAAAAAATTCAAATTTTCAAATCTCCGGGACACCCTTTTTGTTTTGTCCTACCAACGTCTAAGTATTTCGTGCTAAAGACTGTTACGATTCTACACATTCCAACCAAATTTCGTTATGATCGGTTAGTGAACAAATTTGTAAATATCCGGGACACCCTGTTATCTTGGTCCTACCAATTTTTAAGTATTTCATGCCAAAGACTGTTACCATTCTACACATTCCTACCAAATTTCATGACGATCCGTTAAGCCGTTCGCGAGTTATTTAGTGAACAAATTTTCAAATGTCCGGGACACCCTGTAATTTTTGTTCTACCAACTTTTAAGTATTTCGTGCCAAAGACTGTTACCATTCTACACATTCCTACCAAATTTCATGACGATCCGTTAAGCCGTTCGCGAGTTATTTAGTGAACAAATTTTCAAATGTCCGGGACACCCTGTAATTTTTGTTCTACCAACTTTTAAGTATTTCGTGCCAAAGACTGTTACCATTCTACACATTCCTACCAAATTTCATGACGATCCGTTAAACCGTTCGCGAGTTATTTAGTGAACAAATTTTCAAATGTCCGGGACACCCTGTAATTTTTGTTCTACCAACTTTTAAGTATTTCGTGCCAAAGACTGTTACCATTCTACACATTCTTACCAAATTTCATGACGATCGGTTAAGCCGTTCGCGAGTTATTTAGTGAACAGACGGACGGACAGACGGACAGACGGACAGACGGACGGACAAAATCGATTTCATAAGGGTTTTTTTGAAAAATCTAAAAAACCCTAAAAATGGACGTGTATTTGTGTCTGTTGCCAGTAAACTTCTAAACCACTGGACCGATTTGGATGATTCTTTTTTTGTTTTATTTGTCTTACATTGGAGAAGGTTTATGGACCAAAATTTTTTTGAAAATATCAAAGGAAGTTGTGGTAAATATCGAAATTCCATTTTGTGTGAGAGCAAGTGATTAAACCTACTCGATTCATACGCTTTAAATTTTTATACGTGTACTAAATGAAATCGAACCGGCTTAAGGATATGATAGAAATATGATGAAATGACGTAGTGTAATGGAGCCATAGTTATCCAGAAAAGTTTTAACTGTACTAGAAGTGGTTACATCAACTGTTAAATGCATAAACAACACTGCTTAACACTATTGAGCAACTCTGTCGAAAATTTGTAGTAGGGTAGGCTACCATGGAACACTTGATAACGTGACTTCCAGTATAGGAAAAACTCTTAGGATTATCCTGACGATAAACTGCTTCGTTTTATACAGAAGATAGGACACATATCGGATTTTTGTTTGTTTGTTTAATCCATCTTACGCTGAAGAAGGTTTACAGACTGAGAAAATTTTGAAAGTCTCAAACGAAGTGGCGGTAAATTCCATTTTGTATGTATGGAATATTTTGTTGTCATTGGGTAATGTGACTACGTTTTTGCGAACATTTATCCTGGATGTTGGTCACAGCAATTTCATAATCAGCTACTACTTCGGAAATCCGTTGATACGAGTATATCCGCAATTTTTTAGCGGAGCGACACGGTTGAGGTGTTGCCGAACTCACGACAAAATTACCTAAAAGGTCATCGGACCCTCTTCCCGATCCCAATAAATTCAAAATCGCTCATAAAGTTAAATTAGTGTAAAGTTGTGAGTCAAACGAACAACGCGAGCGAAGCGAGCACTAGATAAGAGAGCGAGCGAAGCGAGCTCTCTCAGCTAGTATGTAATAAAACTAAGAAATCTGCCTAAAGCATATTTTACGGGTAGTACTCCAGAAAAAAAAATAAAATTATTAAAATCAGTTTTTTAACATATTTTTTTCGTAATGTGACTGTTTTGTATGATTTAGCCAGTTTTTTGGCCGTTTTTCTCGCTGAAATTTATTGAGCCGGATATTTAGCCGTTTTTGAAAAAAATGTAGCCGGTTTTCCGGCTAAATTTAGCCGTTTTCTAAATTTCCAGTTGGCAACACTGCTCGGCGATGACACGATCCAAGATAGAGCTGCCTGTAGAAATATGCTGAGAAATTATCGCCAAAACGGGCGATGTGCCTACACCGCAGGTCGAGCAACGCGGAACCATGGAGCGGTATAAAGAACGAGGCAAGGAAGAAGAAGAAGTGTATACAATGTATCCACTGTGATGTATACAGACACACGACCTTGAAATAAACAATGTCATGATCACCACGATCCAATTAATAAACACACGGTCGAAATAGTAAACATGTACCCATAGTGTACACACTTCATAAGTTGCTCGTAATTCATTCACTAGACTGTAAGATGATATGCAACGAATTTGCACCTGCCTGGATGCCTTTCTGCAGTCTGGACTCGTGGGAATCTTTTTTATTGCAGACTGCAAGAAAATGCTTGTTCAGCAAAAGTACAAAGTGCAATTCTCACATGTACTTTTGTTGTTGTAAAATAGGTTAAGAGTAGGTTTAATTTTTGTATAAATAGCGTAAGATTTGTAAAATAAAATTAGTGTCTAACAAACATCATTTTGGCGGACCTCGCCTTGTCTCCGTTTAATCTGCAGTAACCATACTGCTTGTCGTATATCGGGGGAACAAATGGTTAGTATGTGCAGTGCCAACTGCTCGCCCTTATTTTGGCAGAACATTGGTATCAACAGCAGTTTTCACTGCTAACAAATATTTCGGCAGCAAGTGCCTAGCTATGAGCGGGAACGGCTGCTCACACAAATTTCCGTTCAATTTTTAATACTTCTCTCTCTCTCTCTCTCTCTTCCATTTTTGCAATCCCAACGTTTTTACACAGCTACCTAAAACAAAAAATTGTGTAGTTTTGAAGAAAATTAGTTTGATTGTTACATTGAACCTATAAGTCGGGATATTTCGGATTTAATTACTTTGACCAGCCCTTTTTGTAGTAGCCCAAGATAATAATTGATTTGACTTGTTATTTAATTGCTGTGAACATAAATTTTACCAGTGAAATACCATATATTTATTCCTATTCATTCCAACGTGTGTCAAACTACCCTCATTACATCACCTTAAACATACAAATAGCTTGCATGCATACAATGAAAAATACCATCGAACGAAATTATGTCATATCTGGTTCCAAATTGACAATAAGACAATGAAGAACGTTCTATAAATTTTAGTGGCTTATTCTTCCATATGGTATATGCATACCCCCAAAAATAGATAATCCAATTCACATAAGAATCATATCATATCAAAAGTTTTTTACATCACGTGACTCGATCCCATAAAACCATATTACAACTTCCTCCTTCTTTCAAATATATACTAGTAGCTAGGAACATCCCTTGTCCCAATCGCAAATCCCCAAAATTAGAACGGTGTCATTGATTTCCCTTTTGTTTAAATAAAAGTCGAGTCCTTTTTATGTTTTATAGTTCACTTGCTCCTGTATAGGTATACCTGTTGTAGCGTGGGTATAGGCATAGGTACAGAAGCTAAACAGTTGGTGGCATATTATTATGCACAAAACATTTCCCTTCGCATTGACAGTTTATCATTTGCGTTTAGACATTTTATCGTAACGGTGTGTTCTTTATTTTCGGTGTTTGTCACTTTACCAAATGCATACCGGCCTCCGTTTCATGCTGACTGGCAGCCGTTTCGGTCGTGTTGTTTGTGTATACAACCTAAATCATAAAACAATTTCACCCGTAGGACAATATACCTCAAAATCGAACAGAAAATACAATACAGTCATTTGCATGCCTCTAAATTGCATAATCAACCGTAGGCAAAACAGAGCAAAACAGAAACAGAGAAAGGAACACGGTTTTGACATTCGGAAAAAACTGGAATTGTTTCATCTGCTTGCGAAAATTCGCACAGGTTGTTGTTTGTTGTTCGTATGAGTTATGAAATATGAAAAATGCACAAAAAGGATCGACTTTCTCTTTTTAATGTGAAATGCGCATTCGACTTTCACCGAACCTTTTTGTATCTTTTTTAAAGATTTTTGTCAATTTGGCGAGGTGGGTAGTTTTTTTTTTCAAAATCTTTTATTTTTGAAATATTTTTGGGACTATTGTTCGTCAATGTGAAAGTTATGGGTTATCCGTGAGAGTAATAAAATATGAATTCATATTTTATTGCACACACACATTTTTGTGCTGGTGCTGTCCGGCTATTAGCGTTTTGATTTTTTAACCATAGGGATGGTTTGAGGTCATAAGTCAAAAAAGACTGTCAAGGTTGCATCAAGGATGCAGTTTCTTTTTTAAATTATTTTTTTTTTTAACTATGTGTGACGTTTTTTTTTGTGGAAACCGGAAAGGATGGAAATTCGAAGGTTAATTTTGACCGTTTTGAAACATAGTGACATTCGCGAAAATAATTTTGTGAAAATTGTTTTCAAACATAATATCCGCACACATGTTACATGTTGAAACCAAATGTTTATACATTTCATATAAGTACTGTGACCAATATTGATGAAGGCTATTATTTTATGGTAATGACATGGCATGAGTGTCCTTTTGTCTTCCAAAAACCAGGTGATTATTTTTTGTTCGTGTTTTCAATTTTAAATAATTATGTGTTGATGTGTTGTGTTCGTCTTCTTATTTTAATAAAGTATTGTGAGCAAAATTAGCATGTTAAAAACAAATGTGTTAGAAAAAAAAAATTTACTCGTAAAATTAGATGTAGTAATTCTTTTTGTGTCAATTTCTTTAAAAAAAGGAATAAAACGTCTACCTTCTGTAAAAATGTGCATGTTTTCGCATAAATGTCTCGTATTTAAATAAATTATAAGTAGATACAATCCCTATACATATTGAATGTCGCTTAAGCCTCCGCTTTAATGTAAAATTGTATTGCTACTCAATTTGTTTATTAAATATTTTCTTTCTCTATTTTTTCAGGTAAGGATCATATCATATTGTACAATCATAGAATATTATTCAAATATCATTACCTATGATTATGGTGAATGTAAGTACAGCCTTCATACAAAAAATCAAATAAGGGAGTTAAGATTAAAAAACGCATTTCGACCTAGGATTTTTCAATACAAAATGTTTATGATTTCTTACTTTATATTAACGACAGGATCTACCTTGTAGCTAAGAGTTAATGACTGAGATTCGGAAAAAATCGATTCAAAAAAAAAACCTCATCGAAAATGACAGTCAATTATAAAATCAAAAACTTTTTGATTAAGCTTCTTCCGCTCTGAACAATGATATCCACCGTGCAATTTTTTGACTCCATTGGAATTTATCTTCAATCGGAAAACTTTCAAAAACTCTTCTGATATATTTTCATTCACAACCGCATCTTTCATCTAACCGCGAAAACGATATCTCTTATACGGTATAGTCCGCAGTTCTTTCTATTATCACAAGGATTCATAATTCGTCGCCAGGCTTGGCACTGATGCTTTTATTTTCGTCGTGCAGCCACGAAAGAAGTTCTTTATTCTTTCGCGTAGAAAAGGAAGAAAAGAAAAAGCTCGACACGGCGCGCGGCGTGTGCGGTGAGTCAAAATTCAAAAGATATAGATACTGTGTGTAAAACTATCCTTCGTTTATTAGAAACAGAGAGACAAAGAGGACATAATTCACCCAAGTGAATTACAACGCGACGACGACACATATAGCGGCAACAACAAGGACGATGAAAACGATCAATGGTATCATGGGTATGGGCATACCCACTTTAGTATGGTTTGAGATTTTTCGGGACGATTTCTAGAATAACATTCAGCAAACGCCCATCGTCTCTCATTAAGTTGCCTATACACGCTGTTGCAGATGCTGCTGCTGAGAGCAAACAGTCCTTGTGTTAAGATACACACAATGGCAAACACCCATATATTTAGGCTCCTCATCTTCAAGTGTTCGAAGAATCGTTTCTCGCTAACCTCGCGCAGCAGGTTCATGTTTTCTCTCTAATTTTCTGCATGATGACAAATAATTCAACCCTCGGGCGTTAGGCGGGAACATAATTACTTTATAAGTTCATTATAAAAATACATAAATCTATAAAATACCTTGAATTCTTCTTGTGAGCTCCCCTGGTTACAGTTGAGAAGGGGGTACTAACGAACGAGTCCTTTTTACCAGTTGACTTAGCTGTGCTGTCTTCGCGCGTGGAGCCTGCACACTGAACCGGGTCGCCATCATGTCTTTCTTAGACTGTATGTACACACACAAAAGGGGCTTATTTCTCGCTTCTCAGGGTGTATAGTAACATACAAGCATCGATAAATTATTATTTTCGCTACCCACGCGGTAATACAGCATTCCCGTAATAGTAGCACGGTATATGGCAACAACTTTTGTGCTTTTGCTATAAACTTTAGCGCACCGGAGGACACCCCTTTTGTTAGTTGTATCAAAAGAACTGCTTGCACCCGTAATATATGTACTCTGTATTATATTACAAAACTTCTTGTCGTGTATAACTTTAAAACATCACTATACAGCAAAGGAATGGACCGAAAAGAATAAAAGGGTTCACCCTGCACTATACGGACGAACCAAAAGGCAAAGCGTGCGTGTGAGAAAGGGTTGGGTAGCTAAAAGGAAGTTTATGTAGTAACATGATGACGTTGTCTAATGAGAAATTAAGAAAGTACAATCACATGTATTGCATTGAACCCTTTTTCAAGTGAAAAGGACGAAATGCCACTTTACCGTACAATTAAAAGACTGAATTTCATTCGATTCACTTTCACCATTTCTCATTTTTAAACAACACTATGGTGAGACAATTCATCTTGTGCTGAACGTGAAAGGTTGGAAAAATTTCCCGTTAATGGAGGAGGTTGATGGTAAGGTTGGTTGGCCACCATCGCCGCCGGGACAATATGTCGTAGGGTTCGTGATACCCAGTGTATTTCAGGCGGGGGGTCAATTTGTTACATGTAGCAGGTTGTCATGCTGGGCAATTTGTCTACGAGATTAAATTTTGTATCATAGTCATGGTGTTTTTCGTGTCTCTTCCGGCAGAGCTAATTACAAATCATTGGGCTATGAATTTTAGGTAAATATATACGGGTAGATTGAAAATCTATTTTTTTTCGGTACTGCATCCGTATACTTACATGGTGTTTATGACAAAATTAAAGCAATAGAAAACGATTTATGTTTTTAATACACAGAAAGAATTGATGAGTAAAAAATACCTAAAAAGTAGGCAATCCACCTAAAAAGAATGATTGATTTTCAGCCTCAATCTTATTAGGCAATGCACCTAAATCGAAATGGCTAATAAATTAATTTCCACATGTAGTCAAATTAGCGATTATGTTTCGGTGAAAACACGATTTTGGAAAATCTCACCGAAATTAGTTTAGGCGTTTTGATGAGCACAAATAGTCAAAAAGAGAATGTAATTGGGTGAGATTGCTACAGTGTTATAGTATATCTGCCTATACTCAGTAGCTGAATTTTCTATATTTCTATATTGTTGGTAGTCAAAATTGATTGAATTCAACTTTTCTGAATTCAACTATCCTGAAAAGTTATATTCCTTTCAATAAGCATTATATAAATTTTCATATACGTTTATTGAAAGAACAATTATTACAAAGCGTCTAAATCTCAAACATGAGAAAACTAGGAAATTATTACTTGTGCTTTAATGTTGTTTATACCTTTCGCTCGAAAATTATTTTTTTTTGGAAAAATTTCCCATACGTCGCACAACTTTGATTTTGTATTTGTCTGCTTCAATCTGTTGAAATAAAATATACCATTAATTATATTCTCAGGGATTTTGTTTATAAGCATGAATCTATGAGCAAAAAAAGACTTACGAAAGTTCCAATAAATTTGGATGTGCCAGTCAAGCTCTCTCCCTCTTGGAAAAATCAGATTAGTTAACGCTTATAATGGAGCCGTGTGAAGTTGTTATCTATACAAAAAATGGTATTTATTTTCAAATGAAAACGAAAAAGTAATATTTTCTTACCTTCGCCTTTCAAATTCTTCAAACTTTAACTTCTGTCACGATTTTTGACTTCAATCTTCTGAGTTTCGCACAGCCGCGACAAAGAACTCTATCAATGTATTCTCCATTCGAAAAAATATTCCAAACTCCATATCAAAGTTACTTTAACTTGCACTTTTTCTGACTAATTGAATGCTTATGTCGCTAGAAAGTTCATATGTTTACAAAATCAACAACAAACTACAAACTTTAACCACATTTTGTGGATAAATTGCCGAAACAAGTAGTTAATCCACAAGTACTGCATAAATAAAAAATTCATGAATGTACAGTTATCTTGCACCTTTGCCTAATTCATATTGCCAAAATGTTGAACTTTTTTAATATTCGCCTAAAAATTTTAGACATTTAAATGTCTGCCTAGTTTTTAATGAAATTTTACCGAAAGGTATTAGTCAATCTACGACGATTTAACTGACTATTTCAGTTTAGGTAAAACACCTAATCGTGTAGTCAACCAAAGTGGAGAAAACACCTAAAAAGTAGCAAATATGCCGATTTTTTGATTTCCTAATTCCAATTAGGTCAAATAACTACTTTTGTTTTCTCTGTGTACATTTTTCGATCTTATATAGGTAGTTAACATAAGGCGACGGATCCTGCGGGACAGTTAACAAGTCTGTCCATTGAAAATCCCCCCGAAATTGTCTGGCAAAACATCCAGAGTATCTCGAATTTTGAAAAATTTAACCCTGTTTGTGATTGCAGTTTTCTTTCCATTGTGTCGCGTGTTTGAACGTCTGTTAGAATGCTGACAGTTATAGGACTCACAAATGTTCAGCAAAATATGCACCACAACACGCTCTGCATGGGCTGCCTGAGTCCGCTCTATTTTTTGAATCGACCCCATTTGCACTCTATCCCTCCTTGCAGCTTTTATGTCCTGTGGTGTAGCATCTTTGAACGAATGTAACTTTTAAATGCAGATAACTAGAACTTTTTAGCCCCGATCATATTTTATTCCAATGTCAAAAGCAGATATTGCGGCTTCATTCTGGATCTTCGTTTTCCTTCTTCTTCAATTAAACTTGGTGTCTTCATTTATTCGATTCAAAACATCATTATCGACAATGTCATTATCAAGCGTGATGAGATTGAGCGTTTTCCGATTTTCAACTAAATTGTCGGAATCGGATTGTTGATTTTGATTAAGGTTCTTTCGTCGGACATATTCTGCTAGAGGTAGAAGGTCATTATCATTTCAATTATCTTTTAATTTGGAAAGGATCCAGCATCTTCTGAT
Source organism: Microchrysa polita (assembly GCA_949715475.1). Taxonomy (NCBI): domain Eukaryota; kingdom Metazoa; phylum Arthropoda; class Insecta; order Diptera; family Stratiomyidae; genus Microchrysa; species Microchrysa polita. Next base: position 18,057,804 of record OX454421.1, on the reverse strand, counting down.
CTGACGTTAGGTCTTTTGACTTGGATGAAACGGAGCATTATCATAAAATAAGAATAGCCTATAGTGGTAAATGCTTTTCCATTAGAAAATACCGTACTTGACGAATGAAGGACTCATGGAACCAGTCCTTAAATAACGATGATGTCATCCATGCTTTCGTCGTTGATTTATAGTCAAGCGGAAGAGATTTGATTTTTCAGCGCTCTTGCAATCCTGGATTTTCCTATGACCAACAACTTTATAGCTTATGCACTTCAGATGCGTTCGCGCAATGCAAAAGAGTAACTCGTTCCTTGTTCGTTTTCCGACTCGGAGCACTCGTTTCCTTGGCGTGGACCAATGTATTGTCTGGTAGCATTTTCCAAAACAAACTGGACCCATCCGCATTATATATTTGATCTTCAGTTAAATAGATCGAGTTCTTCTTTTTTTCTCTTGAACATTTGGGGGACGGCAGCAGTGATATTGGAGAGCTTCTCCCCTGTGTCACTTTAAGCATTCCTATTCCGAACCATTTCTTGTATTTTTCATACACTGAAAAAATCATTTGCTAAAAACAAGAAAAAAAATACAATAAATAACAGCCAGGGCAGAATTTTTCCTAATTTAAGATGTATTTTCTTGTTCCAAAAAAAAGTTTTTTCTGATTTAAGCATTATTTTAAGCAAAAACTTTTCTTGGAACAAGAAAATATATCTTAAATCAGGAAAAATTATTCCTTGGCTGTTATTTATTGTATTTTTTCTTGTTTTTAGCAAATTAATTTTTTCAGTGTAGCCGCCATTGCTGACCTCACATTGCAATTTTGGTTTTTGTACAATTGATGGTGAAATTGCACGGCTTTCTCGCGAAGCATCGCTTTCGAGATCGATGCATATCTATCCCTTTGCTGCAGAAATCAGGCAGACAACTTGGATATCCGGCCAGAACGTAATGTCTTTCTTTTAACTGAGCCAAATTCCGTCCATAATTCACAACTGGGAAAACAAAAAACGTCATTAGTTATTCACTGGTCCTCTTTTTTTTTTGATTATAACCTATTTAACACTTTACTTCCATATTTTAACCTTTTCCTTTTTAACATCCTATATGGTTCAGCATCCGACACCATATTCAAGAGATAATTTCTTTCCAGAAACTCCTTTTTGCAGCTCTCTCTCACACATTTTTCCTTGAAATTCAAAGTTTTGTGAGTGCACTTAACGGAGGACATATTTAAATATAAATTTGAAAAACCTTTTTGTACCACTAAACACTTTTAAAGAAATGCGATACAACGCAAACTAATTGCCATTTTCAATGTTAAAAAATTTATTTTATTATTTCTCAGAAAAATGTACTGAAGATATAAATTTTCCAATTCCGTTTAAGAAATCTAGAATTCGGATTAGATAGGCTCGGAAAACTCGGACTATAGAGTGACCAATACAATTTCTAACGTTGCCCGGGTTACTGGAAATTCGGTGTTTCGAGGCTTCGGAGTACAGAGTATAGTTCTAAATTAGTAAAAGCAAATTAATTTAAAATCAAAATTTTTACAGAAATTCATTTTTATAAGACTTCACTACGATTCTATTATAAATTCGCCGCAAACATCATACTCCCACAAGCAGTGGCGCAACCAGGATATTGTCCTGGAGGGGGCTAAGGCCATAAATATGACTTGAAATTTGAGAATTGATGCTATTTTCCAGTAACGGCGCTATACGGTTGGTCCCTTAAGTTTTCATTGCATTCACGCTGCATTTCCCATCAAACTGAAACGCCAGTTTATTGCGACGTTTCCCGAGTAAGGTCCAGGCGTGCAGCTGGGTGTTGGGAAAAACATGTCGCATCGCAATTAGAAAATAACAGGTATGTGGTCGATCTGAAATTGCGATGTTGCAGACCTTAAATTAAGTTGCATAAAGCTCGCTGGTTTCAGATCTCAGTCTACATTGTACTCGTGATTTTCACATAATGTGACACTATTGTCTGTACCTAATTGTTTTTACTACTTAAGTTAATTGGCACAGTGGCAGCAGTGTCCAAATTTCTCCACAGTATCATTTGAATACAAACAATGTTAGTAGCAATCAACCAAATCAATCCTTCGTTAAAAAAGTTAAAATTAATCTGGTAAAACGGCATCCATTGAATTATTATCTAACCAAGTGAGGCGCCTTTAACTCTCAAAGTAAGGTGTGTCTGTTTTGTTTTGAATGAACTGTTGCGCGTTGTTCGGTAGAACCTTTTTGTGTGTGTTTTGACAAATCCTAGGTAGAGTATTTCAATACGAGGCGGCCACAGAGGAGGTGATTTCTTCTGATGTTTCCATTCCCATTTTGTTTTTTCGTTAAAAACAATAATACAAAAAGTCTAAAACCTTCTAAAAATCGCGAAATTTCCTTCATTGAAAAATATGGTGGCTCGTAGTGATTAATGTTCAAGCAAAGTGGTCCGCAGTCATTTACGAGATGGGAACCACAGGAATACACAGTAGGAGCATTGACAAGACTCTATCTCGCAAAGAACTAATTCATTTTGGATATGAATTGCTACGATGGCGGCTAATTATATTACGATAAACCATCGAAGGATATAATGCTTATATCCATTTTTTCAATAGAAAATATTTGGCTAAAAATATGTTTACGAAATGTTATACTGAAATAGGTTTTATTGATTGTTCACTTTTATATGAATCACCACCAGAATGAATTTGACATTCTTCCACAACTTCAATTATGTACATACTACGAAAAAATCAAATCTTTAGTCGCAAGGTCTCTCAAATGTTTTAGCTGTAAAATATTAAAAGCCCTGCAAAAATGGTGTTATCGAAGCAGGTGGATTTTTGTGGAAAAAGGGCTGAATTGATTTCTGTAAAAAAAATACCTCTTCCATCGAAGCTTGTGAATGTGTCCTCAGAACAATTAATATTTTTATAAAATAAGTCACGAAATGAATTTTTTTCCTTTCAATATTTCAGGGTCTGGGAGGGGCTTTAGCCCCCTTAGCCCCTCCCGTGGTTGCGCCACTGCCCACAAGATATTGCACTCAAATATCGCAATCGATCGATTTTCAGACGAGTCTCGCTTCGAAACTGGTCGACCGCACTTTGATTTCTTGTCTTTGGCATTTTGATCGGCGATAAAAATTATTCTGTTGCTATTTCAGTTATAACAGTGTTTCTCACATTTTATCGTCGACTCCTTATTGCATATCTAATAATTAGACGGCTGGCGCCCGGGTGCAAACCCATTCTGTCAGAAATATTCGACTTGAATCTCTTATCGGTCTTTGTTTAAATTTTTTTGAAAAATGTGTTTTGCTCTTTCCCTATTCAAAGTATTTTTCCATAGGCTATAAAATTGCATTTCTAGCGTCTAAACTAAAAGAAGACAGTTTTGTTTACATTTTGAACCAATTCAAAACAAAGAAGAAGTCCCTTCGTCGTGACCGTGATAAAAGTGCCATCTTGGCGGCCCGGTTTACGCACTATCCCTCCTTGCAACTTTCTTGTCGTGTGGTCGCATCTTTGAACGAATCTAAATCTTTAAATGCAGATAACTAGAACCTTTTAGCAAAATCTCATTATAGTATGCTCTATATCGACCCTCTGAACTCCCTATATGGTTTTTTTTAACCCCCCACTTAGCATCTTTTTTGTCTTTTTGAGCAATACTTGAATGGCAGTAACTATTCAACGCAGCTAGCTAAAAATAGAAAATTTTCAAGAAACTATGCAACACATTACGCCTTACATCTGCCTCTTTAAAATCCAGACAATTTGACATAAGCAACCAAACCAAAATTTCGATTATATGTATGGCCAATTACCTTCATTATATACTCTTTTTTTTATTTTGTGAAGTTTCTGTAATATTCAAAAAAAAAACACAAACAAACTTGTATTAATTTTGCTTATAGAAATTTTCGAGAATAGCACAGTTTGAGTTTTCAAATCGAACTTCGTAAATTTGGCATTTTTATGCTTTCATACCGAAATTTTCTAAAATTTCCTTTTTCTATTAAGATTCGTCCGTCACGAAACATGCTCGCAAATAGTGAGAAATCAAGAAATGTCGAAATCCATATCTATTTTTATTCCATCCAATTTTCAAATTAATTATGATCCAAATACCAAATACTCTTCTTTTCTTAGCCATCTGGTCCTATACCGTTTCTCATAATTATCTGTAACATATCCTTAAAGATCATCCATCCACAAAACATGGTAATTTGATCCTCGAAACTATATTCTCATCATCATTACCGTCTTCATCCAAAAATTCAATGGCTTCCAACAAATCCATCTTTCACGCCATCCCTTTTTACCCTCTGCCTGCTGCGTTCACAAGAACCTCTTCGGGATGCGGTTCACACTATTATAACTCATCGTTTATTGGTTCCGTTTTTCTTTTCCACCGCGGAAGCCATTAAAATCACATGCGACACACAAAACGGCCATGATGATGATCATGATGCCGTGTATACTGCCTCCCTTCCAAACAGCAAACCAATTCGATGATGGAATGCACTTCACGCACACATATGGTCGCATCGTCGGGCCTATGGCTTGAGAGATTTGCGTCTTCATGGTCCAAAGATACTTCTTGTTCTTTCTCTTTAGCTGCTTCGGAAGCGGTCCGGCTCACAAAAGTTACGTTCGTTGGCGAGGAGAGGGGTTGCTGTCCGTATCAGCATTTTCAACTCGTTTCGTCAAACTATTTGGGTGGTCTAGAAACTAATTCAGAAATTTCACATCCACAAACCGCGATGTATTAGAAAACCAGATTCACCAGGCAAAATACATACTCGTCATTTAGTAGCACAACAGCCATTATACTATAGCAGCCTTGCTCCTGGGTTTGGAAAAAAATAAATCTAAATTAAAAATATTGATTTTCGTACAAGGCCTCTACAGAAGACGAGATTCATCACTTTTTTTTCTGTGTGTTAAGGAAGCAATGTCAGGGCTGATGAACTTGGTACCTGTCTTTGAACTCATACATTATGAAATTAAATTTGGCATTCTCTATAACCGAACATGCGGTCGCAGTTTATAAAAAAGCCCGCTAGCGTATCTTGAATCTGACGGCAGAATAAAACCGAGTCCAAAAAGAAGTATGGTTTTAACAAACGGCAATTCAGGCCGCGCACCGTCTATGCGTTTTTGTCGGCCAGACGATTGAATCGCAGGAATTTGCATTCTTCTGAAGACAGTGGACCGTTGCTTTTTGTTTATGGCAAAATAACGATCGCTCTGTCGACGCGAATTTTGGGAACGATCATGGGGATATCTTTAGCCAATTTAAGGGCACCTATAAATACTTTATAAGGGTCAATCTGGCTAGAAAGGCAACAAGCAAGGCAAAATTACATCTGCGCGATTCAGTGAGGCGCATTTCAAAGCGTGCCCTTAGTTTTGGGCGTTTCAATGAAAATGCACTTGATGCGCATCAGGTTTCAGAGGTTGTGTTCCAGATTTTTGTTTTTTTTTAACTTGATCCAAAAGCATCATCATGATTTAATTGGATGGTCTTGCGGTGGCTTCAAGATGACCGTGGCCGGATATAGGTATTTTGGTCAACTATAAGAAAAAACTGAAGAAAGACAGAACGCAACAATCGAAGATTGCATTCAAAATATTTTTATTGTTCGCAACATTTACGGTATAATCGGCAAATGGAGCAGGATCAAAAGCCTTACTCCATACTCCAGTTTTGGTCACTGGTTGCTGCGCATTTGAAATTTCCTGACTTTGTTCTGTAATTGTTTCAAAATACTTTTGAAAGTATATTTGTAATTTTTCGAATAGTTTTATAATTGCACTGAAATGTATTGATGACATTTTTATGGATACATTTGTCGTAAAGCGATACCGCCATTTGAGACAAAGTATGTGCGTTTTATTTCTTTAAATAATGATGACTTTTGCTGGCTGCAAAATTATTAGCTTCAACAAGTGGAATTTGAGTCGCGGGTACTTCGATTGACGGCATACGTTGTATGGTCTATATATGTAATTGGATTTAACTTATGGTTTTTATTTATCGTTCGTTATGGATCGTTTTAGGTGAAGAAAACATCGACATTATCTTAAAATCCACCTGTTAAAACTTTACCAATAAAAATCCACCGAGTCAAAATACACCATTATAAAGTGTACAGGCCATCGAATCTCGTTCCAAATTTATTTTAACCCCATAGCTTAATCAATGAAAAATGTTCTTTCGGGTGAATTTTAACTTTTCCTTTTGTGGATTTATATGATTCTGTGTGAGCTCTTATTTATTTCTTTCTTTGCTAATTGAGATGTGAAACAATAGTCAGACAGAAAATTTGGAAAACATAATTTTCAGCCCATGTTAGGACTACAATTACATTCCATTAAAACCTAAACTGCATGCCGATTTCACAAATAAGGACAAAGGACCACACAAACTTTCCACCCCGTAACACTGCATAGGATAAACGTTTGTGCTAAGTTTGCAATTATGCACTGAATTGAATATTATTAAACACGAAATCACGAGTCATGTAAGCGCGCTTACAGCCTATAACATGGTCCTTCCACGACATGGTCCTTTTGTTTCTTTTACATTTCGTACTAGAATATTGGCGCTGATAATGACGACGACGTTGATGACGATCATGATGATGTCGATGAGCATAGGATGATGATGATGATGGTCATCGTGTAATTTTTGCTTTGAACTTAATAACAGCAATTTCATTTGAACATTGATAAAAAGGCGATTTACATCGTCTTGTACGCTTTTCTTCACTTTTGTTTTTCGATTCACTTTGCCCTTAGTTATATGTATATATGTTTCAAAGGCTCACTCGCACGAACCAGTACACCAAGTAGTTTGACCCGTTTCGCTGTTCACGTATACAAATATCGTTGTAAAGCGTGTAAAACGTTTTTTGTAAAATATCCAACAAAATTGACCCGAAGCGATGGGTCCATTAAAGGGCACTATGAGCATTATCAACATTATACCTATGCATTTTTCGCCGAAAGTGGTTGTGCTTATGTAAGATCGACAATGATTTTGTGTGCGCTCGGACATTGAAGGATTTGTTTAAAAGCGGTTAGCCTAGACGAGGAGGAGAGCTACGTGGGCAATTTGCTTTAAATTGACCAAAACTATTAAAGAGTGCAATTTATTTAGATAAGATTGCTTGCAGTATTATAAATATTAAAATGAATCTTGTCTCGAAACATATTCAGACCATATTTTCTTAGTCGCAGAATTTGTTCCTGTTATATTTAAATTTCGAATAGTATATTAAACACCCAAACGAAGAAAATATTCGATAATAATCTTCACGATAATCACCATACTTTCAATCCATATGGATTAATTTCAAATAAATAAAAACCTTAAAAACATCAAACCTCATTAATTAGTCATTTGAAAATCCACCCCTCAGCAGATATTTTTTTTTTCAAATTCGAATCCGATGCGTTTCTTCACGCGCTCAAATGAATTATTTGTTCGGTGGCATCGATTTTTATATTCAAGATTTGTATCAGAGTTAACCGATACATACTAATATATTGGAAAATAGGAAAAGACCAAAAAAAAAATACCGAAAACTTGAAATCACATTCGTATGCTCCATGTGCAACTCATAAAGCAAACATACACGCTCACCCTTCATATTGTTCGCAGGATGCGACTCTGATAAAACGGAAAAAATAACAAGAAAAATCTTATATTTCTTTAGAGGGCGTGAAAACTTGAAGAAGATTTTTTTTTGTGCCACTGTCGCATCGAAAAATGGAAACGTTAACAACACACGAAAAATCAGTGGGATTTATGTTTTTGCTTGGAGGATTTCTATTCATGCTTGGAGCAGTGTAGCGTGCACCGACGAATGAAAGATTACAAAAACGATGCTTGAATATTTCTGATTAACTCTAGTGATTTATGAAGCATACAGACATACTTCTTAGTTGGTTTTTTTTTTCTGTTCGTTTCATGTTGAATGTCATACGCATAATCCTCTTTTCCAGACAAGAGTCACATTTTTAGATAGCAGACTGACGATATCGGATTCGAGGATTCGAGAATGAATATAATGAAGAAATTGTATGAAACAAATATAATATTCATTGGTCTGTGGCATAATACAGGAATTTCTATGTATTCTGTCTAAGAGAGGTATTTTGACAGTTTTATGCTAATACTATAGTTGAAAATAATTTTCGCTTCTTTTACAAAATTTTTTATATTAAATACACAAATTCCACGAATTAAAAATGATGGGCCTCTCGAAATTTGATTTTCCATTATAAAAAAATTTATTTCCACATTCAAAAAACATCAAATTTATTTATTTAGCTTTGAAAGGGGAACTCGCCTCGAGCGAAGTGAATGCAAGCCGAAAAAAGTACAAAATTCTTGTTCAAAAAATTCAAAAAAATATTCGAAGCATTTAATTGATAGTCTGTAGTATTAGTCTGGCTGGTTTAGCGGTTAGTGCGCATACCTTCGGTGCACAGGGTCATGAGTTCGAATCTCACCGTGAACCATGGTGTTTTTCGAACTCACGAGCTTGTGACGGACTACGATCTCACTCAGATGTTAAACGCAGATAAGATCTTGGAAATAGGATGTCACTAACACATCCTGCGGCCTTAGTCCAATGTTGGATTGTCGCGCCTGCTATTTTATTTTCATTATTCATGAACTGGACATCGCAATGGAGACAAGTATAATATTTACGGATGAAAAACAGTTTTGTGTGGACGGTCCAGATGGGTTCATCTTACAAACCGCTCTTAGAAGAGGAAATCCCTAAGATAAATTTCATGGACGAAGGCGATCTTTGGATATTGCAACATTATCTTGTCAATTCATACAGCGAGGGTGTTTCTTGAGGAGAAAAATGTGACTTTGTTAAACTGGGTGCCCAACTCCGCTGACATTAACATATTAGAAAACATTTGTTCGGGAGGTTTACAGTACAACCCTAAAGAAGACTTAATTCATGGAATTAAGACAGCTTGGTCTAAAATGCCGATATCCGTGCTTCATTTTTTATACGATTCCCTGCCTCGAATGTTTTATGAAATTATAAATAAAAATGGCAGAAATACACACTATTAAATAACAAAAACTGCTCTTGTTTTTTATATTTATCCTCTTTGATACTTTTCTGAAATATTTTTCAGCGAAAACATTATGTAAAACGGTAAAATCGTCCGTGAACCTAAGCAATTGTCGCACTGAAAATTGACTCTTTGAATGAAATAAATTACTGTAATTTAAGCAAAATGTCCTGTGGGGATTCAGTCCATCCATTTTCTTTGTGATATTTAATAGTTTCGAAAATAACATTTCTTGAACCGGTAACCTTTTATTTTACCGTTTCCTGGACGGAAATATGTGTGATTTGAAAATTTCATATACGAGTAGGCGATGTGCTTTCTTTGCTCGAAAATATGATATCTCCCAGGGCCATAACCGCAGGAGGTCCGAGCTCCTCCTGAAATTGATTAAAAATGCATTGAAATTCAATGAAAACTGAAACGATACACACTAATTACATTATTCAAAATGCGCTCAGAAATGCTTTATAAGATACGTTCTGAATTTCTGATAATGTTTTCTCATAGTCTTTCGTTTTGGAATTTATGAACGAATGAAAACAACAAATAAAATTTTACTATTATCGTCCTATTCATATACCGAAAACAGTTAAGGTTTTCCTGTATGGTTTTTCGTCAGAAAGGGTACACGTTGACCACATCCGAGGCTTATCCAATCCAACTTTTGCGGCTTATGTTGCTTATTATGCAATAAACTCTGGGCCCAATTTTAAAATATCTATTTTTTTCGCTAAGCATGATGTTCTACAACAAAAGTCATTCACCACTTAAAAAGTGCTACGTTTTGCTGATTTTAATTATTTTATATGATCCGTTCAACAGTAGAATTTTCCGGATTTCTCTGAATGAAAAATGACAAACTTGACAATATTAATGTGAAAATTGTGTAAAATTTATAGAAACCTATTTACATGATTTGGAACATTTTGTTGAAAAATTCCATAGTCAGTAGCAGTAGCCAATTTCTATCAATATATAGTTGGACCTCTCCCGAAACCGAATCCTGACTATGGCCCTGTTGCTTCTAAGCCAATTTGAAGTACGACAAAAAGTATAGTCACAAAAAAGACGAAGAATGTGTGCTCGTCGCGATCGATTGGGTCTGTCAAATGCTGTTTCAGCCTTTGTCTGAAATCTTTTAAGTATGACAGAATCATGACTGGATTCAGTAGGGATATCAAAACAGATAGTGTTTTCAACTTCCAGTGTAACCGAACTATACCCGCCACCGATGGGTCAATCAAAGTAAATGCTTCTAGACAATTTTGTGTAAACGATAAGTTCCATATTTCGAAGGCGGAGTCACATTACAATTTGAGGTGAAGATGCGAATGGTCTAATACACCTAACTAGAATAAATTAAAAACAGATACCATTTTTCTTCCATCTTTCAATGAATTTCTAGCTAATTGATAGTTTCAAAATTTTGTCGCCCTTCAAAATCTGCCACCCCGGGCAGTTGCCCATATGGAAAATCCGGCCCAGCCTATACATGCCTCATCCTGATAGGCTCATTTTTGGGAATTTGACAAGTCGAGATTTTCAACGGTATTTTTTGAGCTCAGATTTTAGCACGCACTCACTCAAGTGCCCTTTCTTCTATTTCAATGTTAAGTTCCTTTTAGGAAGTCAATTCGCACGTAGTACCATATGATTATTATGAATAATTTATGCAAAATATCAAAATGTATAGTGAGTGTAAACCGTCCAAATATTACATATGCATACTCGACCAAATTCAAACCTATGCAGATCCGTTCCATTCCTACATACATTTCAGAGATGTCCTCCATGAACGTATATTCATTTCATAACTTTTTTCGAGAGGGTTGATCCTGTAAAACGTACCATGTAATGACATTCATATCGTCCGGATTTTTCTTTTATTTTACGATATCTGAAGGGTCTATTTCTTGTTGTGCATAGCGTGAAAAGGGTAGGTAGTTGTAGTAATCGAAAATCGCCATACTTGCGAGAGGGTGGATTATATAAACGACTTGAGATGGGAGTTTTGTTGAATTTTTAGAACTTTATCCTTTTCGCATTTTTGGCGGGACACATAATTTTAAATGTAAATTTGCGTGCATTAAACAGTCATTTCTCGCCTTAAAAAAAAATGAAGGAAGCACCCGCCTTTTTTCGCCTGTGTCTTATATCTCAGCATGCGAGTTGGCAATTTTTTAGGGATATCAATATGTACATACATGAGCATGTATTAAATGGATTAAATTCTCTATTTTAATGCCAATTTATAGGCCATATGGGTGTGGGTGAATGTTCGAATCCTTTAAATACTTCCGACATACATCAATGACGTGCAAGAATGTCCCCATATATAGCAATTACAAATATTCATCCGTCCGTTCATATACATGTGTGTAAGCGTGTAGGTCGGCTGACCTTTCGAATGAATTATTATGAAAAGGGCTGGCTGACAGATGGAATCCAATAAAACGACCTCTAGCACCCAATCCAACCCCTAAGATGGGATATTTGCTATAAGCCATATACGAATGAATCAATACACTCAGTTATAAACGTAGCGCGAAATTTCTTTTGGTAGCATTTGTGGTGAAAAAATACAATTTACCGTGAAATAAAATCGAGAGTAAACCCAAAAACTATTCGTACGTATACTCTCGTATGGTCTATCGTATCGTGTATCGATGTAGACGGCAATAAGTCACGTATTGTTGTGGAGAAAGCGCAGTCTATTGCGTACCATAGACCGAACTAAATGAACTTTATTCATTGTCCTTTGACAACAGAAAGGAAGAGGAAAGATATTGTGTATTGCACTTGTTCGAAATTGTTCTTCTTTAATTTGGGCCATGTCATACGACCGGACCGGACGGAAGATATATATAAACTTAGCACTTTATCAAGGATTTGTTAAAATTTATTACTTCGAGAAATTATGAAGTTGACGATTTTATTTTTGTCCTTAAATATTATTGTTGGTTGGCTGAAATTTAAGTTTTTTACGACAAAATTCGATTATAAATCGTCAACTTAGTTTAATGAACTTCCGATATTATCTACTTCCTACATATAGCATAGGGCGAAGATCTCATCGTAGTTTCTCCGGTAAAATATGAAATTCCTATCCAAGACCTATGCTCAGCCTTTTCCACGATAGATATTTCGAGAGCAAAAGTCCAAATTCGCTACCCTTTTGTTTGCAATCAGAATCGGTATAGTTTGGAACACAGAACAGCACAACCATGGGGGAAACAAAACACACATACAGGAGTCAACTATAAGAGTCAAATGAAATTATCTTTCTTCTAGAAACGAGCTGTGTTGTGCTCACAACTACCCGTGTACCATCCCTTCTATCTATTCGTGGTAGGGGTAAACATGAACACCAAGTGTCTTGTGAAATTGATAAATTGTTCGGCCATAGTTTTTGTAATTAGAGGGACATATTGTGAGTTTTATTGGAATTAGATTGCATTCAACTATATGTGTATAGAGGAAATGTTCGGAGGTTATTTGGCATTTACTCAACTGTTGGAAGCGCGGGTGTTGGTTGATGAATGGTAGAAGAAGGATGCATGTCCTGAAAGTTAAGTATAATATGTGATGGTGCATGTAATGAGAGGATTCATTGATTTAATTGAAAATTGTCCACTATATATTCACATGCTGTAGTTATTGGCTGTTGGTCAAATATTTGACCTTATGTGGTAACATATGTACATATAATAGGATTTATGATTTGCTATAGAAAAGGGGATGAAAGAAGAATGGTTTGTAAATATGGCCGTCTGATAAATGGACAACTGCATGTCTTATAATCTGTTTAAAATTAAGAAATATCGACAAGGAAGAAATCGCCAGGGATTTTGCTATAACGCCCTCAGAAAAAACAAATGCTTTGGCAAATTACAATGAAACGAAAAAATAAAATTAGAAAATAATTTTTCGAGGTTATTTTTCCTATAAAAACTGCAAAATAGTCTTATTTGGACATTTTTTTTTAATTTTGAGGAAGTGACTAAACATCAACTGATGAACAGAAAATGAGCAAACATGAAGTTTGTAATACATAATACTTGTGCAAGTGTGCTTATATGCAACTTATGAAACCAAATCAGTATATCAAGTATCAAGTTTGCACTAATGCAATAAGTATGTAATTTCTTAAAATAACATACAATTACAACAGGAATAAGAAGCTTGTAAAATGTTTCTTAACTATCAGTTTCAATTGGCAATTTTATAACTTGTCAGATAGTTTTGAAGTAAATTTTATCAAAACTTGTTGTGATTTGCTTCATTTTAATTAATATAAATTAAATTAATGGTGGCGCTAGATTTATGGAATCAACTGTTTTTTCGCTAAGAATTATATGTCTTAATCAATACTGGTGTGGATAGTGCGAAGTTCTGTTTGGTTTCAAAGATTATTTCCTGCATAATTGTTACTCGTACGTACTTGGAAACATTTTTAATAAACAACTTCAAGGCATTAAGTAACTACACTGGTGCGAAAATTATAATTTCATTGAAGTTTTCATTAACTTATAATTACATATTGGTACTGAGCCAGTTGTAGTCGCACTGTATGTGGTGTTGATGGTCTTGCAAAAAATTTAATTGCAAATTATGGGACTAATACTTTAAAGGCCGTTTTCAGCAAACCAAAACAGCTAGAGCTACTTTTTGTATATTTATACGAGGATTTCTAAGCTAAAATGTCAATGCTTCTTCTTCCTTGCCTTGTTCCTTATACCGCTCCATGGCTTCGCGTCGCTCGACCTGCGGTGTAGGCACATCGTCCGTTCTGGCGGTAATGTCTCAAATGATATCAATGCTGTTACCGTAAAATCCTCGGGCTTCCTTTTGACTGGTGATATTGAGGTTTGATTCTTTGTCATGAAAAGACAAGCGCAGTTATTCTCATTGAAATAACTGAAATGCTATACACGACCTTTCGGTTTGCGATTTAATTTCACAGAATGTGTGAATCATGTGAAACCAAATACTAATCTCAAAGAAAAATAATTTTCAACCGAAAATTCCTAAATAACAAAGAGGCGTAATCTTTACGCCATGTGGATTTGTGTTTTATGCAATTTTTGAATGGACTATAACGCCTCCACACACCTCCCAAATATCGAAATTTCATCTTCTTCTTCATGGTACGATAGCCTGACTTTATTACGTTTTAATGTTTGCATGGTGAGATCCACTTCTTCTACTGTTGGAGGTGAGACGGAATTCCCTAAATGAGCCATCTGCTCCAGAGCTACTTGTGTGGGGTGGGGTTCAATTGAACATTGACAAGCTCTTCAAAATGTGAGGCCCGGCGTTTATGAACGCTATCGATGTCGCTGATTATATTGCCATCATTATCCTAACAGAGGCTTGTTCTGGGTTGGTATACACTTTTAATTGTATTAATTAGCTTGTACGCTTGCTCACTGTTCCTCTCTCTGATTCCTGTTAACCCCTTGTGGGGCATAGGGCATCAACTATGCCTACTTTCCACCTCGTTCTGTTCTGTGCCATCGTCTTTAGGTCTGACCACTGTTTGTTTAATGAAGCAGCCTCGCTATTAACCGATCTTCTCCACGTGTTTCTTGGTCGTCCAACACGGCGTCTAGCATTGGCTCCCTGAGGGTTCCAATCTAGGGCCTGCTTTGCAATATTTGTTGGTCCTCTTCGGAGAGTATGACCTATCCATTGCCACTTTCGCCTTTTGACAGAAGTGCCTATCCAATCCAGGCCTGTGATACTCAGGAGATCATCATTGGAAATAATCTCCGGCCAGCAGATTTGTAGGATGCGCCGCGCCGTAGGCACTGGTTTACGAAAGTTTGCAGCTTAGTTGTTATCTCGTTGGTCACCATCCAAGTTGAACAGCCATAAAGTAGCACAGATATTACAATAGAATTGAAGATTCGGTTTTTGGTGCGCCTGGAAATGTTGTTATTTTGCCAGAAAGGAGCCAAAGTGAAGAAGGCCCCTAGCCTTATTGATACGCGATTGTACATCAGCGTCCGCGCCGCCATCTGCTGTGACTATGCTTCCGAGGTAGCAGAATTCGTCAACTTTTTCGACAGCCTGGCCCGAAACACAAATTCCGCTTTGTCCCCCAGGATGGAAGCTCAAGTACTTGGTCTTGGCAGCGTTTATCTTGAGCCCAGCATTACGAATTTCGCAATGCAGAGCATCGGCCATTTGAGCTACATCCTCCTTTTTATTTGAAAGCAGACAAATATCGTCAGCATAGTCCAGATGTTGCAGGTAATCAAACATTTTCCATCTGATGCCTTTCCTCTGGTTTTGAAGCGCGCTCACTAGTACATCGTTAATGGCTATGAGGAAAAGAATAGGTGACAAAATGCAACCTTGTCTCACTCCACTGTGCACCTCAAAAGATCTGAAAGCTTACCCTTGTGCAAAACGTGACATTGGGCTCCCTGATAAGATTCCTTGGTGATGGAAATTATTTTATCTGGTATGCCCCTCCTACGTAGAGCTCTCCAAATATACTCCCGATCAACACTATCGAACGCCTTCTCGAAATCAATGAACATGAGGTGTAATGGGGATCTCCATTCGACGGATTGCCCAATAATAATTCGGAGGGTGTTTATATGGTCGCTACATGAAAAACCCTCACGAAAGCCAGCCTGTTCATTGCTTAAAGTGCGATCAACTTCATCCTTGATCCGGTTCAAAATAATTTTAGCCATCAGCTTGGATACAGCTGGAAGTAGGCAAACAGCTTAGTAGTAGGCAAACTGTTCCTACTGTTGGTTTATTTGCATCAAATGCTCGTCAAGATACTTACGTTCCTTACGTCTAATTAACCTATTCGAAATTCGTCGAAACTTGTCATATTTGTTTTTTTAGACCCAACGCGCAACTAGAGCCGCGCGTTGGGTCTATTGTCGATATGCTTCATTTTTCGCATCTACCGAATTTTGACATTCCTCGTCAAACCATCATTTCGGGCTTTGTAGCCCACAACCTCCTCTGCGACTCCTTTGCTGGTGTCTTTGAGTTTATCGTAGATTTCAAGGGTGGCTTGGTTGGTGATGTTATTTAGCAGATTTTCCTCGAGGACAGGCGTGTAAGCAACCACCGTGGCATCATTCGTTAATTTTTGAACCACAAAAATGTTTGTCGTATTGAATCTCCGAAGATGGACCCAAGCAATTCTGCACCTATAAGTCGCCTTCCACCATGTAGTGGACAGAATCGATGTTAGCTCCAGGATAGGATCGAACATCCATTACGCTCGATGCCAATCTCTTGCAGCAGAGGACGTGGTCAATTTGGTTAACGGTATGCTGATCTGGATATCTTCAGGTCTACTTGTGAATGCGCCGATGTGGGAAGCACGTAGAACTAATCGAAGAGATTTTCTAGGCGATTGTAGAACTCATCCACTCCAAAATCCCTACGTGGTCCGAAGGTTTTCCACTTGTGAAAATTGAGTACAAATTCCGGCCGTCAGTCTCGCTACTAAGTCATTTTGTTTCCTGGAGTGCAACTCAGCTTATATTTTTCGATCTGATACCAGAGGGCTCTGCTCAGGAAGCGTACATTCCAGATTCCAAAAGAGTAATGCTTATTCCAAGTGTCATATTATTAATGAAATGATTCAGCCGTTAGCGGTGTCAGCCACTACTTCCAGGGGGCGCCCACAGGTAAGACTAAGGAAGAAGGCGTTTGCCCACCTCGAAATTTCAGTTTATCTAGATGAAATTTGCTATATTTCCCATTGTTTAATAGAACGTAACGCGATTTCATTCAAAATCTCAAACAAAATCGTGGCAAAGTGCGGTGAGATCCGCCCAGGGACGTAGCTAAGGGGGGGGTATGGGGGGGTGTCTCACCCCCCTAACTTTTTCAATTTTCATCTGCAGTCGGCAAATTTGACCTCAGTGAGAATATGTAGAATTGCGATTTTCGGCAATCATAAATTTACAAAAGAATACCTGTTGATGTTTAAAGACATAAACATTTGAAAGTTGCAATAATATATATATATGCATATTAACAAAGACATCGTTAGTGCAAAGCTCCATAATTTTGGAAAGAAAATTAGATGTTGACCCTGAATCGGACTACAAAAAACAACACCGAACTCGTCGTGCTCCGAAAAAATTGGACGAATCATTTTAAACTACAGCCGAAATAGGCTTTGCATTTTACCGAAAAGAGTTTAAAATCCTTAATTTTTTTATCTCAGTCCACATAAGAATTAAAAAAAAATAGCCAAGCTGCTCCAACCATTTCAAGACATTTTTCTTATTTTTGTATTTCAAAGGAGACCCCTGAATGCCTTCATGCTGAAATTCAAATTCTACTTGATAATTGCTCCCAGTGTCAAAATTTTGGGGTGACAGCGAGAGGGGCGTTCAAACTAAGGACCGAAAGCTTAAAAAATTATTCAGCTTATTTTTACATGTACAGTCACATCAGCTTCGAGCGAACGATCATTTAGGAAATTAAGATTAATAAATCAATCATTTATGAACGTTAATGGGGAGTGAAGGTTCAGACAATTTTATGCTATTGTTTTCTGCGAAGGATATTGTTGATAAGATGGACTTCCATCGAATTGTGTAGAGATGGTCCAAAAGTTACGACGGGTGACAACTTAACTGGTTGAATCAAATATCTATATACTCGTATTCACACAATCCTTCGTCTTTGTATTTTTCGATTTTTACATGAATGCTCAAAAAATATTATAATTAGGAGTACGAAAATTTCGCAAATAAAAAACAGGAGTTTCACATAAAATAATTTTGGATATTGGAAATTTCGCTGAAATTTGCATAAAAACATAATTTTCTATAACTTTAGAAATTCTAAAGATTCACAGTTAAACGACTTTTCCAAACTCGCGTTACAAAAATAAAACGTCTCGTGTTTATTATTCAGTATAAAGTGTGTTTGCCAACTGCATCATACTCCGAATTCAGACAACGCACACAAGACCACTCCTTAAGGAGTTACGGTAAAGGTAAAACGAAAAACTGTGGAGGCATATGCCGCTAATATCGTTACGCTTTTATCATTGTAAAGTTCATTTCAATTTTGGGGCCCGCCGAATCACTAAAAAACTCTCCATAAAAAAATCGCATTGCAGAAAATAAGTTCATTCATCAAACCTCCAACTAAAGTGCTTTCTCTGTGTTCGGCAAGCCATCGTGCTCGTGATTCAGCGAACTCTCTGCATTTAACAATTTCTCTATTCTTATTAACGGAAATCGTCTGAAAAAAATCTGAGATGAGCAATTATCTCCAATAATTGACATTTTTCGGCAAAAAAAAATCTTTTTTGTTGGTAAAGTTCAAATTAGAACATTTTGCATTTATTCGCATAAACGAGCTATTTTTGCCGAAATTCGCATCTATTTCGTTAAAACGAAATTTCCGTGCCTCTAATTATAATAGGTGAATTTTCAATAGAAGTCGGCAAAATTTACTATTCACCCCCCCAACAAATGTTTGCTCGGTACGTCCCTGGATCCGCCTCAACTTTGAAAATAAATGTCAATATAAGACTACATAGAGGCCGCCGCCTAATCCACATTCCACTTCCACTCTGTCCACCTAAGTTTGCGATTTTTGTACTTCTTGACGAATACCTATCAATTATGACATGACATGACATAGATTTTTTAAAGTTAGATTTGTTTTGTTTGATCTCATGAATTTAGTACCGGGCAAAATAACCACTTCAGATGGTTCAAGCCAACTTTATAAAACGCAACTCACGCACTTGAAAGCCAAATCTAGACAGAAGATTTAGCTTTCAAGTGTGAATTGCGTTTTATAAAGTTGGCTTGAACCATCTGAAGTGGTTATTTTGCCCGGTACTAAATTCATGAGATCAAAAGCTACCCAAATTCATCTAGTCAAAATCCACCTTGGTCTATAATATATAATCAGGCAACGTAACTCAAAGGTATAGGCACTGCGACATGGTGAGAGAGCCTTGCTTAATCCAAAAGACTTTCTACCAACCTAACGAAGGCTATAGTTCTATAGAACTTATTTTGTATTTTCTACGACATCGGAATTAACGGTAGTTTCTCAAATAACCAGGCGCCTCGAGCGAGCTACCGTTGGATATTCGCAAAGTAGATGTTCGGTGGACTTCACATCCTCCAGGCAAAGTTGGCGGTCCTTATCAGTGGGCAGGCCCATTTTGCAAAGGTGAAAATCACCCGATGGCGTTCCCTGTGAGGTAGTCAACGACCAACAGTTAAAAAGGAATCGGTATCAAACTATTAAATTTTAAATTTTACTTTGAATTGCAAACAAATTGTTTTCTAGCCACTATAAATTTCTATGAAATTGTTGGTGAGAGATTTTTTTTTTGTTATATGTTTTATGGGACTCGAAAACCTCGGCTGTTCTTTGTATAGAGAAATCATAATAGCATCTCATTTATCAACTGAAACTATGCAGTTCATATTTTCACTATTGTCCTTGCGTCAACTTACGACTTACTGACTGATTTCATTTCCCATTTTACGGTGTCGTTACGGTGGGCTCAGCCTATACATATAAGTGCGCACCATAGAGCGAGTTATAGTCAGCTCGTGTGAAAATCGTCTCAATGAAAAATTGCTCAACTGTGTACTCATCCCGAAATCCTGCGAAAGGCTTCGTTCGCAGGCATCCCGACGTTCGAGAAACTCCGCGCGCTAGTATAATCGTTGACAAAACTGCGGTGAAGCTCAAGAGTGAAGCTTGGCACTCTTTATACTTCATATATGAAATGCTGTTTGGTCCCGAACCATGCACTTTCAATATGCACACGTGTACCATGTATTATACCAAGTACTGTGTGCATATTAAGTTATTGTATATTAGGTGTTAAATCAGATAAATTTTCGCATAATACCGCATACAGCACTTGGATTTGCAAGATTAACGTTTTCTGTGTAGAGTTTTGCGCTTCTAGCCCCATTCACCATGCCATGCTATATTGTCGATATACGAGCGCCAGTAGGTATAAGAGTATGTAGTACAACAAAATATATGCAGTAAAGCCTGCAATATATGTATGTGTGTGTGTTGTATGTGATGCGTCGAGAGAGTGAAACTGGGGAGTCCTCCAGCATGTTCGCATATTTCAACTGTACCGGAGGAGTCGAACACACTTCATCTACAACGAGGATACATATGTTTGTATCTACATGTGACGGTACAAGCCTCCTTTTGCTATACCTACCTACAACGAAAAGGCTCATATATAAATGCACCAAAATTTATATTATACGATATTACGTATTGTTGTCGGAATACGATGGTGTATCTATAGACATTGTTTCCAACTTGCCTACCGTAGGATATTCATATGCCTATGCGCTATAATTATACGCCGACATTATTATAATTCTGCCATAATATGCTAAACATACATTACGAAATATATTGTATCTGTGTGGTGCAGAATGCACGATGCCAAACCTTATCCTTCTCGTCCTCTGATGCCGATGTGTGCCGGTGTTCAATTTATGATTAATCAAATTCGATGCAAACATGGTTTTGGCTGCGGCATGAATTACCTCTGAACTCTGGTATCTCTCTCTCGTCTAGGTATAATCAGAGGTGCACGAAAATAAATGATCCCTTGGCTCCTAATATGCTATCCTGGTTAACGTGTCAAGCACTCTTGTGACTTGTATTGTGTTGCATGTTTATATGGTGGTATTGCCAACCACTGCCGCGCCGTTATCTGGGCTTAATCACAATACATACATATAAGCCCTCTCTAAGATACTACTTTAGCAGGCTGACGCTGACGACGACGACGGGTAGTGCGACTAACTACGTACTTATATCTCGACGTGCAAAACGATAGCAATCTTTATTGAAAGATCGTTCTATAACCTTCTTCTTGAAGGGAAGTCATAAGTCGTAGAAAGAAGAAGCCGACTATCGCATGTTGTGTACTTCCGACAAAATTGCTATTTGTGTAGACGCAGCGCAAAGGACATGTGTGTGTAGGTATGACCTGCATTCTACATTCCTTGTTGAATTGAGAGTCATTCTTTATATTTTTTAATTTTATTATCACAAGACATTCCGCCGACTTGAATGGAGAAGACAACAGTAGTTTGCACATTGCTAGGATTTTTAGATAAATTGGAAAAATGGAGTTATTGTAAATTGGTTTCTATGTTGGAAATATCTACCATTTGTTGTCTGCGACTAAAATTATTTTCTTCCTCTCTCTGATTTACGACAATCCTTGCAGAGAAATAATTTAAATGTGTTTACATTCTAAACAAGTAATTTATCTCAAATAATAGGTTATTTCAGGGTCTATGATTGCTGTTAAAAGCGCATAAAATCAGAGCACAGATGACTGCATCTATTATTCGTTTGTCTCGACAAATGCACCCTTATGCCATTCATTATCCCATAGAAGCCTTATAGTGGCACACGAAGCAGTTGACATTGTTGGAACAGAGCTCAAGCAAGCAAGCACGCTGAACGACTATCTTAACTATGAAATTCGTATTCGTGTAATGCTTAATTACGGACAGCGCAGCATAGCGAACAGTAAGTTTTATAATTAATTGTCGAAGTTCCATCATGTCGACATTTGTCATTAATGTGATGCCGTGACTATATTCAGGGAAAAATCCTCTCATACTGCAGCACTGTATCCGGTGGTGTTTTGACATTCTTTCACGATAGAACTTAACCATTGGGTCCCTAAAGAATTTGCTGTCGGTATTAGTAGTGTATAGAAGCGTCTTGTTGTCTTTCGGTTTGGGGAAAACGACCCCTTCTGCGGGCTATATGATATAGAATATTTGACGCTCCTTTTCTCAGTCTTATAAGTATGTATTTCCATTGCTTGTAGGTATCCCGAACGAACTGTGGGAAAACCGTCTCTAGAGAGAATGTGAATTTTGTATTTGTCAAGCTGTTTTTCAGGAAGCAACTGTTTGCAATCCCTCTATATATCTAAAGGCCCCATCCATATATACGCGAAGCGCGACATACATAAACACTCAACTTAACTCTCCAGTTGTCTCGTATAGGTATATGTATATAGCATATACGCAAGAAGAAATAGAAACTTTCTTCTTCATCCCCGGGACACACGACAAAAAGGAAGAATTATGACAGAGGATTTTCGGCACATACACTCAGAAGTGCGGAGTTCAGTACGGAACTTGCTATGGCGTTTTCTTGTTGCTGTTGTTTTTTTTTCCTTTTGGATCTTATGCGAGCAATACACGTCCTTTAGACTTCGTTTCCCCCAAAACCCAACTGAATGCTATAGCTACATGAACGTTATAGTACAGTTTAAGCTGGTATCATGTGTGTGTGGTGTATTTGGGGGATGGGAATGGAGTTTGGAATCGTACACATAAACACATAGCGAATTGTGTCATTTATATAAGCCTTGAAGACGAATGACACCTTTTAAATTAAAGGATAATCGTATATTTTCTATTTGAGCTGACAGAAAAAGACGCGCGCGAGCGGCAACTTAAACGGATTTAAAAAGAAGAAGAAGTGAAGAAAAAGTTTTTTTTTCAGGGAGCTCAATTGAATAAAAAATTTGTTGTGAAATTGGCGAAGAGAAATAGGTTTACAGTTTCAAGCTATTTTAAATTTTAAAGAAAAACTCTTTGACAGCTCATCGGCTAGTTGCTCCGTGTGTCTGTCTGTTCGCATACGAAATAATGACGCTACTTGAAATTTTGACCAGTTGTTTGTTGTGATAAAATCTTGGACGGTATTGAAAATATAGGTCAAATCGAACCAAGGGGTTCCCCTACCTCCCATAACTACAAATTACTCCTTTCTGGATATTTCAATTCGTCAATAACTTTCGACAGAATATCGCTAGCGACCTGAATTGTGACATGTCTTTGAAGTTGATGAAAAGTATGAAGTAGGTTTGACCACCCCTATCTGTACCTCTCCTACAAAGCTATATTCTGCCATATCTCTTGATAAAAATTCGAAATTTCAAATTTATGTTAAATGGTAGCAGTTATGAATGTCCTTATAAAATATCCCATCTACCTTTTCCTCCAAATTGAGTTGAACATGAATATTTTGGGCTTTGCGTGCATTCTAGGTCTGTACATGGGTATAGAGTACATATACCTACACTCATCATGCTATTCGCACGATTAGAACTCGGTCTTGCTTTTTCTTTACTCGGTACCGTTATGAGATTGCTATAAATATAATTTGTAGGTACAGTCAAACCTGTTAATCGGACCACTCTATAATCGGACCACCTTCTAATTGGACCACCCTCGGTCAATTTTGTTTGGTTTTTCATACAAAATAACCTTTATAAACGGACCACCTCTTAATCGGACCATGGACCACCATCGGTGACTCCAATTGGATGGATCGGTACTAGACGAACCTCCACAATCGGACCAACCACTGGTTAAATCTCCAATCGGACCAAAACTAAATTGGTAACTTCTGGAGCAGTGCGAAATTTGTTTAAATTAAACACACGGACCAACATACAGTTTACTTTACAGAGTACTTCCTAGTTCCAGGCAACGTGGCAAGACATTTTGTTTAAAAAAAAATCTTAGAAATTTCGTTACTACATTCACTTAAGTTCCGATTACAATGAGCTATATTATTCTCCATGGCCACTGGAATTTTCGTAGACGGCGAGTTTCTGCGAGTTATATAGGGCAAGTTATACAGAACGCATGAGAACCAAATGTATCGAGGATTGATTGAACCCTGATCCCCATATTGGGAAATTTCGGTGAAACTGTGTGTGTGCGGAGAATTTACGAGTATAATGAGGAACTTAGAAAAATCACAAAGCAGTACGGTGCTGAGCAGGTTCTAAACATTAATTGCATAGTGCATACGTGACCTTTGTATACAAGTCCAATGTTCATGAATAAGTAGTAGTAGTCTAAATTTCCATTTTTCCGTTTAAAACAATTTTCTTAAACTTTTCTGGCATCCCTTGGTAATCGGACCACCTGCTAATCGGACCGAATTTGATCGGTCCCGTCAGTGGTCCGATTAGACAGGTTTGACTGTATTTTGGATTTATATTTTTCATAGCCATTCTTCTCCCCTTTCTTACTAAATATTTGTTTATTTTTCTTTTAAAAGTGGGGCTTTGTTCGTCCTTTTGCTTTGGGCACCAGAGGGGGAAGTAGCTGTCCGTTACATGGCGACTAAATTGTGTATTTCTTTACGTATTACTTTGTCAATTGAATATTTTGTAAAAAATTTCCAAGTAAATCAAATCAACCTTGGTAAGCATGAATCGTGGTGTATCAGGTCGTTACTCATTCGAAATTATGTGTGTTTTCTTATTTAGTTATGTACTCAAAACATAACCTTTCAACCTTTGCTTTTCAAAAAGTATTTGTTTTATGAGGCACATATGACTCAAAAATGAAATCATAATGAGTCACATGTGACTCACAAAGAAAAATACCATGTGTCACATGTGGCTCTTAAAGAATATAAATTGCATATATTTGATTTATTAGAAACGTGTTAGTTGTTTACATTTTTGCAATATAATTACATAATTAGGATTTGTTTATTTTATTTGTATACCGAATTCGTGGATATACCTAATTCGGTTAATTGTATTAATGAAATTTAAAATTTCATAATTACTCTTAATAAATAATTACAATTGCGCTAATTTATTGATGGCAATATATATGTAATTGTTTTTCGAGAGATCAAAGAGGACCTATAGATTTCAGGATCTCACTCAGAGAGTTGCTAAATTTATAACTTTAACTTGGATAACGTATAAAAATTCTGTGATTAAATTCCACTCGAAAATCTAAGCGTAACAAACTATCCATCAATTGTATTAATCCTCCGCATTGCACCACATTGATACCTAACCATATCAACAAAAATGCCAATTTACGACAATTTCACACTCCATATCATAAAATGCACTCGATTTTCTGCCGATTTTTCCAATTAGATATGTCACAAAAATTGTGAATTGTTCCAAATGCCCGTTCCGAAACTGAATGGATGAACGTTTTGTATTTTTCCCGGCCATCATTCAAATTGGCCGATTCTCATATATCTTTCGTATGTCACACCTTTCCACCATTCACTGCAAATATCCTGACACCTCCAGCCCAGGACTAGGAACAAAAAATCAGAATGATAGTGAGTGCGACAGAGATGAAGAGAAAACCGAAAACTGGTTTGAATAGGTAGGTCAACTACATATCCCTCCTGTGCACCATGCACCTCTGGAAAGGTTTTCACTCTGTACTGCATACCTTTACTTTGACCTGCAAACTAACTTACCCTCTGTGAGTATAGTGCAGTGCTCTAAATGTTGAATGGCTTTCACTTTATAATATTCTCCGCCTCCTGATGATACCGTGGCATAAATAACTTTTGGCTGCAATAAAAATTAAAAACGCATATACACCCGCCAGTGAGAAATTTATGGACGTTGTGCCATTGATTTATGTGCTTAATTTAAATCCCATCAGTTTTAACTGTGCCGGAACGTGTTGTTGTTGGGCTTGTGCTATGGTGCCGTGGATGTGACCATCAGTGTCGGCACAAGAGCACGCAAAAGATGGTGGTGATATTGCATGGCGCATGTACAAGAGATGCAAAACACGCCTGCTTGCATTCAAAGTCGAAATGGAAAAATGGAAGAATCAGATTGTACCTACACTCTACTATGGCACTATTGTTGTCGGTATGATGGTGTGCTAAATGCAGTTTAGCTCAAGAATGGATAATCCAGGAGTAGAAATGGTGCGGTGTTGGCGTGGGTGATAGATTGCACACCAAAGTTGAATGTCGAAAATTACAACTGGGGAAGTGCTCAATTATTAAAACAAAAATGAATGAGCCACTTTGAATTGGTTTCTATTACAGACAACATCGCCATATTTCTTCGCAATCTTCCAGTCATGAAACTAGCCGCCAACGAGCCTAAAACTGACGATAATTTAAAACCGCCATTCATTATCATGGTAGCAAAATCCAATCACGCGGCTCAACGCCAAAAAAGGCGAACATACCAAGAGCAGTAATACATTGAACATGTTTTCCCAATCCCTTGCCATATTTGCTGCGCGGCTGCTGTGCTTCACATTCCATGCATACAATCGAAGCGCATCATCCTTCAAGGCACATTCATTGCGCGATGGGCATGGCTATGAATAATTTTTCACAAATATTGCAATTTTTTTTATAAACGGAAAATAATTGCCAGGAAGATGCCACGCACAATCGTTGTAAGTAAATTGGTCTTTGACTTGGGCGCGCAAAATTGCGAAAAGAATAATGAAGGCAACGACCATCAGAAAGGAAGCGCAGCGAACAAGCACCCATTGCCCAGGCATAATCATCATCGCGCAGCAAAAAGGGCACGCAACAATATGAAGGTAGGCATAGCGCAGCGGTAGAAAATTGCCAACGGTGTCGTGCATGCAATTTATTCGAGCCTAAGTACAAGTTGGCTCGACTTGTATTAAATGTCCGCGCGCCTTGCATCGTTGTCGTCCCTATGGCCAGTTTGCCGACTGATCCGCACTCTCAACGATAATTCTCTTCGTTTTTTATCAAGGGCTCTGATTTTTCGTAAATATCGTGTGCTATGCAATTGCCAAGGTACTACAGGTTCGTTTTGTGCAAGTTTCGTGCCAGAGGAACTTGTCCAGCGCAAAACGTCTTTTTATTTGGGTAACACAAAATCAACCACACGGCCGCATGCTTGCGGATTTATTGGTCCTTTACTATATAGATCTCTATGTGTGTATATTTATAGACTTTCGAAACTGCGCGCCCAAGTAAAATTTCTTTTATCGTCGCGAAAAAGATGCATGGCCCCCGTTCGCGATGTTGTTCGATATTGTGGGGTCAATGAAATTCGTCTTCTCGCTGTAGCAATTTTTCATTAAAGAGCAATGAACACGAAACAGATTCGTATCACGCAAGATTTTTTTGAAAAACCTGTCCTTAAATGTATCATGGATTCGTACAGTGTTTGCGATATACGAGAAAGATTCCGGATCGGATGATTCGTTTAAATATGTACTCCAAAAAAGAAAACAAATGAATTCTCCATAAAATATTCTTCCCAACTTATCGATATGCATCAGGAAAAATTTGGAAAAACGTCTATAACGTATTTTTTTTTTCAAGGATCTCAGGATGCGATTGAATCGAAAAGTTTTTCCGTCGTAGATCTAATAAACCTCGTAATAGAGAGTGCACACACAAGTCCAGTCGACATCGTCGTCGTCGTCGTCTTCGTGTTAAATGACGTATGAAATTGAAAATATATTTTGGGACTTCGATTCACATCTTTCCTATATCTGTACTGCATCGAAGATGATGCTATCTAAATTATTGCAATATTTGAGAAAAACGAATGGCATTTAAGTTTCCTTTTGTCTTGTGTGTCATTGGCCGTGCCAAGGAGAAAAAAAAACGTTTAGAATAAAAACACTCGCCAGGAAGGATAGATGGGTGTTGCAAACCCCCATGCCTGCTCCATACACAATTGTTTGAGCATAATAATGTTTCATTATACAAATAACATTGAAATGGCGCGTATAATACATTAGCTGCCATTAGTTTATTGGAAAAAAGGATGTGTGTGCAGGAGATGTGTAAGTTATGGTTGAAATAAATCAGTGCGAAGAATGGAAAAATTATTCCAAGTGTGAATGGTGCGGGAAATTGTTGTCGTATGTTGTGTTTGGGGATAGAATAAATGTTGAAGGTTTCCTGGGTGTTTTTGAATAAAAAAAATGAAGTTTTGGTAGGGATACAATGAAAACCTGGAGAGACTTCTTTAGAAACCTCGCGACAAACAGCTTTAGCCGCGAACGTACAAGCACTACAATTTCATTATTAAAATTGAATAAATGGAATTATTGCAGAAACTTGTAAATAACAAGAAAATCCTTTAAACAATTTTACCATGAGGGATCCGGCCATTAGGTACATTTCATCACACAAATAAAATGTTTTAATGTGAATCAATAAAGGACTCAGCATTTTATTTACAGTCACTGCAGGTACAACAATTCATAATAGGTAGGTAAGATATCCCGAAATGCAACACCGTTATAGAGATGTTTAGGAAAATATTTGTATCCCCTTAGGTCTGCCCATATCAATTCGGGCTTTTAACGAACCTACAGTTTTTTTTCGGGCTAGAGTATGGCGACAAATCTGCCTTTTCCGTAAAGTACCGTTATGGTGTTTTTTAATTCGCATATTTTACCGAGCTTGCAGTGGAAGGGAGTTTTGGTATTTGATTTTGGGCCATTGAGAGATACAAATTTGTTATGTAGGCAACTTTTAAGAAGAGATACCGTTATCTTGATAATATAATAATATAATATTCACGGGAATCCTAAAAAAAAACAAATGTTTGTACAGTTCTCTCTCAAGTATAGCTCTATGAAGTGCGCATGAATCTCTTTTTTTGAGACATGCGTCAATCGTGATAATGTCAAATTATATTTTGAAATTCGCAAAAACTCCCGTTACTGACCCTTTGGGCGCGCGCAGACTAAAGGCGTATTAGAGCGTAGCGTAGCGTAAAACCTGTGTCCCAATACAAGCGACAGGTTTTACGCTACACTACGCTCCAATACGCCTTTAGTCTGAGCGCGGCCTTTGAAACCCACATATGCCTTGAGGGGCACAAGTATCTACATATAAAAATTGGCCAACTTCTTTAGAATTCTACGGGCTATAAATTTACCATATTAAACTCCTTAGTGAAGTTTACCGTTATAGTTCTATGTCCATAAAACTTACTGAAAAGACAAACTCGCATACCATGAAAAGAGCGATATTCGACATGGTTACTTTCTGGATGTGTCCTTTGAACCGCAAGATCTACAATTTATTGTATTTATATCACCCTTTAGTACAGGTTACCGTCATCCATATTTTCACAAAACCGGCACAGTATAGGCTCGTGAAAACGGGAACTAACTAAAACCGCGACTGACCTTAACGGAGGTTCATGGTATGCAGTTGCTATGTTTTAAACCAGTTTCAAAATGCATGCATGTTTAGAATGCACCGAGGCTTCTTCGCCGAAGTCCTGATGCATATCGGACGCAACATGGCAGCGGATTGTCGAAGGGAAACAAACAGAAGTGTGTCCAGCTTTGCCAACTAAGCTCCAATATCGTTAGAAATCTGAAAATTGTGAAAGTTTTGTAAATAAGCTGCACGTAAAAATAATTTAAACACCTTATACGAGTAGAAGCCAAATTTAAAGGGAATTTGCAGTAGGTAAGGTAAATGGAGGAACCCGTTGTTTGATCAGGTATCCCTTTGGGACAAGTCTCCTGAGTTAATATGCACATTTGTTTCATTGTTAGTGAATCGATTCGACCGTGAGATTATTTTAAAACAACACAACAAACAACACCACTATTAATAACCTTGGAAAAAATGCAGAGTCTTCTTTTAGCATATTTTAAAGCTGAAAACATGCCTGCAGCCAACACTGTCTTTGTTTGCCTGTGGGAACACGATTTGCAACTTTTCCAATGAGAAAGTCTTCGGATAAATTCCTCTAAGCTCCTCTCTGATTTTACTCAAGGTAGTGTTAACCATTGCTTCCCCTGCCAATTTCCCATAGTGAAAAACCAAATTTCACATTCGCGCGTTGCTTTAAAAAATCAGCAACACAAAAAGGGGAAAAGTTGTTTCACGCGCACGTATACGATCAACTACCCCAATTAAAGTCTTCTGGGATGGATTCAATGTTTGTTGTAAGTTCTGGTGCTGCTTGATATGGTTCGACGGTACCGTGTCTCCTGACGAAACATACCAAGCAGCACCAGATCTTCTATAGAGGAATAGCTGCATCCACTCATAATGGCAAAGAAGCTTGATTTTCAAAAGGTTTTTGACAATGTGAACCAAGAGAGTATTAGAGAGTCCTTGCACATGAGAGGTGTCCTATCGAGGGCAACGCTCGTCGCATCAAATCTGGCAAAGCAGCAACTTTGTGCCTTTATCGAATTTTAAACCGATATAATTTGAAATGATGATCTCAAATGCCTATTGGTGAATGGAATGGCAAGCGAAGGTGGCAGTCAATTGGTCATACCTTAGGTACATACCTACATTGCTAGTTGCGTTATGCAACGAAACTCCTTTTCCCCAAAGAGGCCGAAAAATGATTCACCATAAAATCATGTACACGTCTCTGGGTAAATAGTGTTCGACCATAAGAAAAAACTGTGGCCAGTGTCTCCTAGAGATTGCAAGAAACTGTACACGGAAAAAACACATTGGACTTGTGACCACTTTTTCTATTTCACATATCCCATAAATATAGGCGAAATCGGGATTGCAATAAAATATAGAAGAATTTACCAAACACATAGGAGTCCAAAAAAGTAGCAATTATCATTATACATATATGCACCACTGCTATACTTTGCAGCTTGTAGTACAATTTCTTATGAGTTTTCTTCCACATTGATTTAGTAAAATTTCCTAATTAATATGTGTTGAAATGCTATACTAGTTTGCGCACAGCGCCAAAAAAAGTCGTACCATTTCATAGAAATATTGCATTTATTCCCATTTTAAAAGGTAAGCATAGCAAATTACGTAAAATGTTTTCCATATTTTAAAGTGATTCTATCGATCAAGGCGCCACAAACCTGACGATTTCTCGGCCGATCAATTGGGAAATCGATTGCCCACAATCGATCTTCCGCCCACACAAACACACTAGGCAATTTATCGGGCAATCTGAAATTGGAGATGGAAGAAGGACATCCATTGCTACTTTTGATGGAGAATGACCGCCACAACCACAGCATGAAGAACGGCCACAGGTTTATGTAAAAAAATCAGCAACTGAGAGCTCATGATTGTCACGACAGCTTGTACGGAAAATTGCATTGGCAATACGTTCCACATGTCAAATCAAAAAATTTAATCCGATGGTCCCATACACCTTCTGATTTATCTCGCGATCAAAAAATCTGGCCGATCGATCGGAGGGTCTGTGGCGCCTTATATGTATAGTAGGTTCCTGCGTTCCTGTGTTGAAAAACCTGCAATTGCATGGCTCGCCTTGTCGCTTGTCCACCGAAAACTGAAAAAAAATCGGATTTTACTTTGTCACTTGTTGAATGCACTCAAAATAGTCAACGCGGGGAACATTTCAGGAAGCCGTGTCTCTTTTTTTGTGTTTTCCACCGCGGAGGTGGACGCGATTTATATTTGAAAACTACATTGAAGAAATCATTTTATAACCGTCGCGAATTTCGTTTGTAGACCTAGCCGCACAAACTACATATTTATACTAATCACACTTCCGCCATTTTGCACGATACTACAATGCAGTTTTGCAAAACAAATGCAAATTGTGTACACTAAAACGATCAAGTCACTAAACGGGCGGCACGGTTTCCTCGAAGGCTTGCGCGTTATTTTTTTATAATATTTAACAAAACTTACCCTTTTATTTCGCTTTCTTTTTTGTTGAAAAAATAAACACCAAAAAACTTGCATTAGCGCACCGCGTTGTTAATGTCTTGTCTTGTCCCGATTGCGGTCGCGTTGTGAAAATAGCAGTGCCTTTTTGTTTCTAGTGCACATTTTTTAGCATTCGGTACAATATTTTTTAGATGGCAATGTAATATTGTCCCGTATGAAAAACAGTATTGGAATAAATGCGATAAATTTGAGATATCAGACAATAAAGTGATCGAATATGAGGTTATGGTATATATAGACTTAAGAGTTATATGTTATAGGTATTGCTTCCACAAATATAGGATATTTTTCTAATAAATGTTAGCATTTCGCCTATATGGTGAATGCTATATTTTTTGCGGAGAGGCCCACTCGTATTTTTTTCCGTGTACGTTATGCCGCGTTAGTACGCTATTCCCCATAAGGGGTTAAGGTAACCAACATATATTAGTAATGAAACACTTTTTCACACTTTAAAATACAACATACACTCTAAAAAAATTTACTCCAATAATAGGAGGAAACTTTTTTTCCTTCTATTATAGTAGTAAATTTACACCATGATATGAGCGAGAGTAATTTTACACTTTACGGTGTAAATATTTACTACAAAATTACTTACATAAATAAGTAAACTTACTCTTAGAACTATGTAAATTTAAATCAGAAATAAGCAAATTTGCACTGGAACAAATGTAAATTTACACCGGCGAAAGTGTAAATTTACATCTGGGTTTATGTAATTAATTAATAATAATATTGACGGCAGCCGGTTCTTCGATTTTAATCGTCCTGGAGCTAGTCGTTATTCCAACGGCCAAGAGCTGGCACACCCCCTTCGGTTCAACATCAAAAAACGCTATAACAACAACAATAATATGATGCTCACACGAACGCACTTCGGACGGAACAGACTAACTGCACACAGAACAAGCCACTTGACAGATACAGGAAAATGTAATAATTCACAAAAGTATTGAAGCACACTCAGTTTTACACAAATGTAGGTGTAATTTTCACACCAAAATCGCAATATTACATGAAAATTACACAAAAATAAAGTAATGGCACATCTTCACACCAAATATGGTGTAAAATTACACCAAAATAGAGAAATATTAAAAAATCTGTGTAATATTACACTATTTTGTGGGTTTACTAGAAATTTGGTTGAAAAATAAACGTTTACTGTAATTTTGCGAGAGAAAAGGTGTAAAATTCAACGAATTTTCGATGTAAAATTCAACCTTTTTTTTACAGTGTAGGTACATTGAATAGCTAATAAATATATGATATTTTTCCAGACATTTAAGTGTTCATGTTTTACGGCTTTCAGGACTTGTTCACGCTTCAGAGTAGTCTGGGTGAACATACAATTTTTCACATAAGCGGGTGTTCACGTTTGACGCAGTTCCTGTTTACGCGAGTCTACTGTATTTGGTGTTTTTTCCTCTAGCGCTAGTAACGTCACGTACAAATGGGGACTACTAGGGTATTTGTTAGAATCTCGAAAATAAATTTCTGTCTGTTACTTGTCTAATTATTGTACTAACCCTGTTCTGAGTGCGTCGACTCAGCTATATATTCAGCTTCCTATTCGCACAGTTTTCCTCGTCTGGCAAACAACAAAATAGTATTTTCCCATAAAAATGATTTTTTTTTTGTGTAAGGTAGGCAAGAAGGCTAGTTTGGAGAATATATTTTATTTTTTGTTCAAGGGTTCTTCTTTCGAAAAATAACGGTATATTTTGCTTGAAAATATATCTGCCTAGGTAATCCGAATCCGAGTAGAATATGCTCATTAAAACAGAATGGCCGAGAGATGAGTTAAAAAATAAAGCCTAAATATTATCTGGCCCCATTTTACCCACGACCAGATTGAAACTTTAAAATGTTTGTTATCAACAAATTAAGTTACCCGAAGGCGATTTTGTCCCCAAAAAATTATTGCACAACAGATAAGCACCAAATGCGCACCCTTCCGAAAAACCAGTCAAAAATAAATTGGCACACAATACGTGTCCTATCACAGTTGCGGCCGCTGCCGAAAAACTCAAACCTCGCACCCCAAAATGCGCTTAAAGCCTTTCGCGTAAATTTTCCCGATTTAAATGCCGCCGCACTCAAATTCGATTTTAATTGCTTATCTTATATTTACGAGCATATAGCCTATACCGTTCATTATAATGTAACAATTTTCGGGAAAATATCCTTTTCAAAGAAAAATCCACAGAACGCTTCCTGTTGGTCCATACCTTGCGCTGTCTCGCGTATAGAGGGATTGAATTTGTCGTCCTCTTTACGATATGGCAGCGCTCGCACGAGTCGCAAGTTTTACGCCTCCCTTTTAATATCAAGATGATGTGACCAGAGAGCATACAGTCTATATGATGGTAAGTGGTGATTGCCGGTAAAAGTTTATTTTAACTGAAAAAAAAGAAGCTAAAAAGAAGAAAATTACACTTTTAAATTTACATAAAGCTATTGCCGGACGTGATGGCTTGCCGCGAAAGAGAAATGAACCAACTAACTTTATGCTATGCATACATACTTATACAAAGGGGGGGATTGGAACTCGTAAAGCCAATTAAGTCGCCGACATAAATCCAGCTGTTACTTGTATTGGGTGTTTCCGCTGGTTCACAAATCGCAAGAAAAGAGAGAGAGTGAGAGTACTGGAGGTTTTTCGTTTTTGGAGAAATTTGTAGACGAAACTTTATTTCAACAGCGAGGTTTAGGGAGAAAATATAGGCTCCATTGGGCAGTAGAGAGATTTTAAACAAAATTCGACAAATGTGTATTTCTCAAAATACAGAAATAGGCTTTTTAAATTTGTTCCTTCGAATTTTTGAATTTTATCCTCCTACCCCCGTAAAATGTCCATAAGCTTCAACAAACCATTAAGCTTAAATTTAATCGAATTTCTCCGCGCTCTCTATGTACACATTTTGTTGTTGTCCGTGCCGTATTTATTTTTTACTTAGGCATAAATCACCTTGAGGGATATTAAGGAAATATGTTTCTTGCAAATGTTGTGTGTTTCTTCCCTGAAATCCGAGAGAAAGAGAGAAAGTGAAGAAAAATCCATACGTGATATCCGTTAGGGCATAAAGAAGTCCAACTTCTTGGCAAAAACATTAGAGACCATTTGATATGTATACACGTATATAAGCGCGTATGTATACATAGGACCACCATCATACATCACAAATACGAAATGCGAACTTTGTATATATCGGACGAGGGAGGTGATTTATTGTTTTCGTCGTTGACGTCGACATTGCTCCCGGTGTCCTCTCTCCTGTTTTTGGAATGAGCTAAATTCTCCGGGAAGATTAATGTGATAAGGGTTCCAAGAGTACACCCGCAAGAAACAGAAGAAGAAGAAGAAGACGAAATGGAAGAAGGACATACACCCAACCATGAAAAAAAACTGGCACGTACCAGTCAAGTTTTCGACAAAGTTTTACTGTGCGCCACCCCATTCCCGGTTAGTTACCTATGTAATAAAAAAATAGGGAGCGGAAACGCTCTCTTGCATAGTCTTACGTCAAATATTGCTTTATATAACGGCTACGCAGAAATGCGAGAAGCTAGGATATGTTTTGTGGATGAGGGTGGCATAGGGGCGTGCTACGACATTTAGGGAAACAAGTACAAGTTTAACGTATTTGAAATTCCGTTATATTGAAGACCCAGGGCAGCTATTAATATTATAGGTACTTTTTCCAATATCAAAATTTCGAATTTGTGGTTGAAGGTACAATTTGTCAGAATCACTTGTCAGATTTTTCTCAATATACCTATAGTGTAGTTCCGAGGTGATTTCAGATTGCAAAGTGTGGTGGAGAACATTTTTTTTTTGTTTCTTATGTTTTTTTGGGTGCTGAGCTCGAATTCGGAGCTTCCCACCAAAATTTCGTTGCGGAACAGGACCAAAACCGCGAAAAAACCTAAAATTTTCGGAGTTTTCCCGTTTTTTTGTTTATAACTCCGAAAGTGTACATTTCTCCGAAAACCTTTCCATGAAAATATTAGAGAAAACATAACTGCGGGTCCAACGCGTCATTAATAATTAAAATGTGTTAAGCGGTATTGCTACAATTGATAGTCATTTTTTTGGGGTTTTTTGCAATTTTGACCCTGTTTTGCAACGAAATTTTGGTGGGAACTTACAGAGTCAGGTTCTGCACTCCAAAATACACAATGTACAAGATAAATGCAACTTTTACGACCTAAAATGAAAAACCGTTCAATCTCAAAAAAATTTTCATAAAATGGAACTATGTTAAAAATGGCAAATTTAAATTATCCACTGTAGTAATACCGCTCAACAGATTTTTAATATTTATGTCTCTTTACACGCGCAATTATGTGCTCTCTAAAATATTCATGGAGAGTTTTTCGCAGAAATAAATAGTTGCAGAATTAGGGGGCGCATAACGGAAAAACAGCAAAAATTTTAGGGTTATTCACGATTTTGACCCTGTTCCGCAACGAAATTTTGGTGGGAAGCTCCGGATTCGTGCTCAGCACCCCAAAAAACATAAGAAAAAAAAAAATTGTCTCCACCACATTTTGCAATCTGATGTACTAGGTTTATCACGTAGTAACTACACTACTACTCACATAATAACTTTACTTTCATTTGTAACATTTTTGTGCACTGTCATGCAATTTTAACCACAGAGTTGACATAAACATATTTTTAATAAGCGAAATCATATCCAGTCCTTTGTAATGAATTTCGCAACGTTTTTATAATGGGTTTAAGATTGAAGTCTGCACATTACGTGCGTGGGTAATTTCAAAGAATATATTGCGTGAGTTTGTTATTTAAAAATACCCAATTACCTATATACGAGTAGTGATCGTGATCGTTAATTTGAAATTGTTTTCAGTCAATATACTTTTAGTTAAATCCGATCTGAATACCTACCTTTGAATGGCGCTCAATTAACATGTCATCAGATTGCTTTATGAACAATTTATTGACCAGATCATGATTTATTAACACATAATGAAGATCAATCTGAATTCCTCCGCGTGCATTCAATCAAAAGCCCTTCTACGCACAATTATTATTGTATCCTTTTAAGGTGCGCGTTGTTTGCCGAAGAAATCATCTTCGTCAAAAACTTGACGCATTAAACAGTCTCGCTACGCGTTTATTGAAACTATCTATCTAGACGAGTTGTACCTTCGAGTATCTCTTATAGCAAAGACAAGTGGGTAGCTAAAAATCACAATTATTCCATGCAATTGAATGCATCACGGGTAATTATGCTATCATGATGACTGACTGATTTACCAGAAAAGTAGTGCGTGCGCATTTCGCAAGTCTTTTAGCGCATATGGCTTAAGGACGAAAGGCGCGACATCGCCTCCATACAATCTTCATATTATACGAAATTGTAGGTACCATAACAAGAGGAAGGTGCTTTTCACCGCGAATTGCATACGCGCATTTATATATTCAATTCATTTGCAATGGCAATCGTGGCCAATCTGAGTTATAGCATAAAAGACGATAATGGCGATGATCATTAGTGCTGATATTATTGCCAACGGACGTTGATTTATCGTTTCCACGGACAATTTATGGGGCCAGGTTTTGTTTTGCCAAGTACGGTAACTGGGGGCCGTGTATTGAGACGATCATCATCTCGTCGACTTTGCCGATTGCACATATGTATATAGTTTTGCGCGGATTCAATAGGGACGTTTTATTGTGTTTATCCCGTGCAGGTTTGGGTAGAACTTCATATAAAAAAAATGACACTTACCCAGGTAAAGTTAACCCGTGCAACTACCCTACACGGGATAGAGCTCAAATGTAGATGGCGGACGCATAGGGGAAATATGAGGGAATTTGTTTTTCAAACCAAATGTGAGAGTTTTTCTAATCACGAAAATAGATTTTGCAAAGAAATAATCATCTTTTGTGATAAAATCCACCACATCTAAAAAATAAGCCGTCGAAAGCGAGTCAAAGATGCACAAAAACTGTCAAATGTCAGCTGTTTGGTCTTAACCGGGATGTTACCCGCGATCGTTTTTTTCGAGTCAGACTTACACGCGA
This sequence comes from Microchrysa polita, assembly GCA_949715475.1. Classification (NCBI taxonomy): domain Eukaryota; kingdom Metazoa; phylum Arthropoda; class Insecta; order Diptera; family Stratiomyidae; genus Microchrysa; species Microchrysa polita. Next base: position 18,020,125 of record OX454421.1, on the reverse strand, counting down.
TACGAAAAAAACGTCGCTAATATCTGAATGGCGAATCTGTGCGCGGTGATATTATATGATTGGGTCTACAATATCGATCGACTTAATCGCGCGCAGAAATGGAAACAAAAATGTCAAAACGAAAAAATCTGTTTTATACTAATCAAACTCCTAGACATTCTAGATTATTCGTATTTATTTTATATTGAATCTCAATGCATTAAGTGTGACTGTGTGTACTTTTAGATACAAATCCAATAATTGCATGCTTACTTGTTTCACTTAAGGAAAATGGTAATAGGTATTGGCTCATTTCATATACAGTCCTGTCTCCTGTCGGCTGGAAACTTTTCTAAAACTGACTGCAAACTATGTGTGGATTTTGCAATGGCCTCGCGCGCGTTTCGTTGGTATCATGCAACAAAAACTGGAAAAGGAAACAACCAGTCGTCGTCGTTACTGGACATACACAAACAGCTCGCCATATGTGAGTTTGTGTGTATGTGCGCCAACTGACTAACAAATATGTGTCTCCTAGGGACAAAACCAAAGTTGCGAGAAGGAATTTCAATGGACTTTCACAAAAGGCACTAGTTAGGTCTATGTAGGCCTTGCCGTAGACCGTATAGAGGTACAAACATTCAAGACCCCAGTACACGATTATGTCTCTACAAAGTCTACAAGAGCCTTCTTCTGTATATGTTTATACATTATGTTTTTGTTGCTAAACTGTCGTGTTTGGATTTTTTGTTATTTTTTTCATTTTCCTTGTTGCCTTTCTTGAATTCGTCTTGTTAGGAGTGTATTTCAAGTTGGCTGCTTTAGTGGATTTCTAATGTATCTCTATCCATCTGCAATTCCCTTCTCTCGGGTCTATACTATATAGGTATATACGACAATTAAACTGTGCTGTCTCCAAGAATATTTATGCAAGTTTTCATGGAACAGGAATTCATTATAGATTCACTTCGGGCCGATAGTTGTTGTTGTTGTTTTGTTTTTGGTTCCCGATGGCGGTAAGTTCTTCGACATATAGAGTAGAATAGTATTACGAAACACTCACGTATCGAAAAACATGGTCTTATTCGATATGGTTGGTCTCTACTGGGAATACTCGTGTACCTATCCATGCTACGGTTTTGGTTTTCAAAGATGTTTTCGTTACGATTATAACATGAATAAGAATGGTGCACTGTATAGGTACAGAGAAAAACTAAAGAGCCGTTTTCTATACCGTCATTGGCTCCATTTTTTCTTCTATAGTTTTGTGTGGCTTGTATTTGCGTCTATTCGTCGTAGTTCGATGTTGTTAGTAAATATGTATGTATACCCTTTACAAGAAAAGGTGGCGAACTAAACGTATGAATCGACGACAATTCTACTGCGAGAAAATGAGAAGAGGTTGACCCAATTGCCAATCGAATATAGAGTCAGTTTATATCTACAATTTATTATTGACATAGTCAGTAGATACAAAGATATTGTATCGTTTTCTTGGTGAAAGAATATTGATTAGGTGTACTGTACAATGACAACGATGAAAAAGACAAGATTCATATTCATCACGTCTCGTGTGTTTATACATAGATTTGGTGTATACGAGTAGGTACTATGAACTGAGATTCAATATACGATTTTTGGATAGTTTTAGTACGGACGGGTTAATTAAAAATACAAACAAATGAGATTTATTTGATCATTATTTCCTTTGTAAGCCCCAGGGACGATTACCAAGTTAGGACATAACTCCAAAACCAAAATGGCAAAGAAAGCGTCAAGCGTTTTGCTGGCTGCAATACATTCGAAGTAGAGTTCTCGTTTTTGGCGACAGCAGATTGAGTCTTTTTTCCTTATTTATTCAAAGTGCTGAGAAAAAACTCAATGACCATCAAAAAGTTACAACATTTTGCTAAATTAAAAACATTGCAGAATTATTAGTCCCTTAAAAATTTGGCGAATTTCAAAAGAAAGTTTTCAAATTTCCATTTTAAATTGACGAGATTCTATTTCAAAACTGACAAATTTAAAATTGATAAATTTTCCAATCACGTTGACAAATTTCCTTTTCAAATAGCGAATTTAAAAATCTTCATTGATGAATGGAAAAAAAATGTTGACTAATGTTAATTGACGAACCTCTTGACAAATTATCGAATTTCGAAATCATCAAAATCACGAATTTTCAAATAATATTTTTAAGAATATGCATATCAACTTAGGCAGATTTCTATTTCATATTGGTGTTGATTGCTCGTTTATCCAAACAATTACTCTAGTTTAAGCTGACCAGACAGCATGTTGTTCTACAGTACAGCACTTTGACCTGTCGCACAGCATTGGAAAATTGTACAGCAAAATGTACAACATTCGCCATGAAACCTAATTCACTACACAATAAGATCCTCGGTGAGCCCTGTGATCAGTCTTGTTTACTTTTAAAGTGTAAATTTTGACTCCTGTGCCCTGAACGATCAATATTTAGCGAGATATTCGCAATTTTATCTTTGGCAATCGTTTATTCGCGGTATCTCGGGAGTCCTTCTCGATCTTTCTCAAATATGGCACACTTGTAGAGCACGGTTTCTATCTATCTATTCGCGTTTGGAAGTTACTTCAGCCCAATTCGCAATTAAGAGTTTTCTAATCGAAAATTGTCTATAACTTGGAAATTCATGAGCAGAATTTTGAAATTTGGCAAACTTGTAGAGTACCTCACTGTACATATCTGTTGAACATTTCAAGGCTCTAGCTTCTAAGGTTCAAAAGCACACAGCAAAAAAATCTGAGTGATTTTCACTCCGAATCGATGTCGAATAGTGTCCATCCGAATCGGATAATATTGGCATAAAACTCGAAGCAAGGTATTGCTAAAGACTCCGAACGAATGTAATGATTTCATCCTTTTGGTTTAATAATTTGAACTAAATACTTTCTTATAATACTTTTGGTTTAATAATTTGAACTCAAAAGAATACTTTTATTAACACCAAAAAGAGTGATTCTCGATATTTTGGAATAAAAAAAAAACAATTTTCACAGAGACGGAACATGTAACTCATAAATGAGATTTGTATAACCTCTCTATAGGTGATTATTTACCTCTTTACGCTTTAAAATGCATAATAAATTTACCTACCCACAGTGGGGTTCGATCCCGGGATCCTATGATTTGTAGACCAACGCTCTACCTACTAAGCAAACCAGACTAATGGAGTTTGTAATTTATGCAACATGTGTCGTCGCCCTACCACCAAATTTTTCCAATCGGTGGATACAAAATACCAAAATCGGATGAAATTAGCCCCTGGCACAATGACTTGATTGAACATGTTACGGAATTGATCCGATGGGCCTAATATACCTACTCAATACCAAATGGGATATTCTTTGCAATGTGTCCGAAAAAGGTTTTAATTTAGGAGTTTTGTCCGTTTCGGATTCCTTTCTAATAAAACCCCTAATGGCGGTGCTATTTTGAACATGTTTACTCCGAAATAATTTTGCTTTTTTATCCTATCGGATTTTCTTGCTCGAATACCCGGCATTTTTTTTCTGTGTTGCAAAATGTTTCCTATCAGATGATGATGGAAATCTGTACAACTTTTCGATTCCCCTATCTACCTCTATTGGTAAAAGCATACTAAAGAAACGACTCTGCCAGGTTTTTTTTCAACAATATGTCCTTCAAATCCGTTAAAATGGCAATGAGAGACCAGGGAGCCGGGCATACCATCACTAATGTAACCATGAAGAATTGCATAATCTCCTCCAGAAATATCGAAACCTGGATAAGCAACCCTTCCACCACTCTGGAGGTTCTCCTCAGACTCCACTCTATAGCTACATTGAAATTGTGCCTGGAAAGCCACCATTTTATGTATATATAATCTTACTTCGAGTACTCTTCTCTGTTAAAGGTTTTCGAGTTAAAACATACGATTATGCTTCAAATGCCGATGATTTTTTTGTCAAGGATAACCAGTGGCATATATAGCTTTTCCGAGAGGGGATCAGTGATCAGGTTTATTTTTTTCAGCTCAAGAGAAAAGCATTAAACTGATGAGTTATGAATGAGGAATTTAAGCAATCGTCACCATCATCTTGTTTCTATGATTTTCTACCGAACAAAAATTTCCTTTAGTTGTTTGAGATCTGTTGACGAGATCGAAAATGGAGCTGTCGCTTCAACGTGGCACTAAAGATCACATGTTTCATAATCCCCACCCCAATCGAAGTTGACCTAGAGACTCCTGAATGATACGCGGTAGCTTAATTCCGACAGGCGACAAAACATCATAGGAAGAAGAACGTAAAGACGTTGAGGCGCCCCTATGAAGTAATACCGAAAGATAGCCCAGCCGACGAGTGAAAGAGATAGTCGTGATTTTAGTCGAGCTAACAATACTAATTTTCTCTACAACGTAAAATTATCTTAGTAAATCCCAACTCATCTGTTCTATCTGTTCTTGCGGCAGTCGCATTTTGTGAAAAAAATCCCAATCTCATGTAAATTGTAGCCAAGGCAGTAAAAAAACAATTAAGCAATTGAAAATACAGTAAAAGGGCTCCCTGCCTGCCTACCTTGCTTTCCCAAAGTTTACCTCATACTGCCTCCGTATGAGATAATATTCTTTCTTCCAATCAGAGGAGGGAAGGGGGGGGGGGTTAGTATGGTTGAGAATTTGCTTGAAATTCGAATTCCTCAAAAATGTGTACAGCTTTGGGTCTTCGATTTGATTTGATTCGTGGGACTCGAACTCAAGCCCCGGCAATTCAGACGTAGAGAGTGTTTTCTAGGCACTGAGCTACCGAACGACCAAAGTGTTCAAATTTATATAAAATTAGAAATCCTGTCGATTGCAATGCCGATTTTCTTTCTCAAGGTTTGCATGCATTTTTCAAAAATCTACTGGGACTACCAGTCATTACCGTTTGCTCAGAAAAGTATATCGCAGTGATCAGAGCAATACTCGTAGGTTCAACAAGAATATCTTCGAAAGTTGTTTGAGTCATCACTAATGAACACATCTGAAGCGCATACAGTACTACACTATTTTCGTTTTAAAAAATATATGATTGTGCACCTCTCAGTTTTCTAAATTCCATTTTCGGTACATTCATTTATCTATAAACGATTTCAACAATTCAAAATGATTGGCTTTGAATTTAGAGATATAGGTTTAATGCCGCCAGGAAAGCGTGAAATAAACCTGAAATGAAAATGAAATGTATTTGGCGTAACTTTCCAATCTTCGATTTAGTGTTTTTGTACTTTTTTGCCTACATTCAAATATCATGATACTTTGTTTTGTTTTAAATGTTGTGCAACTAATATTTACTTTATAGATTTAAAAAATGAATTTAGAGCTATGTGTTGTATTTCCTATACGCCATTTATTTTAATTTAGATCAATATAAACACGCTTGTACGCACACAAAAACACAGTGAATTGTAGGACGCATTTATTCAAATTTATTTCATTTATATTTCAGCCATAGACAAACTATTTAATCTCTCTCTTGCACCATTTTCTGTACACTGAGAGAAATATTCACTAATATTGAACGAAATATATTTAATTCAAACGATTTGCGCTTTTGATTTGGCTCCACACGCAAATGCGTTTAATTCTAACGAGTGGCGTTTCTTTCAAACGCATAATGAGTTGTAAAAAAGCGTTTGAATTAAAAGAATTTACGTTTACCTGGAAAGAAGGAGCCAGTCGATTTAAACGTATTTTTCATTGAAATAAACACTTATTCTTTTATTGTAAACGGGTAAAACATTTTAAATAAATGAAACGTCTTCGTTTTTATATTGAACATTTTTGTTATTTAAAATAAACGAAGCATATGAAGCGGTATGTATTTCGAAAGTAACGCATCGCGTTTTCATTTCATAGAAATTACCTCATTCAAAATAATTGAGTTGTAAAACTGGAATTAAAAGCAAACTCTGCTGAAATAAAATAATACATTCCGTTTGATTGTCCATTCTCCATTCGATTAGATACTTACTGTTACCTGGGTTGACAAATCAATAAAGAATAAAACTTATGAAAACTTTAGAAATACACTTTATTTTTTATTTAGGTCTAATTTTAATATGGTTAATACATTACACTTTTATTCTAACACCCGCTAAACTTAAATTGCTCGTGTGCAAGCGTCCATTCCTCCAGATGAATGCAAAAGTACATTATCGAAAACACTCTTAACATCGACGAAGATTCTAATACGCGTTTGTTGTTAGACACTACACATTTGTTTGGAATGAACATGAACACGCGAGACTCATCGGACTGGCCGGAAGTATTTAACATAACTACCTGTTGTGCTACGTTGAAACAAATGATATTTTGGCATCGCGTCCTTTAGGTATGTGTATTTGTTACGTAAAGGAATGTATACACATTACTATGCGGAATCTTTTGATTTAAACGACCGTCGTTTGCGGTTTGGTTGCTCTTTTGTTTTAAAAGAAATGCTCTTAGCGTAAATGAGAACTCGTTCAAATCAAACGAGATTTTCCAAACGAATACTGCGTTCAATTTAAATGTGGAGCTTTTAATATGAATGTGCGTTTCTTTCTCTGAGTGTAGATACGGGCCCCGGCTGCTCTCTCTGTAGTATAAATTCAAGCATATTCACACCATAAATTGCAGATTTTAGTCTGTTTTATAGTAGCTTCGCTAATCCATTTCGTTAATATGATAAAAAATCGGCAGAAAAGTCTAAATACAAAATATGCGACTTTGCATATTGCCTTGACTTGTATACTATCCACTATACAAAAAAAAAAAAAAATCCGCGTTGGGATAACATTTTTGAAGGACTCAGCAATGTTTTTTTTTTCTTTTTAATTTTCATTTGTGTTCGGAAAACCACAAAAAAAAATATCGGCGAATGCAAATACGACTGTACACCGATGCCTTTTGCGTGGATTGGTATTTTATTCAGATTTTATTATACGCATATCCTTCAATTTGCATATATATTGATAAGAGGGAGCATATCGAAGGGTTTTTCGTTTTGCCATTATCGAGATAGTGCGTTTGTTTTCACGTTCTTACCGAAAAAAAAATCTGCCCTTATATACTCGTACAAATTGAGAAAGTGCTTTTATTATAGTCAAAAACACCAAAATCACTTAACTAATACGATTGATTCAAATTGGCATTTCAGTATATGCATGCAAAGAAGAAAACCGCCCTTTTGCCTATATCCTCTCAATTCATTTCTTGTTTATTATAAGTAAAGCCACAGCACGAACTCGTTTCACTCGCAGATAAGGTACAGGATGTGGGCGAAAACCGCCATTTCATATATGAATTTTCACCAAGATTCTTCGCATCAATGACAAGGCAGGCAATTTGTGTATATTTCACATACAAATAAACTTAAGTTCGTAAGCGTGTATATAAACACTTAAGGATATTTGAATAGCACGAAGAATACGGTGTCGAAAAGAAAAATGTCTCCATATTACACAAAGTGTTATCACTCCCTTGACAAACATCCGCTTTGATATAAGGTTATTGCCCGCGCCGCCTATATCGGCCCATACTACAAAAAAGTGCGTCTACAATGTATAAATTCGCGAGATATAATATTTTCGTAGACGCACACGATATCGGCAAGGTCACAGGAGATATGCATACAAAGCCTATACGCCTTTGAGACTTTCAAGTGAATTATAAAATTTGCATTTCACAATTCATGTATACGTATCAAAGTGCGGCGCGGTCCTTATCGCGTAACACATTTATCGATCATGCTATATATAGTCAATGAGAAATAAAAATTGTTTTCCATTCGCATAAGCAATTGAAACGGGGGCAATTTGAAACTTGTCTCGCAAGGGGATTGAAATTTTCCAATATAAATCATGTTATACCAAAGCATACAGGGAGTTCAATTTTGTGCGTTTGCATATTTTAGTGAAGTACACCGTACCACCGTAGAAATGGCAGATGATTAGACCTATCGGTTGGTGCGAAAACCCATAAATCATCTAAGTTCGCGCGAGCAAGCGATATGAATATCTATAACTGCGGATCGAATGCAACCCTTATGAATATGGTTTTTCTTATATCCTTATCATTGGTGACATTCTTTTCGTGCGTTTGGCAATTTGTTATCGGGTTATGTCGCACACTTGAAAGTTTGGGGGAGTAGCTTAAATTGAATGTATTAGATGATCAATTTTTTTGCATCGAGGCTGTACAAATAAGTTTTAATGATCGCAAGATAAGCCTATTCAGGTACTCGATAGCCGGCACTCTATGTGTTAGCAGCTCAAAAAAAAAAAAACAAAGTAATTATTTTTCACCTGTTTACTACACTATAGGTCTATAGACATTGTATGAAATTTAACCTTCGGGCGGGCGCAATGCATCTGACAGATTAAGTGACCAGTTTCTGTTGCGCCAATCAGCGATAAGAAAAGGGAGAGATCTGAAACTCACAGTAGCTTAATCTTTATCGATCAACTACCTAAAACAGTTTTCAGTTTCTATCTACCATATGTCTGAGGGGCGGGAGGGGATGAAATAATCTCTCAGATGTATTGCTCCCGGTTATGTTATTTTCCCCTTTTCTATAAAAATTTCCACTTCTTATACTCTTCACATATCGTAATAACGTTGTGTTGACTTTTAGGTTCACCAAATCGTTCAATAGTGTGTTTTTGGTAGAATAAGCTCACATTTTTTAAGCGGTCGAGTTGTTGGAGGTTTTTCAAATATTGAAGCGATTGAAAGCGGAATATTCTTAGAAAATTTAAAATGTGAAGGGTATCAAACTTTGTGAGCCAGTTTTTGTTTCTAAAATTTCGTAGAACTGTTTCAAAAAGACAATGCAATAATAAATAAGAGTCTAAAATATACAGAAACTTAGTTTGATCCTTTTTTCTGCACTTAATCTATGTCAGATGCATTGCGCCCGATCGTGTTAGGATTAGTATTGCGCCCGCCGGAAGGTTAACTGGTGACTTATTTTCGTTCTATACCGACGCGCCCCTTAAATAGGACTCAATAACTACAGACAAAATCCAACATTTAAATACATATTATAAGTGAAAAACAGAAAAATGTGGATACTATCGCTATTCCTCTCTATAAGTCCAGAAAATTGCAATTCCTGGCAATGTTAATAATTTATATTCATAACTCATTTTCAAATTGACAATAAACAATTCCCTTGTGCCTATTTTCATAACTGATAAAATTTATAAATCTTTTTTTTTTTCATCTCTCTCGATGTCCATACATATACTGAGTGTGCCAACTGCTATCTAGCATTCTGCACGGAAAATACATAACTCGAAAACTTTGTCAACCAAAGTACATAATGAGCGAGGCGCAGCGTATACATTTATTATGGCAATTTTTCGGGGGTCGAATCAACTCGTATATACGAGTATAGTGGGACGACGATGATGCCAAGCATATGAATTCCAAGACATTTTAATGACCATTCATAAAATATGACTCCAAAAAGTCGTCTCTACTACGACAAAATATCTTTGGAGGTTAGTTCTAGTTTAATCCGATAAATAGGACGGTTATTATACCTATAAAAAGATTTTATTATATACAACCGCTTGAAATGTCCGCGGAGAGCCACATCAATGAAGAACAAAAACTACTTCCGTTTTCACATTGACTCTCGACCAAACGTCCCTCTCTCTTTTTGACCAGAATAAAAAAAATCTTTTCAAAATTTAAGGATTTCTTTCAACTGCTCTGACCAGCTGATTGGTTGGTGCGCATCGCAGAAAATCCAACTTCATTATACAGACAATCAGACACACGACTTTTTCTCTAGACTAGATACATACATGTTCAATCTTATGAGAATCCTTCAACCATACAAAATTACAGACGTATGTCATAGCAAAATGTTCTGATATTGTCGGGGTGCACACTATAGAGAAAAATTTGTCTGAGCTTTTTTGGGGATTTTCGCACTATTGGTGGATCTTTTATTGTATATGCGATTCAAATGGTCGCGCCATCCATATGCCGAATCTTTTCTCACAATATATGTAGCTGGAAAGTCGCAAGGATAAATGGAAAAATGTCATAAATCATGACAGGCCGGTCGAAAGCAATTTGGCAAAAGGATAAGGATTTTATGTGTATAAATATAGAGTGCGGCCTGGCGGCTAGAATGTATTAACAGTGTGCTTTTGAACTTGTTGGCATTGTGTCTATATGGAATGGAATTTCTGGGGGTTCTTTTTCGGCTGGAAAGTTTTGATTTAAGTTTTATAAAAGTATTAAAAAATCGAATAAAATAATTGAGTATTGAAATCTATTTACTAATTTTGCTGAATTCTTCCTGATTATTAAAGTCCTTGGAAATAGCCCTTTCATTAACAAATAAAATCATAATTCTTATCCATGTGGTTTTCCAAAATTTCGAACAATTCATTTGAAACTTTTAACGCCCATTTTCGCCCTCCTTACACAAACCGACACATCTGTTATGTTGTATATGTATACCTACACCAGGAAGACCTGCTGAACCAAAAGTATATACTGATTGCTGGTTACGGTTCAATTGTATCGACCACAAATATTCCATTGATACCATAAAACCAATTAACTTTCGATTGTTTTCCAAAAGTCCAAAAATATGTGCAATTTTGTCCTATCGGTGTCCTTCTGTGTGTGGGTCGTTACGAGTGTATAGCTACGTATAGCGTTTAGTTGATATGTATCTAATTTCGATATACTTCCACCAATTTAATTGAGAGAGAATTGTTTTATACACTATTTCCAAGTAGTAAATTTATAGACTCGCTCCATTCTTGGGGAGAAGAAGACACGATAAATAGGTAGCTTGCCTCCGTGTGACAGGAAAATGTCCTGGGTATAGTGTACAAAATTATAGTAGTATAGTGACATGCGGTTCCAAATACTATTTACACGACTGAAGAAAAATAATTATCAAAAAGAAAAAGGATGTTAAATTTTCATTGTCCAAGAAGTTGAGGCTTAATCGTATAATATGGGCATGCATTTAGCGCAGCATACTATCAAGTTTAAATATTACTCTGGTTAGTAAACCGTCAAACGAACCGCACAGAATGTATATCAGTCGACGTTTAATGGCAGACTGATTGACTGAACATGTACTTTATGACTACAATTCTACAAAAATCTCCACTATAACTCGCCGTTCTCACCATTCCGCACTTCAATTTTCTACCAGCGCAAATAATCCATTTAATGAAAATATACGCTTATTACAAAATTGACCCCATCAACGGCAAGTGCCGCGTTACTCCCGCTCGTCTAAAAATAATACTCATATAATTAGCCATTATCAATAAAAACGTAATAAAAAACCGCACTAGGATATTTTCGATGTTGTGTAGCAACCATTTCTTAACCAGATTTATTTATGGCTCACCCTCTTGAAAAAAAAACTCGAAATTACCCCCGAAACAAAGTGCGATGATTCGTATACGTATATAGTCTACATAAACCCGGGGCGCTTCTGTATCAAATTGACTTAAGAAAAGGGTCTCCACCACTCTCTTTCTCTGCCCTACTACTCTGGAAGCCGCCTCGACGTAAGTCCTTTTGCTTTCACTCTTCCTCGAGCAGTTTTCTTACCCCCATTTCTTCCTACCGCGCGCGTCTTACGGAAGGATACGGGAATTTCGAGCGTAGGTATAGGTGGAGAGAGTTGTATTGGCGAAATTTCACTTGAGAATTCGGTGGGCCTAGAGAGGGTCGACATCGTCATCGTAGGCGCGTACATTACCCGCGAACATATACAGTCACTTCCACCAACCTCCTCCCAGGTCTTACCTCGGCTCGGTTCAAGGATATATATAACAACGTGTATTTTGATGTTCTCCAGACAATTTTTCTTTCAATAATGTTCCTCATGGGACACATTTCGATGAAATATTTCTGTCACATGTTTTGCGCGTTTGCTAACTTCTCATTTCGGGTTTGCTGCGCTTACCTATATAATATATAAAGCTTCAAGGCGTTGTGCCATGACTCTTCTTGGTGGCTCGTAATTCTTCGGAGAAGATGGTGCGATGGTGGTTTGCCTCTCTTGCCATTTTTTTTTTTGTCTTGATCGTATGAAGAGTATGAGGGTGGTTTACATTAATTTCTGCTTTCTTGCGGGAAAAACCTTTTTTCTGTTGTTGTTTCGGTTGGTTTGAACGTTCTCTTGTCTTACCGCATTTTTGGTCCGTTTTCACTCTCTATGCCGAGGTTGTGATGTATTACATATATGTACTTACCCCACGGGCAATGTCCTCCACCCTTAGTTTATATGTATATATTTCCAATAAGAATTGGGATTTCAAATTTCATGCATTTGATTTATTGTTTTGTGTTTAGGAGACCCACACAGGTTTTTTTTCTGGGTATATATGTAGTAAATGTTTTAAGAAAAACCTGGAAATGGTGAAAAAAAAAAATGAAAAAAATGAGACAAGGGATCGAATAAATTTAGGCATTATACATACATGTATTTTTTTTTAGTGGATAAAAATACATTTCACAATACCTCCACGGGATAATACGAAAATCGTGTTCGGTCGTATGGTTTTTCTGTGGGGTATACCTACAGTAAATGGCCGAAACTGGCTTAAACATCCATCAAAAATGCGCATATATTTTGTGAAGGACTTAGATATATGAGCTTTCCATTGGCGAATACCAGGAACAAAAAAAAAACGGTCAAAGAAAAGTGCTGCTTATGCTAACGCAAAGATTATTGGATAATATTGAAGGATAACAAACATAGGATAATAAATTATCCAAATAATGGGGATAATGATGCGTTTTCATATTGAAATTTTGTTGGGTATTCTAGATCTGTTGTTAAGGTTCCCTTCCATGCGGAACCATATAGGTCAACCGCAAATCCTTAAAAATTTGTGATAATAATCGATTCCTCAAAAACCTGATCTCTTCCATTCAATTTACCAAATTAATGTTTTCGCTGATTTTTTTGGAGATTTAAAAAAATGCCAGCAGAATTTGGATAAAAGTACTTTTGGGGAGGACTTTTGAGTTGGGAGGATTTTTTGAAGTTTTGAATTCAGTGAATGGTGATAAAGTTTCGTTTGCTGTGGAGCCATATAAGCCTTTAATCACATAATCCCTGAAAACGTCATCCTCGAAATACTGAAAAACTTGATCTCTTCTTCTTCTTCCTTGCCTCGTTCTTTATACCGCTCCATGGCTTCGCGTTGCTCGACCCGCGGTGTAGGCACATCGCCCGTTTTGGCGATAATATCCCAGCATATTTCTACAGGCAGCTCTATCTTGGATCGTGTCATCGCCGAGTCCAATGCGTTGCCTAAGCCTAAGCCCCCAATCACGAAATTCCCAAAAATGTCTTTCAACCATCGAAACTCTCAAAAACCTATTCCCCTCCATTCGTTTCTCCAATAAAAAGAAAGCCATGCAGAAAACCCATACAGCATAATTGCCAAGACAATCAATAGGTGTAGGTGGTTTCGGACCTTCTGGACATATTTTGTAACCATTTGTTCAAACCAAAATCCCGAAAATTAAATTTGTATTTGGGAATTTTTAATATTTTTTTTTTTTAATTTTTGGAGTCAGCGATTAATAATTTAATTTCAGTCGTGTTAGTGTTCGGAGCCCGAATAAATTAGTGAAGAGTCCTATCTTGAATTTGTGGATTTAAACCAAGAGAATTAAATTTTTTTCGGGCTTTGGGGCTTTAATTTTTCAGCATCATCTTAACAACAAAATTAAATTTGCAGATTCAAGATCGCCTAGCACAAATACCCCTAAAACCAAATCTCGAAATATGACATTTTGTATTTGGGGATTGGGATCAAAGAAACTTCGGGGATTTATTTTGGGGATTTTTTTTTATTCTGACATTTTGTGATTGATGATTTCATTTGGCTCTTGTTCGTGTCCTGACACTAAGACCAATATAGTGTTGAATCACAATTCAATCAATGCGTAAAGAGAAGATATTTAATTGGTTGGATTTGTCTTTGAGAAAAAACAAGCCAACAAACTTTAAAATTTAAAAAATTTTAATTACATACCATATCCCATAAAAGTTATCACATCCCATCGGGAATACCGCCAAGGAAATATCACTTTCCATACCGTTCGGCCTGGGTGACAATTTTACCTTTCCTGTAAAATCGCTTCCCGGCCGTTTAAAATTTTAGATCACATCGTATCACGTAAATGCACGTACAATAATTCAAAAACTTGCAACATGCTTCGCCCTCTTTTGAGCTTGAATTCCACCATTCGCCTATCCCGCGCAATATTTAATTCGTTTCGTGAAGTTTTTCCGAAGAAACTTTTCTTCTTCTATCGTCCAATATCTAGCCCCCATTTTTTTTCTATTTTTTTCACTCGTTGCCAATAAATTGCTAAGAGGCCGAAATGCTTCAATTTATAGGCCGAGGCTTTACTCCTATATAAGCATTTCTACCAAACATCGGGTGGAAAATCACACTCAGGCAAAAACAACACTACGAGGCCGCAGCACAAAAACAATAAATTTCCTCCCGGAAAAAAAAGCAGCACTAACAAAAGACTCCAAAGGGAATTAACAAAAATTTTTTAATTGCCTCTCTTTAGAGATAACATGCACCCGAAATATACATCACGAAACGAAAAACAGCCCTCGCTACAAAAAAAAGGAAATTAAGGGCGGAAAAACAGTACGCGCGGAAGAGCTTATTGCAGCATGACACCACGCGTCGAACGGGCCAACCGAAAACACAAAAAAAACACCCAAAAAAGATACAAGATTTTTTGTTTTGTTTTGTTTTTGCATAAAGTACTTTATAAAGAGTATTATCGTTTCATTTGGAAATAATTTTTCGGTGTGCTCCCCCAGACTCCTGGAGAAGCCGGAGAAAGAAAAAAGAATAATTATGGCTCGCAATGATTATACTATACCCCAGTGGTATTATATTATAGGCGATTCTTAGATATCGTCCAACCGAAATTGTGTTCTGTTTAATTAATTGGCTGGTTGTCGGGATGCGCGGTACTTCCTGACCCTGAAGGGCGACCGGGTCAAAAGGCCTGACACCCCATTGCATATTGCCAGTTAATGATTAAGCAAAAATTGTGCTTTTTTTTTATGGCAAGGATTCACTGACCTCAAGTCAATGAACAAAATGGGATGCATATGGGAGGATCCGTGCTAAATGAAAATGGGGTCGGTGCTCGTGCGTGAAAAATTGAAGAAAATTGAGGACAAAAGTTATGCTGAATATGATTACGAGCGCTAAAATTGAAGAAACATGTATAAAATGGCAGTATCGTGCAAAAAAAAATTTAAACGCTTTGAACTGTTTATTTTTTGATTATTAATTTTTCAACGTTCGTATTAATGTTGGTCGGTTCTCACATTCGATTCTGGTTGCCATAGCATCCTCGGGGGCAAAGGGCGTTGATTGAGCCATATATTGGATATCGAAAGAACTTTTCACAACATAATGTTCGTTCGCAGCTAGTTTTATTTTTTTCTATGGCTATAATTGACCACTGTCCATATATTGACACGGAAATCGCTACCGTTGTTTACCACCAAAATTACAACTCCCGTTGGCAACATAAAACCAATAATTCACAGTTGATACCTATACGATAAAATGTGTGTGTCTCTCTGAGTTTTTTTTTGTTTACTTGTCTTCTTCCGACCCCTTTTGTGGAGGTGGTGGAAAATATTTGACCAAATGAATCTCCGTTTTGTTAGCCACCGAACGAAAATGAACAAAACATATCGCACAAGGCCAAACAACAGTTGTGAACCCGCAATCCGTCTGCTTTCATACTCAATCCCTCTGTACAACAACAACAACACATTTCGTTGTAACGTAACACTTGTGTGCAGATTTTATGCCGCAAGTGATTTTCGTTATCATACACATGGTTTGCTTATTCGGTCCTAGCTCGCGTCCAGCATACGCAGGACAACCCTCCTATCATTCGGGACAAAATATATCGGAACGAACCGACATCGGAGGTCTGTACAGAAATGAATTAAAATCCCACAGTAAAAATCTTAGTCATGCCTTCAAGGTGACGCTGTATGGACTTTTGGTGTCTAGTTGGATCGGCCGGTCGCTGGTCCAGCAGCAGCCGGCAACATTTATATTGAACCGGGAGATTATTGACGACCAATTTCCACTCCCATGACCGTATAGAGAGTGAAGTTAATATAATCCCCTAAAGACTAGTAAAGTTCATCCAAAATTCAAACATCGTCTGTAATATATTTGGAGGGTGCATTTCTACCGTTTCGAGTCAGTCTCCAGTCTATGACTAGGAGGAGCAAGGGAAGATTTAGCTGGTGCGACTCTTCGACTTTGGTTTGTTCCACTGGGCCATACGATAACTGCGACGACGATTGCAACGACGAGAGAAAGCACTTCTTGACCAAACAAATGCATATACTTTTTCCTAGCCAAACTGAACTTCGTTTTCGTATCCTGTCGCATGATACGAACGAATATCGTCATCATACGCTATCGCTCAGGAGCCAACGCAATTATTATAGTTGTCTGACTCTATTGGACATTTCTTATTTACGACTGCTATGTATCATTTACCCGTATTATGGTCCCAAGGATCTAAATTTATATACGGAACTTTCTTCTTTACCGTATAGTATGTATCACGTCGTAGTATATATGGACGCGCATATTAAGCTATCGACAATATCGTCGTCGTCTCCGGCAAAGATTCCCGGTCCTTGCCGTCAGCGACAAAACGAGAAACGGAATCGAAATCGCATGGTAAATATGTTTACGGAAGTGAGATAAGAACGCGCACAAAAAGGGACTTGTACTTCACTAAGCCAAATTGATTGAGATATTTTCGAAATGGTTGCGAAAAGCTTAAGATGGTCGAAATCAAATGAAATTAATTGTTCGGAAAAGTATGTATAATTAATAAGTGTTTTGTATGAAAAGAGGGCGAGAAGTGAGTTATAGAAGGGGAATTTCAGCAAGAGGACAAAATGGCGAATGAAGAGTCCAGAGGGGATTTGTTTTGCTTTCGAATCCTTTGCGGAAATCGGAAACTGTCAAAACAAAGGAATTCTATTGAATAAGCTGTTAAAACGGCTTCCGCAAACTTTGTTACGTTTTTGATATATATTTCTAATATTTTCAAAGGCAGTTAAGTTATATGGTTTGTATAAAATATCCACAAACTCAAATCCCGCAAAAGATAAATCCTTTAAGTACAAAATCCTTCCACAAGACTAACAAATGCAAAATTAGAATAAAAGGAAATGATCCACTGACGTTCGCACTGGTGTAAAATTAATGGGATATTATGTTTTCGGAGGTTTTCTGATTTCATTCTAAGGATTCATAAGGCTTCTCGAATCTTAAATTTACTTATGACTTGCCAAAAACCTTGGATTAATGCTACTGGCAAAAAAATAGAGGTCTAAATTTCCGGCATGCTGAATTATTCTATGCTGTAGGGGACGCTAAACCTCGCTCTTGCTTTGTGGTCAACCGTGACGTAAAGGCATCACTGGTAAACGATCACCACTGTGATTAAAGTAGTCGTACAGTGTCAGGGAACTATGCAAGAAATCCTTGTGAGTTCGGCATACTTTCCATGTGACACCACTAAAGTTCCAACAGTGAGCTTCATCAAAGCGGTAGACTACGCCAAACGAAAGGACACAGGTATAATCGCCGGGTGCGATGCCAACGCACATCATGTAGGTTGGGGTAGTACCAGCATCAATTCAAGAGGATCCGAACCCGCGGAGTATCTAGTTACGACTGATTTCGAGATTCCCAATAAGGGCAACGAGCCTACATTTGTCATAACTGCAAGGAGAGAAGTGATTTAAATCACATTATAGCTTCTAAAGGTCTGACAAACCTTGTTCACAAATGGGAGGCCTTCATGGACATCAAACTATCGGACCATCGTCGCATTGACCTGGAACTGAACCTAGGTCACACACCTAGGGCACCTTTCCAAATCCCCCGCAGAACCAGCTGGTCGCATTATAAAGAAATTTAGCAGACTACCGTCACAAAGCCGCCGAATCAAATCTGAGGAAGCGACACTTTTGCTAACTAATCGGATAGTAGACGCCTACGAGCAAAGCTGCCCAATGCGCCTACCAAAGAAGGAAAGTACACCTTGGTGGAGTCTGGACTTGGCGCAGAAGAGAAGTGCTGCAAGGAAACTCCTTAATAGGGCTCTGAAGACAAATTTGCCCACGGACTGAACAAATTACCAACAGGCCCAAAGAATCCAAAAAGGACAAACGATCCGCAAAAAAACCATCATGGAGATGTTTCTGTGAAGAAACCAACTCCACACCGGCTACGACCAAACTAAAGCGAATCCTCGTTAAAGATAGTAGCCAAATGGTGTTCAATCTAAGGATACCGGACGGAACGTTGACGGAGAGTGAAGAAGAAACCATCAATCTTCTACTTGACGTTCACTTTCCAGGTAGCAGACAGGGCGAAACTCTAAGGGAGACCATTAACAGTCCCCACCCAAGAGACTGGTCTCTGGTCTGCAGAATAGTTACGTTAGAACGGTTTAAGTTCGACGGTTACAAATCGCCAGGGCCTGATGGGATTTTTCCTGCTCTCCTGAAAGCGGGAATGGATTCTCTTGGTCCATATTTAAGGAATATATATGAGATATGCCTAGTGTATACCTATATTCCAACAACCTGGCGGAACGTGAAGGTGGTGTTCATCCCTAAGCCAGGTTAACACTCCTACGCTGAAGCTAAAACTTTTCGGCCTATCAGTCTGACATCATTCCTCCTAAAGGGGCTCGAAAGACTGGTAGGCAGGTATATTAGGGATGTATGCCTTCCCAGACGGCCGCTGAATAGCAGGCAACATGCTTACGAGCAATTTAAATAGACTGAAACTGCCCTTCAGGAACTCGTGAGTGAGCTCGAGAAGAGCTTGTCTCAGGAAGAGTTTGCACTACGTGCATTCATCGACATCAAAGGGGCGTTCGATAACGCCTCATACCAGCATCTGTGATGCGGCAACTGAGCATGGAATCGACCCTGCACTGATTGGGTGGATGGGTAACATGCTCACTTCAAGGAATATCCTTATAACATTTGGATCAAAAACCATCGAAGCAGGGTGTACCAGAGGGTGCCTTCAGGGCGGCGGGGTTCTTTCTCCTCTGATGTGGCTCCTTGTGATAACAGAGTGTTTGCGGAAGCTTATGCAGACGACCTTGCTGTAATAATCAAAAGCAAATTTGTGGACACGATCTGCGACCGAATGCAATCGACACTACGGCTAACCGACAGACGGAGTAAGGAAAATGGGCTATCAGTAACCGAATTTGGGGAAACTTCACCTTATCCAGGCTACACGTTGTCGAATTTCATCTATCTCCTACAGTGAGATATCTAGGGATGCATCTGGACCCCAAACCTATGTGGAAACTCCATATTCAACAACAATGCCATAAACCCTGCAGGCTGCTCTGGTATTGCAGAAGTGCAATAGGCAAGTCTTGGAGGCTTTCTTTCCCACAACGGGTACACTGAATGTATACTTCCATCATATTACCCATCTTCTTACGCTTGCATTGTTTGGTGGCTTAGAGTCAGCCAGCTGCTGTTATTGTCATCAAACGCTTCTAAGGCTGGGGAGACTAAACAGGCTACAGTTAGTGTGGGTGCCCGGACACTCAAACATAACTGGGAACGAGATGGCTGATGAACTCGCCTGACAAGTCTCTAGCTCACAAATGCTAGATCCGGAGCAAGCCTTAGGCATACCATCATCCGTGATCAAGCTTACCCTAAAAAGGGAGTCGGTTGCGATCCATTATCACTACCCCTTGCGAATGTGCTACGCTTCGCGAAGTCCTGCATAAATCGCAGACAACACAGCGCCAAGCGCAACGGAACGGTACAATAGCCTGAGTACCCGTTCCGCGTGGTCCGCCCACCAGTTCGGGTGCGGCCAAGGGCTGTGTTTTAGTACGTAGGCGTGTCCAAGTCAAGCGAATCGTGCTGGGTGCTGGGAAGCAACCGCTTGTAAATGGCCTGCTTCTTTCTTTCGAATATTTCACAGCCCAGGTCCAACCGAAAAAAAATATGACCTGCAGTAGCATATTACTGGAGCTGAAATACAGAATACGTCAGACGTGTTAAATATTTGGAACTAAGGTAGCCGCAGTCTTATGTCTTGTCATCAAATATTAAATGATTAAACTAAGCTCTTCAGTGTCCCCATCCTGCGGTTTCCTGGAGTCGTACACGTCGAAAACTTACTTATAATTTGCCTCAACGCATTGTTAAACACATTTAGCCATAATTTCTTAACTCTGTACGCTACATTCACCATAATCACAATTTTCAAATATCTTTTTCAAAAAATGAAGGTATTCAACTTTTTTTCTAACTCTCTCATTTTTTTTCCTCTTATTACAGGAACAAATGGTCTGCGTCGACGTGGCCGTCAAACCTACACCCGTTATCAAACGTTAGAATTAGAAAAAGAATTCCACACAAATCACTATCTGACCCGGAGACGAAGAATCGAAATGGCTCATGCTCTCTGCCTGACAGAACGACAAATCAAAATTTGGTTCCAGAACCGACGAATGAAATTGAAAAAGGAAATTCAAGCCATCAAAGAGCTAAACGAACAAGAGAAACAGGCACAAGCACAAAAGGCAGCTGCTGCCGCGGCGGTAGCGGCACAGCAAGTCATATCGGATCAAAACTAGGAAAGAACCTATCTATTAAATTATTAATAAAAAATTAATTATAAATTAATATTAAATAATATAATTAATGAAGAATAAATAAAGTATATGGTGAAATTAATTTAATTTAAAAAGAAAAAAAGAAAAAGTAAAATCTGCGTGGCAACAAATAAAAGAAATATAGTTGACTTGTTTTTTTTTCTTTTACTATTATTTAGTGAAAGTCCATTATATTGTCCTTTTTTGTATTTTATTTTTATTGTTTTAGTTAATATTGAGATTGCGGACATTATCCCAATCTATTATGTGCTATTTAAGTTGTACTTGTTTAGTTAATTTGATAAAACTGTGAAACTGAGATTTAATTAGTATGTACACGACTAATTTTACATTAGGTATAATATACGAAAACGAAATACGTAATTAAATTGTTGATATTAAAATAAAAAGTGTCCAACGCATGCAAAAATGTCAAAATGAATTTTATTGTTTCTTTTTTATTACCTAACGTTATTTATGAATGATTAAAAATGAGTGTAGAGAGCAAAAGCTGCTTTAGACTCTCTTCGTTGAATTGTGTCGGTAAATGCTTCTTTGACAAATTTTGGTTGTGAGTCTAGACCAAATTTTTGGAAAATTCAAAGTACTAAATCAATAGAATCCGTCACAATTTAGATACATATAGACAAAACTCGAAGCTATTTCATCAAACCTATTTTCAAATTATTTCTTTTTCTTTTTATTTTGCATATATAGAATTGTAAGAATAACGTAAATTGAAAATAATATATTTAAAATTGTTGTACAAATTAGGGTACCAAATATGTGCATGTAAATATTAAATTATACAAAAAAAAGAGTAAAACCGTGACAAAAACTAAACTAAACTATGCATTAATGTCCTATAAGATTTGTCAAAGTCCCAGTATAGATTTTTCAGTTTTAAACGTATATGATTAAAATAAATTCATTATTAGACGATAAATGTAGAAAAATATTTTTAAAAGAAAATATTTAAACAAAAATACTTAAAAGGAACCCTAAAAAAATCACGGATGAAATAAGAAACGTAAAGGTGTCATGCATTGTATTTTTTAATTATTTTTATTTTTCTCCTTCATTGTTAAACAATCTATTCGTTATTTATTTATTAGAATTTAGGAAGCGACAGCAAATATTTCTCGGATTTTTGCAATTTTCCAAGTGATTTTTGCATCCATTCATTTTTTGTGCAAACAGTTGAATACATGTTTCTTAAATAACTATTATTTATTTAGCTCCGTTGAAATCCATTCAATTTCACAATCAACATACAGCCGCAATGTGCAATATTCGTTTCTATGTTTTTGCTATTAAAAAAATGAAAAAAAAGTGTCGAGTAATTTAATTGTTAATTTTGATTTGATCGATTTGTTGCAGTTTTATCTGAAAGAATTTGGAGTTGAATTGAAACACAAAAGTTTTCTTTTATTTTCAAACATTTTGTTAAGTTTCATTATCTCAAACTTGACACTTTGATTTCTTAACAAATCTGCAAGCAGCCTCAGTATTTCTCTTTTGTTCATCCTCCTATCGCAGTGCTGCTCCATCATTAATGTGCATATAATACTCCTTAACTACCTTCAAATCTCCATAGTTTCGCCGCTCATGCATTATCTATATTTATAATAAAGGAAAAACTATAAGTATAAGAAATCGGAAAAAAGGAGAGACACACACACATGCATGCATGCAAACAGCAATCCTAAAAAGGACGCAATATATGAAAACTCAAATACGTAATAAAAAAAATCTGTGAATTTTATTTATATTTAAGATTCTATTTAAGCATAAGATTTCCGTACTTAAAGAAATACGTAATAGGTATTTTATTCTTTGTATACAGGATAGACGAATAAAGAAGAATACTCGCTTTCCATTTTAGTTTTCGTAGAAAAAAAAGTCCAAAACCGACAACAAGAAATTTATGCATTAAATTCGACTTTATATTCTTCTATTAGTTTGTTCTAAAGCGTTTCGGGTAGAAAATCCTTTTCTATTAAAAATAGTTTAATGTCATTATACATAATACACATTAACATAAATACGTAATAATTCCTGAAAATGTAGTAAATCAGTTTGTTTCATACATAAAACGATTGGACTCGCATATGTTTCGCGAAAAGGATTTAACAAAGTTAAGAATAAGGTGAAAACTAAACATGAAAAAAATGGCATACATTAAATGTATACTAGTAGAGGTTTATATATTTAAAAAAAATTGCAAAAAGATAACAAAAAAAATATTCTGTAATTTATTATAAAATACTGACAAATGAGAAGATTCGGATAGTATACATACTCTGCTTAGACTTCAGGAATAAACTTTACAAAATACACACAAACAAAAAAAAACAAACAAAGCAGAATATTGTATCAAATTTTGTATAGAAGTGAAATACGTAAATAAAACCCTAAAAACATAAACACAGATAGAACTTGAAAAAAAAGAATTACGCCCAGAACAAAAACATAGAAAACTAAACACTAAAACTAAATTAATTGTAAACTATATTTATAAAAGCAAGGAAAATGAAGAGTAAAATACATACACAGATACAATTTCCTATTTATATAGATGATTCATGTGGATAAGAGATTAATGCTAAAAGGAAAAAAAGAAAAGATGAAAAATTACACAACACCTTCGATAATGTATACGTAATTAGATGTTAAGATGATAAGCTATAAATCTTGAAAGAGAAGATAAAATTCAAGTTTTTTTTTCTGAACTATAAGTACATATTGTATTGTAAGTGACAAAGATACATTATTATATGAACTTGACAAACAAAAATGCAAATACACATATATACAAAAATTCAAAAAAATTTGTTTCTTATTATTGTTTTAAAGAGTACAATAGATTTCTCCTCGTCTTCCAACAAATGATGCGATACGTCGCCATTCGTTATTGATTTTACAGTAAACGTCGGTTTTATTTTTATTGGATCCCTGATTAACGACTTTAGGTAAGTGAAATGGAGTAGACAAAGTGAAATTTTGTGTTTCATTTGAAAATTGTCGAAAATAGGGGTTCCAAAAGTGGATGAAGAAGGCATCCAGACCTACATTTTGCTGAAACTTCCAGGGTCCGAGCTATCACTGTTTCAGAGATGCAGCCACCTAACGATAAGCTACTATTTGCCGATTTTGACCCCTGTAGAACGCCTTTAAAGTCCTGAAAATCGCATTTTTGTGTTTCATATGAAAATTTTCGAAAATGGGGGTTCCAATAGTCGATGAAGAGGGCATACAGACCTACATTTTGCTGAAATTTCCAGGGTCCTAGCTATCACCGTTTCCTAACCTAACGATAAGGTACTATTTGCCGATTTTGACCCCTGTAGAACGCCTTTAAAGGCCTGAAAATCGCATTTTTGTTTTTCATATGAAAATTTTCGAAAATGGGGGTTCCAAAAGTCAATGAAGAGGGCATCCAGACCTACATTTTGCTGAAACTTCCAGAATCCTACCTATCACCGTTTCAGAGATACAGCTACCTTACGATAAGGTACTATTTGCCGATTTTGACCCCTGTATAACGCCTTTAAACGCCTGAAAATCGCATTTGTGTGTTTCATATGAAAATTTTCGAAAATGGGGGTTCCAAAAGTCGATGAAGAGGGCATCCAGGCCTACATTTTGCTGAAACTTCCAGGGTCCTACCTAACATCGTTTCAGAGATACAGCCACCTAACTATAAGGTACTATTTGCCGATTTTGAAACCAGTAGAACGCCATTACCTAAATGCCTGAAAATCAAATTTTTGTGTTTCATATGAAAATTTTCGAAAATGGGGGTTCCAAAAGTCGATGAAGAGGGCATCTAGACCTACATTTTGCTGAAACTTCCAGGGTCCTAGCTATCACCGTTTCAGAGATACAGCCACCTAAAGATGGGGTACTAAGTGCCGATTTTGAACCCTGTAGAACGACTTTAGAGGCTTGAAAATCGCATTTTTGCGTTGCATGTGAAAATTTTCGAAAATGGGGGTCCAAAAGTCGATGAAGAGGGCATCCAGACCTACATTTTGCTAAAACTTCCAGGGACCTAGCTATCACCGTTTTAGAGATACAGCTACCTACTATGGGTACTATGTGCCGATTCTGACCCTGTAGAACGACTTTAAGGGCCTTAAAATCGCATTTTTGTATTTCATATGAAAATTTTCGAAAATGGGGGTTCCAAAAGTCGATGAAGAGGGCAGGTAGACCTACATTTTGCTGAAACTTCCAGGGTCCTAGCTATCACCGTTTCAGAGATACAGCCACCTAAAGATGGGGTACTATGTGCCGATTTTGAACCCTGTAGAACGACTTTAAGGCTTGAAAATCGCATTTTTGTGTTTCATGTGAAAATTTTCGAAAATGGGGGTTCCAAAAGTCGATGAAGAGGGCAGGCAGACCTACATTTTGCTGAAACTTTCAGGGTCCTAGCTATCACCGTTTCCGAGATACAGCCACCTTAAGATGGGGTACTATTTGCCGATTTTGACCCCTGTAGAACGCATTTAAAGGCCTGAAAATCGAATTTTTGTGTTTCATATGAAAATTTTTGAAAATGGGGTTTCCAATAGTCGATGAAGAGGGCATCCAGACCTACATTTTGCTGAAACTTCCAGGGTCCGAGCTATCACCGTTTCAGAGATACAGCCACCTAACGATAAGCTACTATTTGCCGATTTTGACCCCTGCAGAACGCCTTTAAAGGCTTGAAGATCGCATTTTTGTGTTTCATATGAAAATTTTCGAAAATGGGGGTTCCAAAAGTCGATGAAGAGGGCATCCAGACCTGCATTTTGCTGAAACTTCCAGGGTCCTAGCTATTACCGTTTCAGAGATACAGCCACCTAAAGATGGAGTACTATTTGCCGATTTTGACCCCTGTAGAACGCCCTTAAAGGCCTGAAAATAGAATTTTTGTGTTTCATATGAAAATTTTCGAAAATGAGGGTTCCAAAAGTCGATGAAGATTGCATCCAGACCTGCAATTTGCTGAAACTTCCAGGGTCCTAGCTATCACCGTTTCAGAGATACAGCCACCTAAAGATGGGGTACTGTTTGCCGATTTGGACCAATGTAGAATGCTTTTAAAGGCATGAAAATCGCATTTTTGTGTTTCATATGAAAATTTTCGAAAACGGGGGTTCCAAAAGTCGATGAAAAGGGCATCCAGGCCTACATTTTGTGAAAATTCCAGGGTCCTAGCTATCACCGTTTCAGAGATACGGCCACCTAACGATAAGGTACTATTTCCCGATTTTGGCCCCTGTAGAACGCGTTTAAAGGCCTGAAAATCGCATTTTTGTGTTTCATATGAAAATTTTCGAAAACGGGGGTTCCAAAAGTCGATGAAGAGGGCATCCAGACCTACATTTTGAAGCAACTTCCAGAGTCATAGCTATCACCGTTTCAGAGATACAGCCACCTTAAGATGGGGTACTATTTGCCGATTTTGTCCCCTGTAGAACGCTTTTAAAGGCCTGAAAATCGCATTTTTGTATTTCATATGAAAATTTTCGAAAATGGGGGTTCCAAAAGTCGATGAAGAGGGCATCGAGACCTACATTTTGCTGAAACTTCCAGGGTCCTAGCTATCACCGTTTCAGAGATACAGCCACCTAACGATAAGGTTCTATTTGCCGATTTTGACCCCTGTAGAACTACTTTAAAGGCCTGAAGATCGCATTTTTGTTTTTCATATGAAAATTTTCGAAAACGAGGGTTCCAAAATTCGATGAAGAGGGCATCCAGACCTACATTTTGATGAAACTTCCATGGTCCTAGCTATCACCGTTTCAGAGATACAGCCACCTTAAGATGGGGTACCATTTGCTGATTTTGTCCCCTGTAGAACGCTTTTAAAGGCCTGAAAATCGCATTTTTGTCTTTCATATGAAAATTTTCGAAAATGGGGGTTCCAAAAGTCGATGAAGAGGGCATCCAGACCTGCATTTTGCTGAAACTTCCAGGGTCCTAGCTATCACCGTTTCAGAGATACAGCCACCTAAAGATGGGGTACTATTTCCAGCTTTTGACCCCTGTAGAACGACTTTTAAGGCCTGAAAATCGCATTGTTGTGTTTCGTATGAAAATTTTCGAAAATGGGGGTTCCAAAAGTCGATGAAGAGGGCATCCAGACCTACATTTTGCTGAAACTTCCAGGGTCCTAGCTATCACCGTTTCAGAGATACAGCCACCTAACGATAAGGTACTATTTGCCAATTTGGACCCCTGTAGAATGCTTTTAAAGGCGTGAAAATCGCATTTTTGTGTTTCATATCAAAAATTTCGAAAACGGGGGTTCCAAAAGTCGATGAAGAGGGCATCCAGACCTACATTTTGCTGAAACTTCCAGGGTCCTAGCTATCACCGTTTCAGAGATACAGCCACCTAACGATAAGGTAATATTTGCCGATTTTAACCCCTGTAGAACGCCTTTAAAGGCCTGAAAATCGCATTTTTGTGTTTCGTATGAAAATTTTCGAAAATGGACGTTCCAAAAGTCGATGAAGAGGGCATCCAGACCTACATTTTGCTGAAACTTCCAGGGTCCTAGCTATCACCGTTTCAGAGATACAGCCACCTAAAGATGGGGTACTATTTCCAGCTTTTGACCCCTGTAGAACGACTTTTAAGGCCTGAAAATCGCATTGTTGTGTTTCGTATGAAAATTTTCGAAAATGGGGGTTCCAAAAGTCGATGAAGAGGGCATCCAGACCTACATTTTGCTGAAACTTCCAGGGTCCTAGCTATCACCGTTTCAGAGATACAGCCACCTAAAGATGGGGTACTATTTCCAGCTTTTGACCCCTGTAGAACGACTTTTAAAGCCTGAAAATCGCATTGTTGTGTTTCGTATGAAAATTTTCGAAAATGGGGGTTCCAAAAGTCGATGAAGAAGGCATCCAGACCTACATTTTGCTGAAACTTCCAGGGTCCTAGCTATCACCGTTTCAGAGATACAGCCACCTAACGATAAGGTAATATTTGCCGATTTTGACCCCTGTAGAACGCCTTTTAAGGCCTCAAGATCGCATTTGTGTGTTTCATATGAAAATGTTCTAGTCTGGCTGGTCGAGCGGTTAGTGCGCGCACCTTCGATGCACAGGGTCATGAGTTCAAATCTCACCGTGTTCCATGGTGTTTTTCGAACTCACGAGCTTGTGACGGACTATGATCTCACTCAGATGTTAAACGAGTACCCATTTACGGGGATAAATGACACTGCTGAGCGTGATGCTGATCTCATTACCTCAACAAAAAGCAGATAAGATCTTGGAAATAGGATGTCACTAACACATCCTGCGGCCTTAGTCCAATGTTGGATTGTCGCGCCTGTTATTTTTATGAAAATTTTCGATAATGGGGTTTCCAAAAGTCGATGAAGAGGGCATCCAGACCTGCATTTTGCTGAAACTTCCAGGGTCCTAGCTATCACCGTTTCAGAGATACAGCCACCTAACGATAAGGTAATATTTGCCGATTTTAACCCCTGTAGAACGCCTTTAAAGGCCCGAAAATCGCATTTTTGTGTTTCGTATGAAAATTTTCGAAAATGGGCGTTCCAAAAGTCGATGAAGAGGGCATCCAGACCTACATTTTGCTGAAACTTCCATGGTCCTAGCTATCACCGTTTCAGAGATACAGTCACCTTAAGATGGGGTACTATTTGCTGGTTTTGTCCCCTGTAGAACGCTTTTAAAGGCCTGAAAATCGCATTTTTGTATTTCATATAAAAATTTTCGAAAATGGGGGTTCCAAAATTCGATGGAGAGGGCATCGAGACCTACATTTTGCTGAAACTTCCAGGGTCCTAGCTATCACCGTTTCAGAGATACAGCCACCTAAAGATGGGGTACTATTTCCAGCTTTTGACCCCTGTAGAACGACTTTTAAGGCCTGAAAATCGCATTGTTGTGTTTCGTATGAAAATTTTCAAAAATGGGGGTTCCAAAAGTCGATGAAAAGTGTATCAATCGCATTTTTGTGTTTCATATGAAAATTCTCGAAAATGGGGGTTCCAAAAGTCGATGAAGAGGGCCTGCATTTTGCTGAAACTTCTAGGCTCCTAGCTATCACCGTTTCAGAAATACAGCCACCCAAAGTTTTGGTAATATTTGCCGATTTTTACGCCTCTAGAAGATTTTAGAGTCCTACATTTCACCGTTGCAAAGATACAGCCGTTTGAAGATGCCCCAAAAAATGGCATATTGAGCCAGAAAATCGCACTTTTGTGATTTGATTTGAAATTTTCGAAAGTTGTGTTCCCAAAACTCGATGTAGAGCGCATCCAGACCACATACATACATTTTGGATTTAGCTGGAAAGCTCAGATCCTACGGGATAGTAAGCGCCTATGCACATCAATTTAATGAAAACTGCAACTAAAGGCTGTACCTAACATGTCATTGATGAAATTGCCGTAGAAAGAACCCGAAATTGTGTTCCAAAGTAAAAAGAACTCGAAAACCCTGCTATCACATTTTCGCCCTTGAGGGCTATTACATACTTGATTCAGTCAGGTAATCT
Organism: Microchrysa polita; assembly: GCA_949715475.1. Taxonomy (NCBI): domain Eukaryota; kingdom Metazoa; phylum Arthropoda; class Insecta; order Diptera; family Stratiomyidae; genus Microchrysa; species Microchrysa polita. Next base: position 17,990,837 of record OX454421.1, on the reverse strand, counting down.
TGCATTTAATCGACATATATCGATATAGCTACAGAGAAGATGTACCTACTGTATATCAATATGCATACAAGCTTCATTATATTAAATCGTCCATAATTTTATTTAACGGATATATACTGTGGCACTTATGTGAACGAGTGCATAAGTGAATGATAGCCTGACAAGTAACAATTGAAATGCAAATGAGCGATGAAGATGCGCACTTTAATGTAATGCATTGTATAGTAGCTGTAAGAATTTGACGTAAGTCGAAGTGTATTGGCATAGCCGCTTGCACAGCCGAAAGCATCTCTCACAATCAATTAACTTGCCATTATGTTTCTATATAATTTTCATAATTGTCGGGCTGAAATGTTATGGACAACACGACATGAAGCCATGAAGGTAAATGGTGAAGTGATGCAGATTAAAGATAAAATCGCATGAAATGGTGGTCAAGTTTACAAAGAGTTACAAATCCTTTTTTTGGCAGGATATGTTCATAGATCTTCAGTTATTGTTACTATATTTTAATAAGATATAGGGTGACTAAAATTAATTTCAAAGACAGTTACCTTTAATGCAAAGTCCTTGTTGATGTTAGTCAAACTGACAAATAAACTGATTCATCATATTTTCCTATGAATTAGATATTTTGAGTTAATTCGAAAATTTATCTTCTTAAGGGACTAAAGGATTTAAAACAAATATACTCATCCATTTAAAATAAATTCAATAATTTCGAATGCATCTTGCTGTGAATAATAACTTACCGCCATAGTCAAACTAAGTTTCGCACTTCAGCAAAGAAAAGATATATGTACGAGTATGTACATAATGTTGTAGCTATACAATCTTTTCGGCTTCCATACAATACATCTTTCTTAACTTGTCTTAGCCATAGCATATGAGAGGGACGAGCTCAGTTCGACGAAACTGGCCAAACCGGCCGGGCAAGCCGGTCGACAAGTCGATGAGCTTCCGAATTGCCATTCCACTAATTTAGAAGTTTACAGAGGACATGATGTGACCGTCGCGTTCATATCTCTTAATTATTATGGAATGAATATGCAATACGTTTATAAAATGAAGAGTTGGTAATTTAGTCAAATTATCTGTTCATTGGACATTTTTCTCCTATTCGGCTATCTTCATAAATATCTGTGGTGAATCATGTATGATGGGAATGGTATCTCAATTCAGGGCAAATGTGAGGTATACCTACTAACTGCCACCTTTTGCCAGCAGGTATCGTATTCAACTGGGAATAGTCAAGTGTTAAAAAAAGTACTTACAAAATAATAATAGAGATTTTGTAATGTGCAAAGTTGCAATTTTTCAATGTGAGTTTACTTAAAACTTTCCGCGCCGGACATTTGAATTGTTGTTGTTACTAAATAATGTACTTTATGCCGGCATTCTAATTAACGCGGTCATATAATCACTTTCATGTTGTTCTTCATAGCGAGCTGAAAAGCTATATACACTTAAGAAAATGGAAATTGATTTTAATGAAACACGCTATACCCGCATTGGAGTGGACATTGGTTAAACACTGAAGCCGGAATCTCCCAAGACCCATGTCGTCGCTTGTGGCATGACTAATTATGGTATAACTCATACGATGTCTGTGTAGAGTAGAGCATATATTAAACATGAGTTGATCGAAATCAAATGAGTGGATATTTAATTTTTCCTTTCTATGAATAGTGTACGGATATTATAGTCCATTATTGAGTACTTTAATACACTGCTCACAACAAAACAAGGGCCAAGGGTAAGTACACTTACCTTTTTTGTTTTAAGACTACCGTTCGTGACGTTGCGAGTTGTCAACTGTCAAATTTGTATGGAATAAATGCAATCTTCAATTTAAAATGAATATTCAGTACCTTAGACTCGACAATAAGATTCTAAAGATCACCCTCGGCAGGTTACAGGCTCTGCCATGTTTAAGGGTTTTGTAGAATTTTTTTTTTTTTCAAAAAACCCTTATGAAATCGATTTTGTCCGTCCGTCCGTTTAACCGTTTGTTCACTAAATAACTCACGAACGGCTCAACCGATTATCATGAAATTTGGTAGGAATATGTATACATATTCCTATAACCTATAACCATTCTGTAGAATGGTTACAGTATTTGGCACAAATACCTTAGAATTTGGTAGGAAGAAGATAACAGGCTGTTGACTTTTTTCGTTTTTATCGGAGCTTGACGTATGGGTATTCAAATCAAAGATCTAAACGAGTACCTAAATCTCATCATCAGTAAAAATTTTCCAGTTTCGAGTAACGGTAAAAAAGTTATTGGCGTTTGAAGTTAAACTTCCTTTTCGACCTCCGTTTTTCTAAACCGTTATAGGGATCGATATCAAACTTTACACAAAGATTGGTCAGTATGGCCTTATATACGTTAATTATTAAGACTGTTGACTTTTGATAAGGAAAAGTAAATAGCAGTAAATTTGTAAAATTTGAATTTGTTCGTGTGTAGCCCCTGTTAGGTTTCCAAATATGAAAATTCTGCTAAGGGTTTTTAGAAAATTACTTACATGTCTACGAATTTGCATTTGAATAACTGTATCGACAAAATATAGCCAAGTAAGTATTTAGTAAGAGGCTTTCACAATGCAAGGGAAACCTCTTAAGAATTTCTTCAATGCATATCTTTTAACTTGATGAAACTATGAACATGAAATTTGGTGGAAATGCATAGAATGGTAATAGTGTTTGCCACAAAGTTTCCTTCTATTATCTATTTAAGTTATATTTTATGTGTATCTGTGTATATGTACAGGGTGTCCCACGACTCATGGTACATACGATAATGGGTGATAGTACAGCTCATTTGGGTACAATTAATGTTCTACGTGACCCCTCTATCTTTTTCTTTAACCGTTATAAAGTTATAGCATTTTTTGTCAACAGTGTCAGAAACCTCGACTTGCCGAGCAAAATCACTATTTGCCACACTCCCAAATATTTGATCCGTTAAGTTTCGTTACCTCGATAAAACATATTTGTGTGAGGTTTAGTTAGAATAACTGCACAAACAGATAAAAAAGTTCTTAGAAAACTTTTTTTGGTGGTAGGGGGATGGCCCCATAGTACGAATAGATTTGTTCTTACAATGTGTCTTTTATCAAAAGTACAAAAAATATGTAAAAACAATCGTACTATGGGGGCATCCCCCTTCCTCAAAAAAAAAGTTTTTTTGTCTCACCAAACCTCACACAAATATGTTTTATCGGGGTAACGAAACTTATGTGAAAGAATGGGGGTATTAAACATAGGTCATAGGAACGCCGGAAAAAAATATTAGCCCGAGAAGAGTGAAGGGTATCAAAATTTCGGCAGCGCGTGAAATTAACCTCGGTCTCGTGTTTTTTTCCGTTTTTTATTAAAAAAAATCTTGTTTACTAAATAAAACTCGTATAAAAAACGAGGAAAAGTTTACTTTGGTTTTCTCTTGGAACCACGTTTTTTTCTCTTTAACACGTAAGATATGCAATTTTTCAAATCCTAAGACCCCAATTTTTATATGTTATTCGAAAGCTAACATTAAGAGGCAACTTTTGTCAACTTTGCACATTTGTCAATTCAAAGTACTGTTACGATTTTACAGTTTGAATTTTCAAGAAAATATTTATTTTCGAAATTCTTTAAAGTTTGAATGGGTGTATCTGGGCAGCTGCTAAAATTATTAAATTCGGAAAGCAGTTGTTTTATGTAGAAATTTGTGCAGTTTCAGAAATTGAAGTCAAATCTTGGATTAAATATTTGGGAGTGGGGCAAATAACAAGTCGACCGTTTTGAAATTATTTACAAAAAAATGCCATAACTTTATAACGGTTTGCTTCACTGGATTTGTGGTTTCTATTACAAAACTTACTTGAAGGTCTAGTATATATTTTACTAGATTATCAGAGTTTCGATTCACAATAAATCTAAAACTCTAGTAAACCGAGCTAGATTCTCTGTAAAATGTTGCTGGAAAATCAATAAAATATTTCACAAGAATATCAGTTGTCCTTTTCTAGTTGCTTTTTGCTAGAATCTAGTTGAAAAAAATTTAGAGTGTGCGTCAAAATTCTAAAAAAAAACCCTCGTATTGCGGGCGCAGCCCTCTATGCACCGGTAATTTTTATTTATTCAATATTACTTTTTAACATAAATATGTACATATTTATAACTTACAAAATCCGTTTCTTTTTGCTAATAAAACTAATAAGGAAAAAACTATTTTTAGCCATGCATGACAATGTTATAATTTAAAGTGTCTCGCCTATAGTAAACTGTTAATTTATTGAAAAAGATTAAAACGGTTGGAAGTGGATTCGACATTTACTGCATTAAAGCAGATACTCTGTTTTTTTTCCCAAAAGCTTATTTCTGTGTTAGTTATTACAAAAAGTTAACGACTAATGTCTAGATTATTTTGACCAGTCAGATATTGATAAATTGGCTGTTTCCTTTTCGTATAGATTTTAAATTTCGTATTTTATTTGAATCAGTGGGGGCCGAGTTGCAACATATGCGTTTTCTTTCGGTTTTCTTTCGTATTTATTGTACTAATTTTCAGTCCAATAAAATCTAAATTAAAGCCTAATAATTACATTGCAGAGCCATTAGAGAACAGCCTAATCTAAGGTACCTAAGCTGTAAAGCCCTGTTTCCCTTTTTCATAGAACCGCTAAAATAAAAACTCCGGGTAAAAGCATATGCTAGGTCCTTCCCAGGATGTGTCGTTTAAATAATTGTTTATCATAGCGACTCTGGGAAATATGGGCCTTAAGGCACACAGGACCCCTAGCGGTTTTAGCCCGTGATATCGTTGTCATCATCATCGATCAGTGTGGTTGCGGTTTAATGGTACTCAGAATAAGTTGGCGCTGTAATGCTAAATATAAAATAAATAAAATCTAAGATTTGTGATTCCTATAATACAAATAATATTTTAAATTATGAAATAAAATTAAAGATGATTTTATAAAGGAAATAATATAAATAATATAAATGATATAAATAAAGAGAAGTTTATAAAATCAATCAATCTATAAATTTCCTATGAGCCTTTGCACTAACAGGCAGAAATTATGGTGTGGCATATGCTTTATTGACTGTTGTTTTTAAAATTTATAATTTCTAACAGGACTTCGGCCATTTTTTTTGTATGGCAAGCGTCTTGCTCGAAATATATACGCATAGGTGCACCATTAACTTTTGTGCGAAATTATAACCAGGAGCACCGGTGAAAAACTTATTGTGTTTTCTTATGATTTTATCACTTTCAGAATGCTAACATTTTTATAATATGATCAGAGTGCACGAAAACATGTAATTTCGGTTTACTTTCATGATTTCGTTTGAAAACAACCTTAAATTCCCCTATGTAGACCACATCGGTTATATAAAAACGAGGCTAATTTCGGGCGCGGCCGAAATTTGGATACCCTTTGCTCTCCTCCGGGCTAAGAGTTCTTTCGGGCGTACCTACGACTTGCATTTAACCCCTCCCCCTCCAATTCTTTTCCTTCCGTCTTCAAAAAAGTTCCGTTGCGTCGATAAATCAATATTTGTGTGGGGTTTGGTTGGAATAAGTGTTCAAATAAAAATATTTACTCAGAAAATGTTATTGGGGGATGCGGGAGCATGGCCCCATAGTTCGATCCCATTTGTTTTGACATTTTTTTTGGGGGGTTAAGTTTGTATGGCAGCCCCATGATCCCATAGTCCGATTTTACCGATTCAAACATACAAACTGCCTGCAGCCAAAACCAGCATTTGTGCAGAATTTGAGCTTCATAGCTTTTAAATTTGCCGAGTAAAACGCGTAGCAACAGACGGACAGACAGACAGACGGACATCGCCCAATCGACTCCCCATGTCATGCTGATCATATATGTATACTTATTATATGGTCGGAGATGCTTCCTTCAATGCGTTACAAACTTCATGACAAAGTTAATATACCCTTCGTTGACTCTACGAGCGAAGGGTATAAATATATAACAGACAGCCGAAAAATTTCTAAATTTCTAAATTTCTTTTATAAAAGAAGGGACAAATAGTTTAAAGTTACTAAACATTGCACATACTAGAAAACACATTTTTCTCACTTAAAAAAAATTTTAGTAAAATAATATCGTTGTCACATGAAATTGACTGCGAAATCAGGAATAGTGCACTGTGAACAATTTTCGGTGATTTCTAAAAACCAGTGGCGTAACGTATGGTGTTCCATGTGTTCAGTGGAACACGGGCCCCCAAGCCACAGGGGCCCCCGAGGCCGAAAATATAAAGAATATATCCTTGGGTAACTGTTCTTTTTTAAAACATTTATTTTTATTAGTTTGCAAGACAATAGACAAACCAGCTGCAGAATCTAGCATAGTGACAAAACACTCCGTGGCGTAACATTTTCGAAAATCTTTGTGTTCGAATTTAAAGCGGGGGTCCTTTCTTTGTGCAGTTTACACATTTGAAATCCCACTGTCATCATGAATGTTTGTGGTGTCTTTATAAAGAAAACGGACTGCGACATTCCGCGGGCAAATTGACGAGTTCTTCAATCAAGTTTACGAGTTCCCATGTTCAATTGACGAATTTCAAAATTGTGTTTGTGAATTTCAATTGGAAATTGATAAATTTCCAGATCAAATTGACGAATTCCCACTTTTAAATTTTTGAACTTCAACATACAGTTGATGCATTTTCATAACAAATTGGCGAATTTTGAAATCATGTTGACGAATTTCCATGACAGCTTTACAAATTTCCAGATCAAATTGAAGGATTTACATTTCAAATTAGTCTTAATTTGTCAAGATTCGTCAATATGTGATGGTAATTCGTCAATTTGTATCGAAAATTCGTTCACAATATTTTGAAATTCGTTAATTGAACATGGAACTTCGGCGCTAGGACATGGAAAATCGTCAATTTGCAATGGAAATTCGTCAATATCATTTTTAAATTTGCCATGGAAATTCGTCAATTTAAAGCATTTTAGTGTCAATACTTTTAACTTAAAGCATTAGTATTAACTTTAACTTAAGGCGAAAGTCGGCGGAAATAGAAAACTACTAATTTTTTGCACGGAGAAGCTTGAACTCCGAAGCATTTAACTATGGATGCTGGAGAGCCGCAACTTTGGAATAATTTTGCAGGCTTGAGTGGGGATTTGTCTAAGTATCAGCTTTTCTGGGTTTTGGTCCCGAAAATATTGAAGAGATATAAAGTTTCGACTTGCAAAAAGGAGTGCTTATCATAAAATGCGTAAAATTGAGCCATTGTTTTCTTTTTATCTAGGAGTCCTAAAATCAAGAAATACGCATGCCGCTGTCCAGATAATGGATCAGTCGTTACTCCTACGGGACGCATTTTTCTTTGGAGGAACTCTATCAAAATTCATTTCAATCGATGAAATTCGCCATGGAGACGCCAACGACTTAACTTAGCCAGGGTCGTCAGAGCTGTGAGCTAGCTGACTTAATCCTCAGATTTAGGGTAAGAACTTCTAGTCAAGGATCAATGACAGTTACGAAACAGGCGCACTTCTCGAGGTGATGTTTTTTAGTACTTTCTATTTAGCTTAGCGATAAACAGTCAAATAGGACATATAAATGATCTTTAGAAGTTCTCCAGTACATTTATTCAAATTTACATTTTTGTCTCAAATTATAAAATGTTGGGACATGTTTCTCAAACACGAAAAGTCGTACGTGGCGGCCCCCATTCAAATTTCGAACACAAGAAATTTGGGAAACGTTACGCCACTGCTAAAAACGTACCGAAATTAGGGCTAGATAAGACTAATATTGTGTATCTCGATGGCATTTTATAAACACGCATGACAGCTATAGTTTGAACCAAATTTGAACTATTTTTTCGACATTCTTTCGAAAGATATTGCTGGGAATAGCTGTTTAGGGGAGGTAGGGTATCCTTTGGTCAGATCTACTTTTACATAATCTAACTTCCGTATATGTATTAACTAGGTATTTACCAACATTTCAGGTCGCTGGCGATTTTCAGTCGAAAGTTATGGTGCCATTTGTATGGGATATCTTGGTCCAATTTATCCCATTTTCGTTACCATCTAAAAATATACCAATAGAAAGATTTGACCAAAATTTCCAAACGCTAACGATACCCATTTGAAAAGTAGAGGGTGTAAAGACGTGAAATTTTGTGGTAATTAAGTGCTGGCTTGACTTTTCACGAAATTAAGAATTTGGCCCTTAACATAAGAAACTAATATTTTAAGAATTTAATATAAATAAACGATTCGAATGTTCACCGTAAATTTCAATTTTGAAAAAAAAAGGAATAATTGAACAGTATCACCCAAAAACAATATCATGCTCTTCTCCGACAAGCATTCTGAACAAAACAAAGTTAACCCTCCACCGAGCACGTGGGGTCTTTTGAGACCCCAGAGGGTATTTTTTATACCCGTCACTATGTGAAAGGGTATATTAACTTTGTCATGAAGTTTGCAACGCACAGAAGGAAGCACCTCCGACGATATAAAGTATATATATTATTGATCAGCGTAACGAGAGAAATCGATTGAGCTATGTCCGTCTGTCTGTCTGTCTGTCCGTCTGTTGCAACGCAAACTAGTCCCTCAGTTTTAAAGCTATCGAGCTGAAAATTTGTATGCAAGTTTCTTTTTAGTGTACGCTGTATATATGTCGGAACGAATGGAATCGGACCATGGGGTCATGGGGCTGCCCCTGAAAATTAGGTTTTTCTAAGAAAAACTTTTTTCTTTGTGCACCAATCTTAACCAAATTTCACCCAAGTGTGTTTCTAGTATAGCCTCAAAACATATCTAGAAACGGATGGAATTGGAACATTAAGTCATAGGGCTGCCATACAAACGAACCATTGAAAATTAAGTTCTTCTAAGAAAAACTTTTTCCTTTTTAATCCGACCGTAACCAAACTTCATCCAAATGTGTTCCTAGTAAAGCCTCAAAAAATATCTAGGAACAGATCAAATCGGAACACTACATCATAGGGCTGTCATACAAACCAACCACTGGAAATTAGATTCTTCTAAGAAAAACTTTTTCTTAATGAACCAATCTTAACCAAACTTTACGCAAATGTGTTTTTAGTAAAGCCACCAAACATATCCTAGGACCAGATAAAATCGGAACACTACGCCATAGGGCTCTGATACAAATCACCCGCTGGATATTAGGTTCTAGCATGAACAACTTTTTTCTTTGTGAATCAATCAACCAAACTTCACCCAAATGTGTGGCCAGCAGACGTACACCATTTTGCTGTACATTACCTAAAGCATTTTGACCTGTCGTGCAGCATTAGTAAATGTACAGCATTACCAACGCCACACCAAAGAAGCCTAAATGACTTCATAAAAACCTCCTCGGTGAGGCCTGTAGTCAGTCTGTTAGGTGTTATTAGCAGGATAATCACACTTTCATGTGGCAAACATTCATTTTCGATAATTTCGAAACTCTTTGGTCAATCGTTCTGAAATTTAATGTACCTAAATGTAAGCGCCAGGTGGCTCCACAACCTGGGGATTACATTAACTTACATATTTTAGGGTCGCCTATCTGCGTTCGACAAATCGCACTTTCGACTTTTCTAATCGAAAAATCTATAAAATGTGTCCAATAAATTTGAAAATTGGCAGACTTGTGAACATTTCAAGGCTCTAGCTCACACTTGTAGCTGTAGAGCTATACTTGGCGCTCACCGCTAACATTGTCTCCAAATTTCAAGGTCCTACTTATCTGCGTTCTGGAGTTCAATCAATTTAATCGAAAATTGTCCCTAATTCGGAAATTTTGGAGCGTAAAATTTTGAAATTAACAGCCATGTATAGATGACCGCACTGCCCGTATTAGGTGAAAATCCCAAGCATCTATATAGCTGCCAATACTCAGAAGTAACAGCCATGTAAAGATGCGATTTAAGTTTTTCACAAAACGATGGACAAATTACTGTATTCCATCCAATTCCCCTATCAACCTCTTTAGGAAAAATTCAAACTAAAAGACTCTGCAAGGATTTCCCCTATATGATGACCAAATCCAATAAAGTAGCGATAAATCCCCAGAGAGTCGCTATCCGCTTAAGAATTCTGTACGCAATGAGGTATTAATTTATCTATTGTAATAAACAAAACGAAACTTTTAAATAGGTAGGTACAAGGAGGTGTAATTTTCGTACTTTAAATAAACAGCTTCATGATTTTTGTCTCAGGGTCACGGATAGTCAGAGATAGGGAAAGGGCCATCCTCATCCCAACAATGTTGCTGAGACTGCAGTTTCGAACACTGAAATTCAAAAGTCGAAAAATACCTATTCCTAACCCTAAAAAAGTTCGCGTTCATTGTGTTAAACAAATGTTGGGTTTGCCCCTTTTAAATGAGATCCTGGCTACACTTCTCCCATGCCTGTTATAACTTTGCGCCTTAAAACATACATTTGCACTTCACATGCTGATGATGTTTTGTCAATGAGAACATTTAGAAGTTGAGGGATCTTTTCTGGGTCCTGTTTAGTACCAACAGAATCTTGCTAGGACGTAGCCATAAAAAAATACTTCTTTTCTGTACAATTATAGAAGGGCTCGTGGGCCATGGTATATGCACGAAGCAGCAACTATGGAACTATGGAAAGTACGATCGCGTATTCGGTGCCCGCGTCATGCTGCTTTTTCCTTCCCTTCGCACGGCTCAAAAAAAAATTCTTCATTCTTACAGGGAAATATTTTATTTCAAATTGTGTGGCCTGTATGAGTTCTTACGAAATTATGAAAGACGATCCCAATTTTGGGTCACCAGATTTTTTGTGTGTTCCAAATTGTTTATTATATAGTCACTACTTTCGTCCAGATGACACAATTTATCTGACTGCACGCTTAATTTCGGCAGAGTTTTAGAAATGAATAAATTAGAAATACTGTGGGAAGTTAGGGACTCCTGGACCCCTCCTCTGGCTACGTCCCTGGAACCTTGCTTTACCAAGGTTCACCACACATTTCCCAGAATAAAAGCTACTATTCTTGCTGTATTCCGTTTAGGCAGATATCACTTCACTGAAAGGATGGAGAATATGTGGTCGTTTTATGGCATCCGTCATGGTGGTAGCCTCGTGACATACAATCGACGCCGCTTAATGCGATCTCATCGGGATCTTGCTGTTTTGATAACATTAAGCGAATGATAACAAATAATATAGTATGATTCAGGGTTTGCCGGAAAACCGAATTCCGGAATGTGTACTGCATTGGGCCTTCGGGAATCAGGTCACCTTAGGCTAGTAAAGCCTCAAAAGATATTTAGGAATGGATGAAATCGGAACATTACGTCATAGGGCTGTCATACAAACCAACCCCCAAATATTAGATTCTTGTAAGAACAACTTTTTTTCTTTTTGAATATTAACCAAAATACATCCAAGTGTGTTCCTGGATTAACCCCAACGTATCCAGGAACAGATGGAATCGGAACACGTTATTGGGCTGTGGTAGAAATTTTTAACACAAAAGGAGCTTCAGTTTCATTCAAATGTGACGGGTTTTCAAATTTCGGCCGCGCCCGAAATTAGCCTCGGTCTCGTTATATATTACTTTTGAACGGTTTAGCTCATCTAGTTGAACTTGTAGCATATCTAAGCCACCAAAATTCTGCACAGAAATATGCTTGAAAAAATCCCAATGAATATCCCGGAAAGGAAACTCGGAGCCATACTCTATGTTTAGACCTTTTTATCTCGACTATCTCGATATCTTTACTATTCTTCCACGGTCTTTTTATTGCGTCTTTTCACACTGAACTGAAGGCCGAGGTACGCTTCATATAATTCTTGGCTGCAATGAAAGTAATGGAAGAGTTTAGACCATGGATCGACTAGTCAGAAATTATCCTGGCTCAACACGTTGGCTGCGGTACATGCCCCCGGGGGCATGTGATAGTTATTATTTGATTTGTGTGCGGCTAAAAAATTTGCTTTTCATTCTCCAGGTGCGAAAGCTTTAAAATCTCTAATTTTCATCCGATTTAAGCGAGACAAAGAACATGTTACTTAGTTCGCCCTATATTATAATTTTATAATAGAAACATAATACATGCCCCCGGGGGCATGCGCCGCACAGGAGTAACAATTATTATTCATATGCGGCAGGTTATACAAGTTTTCAAAAATAGGGTATTTTCCACAAAAAAGGTGAATTCCAAGCTTATGTTGTTTGCCGAAACGACATTTACTTTATATTCGTAATTTTTTGGTGAAAAATACCCTATTTTCAAAAACCTGTTACTCCGTCAATATTTGACCTAAAAATTGGAATTCTGACTACTTTCAAAATGCCGATCATCGTTTTATTCCAAGATAATTTTTTTAAAGAATATTGTTGGAAATGTAAAAAAAGAGCAAAAATATAGCATTTATTCCGAGGCGTAAATATAGAGAGTTTTACATTGTCGTTGCAAATATAACGATACATTTTGATATTTCCATCCAAAAATATCGCTTGCCGACAATACGCAAAACAGTATATCACAATTTTGAATTTCCGAAGTAGGCATAGGGTTATAATCACGACAAATAATTTCCTCAATTTCGACTGTTTACAGAATATCCAATAAACAGAAATACATCCATGCCTACTCGGAACATGCAAAATTTTGGTTTAATTATTATTTATGTATTGTCGGCAAGTGAATTTTTGTATGGGAATGTGAAACTATGTCGTTATATTTCAACGACACGCTAAAAATCTCTAATGATCAGCGCCCATACGTATATGTATGTATATTTATACGTTAATTAAGTCGGAAAATAGTGTTAACTTTGGTTAATAATTTAAATTCAAATAATTTGTATAATTAAAAAATCAACTATTCTTTATAGGAAAAAAAAATACATTACAAAAAATATGAGACGGGTTTTAATTCTCTCATATTGTGCCTATACATAATGACCACTGTTAATTACCTACTGTTCTATTCTGGGCTTCTAGTCTTAGTTGCTGCAACTTTTCGCTGATCGCGGGATAATATATGAACGACGATGCTCGCTCGAATTATTGCATTAGAAGCTTGAGACTAAATTGAAGTTATTAACTTCAGGTATGAATTCTGATTTGGCTAGGCCATCGCAAAATACAACTCCAACATATGGAAAAAGAAAAGGAAAATATCAAAAAATACTAAATCAAATACTCCGTTCAATTGTATTTGAGCACTCAGAGAAAAAAACGCACATTCATATTAAAAGCTCCACATTTAAATTGAACGCAGTATTCGTTTGAAAAATCTCGTTTGATTTGAAGGAATTCTCATTTAGTTTTATTCTTTATTGATTTGTCAACCCAGGTAACAGTAAGTATCTAATCGAATGGAGAATGGACAATCAAATGGAATGTATTATTTTATTTCAGCAGAGTTTGCTTTTAATTCCATGTAAAGCTCAATTATTTTGAATGAGGTAATTTCTATGATGCGTTACTTTCGAAATACATACCGTTTCATTAAAACGAATGCTTCGTTTATTTTAAATAACAAAAATGTTCAATATAAAAACGAAGACGTTTGATACAAATGCCTTTCATTTATTTAAAATGTTTTACCCGTTTACAATAAAAGAATAAGTGTTTATTTCAATGAAAAATACGTTCAAATCGACTGGCTCCTTCTTTCCAGGTAAACGTAAATTCTTTTAATTCAAACGCTTTTTACAACTCATTATGCTTTTGAAAGAAACGCCACTCGTTAGAATTAAAGGCATTTGCGTGTGGAGCCAAATCAAAAGCGCAAATCGTTTGACTTAAATATATTTCGTTCAATATTAGTGAATATTTTTCTGAGTGAGGGTACATAGTAATTGAGATACTCCTTCTTCCTTTTTTGCCTTTAAAACTCAACTCTAGAAAATTTCCTCTAAATCCCAAACAATTTATCTTTCATTCAGACTTATCTGCCAATTCTGCTATTTATATGCAAAACTTATACCAGGACAAAATTTGCAAATATTTCGACGAGACTTCGCCGCTGCCGCCGCCACGAGACACGCGAAATGGGAATCTCGGTGTAATTTATTGTGGACGACTTCTTAGCAAAGTGAGTTTGAAATTGGAAAGAATAAATATCAATAAAAGAGTTGAAGGAGAAAAGGAAAAGAATTGCGCGCATCGTGCACCACATTCCCATATATACTCATCGCATCACTATACCAATGCATAGTACGAGTATCAAATGCGGCGGAAGGATGAGACACCAAACCAAACCAAAAACGTAAAATGTAAAAGCAGCAATAGTCCTCCTCGTAATGGAGATTTGAGTATGGCTCGATGTACATATCTACGTATAGTATCCGCGCGTTGTGTTGTGTGTGAAGTTTGCCGAGTAGTTTCGTAAATCAGCGAACTCAATAAAACTACAATCGTTCGTTATCGAGGATTCGCCATGTAATCGATTTTTCATGTCGACCCCGAGAATGCTTGGTTTGGTGTTTGTTTCAGATCGCATAAACATTCTTCTATGGTCGGAGCAACAACATGTCCGCGTGCAATACAGTTTCAAAAGACGCGCCCACTTTTTTCAGCATAATAGTCTTCTTGCCGAAAAGTGTTGGATTTCTATAAAATTTCATGTCAGCCGCAGTTGTTGGTTGTTTTCTCTGATATGGTTGAAAATGTTAAAAGGGTTTTGGATTGGTATATGTGTGGTGTGTACGACGTACATCATGTGAAATGGTCTGATAAAAATTTGCAAACGATCGAATTGGGGTCAATTAGTATTTTATTGCAGATGAACGTTATCCGTACATCGCGAGCATGCAAAAAAGGAGAAATATCGCTGAAATAAGGTATATTTACACTATATAAAGTGCACAGTTTATTCTTAAAATCCATTTCACAATCGAACTTGTATCTAGCAGTCAAAAACGTATCTCATTGATTTACTACTCTGAGCAATATAATTTTTTAATTAATGGCTTCATCAGTTGTTAGTTATATGACTGAAAGTTAGAAGTACACAATAAGAAATAAATAAATTTTCGATATTGGAAATTTCGAATAAAACATAATTTTGTACATTTCGTTGTTGTTAAACTCTCTATATGGCTCTGCAGATCCTTGAGATTCATAGTGAACCGAGTGTCCAAAACACACCACTTAAAAACCTGCCCTCTAAGCAAAAGTGCACTGCAAAAAAAAACAAACGTTTTTCGTCGAACCCCCAACTAAACAACTTGCTCGGGATTTGGATTTTCTAAGAAAATTATGCCTTTTCGTTTAAAAATAACAAATTGGAACATTTGGCATCTTTTCTCAAAAGTGAGCAGTTTTCCCCGAAATTCATAAAAACGCAAATTGTTTACCTCTATATTTATTACAGTATAACACGGTTATAACGCTCACGCATATAACGATTTCACGGTTGTAGCGCCATTTTTCCTAGTCCCCATAATTTAGCCATGCATTAAGTGCAAATATTTCACGGTTTTAGCGCAAGCCTTATAACGCTATCACGGTTATATCGCTCCAAATTGTCAGTCCCCAAACATTCATTTACACTTTTATAACGCCTTACGAATAAATTAAAAAAAAAATGCACGGCTAAATACGAAGAGCTGGAAAAGGTCCTATTAGAATAGTTACGCTAAATTTGGGCGTCTAATTTGCCGTTCAATGGTCCAATTTTGATGGAAAATGCTTGCAAAATTGCGGAAACTTTAGAGGTAAATAATTTTGCAGCGAATACAGGATGGATCGAGAGATTTAAAAAAACGTCACGGGATATACAAACAAATCAGTGGTGAAACTGTAGATGTCAACGAAGATGTGTTGTGACTACTTGGACAGGAAGTGTCTTTCCAACCATTGTGAAAGATTATCATCCTCGAGAAGTCTATAGTGCGGATGAGCTCGGACTTTTTTCCAACCTCTTGCAAGACAAGTGTTTGGTTTTTAACGAGGATAATTGTCATGGTGGTAAGCGTAGCAAGGAGAGGTTGACTGTTCTCCTATGCACAAATGCAGATGGAAGTGACAAGTTGGAACCCCTTGTGATCGGGAAGTCGCAAAAGCCTCGCTGCTTTAAGGGTATTCAGTATTTTCCCTGTGAATACAAAAATCAAAACCGGGCGTGGATGACAAGTGGCTTATTCGTAGAATGGCTGGGTAAGTTAGACCGGAAAATGGCAAGACAAAATCGACACATAGCTCTTTTCATTGATCATCCTCCTAACGTCGTTTATTTGAGCAACGTCACAGTGATATTTCTGCCACCGAATTGCACTAGTCGCCTGGAACCCCTTGACCAAGGGATTATTAAAGTCTTTAAGCAAAACTATCGGCGAAGCATATGTTTCATTCTAAATAATTTTATAGCGCTTTCACGTATATAACGCGCATTTCGGCTGGTCCTTTCAATAGCGTTATAACCGTGTTTTACTGTATTTGTAAAGCAAAAGAGTTTCAAGTACTATAGTCAAGACAAACACCGACAGCTATTTCTAGAAAAGAACTGAACCAGGAACCGTGGAATTTTATGATCCATTCGCCGAAAAAGTCACCACTGAACGTCCGGTTTGCATCCCAACTCACTCGCTCACTCGTTTACGCCTATAAGTATGCTATCTAAATAAAATAAAATCGATGCGCAGATGTAAGTTACATGGATACTTTTTCAGGGACGAACAAATTCATTTCATTTTATTGTTACAAAATAAATCGCTCAATGGAGAAACGCATACTATGCTAACCAGAATCGTGTAAGGAGTACCTATGTTTTGATTTTGATAAAAAAAAATAGTAATAGCTTCCAATGTATCTATAGATACAAAATATGAACGAAAACTAGAACCACTTCAGTTTTATATTTTAAGATCTTCAGCTGGTCTATTGTTTAAATTTTGATATTTGAGTCAACATTTTAAGAGGAATGTTTAGTATCTTCAGAAAGGTCTCCTGAGGAAACTTGGGTTTAGTTGTTGATTAGCTTTATAGAGTGAGAGTGGTTTAATGATTTTGGTTTTGCTGAAAGGCTCTAGAAGATGAGTGGATCACTAAGTTCAGATTCAGATTTGCCATGTTTTTCGAATGTTAGTTAATGCATTATGTGAATTGATGGCAAATTTTTGGAATAGACAAATGTGCCGTTAGTTTTGTTCATTGAATTAAAGTGAGAGTGTGGTGAGTGGTGAGTGTGATGCCACCGTGAAAACGCATCTCAATTAATTATTTTGTTTGTTTAATATGGGAAAAGGATGCGGTGTGTGAGATGACAACGTAAGAGGTTTTCGTGCAACAGGGTATGCGGTCGCAGACATGGGGCAGTAAGGGCTTTTCTGGAACAGGGTGCGATCGCTGATATGAGATCGTAAGAGCTGTTGCATTTTGATGCACTGACTATTAGTTGTTATGAACCATATACAGTAAAAGCTCCCGTGGACGGACACTGACGGTTCCAGCATTTTTGTCCGGCCACGGGAGATGTCCGCTTGCGGGAGAGGGTTAAAATGTAACTTCTGTGTGCGCATTAATTTATGCACAATAATTCAAAAGGAACATTAAAACGATAAAAGTGTTATGTTGTGTTTTAATTCATTTGATTTACAAACCTCCACAATGTACAATAATTTACCAATAAACTGTTCATGGCTTTGATAGGGAAAATAAGTAGAAAAATATTAGCTTTAATTAGGGATGTCAAAAACCGCCCAACGGTGAGATGTTCCTTCCAAAGTTAGGTCTTACCCAGAGTGACTACTGCACACAGTCTGGCATTATTACTTGAAAGTAGAGATGTAACGGATGTCCGCATCCGCATCCGCAATCGCGGATTATCCGCATAAAAATTAAACTCCGCATCCGCATTCTCATCCTCATCTTATAAATAATTACATCCGCATCCTCATCCGCAATCCTCATTTTTGTATGCTGACAATTAGCGGATATATGCGACCCACGTGCTACTTTGTAACTATAAAGAAATGCATTGAGACAAATTGTATTCTGTATCGTATACACAACTGAGCTTCAGTTTGTCGGTCAGCACAGCAGGAGCGCGTTCCATTTATATGATCTGAGTAGTCAGCGATGACTACAGCCAACGCCATCTAGATACATCAAGGCCGTAACTCAGCCGTTCCATGCCGTCATAGTTTGCCTACTAAGTTTTGGATTTACACGAAGAAACAACAACAAGCATATGACGTCATTAAAAGTAACAACAAAACAGTGCAAACAGTAGGCGAAAAATTTCTACATTGCGGCCTTAATATAGAGACAGCGGTGCTACAGCTACGACTACGAGTGAATTAAGGAACGCACTCCGGTTCGCATTTATGTGACTAGTGTTTGATTTGTTTTAAATGAATTGAACTGAGGTGGGTGAATTGCGTTTCTTTAAGGTGAAGCGAAGTAAGGAAGTATGCAACTTTTTAATTTTTAACCACACTAATCAGAGGAATTTCAACTTTTTTTCATCTTCATGAAAAGTCTGAAACCTAAATATTTTTGCCTACATATTCGATCATATCCTCATCCGCACCCTCATCCGCATCCTCAAAAATTTCTCCATTAATATCCGCATCCGCAACCGCATCCTCAATGTTATACTATTTTGCATCCGCATCCGCATCCTCATCCGCTAAACAAGATCCGTTACATCTCTACTTGAAAGTTGTAAGACACTCGAGCGTTCTTAATGACTTCTCTCCACTGGATTAACCCTCAGAGCGTTGAGTAAAATTAAAAAAGTGTAGAGAACTTTGACTATAAGTATAAGTCTACATCAACGCGTGAATTCCTTAAGTACCACAAGAGGGGATAACTCATTCTAAGGAAAATCACGAATAGCTTCAGCAGGGAATGTAGTTTTGCCTAAACTTGTAATAAAATTTAATTTTGAGTAGAGCCTGAAATGCACTCCTTGGCGCTTTAAATATGACTCGCACAATAGGATCCCGTGCAATACCTGCTCTGCTCCAGAAGCATTTCTTCCCGTATAGGCAAAACTACCCAACTCCCAAATGATCAGTCTCGGAATCGAAATAACGTGGAATTTCTGATGGGCCTATACGATCAACAAGGAACCAACCATAAAGGAATCGAATTATATTTGTGTAATCTCCAGACGGTGATAGATCCTTTATAAGGGAAAATTTTGTTTGCCAATAAACTGTTTTATGATGAACAGATTATAATACTCAAAACAATAAATGAATCGCCCATTTCAAAAGGCCCATTTGTATGTTTTTACACATAAGAATCTTTTTTCTAGTAGACAGAATAGTTGATACTTTGTCCACATATATGAAGGGAAATTTAAATACCGGTTAACCGAAAAGTTGAACAGTTGACCGTGTTAAAACCGGAATAAAAAAATTCGAAAATGACCCGTCCGTTTATTATGGAAGCATGGGTTTTGGGTCAAACCGTCCTGTTTCTGTAAAGCCTATTTCAATACACAAATGCGTGGTGTCCGTGGAGCCGAAAATCTTCAAAAACAAAACCTGTTGCTCATAAATGCGTTTTTGTGATCGTATCTAGTTTTCATTAATTTCACCAAGTCGATTAAAAATTGAATTTGTATCCGCTTACGGGAGATGATTTATGAGAAATGTATGTAGGAATAGTGTCCGTGTCCGGCCAGTAGAGCGTCCGGCTAGTGGAATGGATTTTGCTTTAACATATGAAGGAAAAAGTTGGTACCAAGAAAATTGTCCGGCTACGGGAGATGTCCGCCTGCGGGAGCTGTCCGCGAACGGAGCTTTCACTGTATTTGAATTATTATATTCGTTTCTCCAATGTATCTTTTCTGTGGGTGAAGATATACATATATGTACACGGAAAAAAGGAAATGTACATGTGGCCAACGACGGGGGTATCTATAACTGTTTTGAGGGTGAAATTTCAGCTTACCAGTGGCGGCTCGTCACAGTGGGCCAGGTGGGCCCGGCCCACCCAATTATAATTAATTAATCATCCCATCAAATGTATTCTATTTGCATCATAATCAAATTAAATTTCCACATCGCAAACAAAAATCGTCGTATACTACTAGCGCCATCTAGATGAAAATGGATGTACTCAATCTTTCAAACTTCCACTCTATTCCATTTCCATTCCATTGACTTCGACGAGTGCTTCGACTTCGAGTCGAATGAAATTGATTACTGACTGGAAGTGGCCCACCTGCTTGCATGCTATTTGTCTGATGCGAGGGAAATTTTCCATGAAAATTGTTTGTGGGATTTGAGACAAAATGATGCCGCATTAAACCTTCGACTAGGCCGGCCCAAGGACTAAGAGCACTGTCGAATTTATAGAGTGCGATTTTTGCATGCTAGAAAACAGATAATGTGCGAGATGATTTTCGAATTAAGGATAGAATGAGATGTGTTACGAGAAGATCGTGCTTTTTTATGTTCACGTTAGTAAATTAAATTATATACGTAAGTTCTTTTTTCACTCATAGCAAAATAAAATGGAATGGGATTGAAAATAAGGATTTTGTTTAATACAATTATATTTTAGTATACGTTCTTGTTTGCATTTTTTGTACACGTACAAAATAAAATTGCAGTTGTAAACATCCATATATGGCAAAAGGATGTTTTAAGTAGCTTTATGCTAGAAGTAGAATGGCAGCCTCAACAGCAACAGCAGCAGCATTGTATCGCTGAAAAAAATGCTGAACAGCATTTTGCTGCACAATTTAAAATGTATTGTGCTTGATATTTCGCGCTGCTGTTGTCGCTGCCGGCATTCAGTTTCCACCAAATTGATTGTCAAACAAATTAAATGCCGCTGGAAATTGATTAAAAAAAAGTTCAAAGTTTGCTTGATTTTTTTGTAACTAAAATTGCAACTATGGGGTTAAACTGTGAATGGACTTTTTTCTTGGTAGAAAATTGGAAAAAAAACTTTATGACACATTCCGGTAAAACATTAGTAGAACTTGTTCGAAGTAGTGCATGTGCATGATTGAAGCATCAATTGTTTGGATATCAATGCGTTTTTGATTAAATTAAATTAAGTTGCAGTGTCTAGCCGTTTTATGGTGTGGAAGCTTTTTGTAGTGTCGTGTATGGCTTTAAGTTGTAGTGTCGTGGTTTGGAAATTCAAAGATTTGCTTTTTAGCCGTTTCGTTTGCTACGTTCAAAAATATAGTGTTGAAAACAACGGGCAAATTTTGTCGAATTGTTTAAATTCGATTAAATCGCAGTGTTTAGCCGTCTTTTATTCTTGTGCTTGTGGTGTGGAAGCGTTTGGCAGTGTCGTGCACGGCTTTAAGTTTTAGTGTTGTGGTTTGAAATTGAAGATTTGCTTTTTTGCTACTGAAAAATATAGGTTGTGGAAGACGGGAAAATTTTGCTGAAACGTTGTTTTCTGTAGTTTTGTGCATGACCGCTTAAATATCAAGAATTAGTGTTTCGCATATTTTTATATAGTCTATTTAATGTTAATTTAAACCAGTAAAGTGACCAATTTCATTTATTTATTGAAAATTCTGGAAAAATGGCCAATATAAGGGAGGTGGTAAGTAATGAACAAGACATTATAGTCTTTTTGTTAAAAAACAAATTTTCTCTTTTGTCATTCGAAGAAAAAATGTTTACTTTGAATTTAAAGCCGAAACCACAATTGAAAAATATGTTAATAAAAGATGCCAATAAAACGCGCCATTTCAATGTTTCCTGGTACGATAAATGCGATTGGCTCTGTGGTAGTGAAACTTTAAATAAATTATTTTGTTGGAATTGTCTTCTTTTCAATGACAAGTCATATTCTCCATGGAATTCAACCGGATATGACAATATGAAGCATATTAGTATTTCTATTCAAAAACATTCATGCTCAGAGCATCATACTTATGCTTCACTTAAAGTAAAACTTTTTGGCAAACAAAATATTGAAGCCTCCATCAATTCGAGTCATCGGGAAAATATTTTGAGATTCAATAAAATCGTTGATCAAAATGGGTCTATGTTAACTCGGTTGATAGATATGGTGATATTTCTAGCTACTCAAGAGCAAGCCTTCAGGGGTCACGACGAATCACTAAATTCTTCAAATAAAGGGAACTTCCGAGAGCTAGCAAGTCTGCTTTCAAAATACGATAATAAATTCAAGGACTTCTTAGATGATTCTTCAGTGTTTAGTGGTCTTTCCAAGACTATTCAAAATGATTTGATAAGCAGTATTAATCATGTTTTAAAAAAATACATTAATAACGAAATTAAAAACGCTTCTTGCTTCTCATGGCAAATTGATGAGTCTACGGATATAAAATGTTTGTCGCAGTTGTCAGTAATTTTTCGATTTGTAAATCAAGAGGGGAAATTAATTGAAAGATTTATGGGTTTTTTTAATGTTTCCGAAGGAAAGAAAGCAGACGATCTTTTTCAGTTATTAACTACTAAATTCCAAGAATTTAACATCAGCGACAAATTGGTTGGACAAACATACGACGGCGCTTCGGTGATGTCGGGGGACTTGAATGGCTTGCAACGAAAAGTTAAAGATATTGCTCCGCAAGCATTGTTTATACATTGCTATGCCCACAGATTAAATTTAATTCTACAAGATGCCGCGTCTAAAATTAAAGAGTGTCGGATTTTTTTTGCAAATATAACGGGCATAGTTTCTTTTTTCACAAATTCCACAAAGCGAACTAATATACTAGATAAAGTTTGTGGAAGACGACTTCCTCACTCAAGTCAAACTAGATGGAATTTTAAGTCGCGATCGATTGAAATTATATTGAAGTATAAAACAGAACTGCTGGAGGCTTTTGATTTATTTTTAAATGATGAAGAATTCGCGCGTGATAAGGACACAATTAGAGATTCCGCTGGATTTAAAAATATTTTAAATAATTTTTGTTTTTTATTTCTCCTAAGTACATTTGAATTAATTTTTAAACAAACTGATTTAGTTTTTAATATAATACAGTCGAAAAGTTCGGATATAATGTTCTGTAAAGAACGCATTCATATGTTATTGATTACGTTAAAAAAATATAGAGAAGATAGTGATTATTTCAATAATATTTATAGCGGAATTTGTTCTGATATTGGTCCTCCGTCAAAAAAACGTAAAACTGATCATGACGGCTTTTCTGATTCCGAACTATATTTTAAAAGAATATATATAGAAATACTCGATTTAACAATTATACAGATCAAGTCTCGATTTTCCGATTTTGAAAAGTTAAAATTTTTTGATTTAATTAATTTAGAAAATGCTGATAAATTTGAAAAAAAATTTCCACAAGAGTTACTAGATTCTTTAGTTGAAATATATCCAAAAATGTTTGATAAGAATAAATTGAAAAGTGAATTATCGGTATGGTACTCTGACCCTGGCGTATTTGGCAATGAAACAAAATGTTCGGAAGTATTACAATTTATAAATATTAATAACTTAGAAGACACCGTTTCGGAAATATACAAATTAATGAGTTTAATTATGTCACTACCCGCAACTTCCACTTCAGTTGAAAGAAGCTTTTCGGCACTCAAACGAATCAAAACATATTTGCGAAATTCAATGAGCCAATCGCGTTTAGCTGAGCTTAGTGCAATTTCTATTGAAAAGGACTTAATAAAATCGCTACAAATTGATAAAAAATTTAACTTTTACGATAAAATAATTGACCACTTTGCTGAAACAAAACCTAGAAGAATAGAGTTAGTATATAAGCATGTATAGATTTTAAATTGGTTCCTTAAACTGAAATAGTCTGTGATGGATTTAAACTATTTTTATTTTTTTTTAATTTTTAGTGTGTTGATACGTTTTTGTAAAAATATTTTATTGCTTGTTTTTTGTAATGTTAATTCCTCTGTTAACCTCTATTCCAACGACCATTATTCCATGGCTCCCAATTCCCATCCCCATGGCAAGAATGCTCTAGACCTCCACGTTGGTTCTTGCTGGACAGTGCATAGCTATTAATTATTATAGCCTTGGCTTTGATATTTTTCCGGAATAAATTTCTTAGAGCCCGACGAAATTTCTAAAATTGCTTTTAAAATTTAAATTGGTATGCACAGACTGACATAGAGCGCAAATGAAATCAATCTCAACTCTCTGTTATTTTAATTCAGCGCATTTTTACAGTATTTTGCAACATTATTTAGGACAAAAATATTTATTTTTTATAAAATATTTATTTATAATAGCATGCATGCATTAGTGCAGATATATTTTGAACAATATTTTAGTTCATTTTATGTACTGTTTGTTTTGGGGGTATGGGTATGGTGGAGTCTATTAATCAATTAATGGCCCACCCAGAGTTGCAGAGCACGAGCCGCCACTGCAGCTTACCATCATTCTATGTTCTCAAAACCATTAACAAATGTTAGAACGAAAACGTGAATAAAACTACGTAAATGTTCTAAAATGTAGTGCTCTGTGGCCGTGATCGCTCGGTCGCCACTCTGTGATATAGAGACTCATAGAGAAACGAGTTTCCAAACTCGGCACGACTCATCATCATCAATGTGGCACGATAGCCCGACGTCGGGCCTTGGCCGCCTGAATCGTTGACCTCCAATTGTCACGGTTACGTGACCTTCTCCTCGAGTTTCGGAAGCCCAGCAGCTGGTGGGCGTCTTCACCTACGGAGTACTCCCAGCGAGCTCTCGGTCATCCACGCAACCTCGCTCCGTCAATTCGTTGTGCGTTCATAACTTTCTTTGGCATGCGATTGTCGTCCATCCGTTGTACATGCCCCGCCCATTGCAGACGTTGAAGTTTCACGATTTTCGATACTTCCAGCTCATCGTACAATTGATACAACTCATGGTTGTATCGGATACGCCATTGGTCTCGCTCGCGAACGGCCCCGAAAATTCGCCGAAGGACCTTTCGTTCGAATCGGTCTAGCAAAATTTCGGAGGCTTGGGTAAGGGTCCATGTTTCGCAGCCATAACATAGCACGGGTCGGATGATCGTTTTGTACACGCGGAGCTTCGTGTTCCTGTGCGCAAGTTTCGAATTAATTATAGGGAGGACCGAGAAATATGTCTTATTGGCTAGTTGTATCCGTCGCTTAATTTCGTCGGTTTCGTTGGCGTCCTTTGATAAGTTACAACCCAGATAGTTGAAGTTGTCTACATACTCGATATTAAGGTCCCCCACTGTGATGCTTGAATTTACTGGCGTCCTTGTTTTCGATTGCATCATGGCCTTTGTTTTGCTTTCGTTGATATGTAGTCCAACTTCCTTTGCGGCGTTATTGAGGTTATGCAGGAGGCTTTCTGCATCACCCAACCTTCGAGACATGATGTTGATATCGTCGGCGTACGCTACTAATTGAGTCGACTTGATGAGTAGCGTTCCGCTGCTGTCCATATTCATGGCTCGAATTACATACTCCAAAGCCAGGTTGAAGAGCGTCGGCGCCAGCCCGTCGCCCTGCTTGAGTCCAGTACGAGTTTCAAATAGGTCAGTGAGTCGGTTCTGCACTTTGACCTGCGAGACGGTATTAGTCATCGTCATCCTTGCGAGTCGCACTAACTTTGCCGGTATACCAAAGTTCAGCATAATGTTGTACAGTACACTTCGGTCGATACTGTCGTATGCCTGCTTGAAGTCGACAAAGATTTGGTATACGTCGATGTTGTATTCCCAGCACTTTTGGAGTAGTAGCTTCACTGTGTAAAGCTGATCGGTCGTTGAACGACCAGGTCTGAAGCCGCCTTGATACTCGCCAATGATTTGTTCTGCGTACGGATTGATTCTCTTTTCAAGAATTTTTGATAAAATCTTATAGGCCGTACAAACTAATGATATGCCCCTGTAATTCTCACACTTCAGCTTGTCACCCTTTTTGTGGATTGGGCAGATTATGCTTTTGCGCCAATCTTCGGGGATTACCTCGTCGTTCCATATTTTCAGCAGTAGCACATGTACAGCGTTGGTCAGGCACGTTCCACCATGCTTCAGCAGTTCTGCTGGGATCTCGTCAGCGCCGGGCGCTTTATTATTTTGGAGCGACTGTATGGCAAGACTCACCTCCTCTACTGTTGGGGGTAGAACGGGAGGGCCTGGTTCGGCTAACTGCTCAAGAGCTAGCTCCGCGGGGGATGTTAATGATGCATTGAGGAGCTCTTCAAAATGCGAGGCCCATCGTTTGTTGACGCTTTCGATGTCGCTGATGATGTTACCATCCTTGTCCTTACATAGGCTTGTCCTGGGTTGATATCCGTTCGGCACGACTCGCCGCAAGTTTATTATTCAGAAGAAGATGATAAGAGATATTCTTATGATAGAATAATAAACTAATAATGCGACTAGGAAGTGGTACGGCTGACAACCGAATCACACTCCGAATTCAGTTGTCTTTGTAACGTTGACGATTACACACGGTAGTCGTCAGCGCACCATGCTCCACTAGGAGTTAGGGTAATAAAAGAAATGTTCTAAATACTATTTGTATATACCAAATTACAAAATTGTAATAGTAACAAATTGATTAGTTATTGGTACCAGTTAAAAAGTAAATAATTATTGAAATGTCTTTACTACATTGCGAAAAGTGCACTGAACCATTGACTATTTTTCCATATTAACCTAACTATTTTACCGCATGATTCTCAGCCTATCATGTCATAGGCAGTACAAATATGAAACCTGGTTGATTTTTCGCTTGATTGCAAAAAAAAAAAAACAAAATATAAAAAAAATTTTCGCGAGTGCACAGAGCGCGAACGCTGGGTTGGTGAGCGTGGCGAGGAGGGGGCGAAGCCCCCTAGTAACTCATAAAGCATATAACTCATTGACCTGTTCTATATTTCATTAAACTCTTTAGGCTCTAAATTGCATAATAAATTACCGCCTACCTACAGTGGGATTCGATCCCTAGACCCTATGATTTGCAAACCAACGCCCTACCTACTTGACCAACCAGACTCTATGAGTGATGTTTGTAATTTATACCATACATTGTGATACATCGCATAAAAGAAATAGCAAAAATAGCGAATAGCGTCGAGGCAACATATTTTCGGGTAGAGGAAACTAATGGCTGGGTAGCAAAGTTAACAAAATGTTTATTCTACATTTTTGTAGGTAGTATTCACTGTAGAAATACTTAATAACTAGCAAAATATATTTAGTACACTAAAAAAGTATTTATTACATTTTTGCATGTAAAGTACGATTTTGGTGTTAACTAGGACAATTTATATGTTTGTGATACATTGGAAAATTAAGGTGTTATTAAATTTCTTAATGTTGGAGAGAACATTTCATTTCAAAACAAATATGTAATAGAAACATATTTAAATATACACACTACAAATGTTTTGTTCGTAAAACATATTTTTAATAATATCTGCAAAATGTTGAATATACATTTCCTTTTTTTTTTCCGTGACATATAAAAACCTACAGTTTTAGTTTAATTTTATTTTCAGGAGTGAAATTAAAAATTAGATAACGTCAACAGAACTCAAAAAATAGGTGGTATTAAATTGCCTAAAACTATTTGCACCACTATGAAAGTGTCCGAAATTTTTTCCACAAATCGATTTTGTTCGGAAAGTTTGCTAAAGAAAACTTGATATTGATCAGAATTTAAAAAGTTCCTCGGGATGATTTTAGAATAATTTTAGACTTCTAACTTTTTTTAGATAACCGTTCTGGTTTCAAATGTCTGTGCAATGGGTATACTATGCATAACATAAGAATGTTAAAACGTAGGGCCGATACATCATGCATCTTATCTAATGGTTAGGGTTATCGTATAAGCGCCGCACAACATTTTCCGAAAGCTTTTCAATTATATTGAATTGAATTTTTGTTTGCTTTTCGTAGTTATGCCATATTTCGCTTGGTTACGCTATTTTATGAAATGGTGTATTGATTTTCACAATTTCAGATGATGGCGTAATCAAAAAAATATGGCATAACGGAACATTACGCTATCAACTCTCGCAAGAAGAATTTTCTTCTTCTTCTTATCGAGACTAGCGACACTTATCTTATATTACCATCCGCCATATAGCGGAAAATATCGGAAACACAAAAGTTCTCCCTATGAGAACGGATAGCAGAACAAGCCAAAATGCGTTTAAACCTTTGGACTTGTAAAGCGGACACAGGGTTTAAAACAAAACACAATATTTTGAAAACAACGTCTTTGTGATAATTTGAAATTTAATGTGGATGCTACTCTTGATGATTTTTATTGCGAGTCTGTGTCAGTAAACCTGCCCTTTCAGCAAAAAAAATTTCGTATGTTCCGACAATTTATTCTCGTAGTGCATAATATAGGTACCTACTGTAGCGACCTGGCAGTACCACACACTTGTCCTCCAGTTTTCCAATGGCATCAAAGCGGCAACCTCGCATCGACCTCGTTCTCTTTTTCACTTTGGTTCTGGCCGTCAACGAGTGCACATGCACAGCCGCAAGAGCACAATCCTTTTCTCAGCGTTCGAACGCAGCCATCGAAAATAGGACGCCATATTATAGCCGATAATTTATATACTCCATCGGAAGCTGTTCATAATCATTTCATTTGAATTTTGTAATTGTTTTATGTAAGTAGATTTGTGATAAAATAAATTATATACACACAACATCTACACTACCTTTGATTTATTCCAATATTTCATATACCTTCATAATGAAGAGTTTAATTTGAAAAAAAAGTTAAATTGAAATTCGACGGTCTTTGCTTTTTTTTATTGAATCCTACATAAATATATAGACATTTGAGATTTTCGCTCTGTGAACCCTGATCTTGGATTCCACTTAAACACATTTAGATTATAATAACATCGAAAGTTGCAAAATTATCGAAATTACGTTTTATGCATTTCAAGTTTCCAATATTGTAAAAATTTCCCATAGGACATCAAGAATATTTTCCATGAATCCGAAGCACTGGTTATTTTGAGTGTTTTCCCGTTCCGAAGCACGGAGAATGACTGCATCTATTCTCCGCCTATGAAGGGTAACTTTAGTCAAGACACAGACCAATTGACGCTTTCAAATAAAATGAAACATTTTCAGATATTTATCCGGAAATTATAGCTGAAAATATAACGAGTCCGTATACTTCTTAATTATTAATCCGAAAACTAAATTAATTGCATTTAAATTACATCAAAAATTCAAATTTTTGCATGACTTTTTACTGTTGCTCGTGCCATCTATGGGGGAATAGGCCAGCTAGATTGGTAAACAAACAATTAGGCGGAGCTTGGCGGCCATTAAAAGTTGATATATGGTTGGAGGTGTGGCTAAGCACGTGGTTAAGTAGTCAGCCACGTGGTTGCTTGGATTTGAAAGTTTGCGATGAAAGTCAGAAAGAAAAAGACAAGATAGCAGTGGCGGCTCCTCATATGAGGCAACTGAGGCGGCGCCTCACCTTTCTTTTCTGTCGAGTTATACTTTTTAATTTATCACAAAACATAATTCATCAAATATGATAAAAAACCCTAAATTTATCTTTAAACTCACTTAAAAGTTCCTTTACACAATCGTAAAATCCCTAACATAGTTTTTGTACACGAATTCATACAAGTGAGGCGATAATTTTTCCGCCGCACAATCCCGAACAACAACTTAACGCGTATCAATACATTCGCCCAATTCTCTATGGGAGAATGTACGGGAAAAAAACTACCACTGAGGCGAAACAAAAATCGCCTCAGCGTGTGTATCTGAACCGAAACAGTGCGACGATTTGTTCTCGCTTTGTTGTATGCTTTGCACATTGAAATGTAGCTGTGCAAAATGAAGTTGAGATAAGAACTTACTCAGCATAGTTTTGGTTTTCTTTTGTATGTATTTTGGTTAAAATAGAAAAAGGAAAATATTAGATGATGTTGCTTGTTGCATATGATTTTAAAAAGGGCACAATCGATAGTTGTGTAGTTTTTGTCACTGTTCATTATTTCATTTTAATGTTTTAACGCCGAAACTTTTCAAATTGATTTTGAATGATTTTTACTTTATGCCGAAACGCCAAATATTTAAAATGGGATATTATGATGCGTTGAAGAAAATTGTAACTGTAAAATTATCCTCTAGTAATGTAACAACCCCCTTCTAATGTGTTTTTATACCCTTCGCTCATAGAGTGAAAGGGTATATTAACTTTGTCATGAAGTTTGTAACGCATTGAAGAAAGCATCTCCGACCATATAAAAAGTATACATATGTGATCAGCATGACTTGGGGAGTCAATTGGGCGGTGTCCGACTGTCCGTCTGTTGCGACGCGTTTTACTCGGCCAATTTAAAAGCTATAAAGCAGAAATTTTGCACAACTGCTCCTTTTTGCTGCAGGCAGTCTGGTTTGAATCGGTCAAATCGGACAATGGGGTCATGGGGCTGCCATACAAACCCAACCCCCAGATTAGGTTCTTCTAAGAATGTTTTTTTATTTGTGCATCAATTTCAACTAAGTTTCACCCAAATGTATTTCTGTTGATGGCACAAAAGTATGTAAGAATGAATAAAATCGGACCATGGGTCATGGGGCTCCCATACATTTTTTACTCCCAATTTCAGAAAACCTTGAATTGATGTGTCTTTATCAAAGCAACAAAAAAGGTCAAAACAAATGGAACCGGACTATGGGGCCATGCTCCCGCATCCCCAAATAAAATTTTCTGAGTAAATATTTTTATTAGCCCACTTGTTCCAACCAAAACCCACACAAATATTGTTTTGCCGACGCAATGGAACTTTTGTGAAGACGGAAGGAAAAGAATGGGGAGTGGGAATTAAATACAAATCGTAGGTACGCCCTAAAAATCTTTTAGCCCGAGGAGAGCGAAGGGTATCCAAATTTCGGCCACGCCCGAAATTAGCCTCGTTTTTTTTTTCGCCTCACCTATTTCCATAGGCACGAGCCGCCACTGCAAGATAGTACATGGGAATGCTTTGTGATTGTTATCACAACAGTGAGATAATTGCAGGATACATTATTATTATAAAAAAGTGACACAATTTTCATATTTTGTTTAGGTAATTTATGTATTGTGGGTAGGTAATTGATTCTAGAAATATTACAAGGAAAGGGTGTATGTAAATACGCCTTGAGCTATTCTATTTAAAACAAGTCACTTTCTGAATGAATTCATGGGGTATAATGATTTGTTATATTTTGTTTGTATACCTACATAGAGCATACGTATACGGGGTGTCAAAACTGTAAAAGTCGATAAGAAAATTTGTTCGATAAACAACACTCCATCTGAAGAATATGGTACAGAATTGACCGTTATCGTACTATGGTTTTTTATTGTGGAAGACATCCCAAAATCACGACTTATTTTGTTAAATTAAAATTTACCGCTACCGCCCCTAAATAAGTTAGTAAAAAGAATCGAAGAACTAAAAGTTGGTCTTCTCTCATTGAAATTGAGACGAGTTTTGTTAGGTCGTCTTGAGCGCATGTGTGATTATTATTCGTTGTAAATACCTAAACGGATAATGTTGCATTCTCATTTCATACTATTTCGCAATTTGGTTTGGAACCTTTTTGTCACAGTAGCTTGAATTAGATCGATTCTTCTTCGTAGAAGTATAGCGGTTGTTCGACTGAGGAGATCGACGAATTGGAAGAGCGCGTGTGTGCAGTTCTTCTCATAATTCAGACAAGAGAACTCGATTAAATCCATCTGTTACAATTTAAATATGAGGAGATGCGCCCGCTCTAGCGCTTACGCCGCCCCGGGCAAGTGGACAATTTGCCGCTCTTCTGTAATATACCAGGAAAATAGTATTTATGTCGTTATTTTTGTAAAAGCGATTTAAGAGTAGCTCAAACACAAAAATCCTGGTTACTGTGATACTGTGGGACTCGAATCAATGCTTCTGTAATTCAGAGAATAGCCTCTTTATCCACTGAGCTAGGCATATAAAACTCACGGGCCACATGCGGCCCACCTCGCAGCTTTGTACGACCCGCGGCTAGGTCGAAGAAACACAATATGTATCAGCACAAAAGCGTAAAAATTTATAGGTGTTGAACTAAAGTCTAAGATATTTACTAAAATTCGTCAAGAAGTCGGTGGTTTATTCCAGTTAAATTATGTATTTTAGAAATCGTTCTCTCAGTTCTACAAACAATTTGCTGACGGTTATTTGAGATTTAAGGCGACCCTTGTGTTGAAAAATGTCAAACCCCTTCGACAAATTGTTTTGTCCCGAAATTCCCTTTAGAAAGAAGTCGTTGACTTTGTCTAATAGTTTTCTCGCCGATTGCATTTATTTAAATACATTTCTTAAAAAGAAGGCCAAGCTTTAAAGACCCAGTAATTCTGTATTTAGTGAAGACAACACATGGATGTGAACTATCGTAAACATAACAATTTTAGCACATTACCCGATTTTTCGCCTTTCAGCGAAATAAGCTTCAGTAGTGCATGCCTTTGTTTCAGACCACATCACAAACAAATTTTTGCCCATATTTAGCCACCTTTCTGGCCCAACTTAATTTATGACAAGTCAACCTAACAATTTTGGCTCCAAAGGTTGATTTGGATTACCTCGGTGTTTCTGGATGACCGATGCTACAATGCTCTTAGCTGTACAAAATTTGGCGGAAATTCATTCACAAATACATAGTTGTTGATTCGTTAGATTATTGAGAGCGATTCAGCCAAGTTCACCAAGACTTTGTAGAGAGTTTGTTTAGAATTAAAAAATTAAGCTCACTATTAAATTCATTAATTATTTTCGCCTAAAAATATATATACAGATGCCACACAGGAAACTGGCAGCTTACCGACGTAGGACATCGAAAATTAATGCGAAAACATTTGTTCCCCGAAAACATTCAACACATTTTCGAGAATGCTGCTCTGGATAATGTTGTGCCAAAGTATTGTTCTCGTTTTCACTAGTACTTGCATTTTGGGTATTGATAACTTTCTTATGCCGCAACCACACTGTGCCAAACCGCGCGGTACTAATGATTAAAATTGTAGATAACATCAGGGCCGTGGAGAGAAAATCCGGGCCCGGGGGACAATGATTCCGGGCCCACCTCTTCCATACGATAAAAAATTATGAATCGAAGAAAATTGTTTTTTGACATATCGGTCCTCAAACAAATTGTACAATTGTACAATTATCTCTATAATCCAGCCTCCATTTAATCCGGAACACCTCATAATCCGGCGTGCACACTCAATCGGCTCAGTCTCAGTAATCCGGATGTTTTCTAATCTAATATAGGCATCAGTACGATAGATATTTGAAGAATGTTTTAAAGCGGCCTTCTGCGCATTCAGGTGCATTTTGATATTTAAGTTCTAAGGTAAAATTATGGGTTTTCAGAAAAATACGAATTATAAAAAAACAGAAATAATAAAAAATAACGATACAGGATAAACCACTTGCAAAAAAACTGACAGCAACTGAATTCATTGGTGATGCATTTTTACATACTAAACTCACAAAAAAACGGGGTTGACTGGATAGTTTAACAGTTTGTGTGTGTGTGTTTTTTCATATCCGTCACTATATGAAAGTGTCATGAAGGACTTTGTCATGAAGTTTGCAACGCACAGAAGGAGGCACTTCCTACTATATAAAGTATATATGTATATTATTGATCCGTGTGACGAGATTTTTTTTAGTGTACGCTGTGTATAACGAATGAAATCGGGCCATTGGGGCTGCCCCTGAAAATAAGGTTCTTCTAAGAAAAACTTTTTTCTTTATCAACCAATCTAAACCAAACTTCACCCAAATACATATGTTCCTAGTAATAGTAAAGACTCACTGTGGTAGAAATTGTTAACGCGAAAGAAGCTTAAGTTTCATTTCAATTTCCGCTGCGCCCGAAATTAGCCTCGGTCCCGTTTCAAGTATATTTTGAAGACGATTCGAGAGTTGAGTGGCGAATTTTAAGGAAATACAGAAGCCAAAATCATTCTAGAATATGGTTTCTTCGTTTTACGTGCATTTTTGGGTAACGAATCTTTATAAAAAGCTACTGCTTAAAGGGTTAACTTTCTAGTATGAAGTTTCTTTACTAAAATCTGCCCGTGATGAAAATAAGTTTATTGTTTAATGGTCGTGCCCCTTACACAAGATACGCATAAAGCGAAACTGGTAGCCTGGTAATCTTCTAGCATTTAGTTCTCCCAAGAAAAAATATTGAAAAATTATTGATTCCCTTGTCCCAACTAAATTATTTAGAAAATTTTTATTCTATTGGTGAAGTAAGATTCCAACTTATATTCGAACTTTGATATGAATAAAGCCTTGAAATTTTCGACAGCCATTCTCGATAGGATAGGATCATTCATACATATTATTTTTTAATTCGATTTGAAGGCTATACGGATGAAATTGGCTCAAGTGTTCATTTTACAGATGAATAATAAAGGCTGTACTACACGCAAAATAGAAAGTGTATAATGCAATAAACTGGGCAAATTTACTTATTTTTTTTCTCTGGTTGAAGATTTTTCGAAGGAAACAGCTGTGGTATATTCTGTACCTCAACCGTTACAAAGCTTTAAGCAAAACAAGGCTGATACAGTTCACAGTTCTAACAAATGCTTAGGGAGCTCAAATCAGTAATTTATTAGCACACTCGCAGTGGCCAAGAATGTTGGTCTTTACTCTATAAAATTGACTTTCGAAATGCGCACCGCTACGAATTTATAAAGGATTTTTATTTCTTCCTATTTTACCTATTTCAAAAAACCTTAAATTTTTTGTTACCGAGTTGGCGATTACTGGTAGATAGATGGATTTAAATTAAGATTCAACAATTTAAGTGATCAACATGTGTGTGCTGGTACCTTGAAAACAATTTCATAAGCAGCAGCAGTATGTAGACAAAATAAAAATCGCTCCTCCTTGAAAAAAATGACGCTGTACTCCTATTTTTACTTTAAACACAAATATTTCGAAAAACTGTACGCTACTGAATGAAGATGTCGAAATTTCTTAATTGAAATTTAGTAACGAAACTATCATGTTGATTGAATATGCTGATTCGGGCCCTAGTTCTCAAAATTCAGAAATAGATTAGGGGCCTCAAGCCTAGTGCACAGTATGTTATGAATTGTTGTTAAAACGCTAAAAGCAGTACATATAAGGGTTCTTAGTTAAAGACCTCAAAATAGCAATTTGTATGTAAAAAAACACTATAAAGCACAACTTTTGTGTCAAAATCCGGGCCCCCTATGAAATCCCGGGCCCGGGGGGAATCACCCCGTTCCTCCCCCCCTCTCTACAGGCCTGGATAACATACGCCAGTAATGAAAATTTTGCTCTTTGGGTGCTTGAGTCCTTTTATATGCTGAGCGTTTATGCGATTCTTTATCTCACGGAAATCAAATTAGGACATATTCCATACCATAGCATCCCTTCACTTTAGAATGAGTTAAGGATCATGAAAGTGGACCCAATTACAATCCTTAATTCTGGTGAATTAAATTTTCAATGGGAAAATTAGCGTATAATTAGTCAATGACTTTCTTTTTTTTAAGAAGAATTTAATTAGCACATTACGAACTGTTCCTGTCTCTTGGAAGTAAAATTGGGGGCGACTTTCACTAAGCACGTTCGGTTTTTAAATGCAGAACTTCATGTAAATTGTAGGCTCATCAAATCAAAGCATCTCAAGGACAAACCAAAACTTTCAAAAGAGAATTAACGAAACAGTTGGTAAATACAAAATATTTTCAACGCATTTTTTAAAATTAGGAAGCGTTTCTTTTCCCCAAAAAAAATATTCCACCGTCTCTAAAAAAGGTAAAATGATTTTTGCGAGTGTCAATTGGTTTCCTCTCTTTCGACATTTTTTCCCCTTTTTATTTCATTTGTATAGTTTCTATGATTTCCTTTCCACTAAATACATTTTGATACTGAATTTTTCTTTTTGGCTTTTAACATTTTTTTTATTCGAGTGCTAGCCAAAAAACCGCCCCTAAAATTTGGCGCCCCGGGCGATCGCCCGGCTTGCCCCCCCCCCTAGAGCGGGCGCTGAGGAGATTCGATAATTTTAACGCATCGGTTCATTTTAAGATTCTTATTTATTAATTCAATTAGAATCTGTAAAACAATATAAATTTTTAAAATTAAGTTGATTCAATTTTGCTCAAATGCTCATGTTTTTGCTTTCAAATGTTGGGGAATTGTGAGGATACAAATTTCAAAAATAATATTTAATTTAGGTTTGCCATTTTTAACATAGTTCCGTAACTATGAAATAAATTTTAAAATTGAAAGGTTTTTCACTTCTGGTCGCAAAAGTTGCATTTTTTTGTACTTAATGTATTTTGGGGTACTGCGCCCGAATCTGTAGCTTCCCACCAAAATTTCGTTGCGATACAGGGTCAACATCGAAAAAATACCGGCATACAGAGGGCTGCGCCCGCAATACGAGGGATTTTTAGAATGTTGATGCATAGTCAATATTTTTTGTACATATTTTTTAAAAGCAATAGATATGAATTGTGCACAGCATTAATGGAATGCTTCCTGTAAATCTATTTTTGGATTGGTCTAAATAAACGCGTTCCAGAATGAAAGGCTAGCGCCTTTCATTCTGTTCCACCTTTAATTGGATCAATCCAAAAATAGATTTACTATTTACCCAGTTTGTATAAGGTACTCCAAGGCAAATCTACAGGCATTTTTCGATTTAACATTTCTGATGGCCTTTGAGCAAAAAGAAACTCAGGCAAACGTAAGGCCGGCTTGGCTTTATATATGAACTGAATTATTGGCTGTAAAACTACTGTTACTCTTTTTTCAATCAAGGAAAAGCACCCATGAAAGCTTTCCTATGAGTATTGAACAAGTATACTTTTGCAGCTATTCAGGGACACCCTGTTAACTTGGTCCTACAAACTTAAAAAATATTTGTGGCAAACACTATTACCATTCTATGCATATCCACCAAATTTCATGTTCATTGTTTCATCAAGTTAAAATATATGCATTGAAGAAATGCTTAAGAGGCTTCCCTTGCATTGTGAAAGGCCCTTCCTAAATACTAACTTGGCTATATTTCCGGTTTGGATACAGATCTTCGAATGAAAATTCGTAGACATATTCCCTATATAATTTTCTAAAAGTCCCTAGCAGAATTTTCATATTTGGAAACCTAAAAGAGGCTACACACGGTCAAATTCAAATTTTACAAATTTACTGTTATTTACTTTTCCTTAGCAAAAGTCAACAGTCTTAATGTTTAAAGTATTTAATTATTTTATTTTTATTAGACAGACGGACGGACAGACAAAATCGATTTCATAAGGGTTTATTGAAAAAAATTTTTTCTAAAAAACCCTAAAAAAAACCTCAAAAAATAACTATCAATTACAGCGATACGGCTTAGTGTATTTTAAAGATTAATGTCGCGTTGGACCCGAAATCATATTTTTTCTAAGATGTCCATGGACAGGTTTTCGCAGAAATATACAGTTTCGGAGTCAAAAGCAGTCGGGGTCGGGAAAAGTCCGAAAATGTTGGGGATTTTTGCGGTTTTGGCCCTGTTCTGCAACGAAATTTTGGTAGGAAGCTCTAAAAATCGAGTTCAGCACCAAAAAAAAAAACATAAGAAATAACAACAAATTTTCCTTACCACATCTTGCAATTTAAAATCACCTAATGATTACACTAAATCGAGAGTGATTTTGATCGCTTTTTAACGATAAACTTCTTACTCCTGACTACACTCAATTCGATTACGATTTCTGCTTTTTCTTCCGTCGCTCGTTTATACTCTCGGGATCATTGCAAAAGCAAAACCTTAGGGTGTCTCTAATTCTAGATTCGAGATACTAGGCGAAACGAGGGGTTGCAGTATCTTATATCAAAGCGAATATAAAAGGCTTGAAAAGTACGAGCATGAATCTCGTCTTCGACACTGCAGTCTCAGTATAGTAATGTGCGGATGACATGACATTTTCCGATTTAAAGAAAACCTGAAGTTTCGATACCAGTGGCGCAACCAGCAACTTGTCCTGGAGGGGGCTAAGACCATCTAGATTACTCGACATTTGAGTTTGCTTCCGCAGGTTGTGTTGTTGGGTCTACGGTTGCACTATACAGTAGAGTTGTATGTGCCCAATGCTCGTTTATTTTTGCTATAGCGATATGAAGTAATTACCTACACTATATGTGATGTCCCTGATTCTAACTGACTTTTTGGACCTGGTCTATGCTAAAAAAGGAAGTGGATAAGAAATATGCCACTATGTGCCTGAACTGATTTCATAATCGCGTCGCTCCTTAAAATATCCTTATAGCGGATTGGTTTCTGCCATTTCGGCTTATATTTCCGCTGTCCTTTTTTATCTTCCTCATGTGTTTCAGGTATAGAAAGAATGCCACCGCCGTATATTATAGAGAGCGTTATCTGATAGCATTTTACGAGTATAAAGGACAACGAGTGCAACTGGGTATAGAAACAAATAACCTTCCGCAATTAGAGGTGAATTTGTGAATGTCCGGTACTACACGGGAAAAATTGGAACTTAGACACAAACAAATCTGAGACTGAAGTTGGGCTAAAGGCGTTCTAGTGGCTCCAGGGAACCTTATACATATTCTCAGGTGAAATAGACGTACGAATGGGGCTGTAACTCGTAGATATAATATTTTGGCTGTGCACTGAACCAAATCGCCTGCTAAAGTAAAGAAAATATGGCTCAAATCAAGAAAAAAAGACAACAAAAAACAGCCAAGAAATATTTCTCTTTATTTGAGAATTAGTCACACTGATCCAAGTGAAATTAGAATAGCAGCGATTCAAGGAAAAGTAACCTTGAATCAAGCAAACTTTTCTTATGGAAAAGACAAGAGAATCTGAACAAAAATAAAAAAAAGAAACTTGCATCCAACCAACAGCGAACCCGTAACCCCATGCTTCCCAGTCAAACGCGCTACCCACTGAACCAACGACACATCTGACTAATCTACTACAACGCTCCAATATAAGCGAAAACTAAAATAAAGCTTTTCCACGAGCTTTACATGTAAAATGTCATAAAAATCTATTATCATGCATTTGTTTGCTTGAATTGAGAATAATGGCTTAGGCTTGAATCTACTTCCTATTTCTCAAAACAAGGTCTTGCAAATAGGATCGATTCAAGAAGAAATTTTCACATTTTGAGAAATTTTGTCTAAATTCGGGAATTTTGAAAACGAGACAAGAGTTTCTTAATTTTAGATAGCCCAATTTTTTCAGTGTGAATACGGCTCAGAATGTTACGTTTTAACATCGAAGGATACAACATTGGGATCCACAGCTTTTTTTTACTAGAAAACTAGAAAGAAGAAGAATTCAACACCAACAATTTGGTGAAGAGTTTATTTTAAGAAAAGTTTTCATTATAAAAAATATCGTCAAATGTGCATTTTTTCTCAAAATTGATCCTAAGATTTTGGTAACACGCATATATCATCGAAACTGGTGAATAACCTATAACTCATATGTTTATAAAATCTGCCACAAAATGCACTGATTCATATATTTTTTTTTGCAA
The DNA here is from genome assembly GCA_949715475.1 of Microchrysa polita. Classification (NCBI taxonomy): domain Eukaryota; kingdom Metazoa; phylum Arthropoda; class Insecta; order Diptera; family Stratiomyidae; genus Microchrysa; species Microchrysa polita. Next base: position 17,951,355 of record OX454421.1, on the reverse strand, counting down.
TATATAGTTTCTTGTCTAGAAGTGGCTTTAGCCCCTTGGGTTGCGCCACTGTTCGAGACTGGGCGACAGCTGATCATCTCCTACGCGCAGTTGTTTGTTTATAGTAAGAAAGTGTTCGTGCCGTTCCATTAACTCAAACCTGCATTTTTAAGCTTTAAAATATCGCAGTCCACCCATTTTTTGTACAATAATAAGTAGGAAAAATTTACCGCGATCATCGCTTAGGGGGAGCAAGAGCCCCTCCCTGCCCCCTTGGCTGCGCCCATGTATCCGAGGATCAATGACTTCGAATATGTTTTCTTATACCTTATTTGTTATATGAATATGTTGTGTGAATTTTATCCAAACTCATACTTTTGTAAAATCTATTTTAAAAAAAGGAAGGGGTTGTTTTATCCCCTTAATCCACCCCCCCCCCCCTGTGTTCGCCGCTTATATTTTTGAAAACGAACTTCTCCGAAATACGATTGTGCTTAGGAACAGATAAAAATTAATTTTTCATTTGTAAACTATGGTCATACGGGTGTCATCTGCTTTTAACGCTTATCTTGAGTTAATTCATGTGTTTTTTTATTAATAAGTTTCCATACCATACTATTATATGATATCAACGACTGAATAATATAAACATGTCAGATAGTTCTTTCTTTTTTTACATATATTTTAAATGCAAGAACTGTACCCAGTCATTGGTGACTCCCACTTTATTTATAAGTTGTGCGGAAATCTACGTAAAATGTCCTTATAGAAACTCTGAAGTATGTACTTGTAGCGCAGAAAATCCATATTGTATGATTGAAAGCTTATTTCTACAAAGAGACTAGCTCGAAAAATACTTTACTTCGTTACTGTGCATACTGAAAAATTTTAGTTATAAACTAAAGTACACCAACAAAAAAGTACCCGATTAAATAGTTTTTATATTAAATAAATATAACACATATTGGCATCGGTATATACGTATAGTATTCGTGAGGTATTCAAGAAAGATAGGTCAAGAAATGAATTCACTTTCTTTTTAATACCTCTCAAAAATTGTGATTGTATTTGAAACAAACAAACAAAAATACTAATCGATTACTTTAATAGTTACTGTTATGTCAAAGAGCAACGGAATATCAAATTGACAGCGATCTTGGCTATCGATTCTATCCCCTACTTATGATTTCATCCCTTTCAGTTTATAGCGCCGAAACAAGCGTGTTTATTGCTCGAGAGTTTGCTAACACGTTTCGGTCAAATATTGACCGGAAAAATTAGATATCCATTATTAACTTCTGGTACGCAGTCACCCTCTTTGCAAACAGCATTGGCTGTCCTCCGAATCTGTTCTCTTAAGCAATTTCCTCCACGTTGAATTTGATGAAGAGGACAACGAAAAAAAAAATATCTCCGACGTCATCTCATATTTCTCCTATATGTCGACTACATATGCGATAGATTAGCATCTTGCTGTACCAGAGATTGCAATATCTGCCATAAATTATATAAAGTTCAATTTGTTTTTCTACGATATGTCTTCTTAGTTTTCGTTCCGGACAGATACGAGATAAATGAGTTTATATACACCCGGACTGTATATGTATTTTATAAGTCTATTGAAACTTTGTGTACATATTTTATATATGTATACGCCCTCTATAATATATAAGAATCCATTGTAAAAGTGAAGTGTATGTTTTGTCTTTTGGCAATTTATTTATTTTTCTTCTTCAAGTTTCGCTATTTTTTCGTCTTTTATGCGTTGATATATGTGTCCCACGACGACCATAAAACTATTACACCATGATGGAAGTATTTTCGAGTCTCACTCGACCAGCAAACTCCACACTGAGGTGGGTGGTGGAAGTGGACAGTTCGGGGAATGGTTTCATTCTTTTTGTGAAAAACTCTTTTGTCATTATATTCCGAGAGTTTCACATCGTCCATAAGCTGAACTATTTATTGTATGGTATGATAAACGATTTTCTCATGCTTTTAGCGTTAAGGAAGAAGATGAATGCATTCGTTAAATATTAAATACGTATTCAGAAAGCTTTTAGGGCAACGATCTGTGAAAAATATTTGGAGATTGTCTTTGAAGTCAAGAATTTTAGGAACTGTTTGATTATATTCCTAATTCCTTTCATATCCAATAATGTGGTTTCAAGACTGCTGACAGAGTAAAGTTTGATTGTTTATAAAAATTATATAAAAAAGGATTCTATTTGATTTACAAAACGACTTTAATTCACACAAATATATACGACATATATTTTGCAATATATTTTTGAACCACCATTCCAATACGCCATTTGACCCTATCATATATCACTTGCACCATCTAAAACCGACAAGCCATTCTCTATATTCCGGACGTGTAAGAGATGTTATGTGTCGTTCATCCTCAAAACAGGAACCTTAATTTTTCTTTGCACACATTGTTCGGATTGTTTGATAACGGTTATATATTTCACGAAAATTCAATTTTATTACGTCCAAGCATGAGTTTAAGTATGTAAAATGCCTGGCGATCGTCGAAATTTTATGGCTCCTTATTTTATTTAATGGTCAATTTTGACCACATATTCTTCAAAAGTATTTTCATTTGTGAAAATTTATTGGCAAATGTCCACACGACCAGCACCAGTTAATAAGTCATGTTCTCGTACTTCTCATATGTGCGTGAATGAGCACAACTAACTTTGGAATATATTATTGTCAAATTCTGTCTGTTCGATGTTTGTATGTATGTATAATGTAGGGAAAGGAACAAGGCAGCAGGATGACTTACAACGTCCGTGATTAATCGTAAAGCGATTCATGAGGCTGACACATACATCACATCGGACTATAACTTAAAATATACAACGGGGTCGACGTATAAGACATTGCATAGCATTAACACATGATCCATCATACCATAATTGTAAAACATCCGCTATGGCAAATTGTTGTTGAGGGAGGATGGGTGGTAGGTTTATGGAAAATACACCCTTTATGCTTTCGGAATGTGGAAAGTGTAAGCATCCTGTTTATAATGAGTGCATATATTGCTATTCATTTTTGGAACAGTTTGAGTGTCAAGCTACTGTTTAGAATTCACTAACATCTCCAAATTTACAGTAGTCAGTTCTTTAAATAAAAATGCATAATACTTGCCATTTGATTTTCGGAAAGATTCAAATGTATTTAAGCAGTGAAAGACGTTTGAATATTTTTAAATTAAAATGCAAAAGGGAAGATAAATGACCGAAGAATTTAAATGTCTCTATGTATTACTTTTATAACACTTTCAGCTCCGTCGTTAATTTCTAAACAATTTTCAACATTAATTCACTGAACCACCGACATCTATAGATTCTCATAATTACAAATCCCAAATTCGTGTGAAATAAAATATAGACCCCCCTATATCCCATTTTAGCTTATTCAAAATTGTCAGCCATCTACTTCTTGCTACATTTTATATTGTGTGTGTGCTGTGTGCACGCTTATTAAACGATCGTTATCCGAAAACCATCTGAAAATCCGGCAAAACGGCAAATTTTCCATTCTCAAATATGAAATATGTTAATGGATGCCACCATCGCATCGCGCTACTGTCGAGCTGTAGCTCTGAATATGAACGAGGAACTAAAACGTTGCGTGTGAAAAACAATTCATTTCAATTTTTCACTTTTCACAAGTCGAAGAATACATATATCTTTTTAACGGAGGGCCCAAGCTTCACCATAGCGCTTGGTGGGAACGGTATATGGTATATGGTATAGAATAGAATCATTCTCGTTTCCAGCAGCTAATTTCTATCATGGTTAACGCTAAATCTTGTGGCTGTGCGGCTGGTGCGGGAACGATGCGAAATTGAGCAATCTTTCGAGAGAGAATGATGAAGGAAAAAATTATAATTACATTAACGAAATGTGAACATCTGTTGACCACTTAGTTTTCAACCGTTTTGAATAAGGATAGCGCGGCAATCGCATCGTCATAGCGCCACATTCGCTGGGAAATCGATGCCGAAGTTGGGTTTTCTTTTGGTTTTGAGTTGTAATTATGGACCATAAATTATAAAGAGAAGATTTAGAAGAGGGTAGAGTTTCATTTCTGCTATTTTGCTAAACCAAAGATTGGACAGACTTTAGTGAAGAAAAAATGCAATCCTCGATGTGGTATTTATTCGTCATTAAAGCTGCAACAAAGTTATAATAAGGCACAATTTGCTCCTCGAACATTTTGACGAGCTGCTCTTTTAATTTTTTCCCTTCTATATTATTAATGTCATTTTCTATAACTATTTTTCAAAAATTAAAGAAGATTATTGAAGGAAATTGATCCTTCCGAATGAATTGATATCTCATCTCCCAAGTAGATTCATCGGTCGCTTTTGAAAGAACTTAAAGGAAGATGGGCACTTTTGCATGAACGTTGGTCGTTGATTGAAAATCAGTAGAATAGGAAAAACGAAAATAACGAATATATGAGTTTAAGGCCAATAAACAATGGGGCTCCTGAGAAAGGACGACTTTTGATCGTCATTCTGACCGTTTTTATTGCTTCATAACGCTGACAGAATAAAGCTATAGAACTGAATTTTTACATTTATGATTTCTGTAAAAAGTTCTTTCTTTGTGTTAAATATAAATTCAGTGTGACAGTAAATCACCTAAATCCCTTACAAATTAAGAGAATTTTCGCGTAATCAGCATAACATCTAGACGGAGAATCCTAAAATTAGGTACATCATATTGTTGGCAGACATAGCACTGTACTATAAAAAAAATTAGGCCGAAAAATCAAAAACGAATTGTTCTTTCGTACAAAAACCCATTTTCCCGTAAGGACTATTTTTGACTAAAGTCACTAACTCACTAACTTTCTATACTCAATTTTTATTGGATTGACTTGATTTCTGTTGGGAAGTATAAAGGAACTTCACCATCTTAAGGCACCTACTATAATCTGGGATAAATTAATTTTTGAAAGAAACTCACTTTAAATCATAATAAGAATATTTCCACAAGAAATCGTTAGGGGGAGTCCGGGAGAGTTGAGCCACTTTTTGCTTCATCGCGGATAAAAAGTTATCCATTGGATAAATTGATGCCATTTATTTTTTATTACATAGTGCGTGATGTTACCTTTAAAATTTTCCATCCATAGTGTATGGCACAGATGTCCTTATTCAAAATCCTAAAAATGTCTCAAGTCTCACCAACTGGCGGGATAGTTGGGCCACCATAGAGGGAGACATGACCATACATTTGAAATTGCCAAAAAAAAAGTAATATTTTTGAAGGACATGTTAAAATGTTGTATCGTTCTCATCATATATTACGAAAAAACGTAATCGTGTTCTTTTTGGATTGTGACTGGACTAAGAACGTTCAATTGAATCCTAGTATAAATTATCTAATTTTTTATGTTATTTTATGTCCACCCGGACGTCATTTCCACAAGGCTAAGAAAGGTTTTTAAGTTAAAGTTAAGTTCCGCACCTGAATGTATACTCCTGCCTGAATAGATTTTCGAAGCAGTTTCCAAAAATTAGCTGAAATTACATATATTTTAAGGGCGGGAGACTTGACCCATATATCTGTCAGTTTCTATATATGGTTCAAGTCTCCCGGTTGGCGCTTTTTTTGAGTAAAAATGCTCTGAGCTGGACCACGACTCACCAAAGTAGGAAAACTTGTTGTATTCTGATTAAATACTTAATTAAGATTAAGAAGATGTCTACACTAAAACAAATGCCTTGACTTTTTATTGATTAAAAAAAAACTTAGAATTATTTGAAAAATTAATTTTTCACTTTTTGTCATTAAAAATATATTTTTCCGTTTATTTTCGGAAACATATGCGGCCTAGAATAGGTCACCTTCTGACAAAAAATCAACCTCTAGTCGTTAGATTTCAAAGAATAAACTCAACTGGTTCAAGTCTCCCATATGGTCAACTCTCCCGGACTTCCCCTACTTAACATTTAACTATTGCATTACTTTAAGAGTTATGGTGCTAACTCTAACTGTTGATAAAAAAATATGTAATTATTTACCATTCCGGAATACATTTTTCCAAAAAACAAAACTTTCCTGGAAAGGAAATATTGTATAGTCTAGTGTCAAAGATATTCACAAACAAAAATGAAAACGAGACCGAGTTCTAATCGTGCTAATAACACGATGAGTGTATACCCTATACCCATGTACAGACCTAAAAGGCACGCAAAACCCAAAATATTCAATTTTATTTGTTTTTTAGGAGAGGAAGGGGTAGATGGATCGGACCTGGCATATCTTTATTATCTTATCAAGGAATCCAACGGCTGCCATTTGATACTAATTTGAAGTTTTTCGCGACATTCTATCAAACAATATGGCTGAATATAACTTTGTAGGGGAGGTAGGCGTAGGGTAGTCGCACCTTTTCCACTTTCCATCAACTCAAAGTATATGTCAGAATGAGACATTGATCAAAATTTCAAGTCGATAGCGATATTCTACCGAAAGTTATGGCCGAATTAAAATATCAACGAGGGGTAGTTTGTATGGGAGGCAAGGGAACCCGTGGTCCGATTTGGCCTATTTTCAATACCGTCCAAGATTTTAGCAAAACAGCTTCCTTATTTCGGGAGTTATCGAGAGAGACACACAGAGACATGGCTTATTAGATTTAGGGACCGACCCTGATCATTTATATTATATACTTTCCCATACCTCCGGAGGCTCCTTTGAGGTGTTACATAATATTAAAATAACAGGCGCGACAATCCAGCATTGGACTAAGGCCGCAGCATGTGTTAGTGACATCCTATTTCCAAGATCTTATCTGCTTTTGTTGAGGTAATGAGATCAGCATCACGCTCAGCAGTGTTATTTATCCCCATAAATGGGTACTCGTTTAACATCTGAGTGAGATCATAGTCCGTCACAAGCTCGTGAGTTCGAAAAACACCATGGAACACGGTGAGATTCGAACTCATGACCCTGTGCACCGAAGGTGCGCGCACTAACCGCTAGACCAGCCAGACTACTACATTACATAATATTGGCGTAACAAAAATAATATACCATCTTATGGGTATAGGGTATAAAAATCCCCTTTCCCCCTCCTGCCCCCATTTTCGGTCGGATACCTACCGGTCATAATTTGTTTTCATTGTTTCAGGGAGTCATATTTAACAATCCTGCAAAGCCACTCGCTTTTTTATGATGCGTACGTTGTGCTAAAAGGGTGTACATAATCTCTCTTTTGGCAACGGCGGAGGAAGGTGCACGGAACAGGGGCTTAAATACCGTATTTAGTGTCATCAAGGAGCTGAAAGGTGGTCGAAGCTCCTATCAACATCCCGTAAAGGATACTGATGGAAGGCTACTTATCCATGAAGAACACCAGATGAGGCCTTGGATAGAACACTTTGCTGCGGTTTTAAACCGTATGTCAAATGGCGAGGATACTCATGCGGATAACGTAGCTGCCCAACGAAACGTAAATATACGGTCAACTGCCCCAACCAAAAGCGAAATACCTAATTAATCCAATTACTGCACTAAAACGTGGTAAGGCTGCTGGGCTCGACGGTGTTTCTGTCGAGCTCTACCAAGCAGCACCAGATCTTACAGCCGAGCTGCTACATCCACTAATTACAAGAGCGGGGGACGAGGAAGCTTTTCCTACTGAGCGGAAGGAAGGTTAATCAAACTTCCGAAAAAGAGCATCTTCACAGAATGCAATAATTGGAGAGGTACACTGGTCGGCATATGTATTTTGACATCTCCTGATACCCTCCAGCCCCGAAACTGGTTTTGTTTAACTAAAGCCAATAACGGTAAATTTCTTTTATCAAAATTAAAGCACATATCGACAGCAATAAATATGCTTAATATTTTTCCTGTCCTCTTTCGGACTCTCATCCTATAGAAAAGAGAGAAGATGGAGGCGTAATTCTGGTGTGCCATAAGTATTTTGACAACATTTAACTCTTTGATTGCACCCATTTTTTCGCAAAACTGATGCACAAAACATGTTTTTATTAATTTTTGAGTTCCCCATATTAATTTTCAATGATAAAAATTATCACCAGTGGCTCGAAACATAAACAAAAATCAGAATTTAGAAGATTGGTTTGAGCATCGATTGATGCAAGCCTTAGTCCTGGTTTACACATTGAATACGCTACTATTGAATTTTATTTTATACGGTAAACTGTTTATTACCAAACAAAAAAATGTTTTAAAACAAAATAAAAACTAATCTTGGCGCTCTCTGAAAGAAAGCGAATGTAAACCCCGAGTGATGAGTGAGCCACGATGAAGAACTCTGAGAAAGAAGTGAAGTTTAAACCAAATTGTGCCGCAAAAAAAAAACGAATATAACTTCCTACGATTCAATGACGACCAAAAGAAGCTTTGGCCATGGAAACAGTGATTTGAACTTAAGCAGCCTAGACCATTGTAAGAAAAATATCCCTGCATCATGTGAGAGCCTCCACTGTGGTATTAATTTTGATAACCACGTATCCGTTTTTCCACATAAACTATGGGCATTTTCTTTAAATATTTATTTTTTTTTTGTAAAAATGTAATAAAATAACAAATATTAGCTGAAAAAGCTTTTTCCGAAAGTTGCAGTAGCTTGAACTTTTTCCTTAGTAACAGAGGTTTGCTTTTGGTATGGTTATTAAATCTTTCTTTGGTTTCAGTTTATCTGCGTATGCATGCAATTTGCCTTTTTTAGTTCTAGACTGAAGGTGGTCGTTATTATCTCTGCCTCCGATGGCACATTCTTCATATTCATAATATCCTTTGATTCAATTAGGACATTTTCCCTAAATATTTGGAAGATTTTTCGGTAATGATTCGATATACACATCCCATTTCTGTGATGCATGGAATAGTTTTCTAGTTCTTTTCTCTTATTCAATTCTGGTGTTTAATAATGAACAGTCAACCTTATGAAATTAAATTCAATTGCAGCGTCTCCAAACTTTAAACCAGGGTTGAAGTTTGCCTCTACGGAGGCTTAAACCAAACTTCAAATTTAAGATTTTTTTCCAATGTTTCAAGCCACTGGACACATTTTCTGCTTGGAATTCAAAATATAAACACAAATCATTAATAAAATTATGTTTTATCCATTTTTTTCCAGAGAAATTGGTGTACAATTAAAGATTTAAATATTGTCAAAATACTTATGTCACATCAAAATTTCGCATCAATCTGTTCTCTTCTTTATAGCAAGAGAGTGCGAAAATGGATAGGAAAAATATTGAGCATATTTATTGCTGTTGATACGTACTTTGATTTCCGTATAAGGAATTTACCGTTATTCACTCTAGTTAAACAAAATCAGTATCTTGGCTCGAGAGTACCAGATGTCAAAATACATATGCCGGCTAGTGTATATGTGTGCTTCCTGCGGTCGATAAAATAATGGCTAGAATAGTATTGGATATGAAATCGATAAAGGAGCAGGCTGGATTTCGATCTGGGTTTTCTTGCGTCGACCACATACACCTTACGAATTGTAACTGAGCAATGCGTCGAATATAGATCTCTCGTTGCACATGCTCTTTGTTGATTTTGAGAAGGTTTTCGATAGTGTGAACCGAGAATGTATCTGGGTGGTCTTACGCAAGAGGGGTGTCCCAGAGAAAATAGTGGCTTTATTAGGGCGACTTACGTCGGTGCCAAAGGTCGCGTACTCCGCAAAGGTAAGGTTTCGGAGGACTTTGAAGTTCTTAGCGGGGTCAGACGGGGTTGCATTCTCTCACCAATTCTATTTCTTAGTGATTAGAAATGTACTAAATGCGGCTTTACCTGCAGAACGCCAGCACCGCGGCATTAAATGGACTCTGAAGTCTCACCTACAACACCTGGACTACGCTAAAACATTTGCCTGCTCTGGCATAAGATCATGAATCTGAGTGATGGATCTCGAGAGGGAGGCAAATGGTGTCGGCTTAACACACCATTTGCCTCACAAACAAGACCAAAATTCTTAGCCTGACTGGAAATCCCGCTCTTCCCATACGTATACCAACCTGTAGAACATGAAGACGAATTTGTCTACTTAGAGAGCATTGTTGTTGTTGATGGAGGTACGGATTAGGACATCATTCGACGCATTAACCAAGTATGCTGTCCAAACTCAGTTATCTCAGTGTCTAGACCAAGCTGGGGCTGTTCCGCTCCCTGATTCTTTCGGTGCTATTATATGGGAGCAGCACTTGGAAAGTTACCGCTGCAGTTACCAAGAAATTGCAAACTTTCGTATATACTTGTCTTCGTCGAATAAAATGTCTTGGCCTAAAATAATTTCAAATTTATTTATTTATTTATTATTACTTAACGGACTAATAGTCCCATATAATTCACAAAATTTACTTAATACTAATTGAGTTAAAAAAAACTAGAAGATCTACATCGGCGCACGGGTCAAATACCTATCGACGAATTGGCTCGCGGGCGAAAGTTGCAGTGGATTGGTCATACGTTGCGAAAGGGTGATGACTGCATTGCTGGTCGCGCTATGAGATGGAACCCCTTCTCCCAAAGAGGCCGACGAAGGGTTCGTCCTAAAGGGCTGAATTAAGATCCAGAGTGAAATTTTTCGCCCAGGGATTTTATCAATAAAAATGGATACTTACTGTCGTGGAATATATCAAAAACGGTGGGGAATTCCATAAGCTACAATCCGAGACCAGTTCCATAATTCTCCTCCGCCATTTTATGTATTATTTTTCAATTCCCCGGTCATTTTACATTTCACAATGAAACAACCGGGGAATCGGCAAAAAATACGTAAAATGGCCGAGAAAAATTATGGAACTGTTTTCGGATTGTAGCTTATGGAATTCCCCAGCATTCCCTACATATTCCACGATAGTAAGAATACATTTTCATTGAAAAAATTGCAGCGGCGAAAAATTTCACTCTCGATGTCAGTACTAGGCTTAAAATCACGTAGCGCAGATCGGTGGATAGAGAGTGTGCGTCATTAAGAAAGACCTGGGGTCAACTTCGATACATGGCCAGAAACCGTACGCCATGGCAAGTAGGTGTAGTAGACGCGCTATTCCCTACAAGGGGTTAGGGCAACTTAGTAGTAGTTAATCTAAATTTTTGAAAATTTGAATTTTAAGACCCGCTGTAGAGTCTATTTAGGCACACATTTCTCTAAAAAGTTGAGAGTCCTAGTTATAACTTAGAATCGCTCCAGATCCCACAAAATTGCAAATGTTGACCCCATTTGTAGGTTTTCCAATCAAAGTTTTAGTTTTTAATCTTTTTGAATCGAAGTTTTCGAAAATTTTGTTTTTTGTGGTTTTAAAATCGAAAATTCGAAAATTTTTATGTTTTCGAATCGGAATATTCCAAAATTGGGGTTTTGAGACACGATGTAGGGATTCTCTCGGCCCACATTTCTCTACAAAGTTGAAAGTCCTAGTTATTACCATTTAGAAAATAGAGTCACCTACAGATCTTACAACACGTGCAAATTGACCCCATTTTTATGTTTACGAAACTAAGTTTACAAATATTAATAAATACGATTGCATCAAAAATCAAATCCTTGCAATGAATCATTCAAACAACTGCAAACCCATAATGAAATGCTAATTGGATACTACTTCCTTTTTCATCTGAAAACCAATCCATAATTTACATACTTCAAGATGTCACTTGTCACCTTGCCTGTCAAAATCAAATCACTTTGAACAACTAACGATAAAACATGATTTGCATTCGTAATTGACGGCACTAATGATAATTCCGTGCACACCACAACAGTAGCCCGATCGTCCGCGCTATTGCATTATCCGTTGCGCCGTGCCGCGGTCACGGGGAAAACCCAGAAAGTGCATTGTTGCACGCCAACAGGCGCTACCTGTGTGTGCAACTTGCCAATTTGACGCAAGGGAATTTTAAATCGGTTTGGCTCAATCAAATGTTCGTATGGACTTGATAGTGAGGGAGGATAGGCTATCGCAAATTATTGTGTGATTGCTAATATTGTATATCAAATGTATTTCGTATTCAAAGCAGCTTGTAAAGTAATCATGATGAGCGGGACATGCCAAATGCATGCGATATACGCATATGCATTTTTTGTTGTGTCCGAGTTCGCATATGGTGCAACCAATTAACCGGACAAAAGATTTAAAGAGATAGCGATGACATTATGCAATTTAATTAGTGGAAGCGTCCTTTGGTGTATTGAACGGTCTGACCGCGCAAACTCTTTTGATTCATCAAGACGTTTATACTGTAGGTGCTATTTGATACGTGATTGTATTACCTACATATATATGTATATATATCAGGGATGTTAGGGAAAAATTGTCCATTTGTTTTGGAAAGTGTGGTGGTTTTCACCTTCTTTGAATCAAAAACATCTTTTTAAATTTGAAGCAAAAGTTTGTTTGATATTGCTCCAAATATATTGTTGTTATAGGTATGTGCTAACATGATGATTATATTAATCAATCAATTAATTTAATTATATTGTAAATTAATCAAGAACTTATAACCATTAACTGCTCAACGTATGCTTATTCACAATTTCTTGACTCTTACGAGATTGAGTATAGGTATGGTACCTATTTTATCGTATGCTCCAACGCAGTGCAACTTTCAAATATAGCACTTCCTTCTCATCCTGTGCATACGTGTACAAACTGCCTGGAGAATACTTTAATTTTATTTATTTCAACCGGCAAGAGCCATCCCAAAAGAGTTCTGTAAACATCTGAAATAGTTTCCGTTGCCGGGCCATAGAGGCATCCAACTTATTCACATATTTCCTTGAAGAGATCGTCAGCGAAAGAAAAACCTCCAAACGAAAAATCCACTATACGAGAAAGAGAATATTGTGAACGAGTAGAATTTTGCTTCCGTTTGCTTTCCTGACTTCCAGGGATTGAGTAAACAACAGAACAGTACCACCGTTTGGATAAGAGGAGGAGTGAAAGTTTTGTAGGACTGTAAATTTATAGATTTAGTTTTTCAGAGGCGTATCAATTCGGTTTTTCTAGTTTAATAATGGTTTGTCTATTTTATGGCATTTAAGACAATATATTGTAGATTTACATGTCCAAGTATCGCACCTTTAAGAAAAAATCCCCAATGCATTTCCCGAGTGCCTCCTCCTCATATCTCCACCCAAATTCATTCCTACTATACACCACTGCCACATGCAGCTAAAATTCTTGGCAACATCGTCTGTATAATGCGGCTGCCGACATCGGCCGCACTCTGAACCACTGCTGCTGGAGTTTATGCACCCAGACATAATGTCTGGACTTGAAACATAAATCCTGACCGCCAGGACGCGCGTCTTCTTCTAGAGATGAATGTGTTTGTTAAACTAATACAAAAACTTTGAGATGAATTCTTTCAGCAGCACAGAAAAATTAATAATATTATCTATTTATCTTCGTTGGAGGTTTTATATGGGAAAAGTTTCCTTAAGCCAACCATGCCACACACCGTCTGCAAATAGAACGGATTGTTCAAGTTGCGGAGTACGCTAACACCAAAACAAAAACTCCCGCTGAAATTGCAGAATTCGTCTTTCGTTCGTCCTAGTTGTGTCCCATTTTTGCTGTAGGTTGCAAGTTTTTGTTGCACAGTCGGTGTGCATCCTTTTTTTTGCTATCTGCGGAACAATGAAGGATTCGTTGTTTGTGGTCCAAGTTTCGTTGCGTCCACAGCATCGACTTTTGTTTGTATTTTTCATTTTCCTGAACGGCAGAAAAGACTTTTTGAAATGCAAAGTGTTGGAATAAGTTTTGCTCAACTTGGGAGGTGGTATCACCTTATAGACAGATAGAACGAGAGTTGAGAACGATGTAAAGTATAAGAAACATTTTGAAAAATGCTCGACTTCCCACAGAAATATCCTGGAGGAGTTTCGAAGAATCAGCGTCTACATTTGTTATGCGAAATGGCGTCTATATTTCCTGGTACGTGGTACGAGTCGTTTGTCATTTGGACGTGGAAGACATAATGGTTGATTTATATAATGCGGTTTTTTGGATTAGACGGTTGGCGTTTTTTTAATGCCGCGAGTTTACACTAACCTAAAGTCATGACAGAATTCAGTTGCGAATAATAAGAATTCCACTATAAGAATAATCTCGCGTTCAATTGGAATGATTCCCAAAGATCAATAAAATTATTATCCCGAAAATATCTAAATATAAGTGATACCCTGGTTGGTTGGTAAAAGTGGTGGCTTAGGCAGAGCCTAGCCAAAAGCCCAATTAGTGCATTAAGCGCTGTTTTTAAACCACAAACTCCGTGAAGTTTAACTAGAATATATGATGAAGGTTAGGTAATTAATTTAGGAGTGAAGTGGTGCCTTGAACCAGCCAGTGTTATTTACGAAGTACAGCAGCTCCCCTACTTTCACAATTGCCGCATCCTTCAAGCCTCCCAGAAAAGCCCTAACGAGCGTCCAATACCGGGTACTGGCAAGACCCGGGAATTCACACAGAAAGTTAATCAGGATTTCGCTCTCATTTACATTACCGTAGCTACGGCAATGCACATTGTAGGTGATTCCCAGCCTGGCAGCGTGGAGCCCCATTTGGCCAGTGCCCCGTGATAATAACAGTAAGCTTGGCGATATCTTTGCGCGGTTTAGTCAGAATCTCAGACGTTCTTTTCCATTCGTAGGTGGGCCACATCTTTCTTGATATGACGCAAGACCTAAGATTTTGCCAGTTGGAATTGGCATCCCTTATTACTCTTAACAGATGCCATCGGGACGCAAACACGGTCCGCATGAGAGCTGTGAAGAGTGGCTCCCGTTTTAGCCAGTTCGTCAGCCATCTCGTTACCCTCTATGTTCCTGTGTCCGGGTACCCAGAGTAGGGTGATTTCCTGTCGTGTGCCAAGTCTGGTTAATGCTTCTTCACATACTTCAACAACCTTGGGGGTCGTCTTCACCGATTGTAAAGCCATGATAGCAGCCTGACTATCTGAGCAGATGGCAATATTCTGGTTGTTTTGTGTGTCCTTGAGAGCATGACAGACTTCCATGATTGCAAGCATTTCTGCTTGAAAAATGCTGGCATTATCAGTAAGACGGTAATACTCAGAGATACTTATAGTGATCTGCAGAAGAATCCAGCACCCACGCCACAATCCATTTTAGACCCATCGGTGAGGAATGTGATGTCAAAATCCTTGGACACCTCACTCTCTTTCCATACTCACCTCTAGTTGGAATTTGACATCAAAGTCTTCCCAAAGCTTAGTTTGGGCACTTTGAGATCCGTTACAGCGTTGCGTACGTCTTGTGGGAGCTGGTTTAGAATATTGCTGTGGCCGTATGGCCTCGCACTCCAGCAGCTTAACGCTTTGAGCCTGACTGCACTACACGCTGCCAGTTGGGTGATGAAAAGATTGATGGGTAGAAGTTGCAGGATTACATTCGGCGCATCCCTCTGGCATTGAGTCTGCGTCTACTTCGCTTGCCTTGAGGTGTACCTAAGCCATCGGCCAAACCTTCCTCCCTTACGGGATGGCATTTTGTCTGACTTATAGTCGGACAGGAGATTCTCCACCGAGATGCGAGCCCATTGGAACCTTCTCCTTATAGGTTGCGACTCTAGCTAATCGACTTATTTTAACACCACAGCCGCCTCGAATCCAACTCCAATTGTTGAGTTCTGCACAATGCTGCAGAGGGCTTACTCAACTCCCGAGGCTTCGCATTTGTTTTGCATTCCTCCAAAAACGGCGCGATCTTCCGTTCGACAGCCTTTGGGGCTGTTCTAACAGATTGAGGGTTCGTATTCCCGAGCTCTGCTAGCTCACTACCGCCGACTTTGCTATCATCTGATAGCCGAGCCATTGGTAGTGCTTGTTTTCTGCTTACCTAGCCCGGGCTAGGGGCAGTCCACAAGTCTTTCCTACTTCCCGAATCTAAATGTATCCCTTCAGTATTTTCCCTTATGCAGGAGTTGTGTTTAAAATTTCCTTTTGTTTGGTCCCGTACAGTAGCAGCAGTGCCATAAATTTTTCCTCAATAGGCTACTGGTTTCACCTCGTTGTTTTATTACTTCTCAGCAAAATCATTTCCTTAACCGCTCATTAGCTATCCTTTTTATTGCTCGTCAGCATTTTGCATTACATGAACCTCTTCTTCCTCCACAGATGTCTTTTATTGCTCGTCAGCATTTTACATGTACTATTCCTCGGGCATGTTCGCATGCCCCCTGTAATGCTAAGGCAAGCCGATCCCTGCACGCTACCAAGTTTTGTTACATTGTAGCCTTTACTGAGCGCTGGCCACCAGACGAGTGACCCCATGTGTTAGGATGGGTCGTATCACCGCCGTGTACATCCAGAGTACCATGTTTGGCTTGAGATCCCATTTCTTGCTAAATACTGTCTTGCAGGCGTAAAAAGCAATACAGGCTTTTTTAATACGCTCCTCAATTTTCAACTTCCAGTTGAGGTTTGAGTCCAGAATAAGTCCCAAATACTTCGAGCTGGGCGGTAATTGCAGTTGATGTCCATTTAGTTTTGAGATTGAGAAAGGCGGTATTTTTGTTTTTGTATCAGCATGAGTTTTGTCTTTCCCGGGTTTACGCCCAGGCTCTTTCCATGGTCTGACTAAGGGCTCTTTCCATGATCTGACTAACCACGGAAAGACATATTCCTCATACTATAATCGCTACATCATCCGCATATGCGTCCACCTTAATCATCTCCCTGTCAATCCTAGCTCGAATTTTGTTAATAACTACTAGCCACAGTAGTGGAGAGATGACACCACCCTGAGGTCTTCCTCTGCACACGAATTTAGTCAGATGGCTGCTTCCTAAGTCACCATGTATTACTCTGGTCGTTAGTAGTGTCACTATCCACGACCCAAGCCGTGGCTCAACTCTTAAGTCTGAGAGGGTGTCATGAATAGATTCAATGCGAACATTATTGAATGTACCCTCTATGTATATAGGAAGGCAGATAACGTGTATTGTTTGTACTCAAGGCTGTGTTCGATGATACGGACCACTTCGTGGAGAACCGTTTTTGTGGACTTCCAAATGGCTGAGTTCTCAAGACTTTGTCGGATGTGTAAGTCTACTAAGCGCTCTAAAGTTTTGATAGTAGTACGAAGGAGGATAAACTAATTGGCCTGAAATCCTTCGCGGTCTCATGCCCTCATTTGCCTATACCTTCGGTATGAAAACGACTCGAATCCGTCGCCGAGTAGAAGGCTTCTGAAAAGTATCAGCAGCCGTGGAACTACCATCCTGCGTTTTCTGAAGCATAATCGGTACTACAGGTAATCTTCTCCTCAGTAATCATGGAGACAACGAAGTCACTCTGCAAGTGCTCCAGCACCCAGGGAAATGCGTATTCATCAGGAGCGCAAGAGATTCGCCATAGTTGATTCCGCCCATGTGCCTTCCTCACTTTTTATTAAAATCTTGCCAGTGATACCCTAAATAATCCAAAATATTTTCCAGGACCACAACACGATCCACGCTTCACATCCAAATAGGTTTCAGTTTACTATTGACATGACATGACTGAATGAATTAAAAATGTCCAGGCATAAAATCCAAATGATGGATAATGAACTAAGCTTTGAAATTGTATTATGTACCGAAAGTGGAACATTTCTCAGTGATAAACAATTTATGAGTATTTGCAATATACGCGCAACGCTTCGTTTCAAAAATTGACTCGGTAGAACCGGTGTGTACGAAAACATGTCCTGGATCGTTATATGACGAGGGGGTGTTAAATAAAAATTTATAGCATTTAACCGGAGCCTTAATTTGGACTTCAATAATTTATTTCTCGTTTCATTCTGTATGTGTGTGTTTATGTTATATAATTTATACATAGGGAATCTCATAAATAACTGGGTGCTGTCAGAAAAATTTATCTCTCTGTTAAAACTGTTAAAACTCTCTGGTGTTACATTTATAAATGTCCAATACCACGTGTAGGTATGTGAGTTGGATACATAATATGCCATCGACCATCCATCCACATTGAGCCAAACTTTGCAAAAAAAAGTGAGCAAAACACGGAAAAAAAGTAGTTGTAGAGTATATAGTAATATCCCAGTCATCCACCAGTCTCGCGTATACCTACATTGAACCATTAAACAATTTTATATACGCATGAAACTCATATTAATAAACTTTTCAGCTATAAATCAATGTCATTTTCGCACAACCAACATAACACAACAAAACAAACATGGTTTGCAGTGCAAACCTTTTGGAAGCCTGACAAAAACAACAACTACATATATAATTGCAAAAACAACGAGTAAAAAATGGATATCTATAAATGAGATACTCAAATACGACGCGTATGAGGTGCTTGTGCTATGGTGGAGAAATAAAGCAAAATAGGTGTGGGCCATAACAACTATACATCTCTCTACAGGAAAAGTTCCTCGATGGACAAATTACCGCGATTCTGACTGCGTGAGCTCCGCGTTTTTATTTATGCTCTCGTCGTTTGTGCAGTCTTAAAAGTGTCCAATGCAACAATGGCGAAAAATTGCAAAATTGTAGTCCATATATGCGATTTGTGTCATTCTGGAAATTCACAAATAAATTTTCGGTTGTATTTATATTGTGTACACGGAAAACGTTGAATGAAAATAAAAAAGGATAGGTACTAGCAGTTTTATTGGTGTTGTCAATATTGACGATTAAAATCGTCCACGTCCGTTTATTTTGTTTATTTATTAGATTAAAAAGAGCAATCAGCCTTTTTGTTTGGCAATTTAATATTACATCGCTTGTACATTATCTTATCATTACATATATTTGCCATTCGTAACAAGTGACCCGAAAGAGTCTCGGAGTACAATTAATATCAAATTCATTTCAATGTTTCACTCATACTCATCTTTTTGCGATAACATTTCTCAGATGTAATTTTATAAATATACTCGTATAATTATTATATACATACATAAATATAACTTTTTTTAGCTGCATTATCAATCTCTAGCTCCGCTTTTAATGAATTGTTAAGTTTTCCAACAGACAATATTATGGCAACTCGCATTTCAGCTCAAAGCTATCTTTGTCACCATGTGTCCGTTTGTATGTTTAATGCAAATTCGGCCCAATGTAAAATGCATTTAAGAGAAATCAACAACAATTTATCTCTTTAAACATGTGTTTAACATATTTAAAATGCAATTGTTGATTTTTATATTGCAGGTATAGTTGACAATCTATTAATTACATTACAACCATCAATTTACTGTTTTATGCACTCATATAATCGTTTTAAATTTAAATTGAAATAGTTTACATTTGAAATTTAGTAGGTATTAGCTATTTAATTCTAATAAACATTTTAGCATGTCTGTGGAGATTAACAAGCAATTCGTAGAGTTTTTTTTGTTGAAAGAAAATATGTTGTTCGATCTGGTAATAGATGGTGATAGATTATAATATTAAAACTTTTTTGAGATCGGATGTATGATCTTTGGATGTGGATTACCTGTCGATGAAGATTAAAATATTTTTGATTAAAATATTTTATCTTGCTTGCAGTATATACACGGTCTTTGTGTCGTCTGTCACTGTTTTCTGCTGGGCAAAAATTATAATTTGTTGTTGTGTTTTATATAAATACGGTTTACGGTTTACGGTTTTGATAAGGTTTCCTTCCAAGGTTCCTAATTAGGCAAAGCTGTATACAATTTGCCACTAAAATCCCTTTGTTTTTTTTTTTGTTTTACCACATCGGCCAGATTTTGTTTACTATAATCATCGACCAGAGGGGGGCAAGCGCCCCTCCCTGCCTCCTCTGGCTACGCCCTGCTGCTGGTATATTAATAACACAGTTGATGTTTTGACGTTTCGGAATATTTATTGCATCTTCAAAATTATCTACAATAGCAGATTTGGTATTGTTGGTATTTTTTTAAATTTGTACTTACTACACTATTCAACTATTTTTGATATGGTACAATTTAGATATCTTTTATCTGGATCTTTTTTTCCATTTTACTAAATTGTCTATTTTGAGTTTTCAAATTACGGGAAAGATATCTCTGTATTGTATGTCTCTAAAAGACTAAAAACATTGGTATAAGTATTTAAATTAAATAAAATAAGCTGCTGTAACTTATAAAGGGAGCAATTTTTATTTGTGCCAAATCTAAATATATGAATCCACCCTTCAAATATTTTAGAGATCTTTATCGGGTTTCTTATACATTAACTAATTTAATTTCTTAACATAAGTTAACTCAAAGTCGGAAGTGCCTGCTATGAAAATATAAAAAAAAGGCAGTTTCCTATTTTTACACATATAAGCAATCAAAAGACAGTCGAAAAAAATCAAGCATTGTTGTGGTGATTGTTCACGTTCTGTAACTCTAAATCTCAATATTTCTGAAATGTTCTTTCTAATGCTCTATCAACTGCAGCCCAGCCCGGGAAGTTTTGGGAGAAGCCAGACCTTAATGTCGTGCTCTGTGGCCGTGATCGTTCGGTCGCCACTCTGTGAATTAGACACTCATAGAGGAACGAGTTTCCAAACTCGGCACGACTCTTCGCAAGTTTATCAAGAGACGCGAGAGCGTCTCGCCCGCCAAAGGAAAAAGAAAAACGAAAGCGAACAAGTCTATGATTACCGGAGACAACTTGCTTTTTTGTTTGACCAGGCTACAGCTATATTTAGATAGATGGAATAACGGTAAGTTAATAGGTAAACTTAACAAAAGATTTCCAACAATTGCGTCTATCGGCTCATCGCATTGACCATTTTTTAAAACACACTGCGGCATTGGGACATTTGGATATTGGAACACCGGGAGACTGGGAGACTAGGATCTTGGGGTAGTGGGATATTAGGAAATTGGGACATTAGGGTCTTGGGACATTAGGACATTAGGGCATTAGGCACAATGGGGAAACAGGGACGTGGGGACATCGGGATATTGGGGGATTGGGACATCAGGATATTGGGACAATGGGACATTGGGATATTGGGACATTAGGACACTGGGAGACTGGGACATTAGAACACTGGGATATTAGGACATTGGGACATTATGACCTTGGGACATTGGGACACTTGTACATAGGGGCATCGGACCACTGAGACATCGGAATGTTGTGACATTGGGACATCGGGATATTCGCACTTAGGGGCACTGGGATATAAGAACATGTGAACATTAGGGTCTTGGGTCATTAGGACATTGGGATATTAGGACATCAACACATTAGGACATTGGGACATTAGGTACACTGGGGAAACTGGGACGTGGGAACATTGGGGCACTGGGACATCGGGATATTAGAACATTGGGACATTGTAACATTGGGATATTGGAACATTGGAACATTGGGATACTGGGACATTAGGGCACTGAGATACAGGGACATTGGGGCACTGGGATATTTGGACATTAGGCTATTGGGACCTTGGGACACTTGGTATACTGCGACATTGGGACACTGACCACTGGTACATTAGGACATTGGGCCATTGGCATATTATCACATTAGGATACTGGGACATTTGGGACATTGGGGTACTGGGATATTAGAAAATTGGGGCATTAGGACCTTGGGACATTAGGACAGTTAGACATTGGGATATTAGGACATTAGGTGGGAGACTGGGAAATTGGGATATTTCGATACTGGGACATTGGGACACTAGGGTAGTGGGACATTCGGACATTAAACCATTGGGGCACTGTGATATTTGCACATTAGGACAATAGGACCTAAATTGGGACACTGGGACATCAGGATATTGGGACATTGGCACATTAGGATTTTAGGATATTGGGACACTGGGATATTAGAACATTGTGACAATGGACCTTAGGGCATTAGGGCATTAGGACATTGGAACATTGGGACACTGTGACATTGGGACAATGTGACATTGGGACACTGGGTCAGGGGGGCATTAAGACAGATCAGTAACAGAACGTTAACAAAGCGTTGGCAAGGCAACAACAGAGCGTTATCAGATCGTTAACAGAGTGTTAACAGAAAATTAACAGAACGTTAACAGAACGTAAATCGAGTAATAAAAGAAAGGTAACAGACCGTTTACAGAGCGTTAGCCGAATGATTAAAGAGAATTAAGAGAACATTAACAGAACGTTAACAGAGCATTAACGAAAAGATAATAGAGTGTTAAGAGAACGTTAATAGAGCATTAACAGAGTTAACAAAAAATTAACAGATTACTAACAGAATGTTAGCAGAGCCATAACACAAATCTATTTTGCACAAAATACATATTAATAAACTATACCCATTTCATCCCAAAATTATTTTTAAAAAAGCTCAGCAACAGCCATTTGTGACGTATTTGCAATTGCGTTTGCAGTATCTATTTATTTTAAAGAAGACCCTGTGAATATAACTTATGATATTAAATTTATGGAATATGGTGAACAAAAACCTATTGAAACTTTTCCCAAAACAAAAATATTAGTTGGCTATTTAAGTATGCAAAAATATATGATATCTGACCAAAAACAACAAAGTTGTAAAAGTTACCCCGCCAAAGAAAAATTCATCTGCCGCAAAAAGAATACATATCACTCCAATCCGCTGCTCATATCTAATTTTGTTTGCTGGATGTACTTTTGTTTTAGGTGTAAATGCTGGAGAAGTTTAAATGTACAGGACTACTTCTTAAAGTAATTTGGAGGGAGCCGTCAAAGTGGCACTGAATAAAATGTTAAAGCTCCCACCAAATTACTTTAAGAAGTAGTCCTGTACATTTAAACTTCTCCAGCATTTACACCTAAAACAAAAGTACATCCAGCAAACAAAATTAGATATGAGCAGCGGATTGGAGTGATATGTATTCTTTTTGCGGCAGATGAATTTTTCTTTGGCGGGGTAACTTTTACAACTTTGTTGTTTTTGGTCAGATGTATTATTCAGAAGAAGATGATAAGAAATATTCTTATCGTAGAATAATAAACTAACAATGCAACTAGGAAGTGGTATGGCTGACAACCGTATCACACTCCGAATTCAGTTGTCTTTGTAACGTTGATAACTACACACGGTAGTCATCAACGCACCATGCTCCACTAGGAGTTACGGTAATGAAGAGAGAGAGACCTTAACTTTGGAACTGAGGAATCAAAATCATTGATTCATTAAATTTCAAATAGCTATACTGAAAAGTGTAGTCTGGCTAGTCTAGCGGTTAGTGCGCGCACCTTCGGTGGACAGGGTCATGATTTCGAATCTCACCATGGATCATGGTGTTTTTCGAACTCACGAGCTTGTGACGGACTATGATCTCACTCACAAGTTAAACGAGTACCCATTTATGGGGATAAATAACACTGCTGGCTGAGCGTGATGCTGATCTCATTACTTCATCGAAAAGCAGATAAGATCTTGGAAAGAGGATGTCACTAACACATCCTGTGGCCTTAGTCCAATGCTGGATTGTCGCGCCTGTTATTTTTATACTGAAAAGAAAGTGCACCAGGCTTTTGCGGCATGCATTTTTGAAAATGTGCGCATATTCTCTAAATTTCATAACGGTATCACTTTGGCCTTAAAACCCCTAATTTTAGACAGAATATTTTTTTAAGGACGAGATTCCATTGTATTTTTAGCTGAATAATTGCAGCACACAAAACGTAAATAGGCCTAGGTCCAGAAACTGCAAATTTGGTTAAATAGCTTCACGTTTCATTCAAACTGGTCCTGTACAGATATCTTGGGACCTTTTCACATCTGTGTTGCTATCATTTAGCTAAAAATGCCGCATGGAATTATCTTTGAAAAAAAAGTGTTACGGTTATGGTATCTAGACAAAATGCCCTAGCTTTTAAAAACACATGCCGCAGTGCTGGTGCAATTTTTATAGTGCAGATATTTGAACATTTTGAAGGTGAAACTTCTATCAAAAAGTTGGTTTTCAATTGAGAGAGCACTTTGTTGCCATTATGGTGCAAAAAAAAAATTGAGAAATACTGAGATTAACATTTAAAGGGCCATTCTCTCAAAACTCTTATGGAATGGTTAGTCTTATCGCATTGAGAAGACACACACAATTTCCAGAAAGCTTTTCTATTATATTGAATTGAATTTTTGTTAAATTTGCATAGTTATGTTATCTTTTGCTTCTTTACGCTGTCGGATGAACGTGCGCAAGGATTTTTTCAATCTAAGATGATAGCAGAACCAAGCAAACTATGGTGTAACTATGGAAAATAAACAAAAACTCCATTCAATACAATGGAAAAGCTTTCTGAAAATTGTTTGTGTCTTCTCTATGGGATAAGACTAACCAGCCGACAGGTACTGAATAAGAGCTATCAGAAACCCGACCAAAGTACCTATACAATTAGAACAAGGCCTGCAGTTTTTCGATTTTTATACCCTTCGCTCATTGAGTGAAAGGGTATATTAACTTTGTCATGAAGTTTGTAACGCATTAAGGGAAGCATCTCCGACCATATAAAAAGTATACATTTATGATCAGCATGCCTGGGGAGTCGATTGGAGCATGTCCGTCTGTCTGTCTGTCTGTTGCGACGCGTTTTACTCGGCGGGTATTGAAGCTAGCAAGCTGAAATTGTGCACACGTGCTTCTTATTGTTGCAGGCTCTTTGTATGTTTGATTCACCCAAATTGGATGACTGGGTCATGGGGCTGCCATACAAACCTAGCTCCTCAATTTGAGTTCTTCTAAGAAAAACTTTTTTATTTGTGTACCAGTTTCAACCAAATTTCACACAAATGTGTTTCTATAGATAAGACAAAATATACGCAAAAATGGATCAAATCGGACCACGGGGTCATGAGGCTGCCATACAAACTTAACCCCCCAAATTAGGTTCTTCTAAGAAAAACTTTTTTATTTGTGCATCAATTTCAACCAAATTTCACAAAAATGTATCTCTATTATTGACACAAAACATATGTAAGAATCGATAAAATCGGACCATGGGGTCATGGGTCTGCCATACAAACTTAACCCCCCAAATTAGGTTCTTCTAAGAAAAACTTTTTTAGTTGTGCACCAATTTGAGCCAAATTTCACACAAATGTATTTCTATTATTGACACAAAACATAGGTAAGAATGGATAAAATCGGATCATGGGGTGGCCTGCCATACAAACCAAACCCCCCATATTGGTTCTTCTAAGAAACATTTTTTTACACCAATTTCACAAAACCTTGAATTAATGTGTCTTTATCAAAGCAACTATAAAGTTCAAAACGAATGGAATCGTACTGTGGGGTCATGCTCCGGCAACCCCAATAAAATTTCAGCTTCATAGCTTTTAAATTGGCCGAGTAAAACGCGTCGCAACAGACAGACAGACGGACAGACGGACAACGGACAGACGGACAGACGGACATCGCCCAATCGACTCCCCAAGTCATGCTGATCATATATGTATACTTTTTATATGGTCGGAGATGCTTCCTTCAATGCCTTACAAACTTCATGACAAAGTTAATATACCCTTTCACTCTATGAGCGAAGGGTATAAAAAAACAGAAATACATACACTTGCCAGAAAAAGTCTCCGTACACAATGTAAGGAAAACTGCATATTACGGAACCTCTAGGAAATGAAAACATTAGATTGAAATTTGTTGTTAACTAATATTTCTACTCATTATTTTACTGAAACTCGGTTGTAAACAAATTTTTCTAGAACAAAAACTAAAAAACTTCACAAAAACGAATTAGAAAAAGTCTCCGTGCACGACCATATTTTTTAAAAATATTCAGTTTTTTTTTCACAGGATTTCGTAGAGTTCACTAGCTTTAGGGATAACATTTTTGGAGGAGGACCTCCATGCTTTGATTAAACATGGACTGAATCAATTTAGCCGACCCCTGCCTGTTAATTTGCCCCTTTTGAAGAGAATGGCGCTTTGAAGCATTCCCTTGTAGGTTATGATGTGCTGACGGTACCTGGTGCACCTTAAATTTCTGAAAATGTTCGGTGCGATTACGCTCTCAGAATTGATAGCGTATGCGACTTACGATCTGTTTTAAAAAGCGATAGAAGCGTCACAATTAAAGGCAAGTGCAAGAGATCATTATTTTCTCTGAACCAAGAAGCCTCGCAAAGCCCCATCTGTTAAACGCCATGTCTCCTTTTGGTTTTCAGAATGCGTAAAGAGACGTATTAATCCATTGTTGGAAACTTCGGCTTATTCATCCAGTCGCACACAGTTTAAAAAAAAAAATGTTTTCCAAATAAAAATAGGAGCCCTGTACAGCGACATTTTGGTCTAGAAGGACAATTATTATTTTGTGTACGTACTGCTGCTGCTAATGAAATGTTGTTCAACACCCAGATGTTGATCACTTAAATTATTGAATCTTAATTTCAATCTATCTATACAGGGTATCCGGAAACTACCGCATAAACACACCTTAGTATGATTCCTCATATGATTTCCAGCAAAATAGGTATAGCTTAAGTACTCCCAATTCATAATCCTTTAGCTGCCGCATGCTTTTGAAGATTTTTGAAAAAATCATTTTCTTTTATGTTCTAAACATCCATATCTCCAAAGCTAAACTAGCTAAAATAGCGAAATAAGATAATTATTACAGCCAAGAAATTTGTCTAAAAAATAAAACTAACCGCACAAAAATCGGATGAGTAGTTTGGTTTTTACAGAGCTTCAAAGGTAATTTTTTGTTATTTGAACCAAAATCAATCTATTTTTATACCCGTCACTATGTGAAAGGGTATATTAACTTTGTCATGAAGTTTGCAACGCACAGAAGGAAGCACCTCCGACGATATAAAGTATATATATTATTGATCAGCGTGACGAGAGAAATCGATTGAGCCATGTCCGTCTGTCTGTCTGTCTGTCTGTCTGTCTGTCTGTCTGTCTGTCTGTCTGTCCGTCTGTTGCAACGCAAACTAGTCCCTCAGTTTTGAAGCTATCGAGCTGAAAATTTGTATGCAAGTTTCTTTTTAGTGTACGCTGTATATATGTCGGAACGAATGGAATCGGACCATGGGGTCATGGGGCTGCCCCTGAAAATTAGGTTTTTCTAAGAAAAACTTTTTTTTATGCACCAATCTTAACAAAATTTCACCCAAGCGTGTTCCTAGTATAGCCTCAAAACATATCTAGAAACGGGTGGAATTGGAACATTACGTCATAGGGCTGCCATACAAACGAACCATTGAAAATTAAGTTCTTCTAAGAAAAACTTTTTCCTTTTCAATCCGACCGTAACCAAACTTTATCCAAATGTGTTCCTAGTAAAGCCTCAAAAAATATCTAGGAGCAGATCAAATCGGAACACTACATCATAGGGCTGTCATACAAACCAACCACTGGAAATTAGATTCTTCTAAGAAAAATTTTTTTCTTAATGAACCAATCTTAACCAAACTTTGCGCAAATGTGTTTTTAGTAAAGCCACCAAACATATCTAGGAACAGATGAAATCGGAACACTACGTCATAGGGCTCTCATACAAACCAACCGCTGGAAATTAGGTTCTTGCATGAACAACTTTTTTCTTTGTCAATCAATCAACCAAACTTCACCCAAATGTGTGGCCAGACGTACACCATTTTGCTGTACAATACATGTCGTACAACATTAGTAAATGTACAGCTTTCCCAACGGCACACCAAAGAAGCCTAATGATTTCATAAAAACCTCCTCCGTGAGGCCTGTAGTCAGTCTATTAGGTGTTATTAGCAGGATAATCGCACTTTCATGTGGCAAACATTCATTTTCGATAATTTCAAAACTCTTTGGTCAATCGTTCTGAAATTTAATGTACCTAAATGTAAGCGCCAGGTAGCTCCACAACCTAGGGATTACATTTACTTAATTAGAAAATTGGCAGACTTGTGAACATTTCAAGGCTCTAGCTCACACTTGTAGCTGTAGAGCTATACTTGGCGCTCACCGCTCACATTGTCTCCAAATTTCAAGGTCCTACTTATCTGCGTTCAGGAGTTCAATCGATTCAATCGAAAATTTTGACATTTAACAGCCATGTATAGAGGACCGCACTGCCCGTATTAGGTGAAAATCCCAAGCATCTAAAGCTACCAATACTCAGAAGTAACAGCCATGTAAAGTTGCGATTTTTCACAAAACGATGGAAAAATTACTGTACTCCATCCGATTCCCCTATCAACCTCTTTAGGAAAAAAAAATTCAAACTAAAGGACTCTGCAAGGATTTCCCCTATATGTTGACCAAATCCAATAAAGTAACGATAAATCCCCAGAGAGTCGCCATCCGCTTAAGAATTCTCTACGCAATGAGGTATTAATTTATCTATTGTAATAAACAATACGAAACTTTTAAATAGGTAGGTGCAAGGAGGTGTAATTTTCGTACTTCAAATAAACAGCTTCATGATTTTTGTCTCAGGGTCACGGATAGTCTGAGATAGGGAAAGGGCCATCATCATCCCAACAATGCTGCTGAGACTGCAGTTTCGAGCACTGAAATTCAAAAGTTGAAAAATACCTATTCCTAACCCTAAAAAAAATTCGGGTTCATTGTGTTAAACAAATGTTGGGGGTTTGCCCGTTTTAAACGAGATCCTGGCTACACTTCTCCCATGCCTGTTATAACTTTGCGTCTTAAAACATACATTTGCACTTCACATGCTGATGATGTTTTGTCTATGAGAACATTTAGAAGTTGAGGGATCTTTTCTGGGTCCTGTTTAGTACCAACAGAACCTTGCAAGGACGTAGCCAGGATTTAGCTGGATATCAGAAATTATGACATTATTAGAATCTTGTTGTTAATTGAAGACACTAGTTTCGGCGCTGCCCCAATGCATAATATGCCTCCTGTCCCACTGTTCCTGTGTCGAATCCAATTTTATCGCTTGACGAGGCTGGGCGAGCACGAGTGCACGCACGATTACTTAATTGCTCTGCTATCATCGGAAGCAGAGAGTGCCACGTCTACAACGCCAAAGACTTCTTTTCTGTACAATTATAGAAGGGCTCGTGGGCCATGGTATATGCACGAAGCAGCAACTATGGATCTATGGAAAGTACGATCGCGTATTCGGTGCCCGCGTCATGCTGCTTTTGCCTTCCATTCGCACGGCTCAAAAAAAATTCTTCATTCTTACAGGAAAATATTTTATTTCAAATTGTGTAGCCTGTATGAGTCCTTACGAAATTTGTTGAAGTTTCCATTATGAAAGACGATCCCAATTTTGGGTCACCAGATTTTTTGTGTATTCCAAATTGTTTATTATACATATGTAGTCACTACTTTCGTCCAGATGACACAATTTATCTGACTGCAAGCTTAATTTCGCCAGAGTTTTAGGAATGAATAGATTAGAAATACTGTAGGAAGTTAGGGACTCCTGGACCCCTCCTCTGGCTACGTCCTTGGAACATTGGTTTCCCAAGATTCACCACACATT
Organism: Microchrysa polita; assembly: GCA_949715475.1. NCBI lineage: Eukaryota > Metazoa > Arthropoda > Insecta > Diptera > Stratiomyidae > Microchrysa > Microchrysa polita. The sequence goes on along the minus strand of OX454421.1, from coordinate 17,921,955 downwards.
TCCCAGAATAAAAGTTACTATTTTTGCTGTATTCCGTTTAGGAAGATATCACTTATGAACGGATGGAGACTATGTGGTCGATTTATGGCATCCGTCATGGTGGTAGCTTCGTGACATACAATCGACGCCGCTTAATGCGATCACATCGGGATCTTGCTGTTTTGATAACATTAAGCGGATGATAACAAATAATAAAATAGTACGATTGAGCGTTTGCCTGAAAACCGAATTCCGGAATGTGTAATGCATTGGGCCTTCGGGAATCAGGTCACCTTAGGCTAGTAAAGCTTCAAAAGATATTTAGAAATGGATGAAATCGGAACATTACGTCATAGGGCTGTCATACAAACCAACCCCCAAATATTGGATTCTTGTAAGAACAACTTTTTTTCTTTTTGAATATTAACCAAAATACATCCAAGTGTGTTCCTGGATTAACCCCAACGTATCCAGGAAGAGATGGAATCGGAACACGTTATTGGGCTGCGGTAGAAAATTTTAACACAAAAGGAGCTTCAGTTTCATTCAAATGTGACGGGTATTCAAATTTCGGCCGCGCCCGAAATTAGCCTCGGTCTCGTTTTATTCTAGCTTCGTTATTTCTAACTGTTTTAACACCTTAAGTGCAGAAATCTAGGGTTAATTTTGGCTTGATTTTGATATAATTTGAATTAATTTTACCAAATTGCAGATCTTTAGAGGCAGTTTGAGTTGAATTGAATTGAAATTGAGCTCAAATTAACTCTAGTTTTCTGCACTTAAGGCATTAAAACTGTTGTGTTGTGGAGCTAGAATAAAATGGTGCAAGGAAAATATGATTGCAAGACTGGGCGCAAATGTTTAAAAAAATTGTACAAGCACCTCACCTTGGCACAAGTTGAAGAAAATTGACAAGGAAAAATAGATTGATTGATAGATTGTTTTTGGGTCAAATTATACCAAAATTTGACTTTGAAACTCTGTAAAGTCTCTCTCTCTCTCTCTGTAGTCATCAACGTTACAAAGACAATTGAATTCGGAGTGTGATAAGGTTGTCAGCCATACCACTTCCTAGTCGCATTGTTAGTTTATTATTCTACGATAAGAATATTTCCTATCATCTTCTTCTGAATAATAAATTTGCGACGAGTCGTGCCGAATTTGGAAACTCGTTTCTCTATGAGTGTGTACGAGTATTTCACAGAGTGGCGACCGAACGATCACGGCCATAGAGCACGAGTTAAGTATGTAAAAATGCTTGTTGATTGAATTCAGTTTCTATCAGTTTTTTGGCAAGTGGCTTATCCGGTATCAGTTTTTTATTATTTTTCTACAATTCGTATTTTTCTGAAAACCCATAATTTTATCTCAGAACTTAAATCTCAAAATGTACCTGAATGCACAGAAGATCGCTTTAAAACACTCTTCAAATATCTATCGACTATAGAGGCTCCCGATTAGAAAACTGCCGGGTTAATGAGACTGCGCCGATTCCGTGAGGACGCCGGATTGTGAGGTGTTCCGGATTGGATTGAGGAGGATTATATAGATTTCACTGTACAATTTGTTTAAGGGCCAATATGTCAAGGAAAAATTTTCTTCGATTCAAAATTTTTTATCGTATGGAAGAGGTGGGCCCGGAATCAACGTCCCCCCGGGCCCGGATTTTCTCTCCACGGCCCTGCGTAGTCATCATGCCCACCTTTGCCATCTTAGGCAGTTAATGCCTGATTTTTCTTATAAGGGTAGAGCCGATTTCCTGCCACTTAAATTTTCTTGCCTTATTGTAAAAATATACAAAACCCACTCTTTGCCGAAATTAAGTAATTTTACCATTACTATGCAGGGTGGAGAGGTCTATACCATCGATAAAGTAAATCTTGTACCAGCTGTTTAACTTGGCAAAGGTGGTCATGATGATCAGGGAGTGAATGTTGGCGCAGGGAGTAGGCATACTTATTCTTACAGAGTTTACAATGGATCAATACATCTCTTTACGCATTCTGAAAACCAAAAGGAGACACGGCGCTTAACAGAGAGGGCTTTGCGAGGCTTCTTGATTAATAGAAAATAATGGTCCCTCGCACTTGACTTTAATTGTGACGCTTCTATCGCTTTTTAAAACAGAACGTAAGTCCCATACGCTATCCCAATTTCGAGAGCGTAATCCCACCGAACATTTTCAGAAATTGAAGGCGCACAGGTACCGTCAGCAGATCATAACTTACAAGGAAATACTTCAAAGCGTCATTCTCTTCAAAAGGGGCAAAATTACAGGCCAGGGGTCGGCTAAATTGATCCAGTCCATGTTTAATCGAAGCATGAAGGTCCTCCTCTGAAAATGTTATCCCTCAAGCTAGTGAACTCTTCAAAATTCAGTGAATAAAACTGAATAATTGTAAAAAATATGGTCGTGTACGGAGACTTTTTCTAATTCGTTTTTGCGAAGTTTTTTAGTTTTTGTTCTAGAAAATTTTGTTTGCAGCTCAGTTCCAGTAAAATAATGTGTAGAAATATTAGTTGACATACTAAATAAACATTTTAGATAACAAATTTCAATCTAAGGTTTTCATTTCCCAGTTCTTCCGTAATATGCAGTTTCCTTACATTTATGTACGGAGACTTTTTCTAGCAAGTGTATGTACATATTTAATGATATTGTTGCCTTATAAGACAACTGATAAATTTTATGATTTATTCCATATTTCACAAAGTTCTCCTGTCGTATCTCATTGTGCTGGACATTACACTGATATCGGATTGAGTTATTCCAAAGTCATAAGATCGACTTATCTGGCCAAGTTTTTACACTTGCCATTTTCTACTGTAAAGAATGCGGCAATAGTGTTGACATCTTCCTAAGAAAGAAACAAAATTTGGTTAATTGTCAATTGATTTTGAATGATAATGGCAAATTTTTCCTCACTGTTTCTATGCAATGCAAAAAAGCCTACTCAATTTCAAAAATAACGAGACCGAGTTCTAATCGTGCGAATAGCACGATGAGTGTATACCCTATACCCATGTACAGACCTAGAATGCGCGTAAAACCGAAAATATTTTAAGGGGGGGAAGGGGTAGATGGGTTGAATGTCGCACATCTTTAATATCTTATAACGGCATCCAGCAGCTATCATCTGCTTTAAATTTGAAGTTTTTCGCAATATTCTATCAAAAGATATGGCAGAATATTGCTTTGTAGGGGATGTAGGGGTAGGGGTAGTCAGACCTTCTCCACTTTCCACCAACTTCAAGCATATGTCACAATTAGGCATTGATGAAAATTTTACCTCGCTAGTGATATTGTGTCGAAAAATATGGCCGAATTAAACTAACACGGAAGGGTCATTTGAATGGGAGGTAGGGGAACCGTTGGTCCGATTTGGCCCATTTTCAATACCATCCAACCTTTTATCAAAGCAATCATCTGACCAAAATTTCAAAACGCTAGCTTCATTATTTCGGGAGTTATCGTGCGAACTGACAGACACACGGACGGACAGACAGACAGACAGACAGACAGACAAACGGACATGGCTTATTTGAATCAGGGACCGACCCTGATCATTTATATATATACTTTGCCATACCTCCGGTGGCTCCTTTGAGGTGTTACATAAATCGTCGTAACAAAAACAATATACCCTATACCATCTTTTGGGTATAGGGTATAAAAACAAGCAGGCCGATCGTGCGAGTAGCACCTAGCACATCTGATTAATATTTTAAACCGTTAGCTTCATTATGTTTTGTGAATTATTGTACGAGCTTACTCGGCTCAGGGACCGGCCCTGATAATTTTGAGAACAAAAAATATGATAATTTTATATTTATTATTCCATTAGCAATTGCCACCACATCAACGACAACACTGTCCAATGTACTTGAACTTTACCTTCATCCTCCCAGCTTCATACATTCCTCACCAATATGTACCTACTTACACCACAGATGGAATAGTGGTCTCGGAGGACCATAGGAAGTATGATTCAATCGACCGAGTTCGCGATACAACTGATATCGTCATTGAGCGACGTCTGATGCTGACATATCGGACGGTTTTCGTGATTTTGACAAAATTCACTTTGAGTAGCGACGTTTGCGACAGCAACTGCAATCCCGGTAGCAACAATCTACAGCACATCTCCTTGATGTGTCAATCACATTGTCGACACGACAGCTACACTTCAAGAAGTGAACTTGTAGTACTGCACTGTTTATAAAGCGCTCCTTTGGGAATATCTTGAATTCTTTATATAGACGATTTAGCGCTAATGTTATCCGCCGATATGTGTGATGCAACTGGATATGTCTTCGTTATTGGCATTTGCCATTCATCAGATTTGTTTTAGAATGTTGTGTGAAATCTGGAGCCAGTTTCACGGTGTGAATAGGGAAATATGTCTGCATTACTGCTGCAGTCATAACAGATGAGTTCTTATATAAATTAACTTGATTAAAATACTTTGATCAAGTATGCAATTTGTTTATAGGTAAAGAATTAGAAAGATGCTTTTTAGCAAAAGATGGACCATGTTAATTTATCCACATAGGTATAGGACAGTGGCCGGGTTTCTGATAGCTCTTATTCAGTACCTGTCGGTCGGCTGATTAGTCTTATCACGTAGAGAAGACACACACCATATAAGAAAGCTTTTCCATTGTATTGAATGGAATTTTTGTTTATTTTGCATAGCTACGCCATATTTTGCTTGTTTAAGCCATCATCTTAGATTGAGAAAATCATTGCGCACTTTCATCCAACAGCGTAAATAAGCAAAAGATAACATAACTATGCAAAATTAACAAAAAATCAATTCAATATAATGGAGAAGCTTTTTGAATATTGTGTGTGTCTTCTCTGGGCGATAAGACTAACCATTCTATAAGATCTACGAGAAAATGGGCCAGTATCTCTCAATTCATGCATTCAACGGACATACAACAATGTAAGGTTTAATTATTCCTCTCACGGTTCCCATCTTAAAGCATCGTCGGCAGTCATCCACAAAATTTTTTAATGCTTTTCAATTTCTTTTTTTTTTTTTGGAAAAAAGACAAAGTGCCAGGCAAAATCTGTTCACTGTTCCTATGCTTGCCGACACCAGGCGTGCTTACACAATACGAAAAGCTCGCTCCTCCATCGGTTCTTTTTTGGAGAGAAGTGTGAACTAATTTGGCAATATATATTCAAATTAAAAATGTTCGCCATTTGTTGGCTAGGGTCGTTTCGTCGGTTCCCATAAATTATGGTAAGTCGTGGATTTTATCCATTTCTTGGTTTCATTCCTTTCCTATATACATATTTACGTATACGGTCGCAATTAGGAATGTCTTGTTCTTCCGACTCTCTGTTATAGTGCCGGCAAGCGCCCTCGACACCATCACCCAAGCAGAACTCATTTACTCCTACTGACGTTGATAAATTGTCAAGCGTAATGGAAATCTTTAATTTTTTTTTGCCTCTCTAGAGAATTAATTATTTTTAAGGTGTTGTCGAGAAATGCGTGTCCGAAATAATCTCTAAGTGAATATTAATGAGGTACCTGAAGTGGGAATAATTATACCTAGTTGAGAAAATAGTGTTGGGTCAATTTGAGCTGGGAACTAACAACTAACAATTGAATGGATTGAGAACTTTAGCTGCTCCATACTTACAACCAAATTTGATTAGAAAAAAAAACTTCAAACATCAACAGAGAAAATAACTCCAAAAGTTTATCCACATTCTTTGTGGATTATATATCTTGAACCGAAACTATAAATTAATAAACTCACATTATAAAGCGCAACAAGATTTATACTCGTACATTGAAACTTGCTTTCTTGGAAAGCGTTCACGAAATTCTTGAATATATGTACTTACTTCAAAATGAACTCCGTATCTCCAACTGCCATACCAACACCTCGTATCCTATCCTGTTGTGTGTCCTCCGTTCATATAGCGCCCCAGCATCACGGAAGAGAATCGAAAGGACCGGAAAGCAAGCAAAAGTAACGACAATGCTCCAACCCATTCATAGGGAAATACAAAGCGGCCATAAAGTATTTAGTTTCATTATACAGCACTAAACTTACCCCTAACAATATTGCACATTTCTTAGAAGTCTCTTTCGGGCAAAGTTGAAGCATTCGTCTTGTGCTAATTAACCGCACAAACAAAACGTTCCAGAGGTTGTTACTAGAGTACATAGATATTCTGCTTTTCGCCCGTCGTACCAGGAATAGGGACACGTTGGAGACCGACAGCGCAATCGGGTATAATGATACTGTGAAACTCGTCGTCCGACGACGCACTGTTCGGTTAATGTATAATGTATACAAAAGCACATTCCCATGCACATTCGGGATCAATGCATCCTCTGCTGGTTGGGCAACTTTATGAGAGGGTGGCCGTCGAGCTTATGCATTGTTGCTGCTCTAAGAAGTGTGAAATTTGCCATTCGGGTGAATAGTGTGGGCCATCGGATCGGACATATTTTGTTCTTGCAGTTCATAAAATTTGGTGATGAATAGATTTAATAATGTAATGTAAATTAGATTTGCATAGACATTCTTATGGTCATGTAAATTGGAACAATGGGACACGTTCAACAAAGGGTAGAGTTAGCAGCAATAATTTGACCAAATGATATTATGCAAATTATTAAGTGTTGATGCTTTTGTGATGGCCTATAAAATTTATGGGAGTATACATAATATCAATCTAAAGCCGGCCCCACACCAACCGAAGTGTGGAAAACACCGCGCAAAAGACCATTCCAAGAATGATACCTTGGATTCGCTCAACCACACTCCTGCACGACTTTTGTATCAATCTTTTGCACAGGGTTTGCCACACTCAGGTCGGTGTGGGGCCGGCTTAAGGAAGGGTCAGGCTAAATAGTAAAAATATTATTTGTTTCAAGATTTTCCAAGGAACTTTTACATTGTGCTGCCCACAATCGCTTGCACTATGAAAATCAGGAACCAAAGGTAAAATCAAATGGAAATATCTCCCTCAGTTTTCAATGCATTGAAATGGAATTTGGATGGAACTTACTTGAGAAGTACGCAAAAAGCTGACAAAAGAAAAAATAAGACGTCTATCAGAACAAAAGAAATGGTGTTGTCCGAAATAGTTTGCACAACTATGAAAGTATCCTAAATGATTTGCACAAATCGATTGTGTCTGCTGAATTTCATGAAAAAAATGATGCTTGGTGTTCATTTGAATGTAAAAGATTCCTTTATCTGATTTGGGAGTACTTCACGACTTCTGTCGTTACTCGTTAAGAAACACGGTTAAGAAGAATAACCTTTGTGGTATGAATGTCAGAATGTCAAAAGATGTGGATTGTTTTATTGGTCAAACATTTAAGATGTTATTCTGACCTACTCTGACCTACCGCTCATACCCTTCGAATCTTTATAATAATTTAAGATTATAATTGACGATTCAGGATTATTTAATAACAGATTGAAAAAACGAGAAGCTCAAAGGGTAAAAAAAAATTTGAAAAGAGGCCGTATGTGTAATAAAAATAAATAACAGGCGCGACAATCCAACATTGGACTAAGGCCACAGGATGTGTTAGTGACATCCTATTTCCAAGATCTTATCTGCTTTTTGATGAGGTAATGAGATCACCATCACGCTCAGCAGCGTTATTTATCCCCATAAATGGGTACTCGTTTAACATCTGAGTGAGATCATAGTCCGTCACAAGCTCGTGAGTTCGAAAAACACCATGGAACACGGTGAGATTCGAACTCATGACCCTGTGCACCGAAGGTGCGCGCACTAACCGCTAGACCAGCCAGACTACTACGTATGTGTAATACTTATTATTTATTAAGGAGATGACTTTAAAACTACACAATTAAGGTGTTTTTTTCGCAAAAGGCTTGGCGTACGATTCAGAAACATTCCTTAAACCTAAACAATATAAATTTTATAATTAACGGAACTACTAGCTGAAGGAAATACACCCCATACAGAAGCTTTACAATAACACGATTTTTGAATGTTTATATTTTGCTCTGGATCGCGAGACTAAAATTGATTCCGGTAAGTTTCTACCGGTGGGAAAAATGTTCATCTGCTCACACAGTCAGTCTATAAAATTTGATCGACTTATTTCCACGCTCCTAAACAGGCTTCGACCCATCTTTTCCTAAGTATTATTTTATTTCTGCTCTGACTGCCTGCTCTTGGATGTAGTCCGATAAATTTTTCGGCATTCTGAATTTCATTGCCTTTTTAGTATAATATTTGCAAGGTGTTCGGAAATGCGTTGTCTAACAAACCGAACCTTGTAGTAGGAAAAACATCTTAATCTGAAGAAATTCGTTCACCTGCAGCGTCGCCGTGAGGTTGGTCTGTGAGTTCGATTCCGATCCGCGTCATGTAAATGATTTTTATTGAGAATTCCGCATCTAAAGGATTTTGCTATTTTAGCAATGGCTGTTCTTCTAGTTTAGTAGGCGAAGGTCTACCTTAAAATTATAAAATAAAAATTGCCTCCATGGCAGTAATTATTTAAAAATATAAAAAAACAAGCTTTTAACTATTAACAGATAATAAATTTTCAATGAAAAAGAAAACAAAATGTGCACAACATAAATCGCAAAACATCCTGAAATTTTTGAAATGCAATAATGCTCCATTTTGTAAAGCAAAATTTTATTTTTCATAGTCATAGAATGGTCGCCTCTATGCTCTGTGGCCGTGATCGTTCGGTCGCCACTATGTGATATAGACACTTATAGAGTAACGAGTTTCCAAACTCGGCATGACCCGCCGCCGCAAAATTATTATTCAGAAGATGAACTAACAATGCGGCTAGGAAGTGGTATGGCTGACAACCGTATCATACTCGGAATTCTGTTGCTTCCGTTGCGTAACGTTTGAAGAAGTGATATTAATTAATTCTGAATATTTTCTTTTGTAATTTTTTTTAAGGTTTTTTAGAATTTTTTTTTTCAAAACACCCTTATGAAATCGATTTTGTCCGTCCGTTCGTCTGTCCGTCCGTCTGTTCACTAAATAACAACCGATTGTCATGAAGTTTGAAATTTACACAAAACCTCATGAAAATGTATTTCTATTGATGTTACAATATATCTGCAGAAATTAACGAAATCGGACCATGGGGTCATGGAGCTGCCATACAAACCCAATCGCCCAAACTTTTTTATTTGTTCACCAATTTCAACCAAACCTCATACAAATGTGTTTCTATTGATGTCACAAAACATACGTCAAAATGGATGGAAAGGAGCCATGGGATCATGGGGCTGTCGTGCAAACGCTCCTCCCTCCATTTTGGTTCTTCTGAGAAACATTTTTTGATACACCAATTTCACCACATCACATTTGACTTCCAGGCAGAACTTATAGCCATAAACCTTGCAGCAGGGGAGAGTACTCGAAAGGGATATACCAATAGGACCATATATATTCTCTCCGACAGTCAAGCTGCTATAAAAGCGATTGCAAATCCCAGAACAACCTCTAAATTGGTTTGGGAATGCCAACAAAATCTCAAAAACCTAGCAATCCGAAACAAAGTAACTCTGAAATGGGTGAAAGGACATAAGGGGATCGAAGGAAATGAGAAAGCGGATGCCCTTGCAAGAGAGGGTTCCGAACTACCCTTAACTGGTCCTGAACCTGCAATCGGGATCAGTAAATCTACTGCCAGAACCGTTGCTAGGCGATGGACGGAGGATAAATTCCAAGACCGATGGAGACTCGCTGATGGGCTCAGGCATAGCAAGCGCATGCTGGAATCTAACTGGTATACCAGCTACACCGAAGCCCTCAGTCTTAGTAAAACGAACCTCAGGGCAGTGACAGGCCTTATAACCGGTCATTGCACCCTACGGAAACATCTGCATACAATAGGGATCTACACACAAGACCCACTATGCCGCCTCTATAACGAAGATGAGGAATCAGCCTCGCACGTTATTTTCGAATGTCCCGCTCTTATGAGCTGGAGACAAAACTTCTTTGGGGCTCAAACTACCAGTATGGGTGCACCCAAAGTAAACCTGGTTAACTTCTTCTTAGCCTTTTACGTAGGACAGAACTCATAACCTGAAACTTTCTCGCTTAGATGGGAAATACAATAAGCCAGCAGGCTGCAGAATCGGGCGCAACCAGCTCAACCTATCTCAGCGCCTTATTCATCCATCCATCCATGCATCCAATTTCACCAAACTTTTTTTTATAAATGTGTCTTTATCCTAACAACAAAAAATGTACAAGCAAATGGAATTGTACTATGGGACCATGTCCCCCGCTTCCCCCCAATAAAGTTTTCGATAAAGTTTTCGAAGAGAGTTTTTTTTTATTTTCCCAATTATTCCAAGCAAGCCTCGCTCAAATATTGTTTTATCGGCGCCACGGAACTTATGTGAAAACGAAAGGAAAAGAATGGAGGGGGAGGAATAAACACAAGTCAGAGGTATGCCCGAAAAAACTCTAAGCCCGTGCTGAGTGAAGGTTATCCAAATTTTGGCCGCGCCCGAAATTAGCCTCGGTCTCGTTTTTTTTTTTTAGTTTGTCCACATTAGTAAAACATACTCGTGTCACACTGACAAAACATCATTTATGCTCTTTATAGGGTTTCTTAGAAAAATTTTTCATTATTAAACCGTCTGTCCGTCCGTCCCTCTGATCACTAAATAACTTGCTGGCGGTTCAACCGATCGTCATGAAACTTGGTAGGAATGTATAGAATGGCAACAGTCTTTGGCACGAATATGGTTGGGCAAAGCTATAGCAGGGTGTCCCGAGGAGGTGAACATTTTTTAGTTTTTATCGAAGACGTATGGGTACTAAAATCAAAAGACTTGACCAGTACATTTTCAATTCAATTCAATTCTTTATTGCAATGTATATCTTATAGAACATTGGAGTATACAATTTATTATTGCTTATCACCTCAAAAGCAGTGCTTGTGCGAGGAGATAGTTATGTATATGTACACGGTTTTAAATTTTTACAGCTTTCAGAGTTGCCATTGGTTACCAACTTTCAGAGTTGTAAACTTACAGCACGAAATTTACGTTAAATAAAGCATTTCAAATTACCTCAATATATTTAACCCATTTCCAACAAAGATTTAATTTTAAATTCTTAGAGGGAAACAAGTATCATATCCTTGTGTAAAATTAAATTTTTTATTTAAAATTAACTTAACGTTAACTCAGCGGTTTATAGGCAATTTCGAATCAACGTTACAATGCATATAATTTCGGAGTGTATATATAATGTTGCAAGCACTATATATTTCCTATCCTCACATGTACGGAAATTTTGGACCACGCCGAGATTCGATCTACGGACCTCTAGATTACTAACATCGTAGAATGGCGACTCAACCAAGTGAGCCACAGAGCGTGGCAGAATACTCGACAAGATTTACGAAATGTAAAAATGAAATGATGAAAAATTACATTCATTTGATTTAATTTTATATTTAATGATGAAAAAAACACATTCACTTGATTTAATTTTAAATTTTTTGTTTGTAAAATTACAGTAGCAATGTGATTTCACAATATTTTATTTAAAATTTAATAGTTGTCATTTATTTTAACCTTTTACTAAAGAAATGTGTAAGATTAAATTTCAAATTTTTTTTAGCCTTTTTTTTGTAGTAATTTTTACTACATTTTGTGTGGGAAATTCAATAAACTTATTACTGTATGTACTAAATAAATTAAAGGTGCTAAAAAATTCATTTAAATTTAAGTTTAGTAGCCCAAATTTTAATTTAGTTTTAAAGATTTGAGTACTAAAAATAGCCAATCTGATCTCGTTTGGGAGTACATATATTGAACATGAAAGGTCCTGTATATGTACGGTATCTTTGAGACTGGGATTTCCTCATTCGCGGCACTATAAGTCGAAGATTGCTATGTCGGGTTCTAACCGAGTGAGGAATAAAGTTTGTATTTAAATTTAAGTCCTTTGACATATATCTTAATGTACATTTTTCATAAATTTGTCTCACATGTAGTACCTTCACAGTTGCGAATAGTTCGATAGAACGAAATCGTTGTGGTAAATTGTATGCCGTTTTTAGTAAGAATTTCTGAGTTGTGACTAAATTTTTGAGGTGGGTATGGCACATCCCCATATTTGAAAGGCATATTGTAAGATAGATTGTACAAGGGCGAAGTATATTTCATTGAGATTTTTCTAGTGTGGACATTATGACTTTGAATACATATATTATCCTCCTTAGTTTTTTAACAACCATACCGATATGGGCATTCCATTTCAGGAATTTATCTTACCCCTAGGTAAGTAGTCTGGCTGGTCTAGCGGTTAGTGTGCGCACCTTCGGTGCACAGGGTCATGAGCTCGAATCTCACCGTGTTCCATGGTGTTTTTCGAACTCACGAGCTTGTGACGGACTCTGATCTCACTCAGATGTTAAACGAGTACCCATTTATGGGGATAAATAACACTGCTGAGCGTGATGCTGATCTCATTACCTCAACAAAAAAGCAGATAAGATCTTGGAAATAGGATGTCACTAACACATCCTGCGGCCTTAGTCCAATGTTGGATTGTCGCGCTTGTTATTTTTTTTAGGTAAGATAAACTATCCTCACAACTGATTTGCAAGCAGTTGCAAGGATTTTGTTGAGAGATGTTGCAATTTTATATCAGTTACTTTTTTCCAATTTCAAGTAACGGTAACGGAGTTATGGGGTTTGAAGTTAAGCTTAAGTTATCACTTTGGTTTTTCTAAACCGTTATAGATACCGATATGAAACTTAGCTAAAAAAAATTGCTAGTATGAACTTATGTACATTTAATACTAAGACTTGTGATATTTGCTAACAAAAAGTAAATAACAGTAAATTTGTGAAACTTCAATTTGTGCGTGTGTAGCCCCTCTTGGGTCTGCAAATATGAACATTTGTATGAGAGTTTTAAGGAAATGATATAAGGAATACGTCTGCAAATGTGCATTCAAATAACTTTATCTAAACCGGAAATATAGCGAATCTAATATTTGGTAGGGCCGTTTCACAATACCAGGACATCGTCTTCAGCATTTATTCCGTGCATATCTTCTGACTGGATTAAACAATGAACATGAAATTGAGTGGGAATGTATAGAATGGTAATGGTGTTTGAAACGAATACTTTTAAAGTTTGTAGGACCTAGTTAACAGCGCCTCAAGCCGCTGCACAAGCCTATTTTTTCAATACTCATGGGAAAGGGCGGTACTCATATCAACGAAGTTATAAGTTCCTTTTTCTTGATACGGAGAAACGGGAACGGATTTACAGACTCAGTTTATGTGTGTAGTAAGTCTATTTTTGGATTGATCTAATTAAAGGTTTTAGACCAATCCAAAAATAGATTTACAGGAAGCATTTCATTAATATTGTGAATAATTCTTATTTATTGCCTATAAATGTAGGTACAAGATTACTCACTACGCATTGAAATTCTAAAAAAAAACCTAGGTAGCCCTAGCTAGTTCCATCAAGTGGAACTTTCATATCGCCTTTTTTGCAGGGTTCTCAGGAGGACGCCTTTGAACATGGCAATCTGATCCTTTTTGGTTACACCAAAAGACAATGCGTAACATTTTCATATCAGTCGCCGACATTTCTACCTAACCCTCAAACATCATCCATCATTCAGATCCATAGGTATATGAGTGTGGGACGTACAACCGCTTTAGACAACTTGCTCTTTAGCTTCAGTGTTATTTTAGTTTTCTCGCCACTTCATTCACCCAACTTTTGAGCGATGTCGAGTTCGATAAATCTGAAGAAATATTTTATTTCCACCATTTGTACGAATAGTACAGAATGTCTTAAGATTTTCATTTCATGTCAGAGCTTGTTTATACTATGAAATTACGATTATGATCATTGGAAAAGGGGCTTGGTGTTGCTGATGCTGAATATGAAAAAGCTGAATCATAAATTTTATTAAAAATCTAAAAATCTAAACTTTCTCACACAATTCTTTCCTTCTCCAACAAAATTAAAAATGCAATCGAAATCAATATCCCGCATCAAATCTTCCATTTGAACATTTACACCATTACATATGTGGCAAAACGATTCCCGTAACCAAAATTGCTTGTAATCCCAATTAATTTTGATAATCCTTTCAGAAACTCTCCGCAAGGGAAACAGTTAAAAGTCGTCCTCTCGGAATAAAAGGATTCGGCAAGCATACCACCATAAATTTTTGCCTGTAGAGGCTAGCATTCCGAAAAGGACGAATTGTATAAAAAGTAAATGTATACACAATACTAACAGTGAAAATGTGGAGAAGTAGAAAAAATCGGGAAAGTCCTTGTAAAAACCGTTTAATAGAGGATAGAGATCGAAATGTTGGATGTCCTGAGTCTCCTCTGGTCATGTTAAAATGGAATTTAGTGGGCGGTTAATTTGGGATAAGCACAGCGCCCCGAAAACAAACAACTGGACCACGTTGAAAGTAAAAAATGAGAGCGCAGAAATGTACCTACATACAACATTGTCTGTTTTGTTTTCCAGCGTCATGTTAAATGATATTATTCACTGTCGATTTGAAAGTGGTATACGAGATCTAATGAGAATTTACATAGACAATAAATTAAACTGATACCGAAAAAGGGACAAAAGGACAGGTGAAATCTTGATAGTAAAGTGATACTCGTTTAAATTGTTATTGGAAAAAAGTAAAATTCCAATAAACGACACATATTCTATGTCGATACCTTACGGGCATGGTGTTTTATCCTATAACCTATTGGTATTTTTTCATATCTTCTTTTAATTTAATAAAATTATAATTTTTTTATTCTCTATCCTCTTGCTAGTATATGGATTTAAACATATTTGATTACACCAACTGAAACATCTTTGATTATGTCTACATCAAATACATCAAATTAGAAAGGCTTTCAAATGATTTCTTGTATTTTTCAGTTTTGAAATAAATTCGAGTATGACGGATGCACAGCCATATTTTTCTGACTTCATTCAAAACTCCGAAAATCAATCCAATCTTTTTGTCTAGATTATCACGCCATAAACATCCGCGTTATACTCAGAACGGAAACTTTTTCTTTCCACAATATTTGAATATCTGCAAACATAACAAATATTCTGGGTTTTTTTTTCAATGTCTATTTTGCCCCAAGGAAATAAAGCTCGCGACACAAACAGAGAGCAGAACGAGAATCACGTCCTGCTATGCAAACATATCATTCCGTACGGGATGAAAACTTGCTGCTTTTATGTTTTCTTTTTTTTTGTGTGTATTTTTCAACTCTTGACTTCCCTGCTGGATGCTGTAGGATAGATGGGAATTTTATGGAAAATTCACTCGACGAACGCGAAGAGTTTTGTGCGTTTCCGATTCAACGTTCGACTTTTCGTCTCGCTGACGCCACACTTTTTCTTTGCATTTTGAATTTTGGTCCTGGCTTTTCGCATAATGTAAATCTTCCTGTGACTCTTTTGATGTTCTTTATTTTTCTGAAGTTAGTTGAGGTTTTTTTTGTGATAGAAGAAATATATCGATAACGATGTCTTTTCAAAAATTGAAAAGGAACGACTTTGCTGTGTCGTTGTAAAGTTTCCTTTTTATTATTTTTTTAAAATTTTATTCTATGAAGTAACATTTAAAAAAATTAGTTTTGTGTGTATTCCTTCCTTATGACTTAAAACATCAAGCACCATATTATTGATAAGAACATATTTAATCAATTTACTTTTTCTAATTAATTTTAATTTGATAACAGACATATCGGCACAAAAAAAAAAATAATTTCGTCGAAAATTTATATCTTACCTGTGAAGATAGTAAGTAACTTTTCAGTTCTATTAACTATTAGTGCAGTCATTAAATGATTTGATATTGCAAAATATCTTGGAGAAATTTTCTTTTTTTTGTTTCTTGTGATTTTTAGGGTACCTACTTCCCAAAAAATTTCGTTGCAAAACAGGGTGTAAATCGCGAAAAACCCAAAATTTATCGGTTTTTGGGTTATAACTCTGAAACTGTACTTTTCTGGGAAATCTGTCCATGAATATGTTAGAGAAAATATGATTGATCTTCAATATGTGTTCAGTATCGCTACAATTGTCAATCATGTCTTTGGCGTTTTTTACGGTTTTGTCCTTTTTCGCAACGAAATTTTGGTTTGAAGTTACAGATTCGTGCTCAGCACACCAAGAACATAAGAAATAAAAAAATGTCTACCACATTTTGCAATCTCAAGTATTAAGGTACGTGTTCGTAGAGACAATTCATGTGATGATCGCTCGGCTTTCGTAGTTTTGCATCCAATTTCGAGCGGTATTTAAATATTTTTTGAATGGTTCTACTTTTCTAGTATCGACTATGGACGAAAGGAACATGTCTGTATAGAAAATATAGCCGTATAGCGGTGGTCCAACTTCGATCGCTGAGCGATGATCCCATGAGTCGTCTCTACGAACACAAACCTTTATGGTTTTCACCTGGTTAGTGAACTATAACTCCTAAATGTACACTCGTCGGCATGTGTATTTCGACATCTGGTATACTCTCGAGATCCGACACTGATTTTGTCTAACTAGATTAGACGGAATAATGGCAAATTTCTTATAAATGAATAAATAAAAAAATGACAGGCGCGACAATCCAGCATTGGCCTAAGGCCGCAGGATGTGTTAGTGACATCCTATTTCCAAGATCTGCTTTTTGTTGAGGTAATGAGATCAGCATCATGCTCAGCAGTGTTATTTTTATTTATCCCCATCAATGGGTACTTGTTTAACATCTGAGTGAGATCATAGTCCGTCACAAGCTCGTGAGTTCGAAAAACACCATGGAACACGGTGAAATTCGAATTCATGATCCTGTGCACCGAAGGTGCGCGCACTAACCGCTAGACCAGCCAGACTACATTTCTTATACCAACAGTAATATACTTACACTCCCAATCAATAGGATAGTTCCACTTGGAAAATGGCTGAATGTCGGAAAGTGATTACGGTATTTTCTTCAAACTTTGTGACAACATTTTCAGTATCCTATTCTTACTTATCCTTTTAAACTTCATAGGACCGACCTCAAAAAATTACGTTAAGGACCAAGTGGGTTGCAAATGCACCCCAACGTGTTTTTCATATAAAACTGCTAAGAAATGCATTATACATTAAACCAAATATTTTTGATATATTTATTCGAAACAATTGTTACAAATTGTATTTTCTTTTGAGTGCTCTGCACAAACGTGTTGATTGCAACGAATACAACATTTCTCGGATTTTCTGTCCTTTCCTCTGCTGCATAAGTAGCATCTTCGTTAAATTGCAATCGCGGAGCTCTGAAGCTGATTGGGTTTACCCAATTCGGGTAGAACGGTTACCATATGCTATTTTATTGTAGCTTGAATGGATGGGTCATTGTTGTATCTCCTAATGATAAGTGGGGTGCAGCCGCACCCGAAGCAATAAAATGGTCTACAACTACCGTTATGAATGGGGACATTTTATTGTTTAAATCTTATAGAAGTTGCATGGAAAATGACAGTTATATTGGGTATTATATTAGGAATAATTTTATAAGCCTGGGTTCTCTGAATTCCCCAGATTTTGATAAGATCAATAGTTTCATACCCATAGATATTCAAACTCAATGTTGAAACTATATGAATTGGACAAAGCGCGTTATTTTCACTAACAAAAAAAAATAATCTTGTCAGTCCAGATGGATTTAGGTATAATTTTCTCGATTTGAGCAAGAATGAATTAATTTTGTAGACGCATCGCTCAAGAGTTAAAAGTGTTGAGTTTTGGGGTTGAATATGGAACTATTGAGCTTGAGGAAATTAGGACTCAATGACACAGTCATATTTCTATTATCATATCATTGAGCCTACTCGATTGATTCGGTTTAAATTTTTACATATCGACTCAACGAAATCTATAGTAGGCTTAAGGATATGATAGTATCTATCTATCACTGTATAATGGAGCCCTTAACTCTTCTTCCTTGCCTTATTCTTTATACCGCTTTATGGCTTCGTGTCGCTCGACTTGCAGTGCAGGCACATCGCTCATTTTGGCGGTAATGTCTCAGCATATTTCTGCAGGCAGCTCTATCTTGGATCGTGTCATCGCCGAGACCAAATCGTTGTTATTGTTATGTTAGATGTCCAACAAGATAATGATAACAAGGCTGATTCAATATTGGTTTCAAGCTCAATCCATCAACGTTATGGAATGACCACCATACTCCCAAGATCTGAATATCATCAAAATGGTTTGCAAATTGATGACAAGGAAGATATCCTGATACAGGACAATTTAACAACCTTGATGAGCTTCTGCAAGCGATAAGGGGAACTTAAGAAGAAAGTAACTTAAATTACATTCAAAACCTATACAATTCAATATCAGATAGACTTTTTGCGGTCATATCAATTAACGGAAGTTCAGCTCAACTATCCACATATGCTAAAATAAAATTATTTTTTAATACCGTTATTTTATATTTTATTTGCTCTGGAACTATTCTTTTGGATTGCAGTTTTTTTAAGATTCTCGTAGGAAAATCATAACGGGACTCCGGATTTGAGACCTTGTGTTATTAAAAGAACAAGCAAATTTCTAACCATGAAAAAAATTATAACAGAATTTAGGTAACGAAAATTACGAGACCGAGGCTAAAATATTTTCAAAAAAATTAGTAAAGAATTCACAAAAATTATTCACTTGACACAATACCTTTGCAATTCGTAACCAAAGGAACATTCATGTCTGCCGTATGAGTCAATTGGGTAGTATCTATTTGCGAGTAATTCAATACAATATTAACATCGATGACTTACTATACTAACTGGTGGTTCTTTAGAAACCTACAACTTCAAATTAAAATAAAATATGGAAATATCCCGTTAACTGGTGATAAGAATGCGCGTATTTGGCGATGCGTCAAATTGATGGTATTTATACATAAATACTTGCCTGCATTAATATTTTTACATCATACTCAATTCAGGACAGGGCCGGATTTAGCCTCTATTGCGCCTCTGGGCAGTAACGAATTTGCCGCTCTCCGCCACTAGATAAGCTTAAAGGTAGCAGTTGTCACCTCACAAAGGAAATGTAGGCAAAACGTTAGCGGGCGTATGTGAAAAATTGAAAATTTCATATTTTTTACTAGTGAGTGAGTGAGGCCCGTATTTATGAACATTCCTTAACTTAAGGAGACTTTTTTTTCTATGAAAAAGTATGGGAATGACATTTAATTTATTGAATTTCGGCATCCTTGACCCAAGGTCTCCTTGACCTGTGGACTTTCGCATAGCGGCGGTGACTCAGGAACAAAGCACAACCCTGGTCAAAGCAGACAAAAAAGTCTCCTTAAGTTAAGGAATGTTCATAAATACGGGCCTTAGTGTCGTATTTTGCTTGCTTGAAAATTGTTTTTTTGCTTCCCAGGGGGAACCCAGGTGTTCCGTCCACCTCCCAAAATTGTTTTAAGAATGATCGAAACTCCAATGATAACATAGAAAACTGTACAATTCTTATTACATTCGGCTTTTCACTTTCATCAGAAATGCGTTCATGTTTTCTCAATTTTTTTCTTTGTCGATCGTTTTGGAAATAATTTGCAAACTGCCCAACAAATAAAATTTCCTAATTTCCTTGGCCCAATTTGTTTTCGGTAATAAAGATAACGAAAACGAATTGGGAAAGCACTTACTGGTGTTATTCAGCAAAAATCATTCGGTGCCTAAAAAGTTCTAGGTTTTCCTGATTTCAACTATTTTAAATTATTTTTTATTTTCGGTGGAATTTCCCGTTTTTCTCTGAGCAAAAAATTGCAAATTCGAAAATTTAATCGTAAAAATTCTTAAATTTTTTTAGTTAAACCTATTTACCCGATAGAAACTCAACAGTTTGATAGCCAATGCCGCGTTTCTAATATCGAGACTTGGACCTCTCCCGAAACCAAATCCTTGCTTCCCAGCGAATTTGATGTGGGGACAAATTCAAGAAGTAATTGAACACACGAAAATGTGTGGTTAGATGAGTTACTTGCTTGGAGGAGTTTTGAACTTTCCAAAGGATCGGTATCACCAAAAATACTGTTCGTTTTTTTTTCTTCAAGTCTGGGGCAATTTTAGAGGCTTGAAAACAGGAGCTGGCAGCCAAGTACTCGCGTATTTATATAATTTAATGTGACTTTAGGCATAATGTTTAAAGTGAAGCCAAAGATGATTTATACTCCTACTCTAATTGAACTAAAGGCCGCCACGCCATTCAGAGTGAATGAGTGTATACTTCAAGGAAAATTTTGGGTCGTCCCAATTTCATAAGTCGGAATCACATTAAAATTTGAGTTGAGGTAACGATTAGGTGCTTTGATTAAGAGGAATATGTACATCTAACTAGAATAAAATTAAAAAGCAAATTATTTTCTACAATTATGTTTGAGTTTTCAAAATCAATCTTTCCCATAATTTTACACCAACAAAAAAATTTAAGAATTTGCCGCCCCTCAAATTCTGCCGCCCCGGGCAGTAGCCCAGGTTGCCCATATGGGAAATCCGGCCCTGTCAGCAGTTAAAAACAAAAATAAAATTTCTTAAGGAACAATAACATTTGTAAAAAAAAATTAAATTAAAAGTACGGGTTTCAGCGCCCCTTAACCTGACACACAAGGCAACTGCCCCACCCTAAGGCCGGCACTGAGGTATATTCTTAATATTTTCCAGTCCTTTTCCGCATTCTCCTGCTATAAAGAATAGAACATTTAGGAGTGTAAGTCTGTTGCAGCATAAGTATTTTGACAACATTTAATTGTACACCAATTTCGGAAAAAATTAATAAAACAAATTTTTAATAATTTTTGAGTATATTTTGAATCGCAAATAGAAAATGTGGCCAATGGCTTGAAATATGGGCAATAAATCAGTAATAAAAAGTTTGGTTTCAGTCTTCGTAGAGGCAGACTTCAACCCTGATTAAAGATTAGCAAACTATTATGGTATTAATCACCAGCATTAACCTTCCGGCGGGCGAAATACTAACCCTAACACGATCGAGCGCAATGCATCTGACATATTAAGTGCAGAAAAAAGGATGAAACTAAGTTTCTGTATATTTTAGACTCTTATTTACTATTGCATTGTCTTTTCGAAAGAGTTCTTCGATATTTTAGAAACAAATTCTGGCTCACAAAGTTTGATACCCTTCACATTTTATTTTTTTTAAGAATATTCCGCTTTCAATCGCTTCAATATTTGAAAAACCTCCAAAAGCGCGACCGCTTAAAAAATGTGAGCCTTTTTTGCTAAAAACACACTATTGAACGATTTGGTGAGGCTAAAAGTCAACACAACGTTATTACGCAATGTGAAGAGTATAACAAATGGAAATGTTCATAGAAAATGCGAATATAACACAATCGGGCGCAATACATCTGAGAGATTATTTCATCCCCTTCCGCTCCTCAGACATATGGTAGATAGAAACTGAAAACTGTTTTGGGTAGTTGATCGATAAAGATTAAGCTACTGTGAGTTTCAGATCTCTCCCTTTTCATAACGCTGATCGGTGCAACAAAAACTGGTCACTTAATGTGTCAGATGCATTGCGCCCGCCCGAAGGTTAAATAATAATAGAGAAAAAATTGAAATCTATATTCACCACAGAAAGTGGATAGAAAATTCATTAAATCTATGAAAAATTGCCAAAAAAAAATCAAATATTATGAATATGGAGAATAGGGAATCGGCGACACATGTAACCACCAAATTTCATGCATATGCAGATAAAGTGAAGACAATGAATAAGATAAAAGGAACGATCACAATCAAACCTCTTTTACTACGGAAAAAGTTCAAGCCACAGTAACTTTCGGAAAACGTTTTTGAAGCTGAATTTTGTTTTTTGCTAACATTAAATTACTATCACACAGTGTTCAATATTAAATCGACGAATAAAACTCGCGAAACATAAGTTTAAAAAATAGTCTATTATTCAAAAAGGTACAAATTACAAAAAATTCTGATGAAAAATACAAGCGAATAGCAAAAACGAACCGAAAAAGTAAAACTACCGTATGGGGTCTAAAATGCAAGTGAAGCGTTATTCTAATATAAATCCCAAAAATTATCGGATCATGTAACGTTAATATAAACTTCAAAAGCCTCAAAATTATCGGGCCACCCGAAACTTTCGAGCTCTAACCCAATTTTCTCAAAAAGTATAAAAGTTACAACTATGAAAGTTATATCTACAGGAAGTGAATTTTATGACCATTAAAATGAATGGAAACACATTGGGATTTATTAATTTGTTAAGCGTTTATTAAAGATTTCACAAATAAGAGTCGTTTCAAGTCAACTTTAAGCTCAAAACAAAGTAAAAATTTAAAATAAAGTGTTTGGTCAGTATTCAGTGTTCCCTCCCCTTGCTCGAATAGCTGCTGGCATCCTTTTATTGATAGACCTCACGAGGCTGATGATGAAGTCTTCGAGAATTGCATTCCACTTCTCTTCAATTGCGATTCGGAGCTCTGGAAGCGTTGTTGGTGCAGGAACGCGGGCTCGGATCTGATGTTTGAGCATGTCCTATAAGTGTTCTATTGGATTCAAGTCCGGATTTCGACCTAGCCAGTCCATCGTACGAATGCCGATGTCCTCAAGATAGTGGATCACCACATAAGCAACATGAGGCCGTGCATTATCCTGCATCAACTGGAAATTAAGTCCAATGTAATCTGCGTCCAATATAGACTGCAAGGATTTCAATGATATAGCGGTGTGTAGTCAATCCGCGTGTACGGGCCGTTGGTTCGATGAAAACTAGTGTTGTATGTCCGGTTAGCGAGATGCCGGCCCAGACCATTACAGATCCTCCTCCATAAGCAACAGATTCCGTGATACAACACTGAGAATAACGTTCTCCAGGGCGACGATATACTCTCTGACGTCGGTCACTTTGATATGGACTCACCCTGGTCTCATCAGTAAAGAGTACATTACCCCACTCTTGCGTTGAGGCGGCGATTTCGCAGAACATTGAGTTGGATATAACGATCATCTGCTGCTGATGTAGCCCTAGGTCTGTCCGTAACTGGACGCCGATAGAATGCTCCAGTCTCTATAAGTATCGTCTGTAAGCTCTTTGCACCGATGATCTGCTGATTCGATGATTCGAAGTCTCTGAGCGACCTCACGTTGTGCTAAGCCTGCTTGAAGTAGTGCTACAACTTGAGTTACTTTTTCCGTTGTCGTATACTCATTATTGGTTAACAAAAGTAGCAAAAATACACGCGTCTAAACAAGCAATGAATAAAAACTAAAGAAATAATAAAAAAAATCCTATTCCACACTGTAGCCGAAAAAAAGGTAAGGGCCAACTCTAGTCAAAACATAGCAAATCGATAGCCTTGTGTTTGTGACTTGATTGCTATGTGAGTTTACGGTACTTTAAATAAAGTTGATAGTCATTTAAATTGCCATTAAACGCACTTTCTTTAGATATAACTTTCATAGTAATAAGTTTCATACATTTGGGAAAAATTGGATTAGATTTCGAAAGTTGCGGGTGGCCCGATACTTTTGACGCCGAGTGTAGTTCAAGGCCAAAGTGCAATAAATCTATCACATATATAGTATTAACATTAGTTGTATAGTATTCGTTAGTATTAGATTCGGATATAACATTTGATCCAAGATCCCAACCTTATCGAAAATGATAAATTATTCGAATTTCGAACAGCTGATCAAACAAAAATCAAATGTAAACAGATCAGTAATTCCAAGTAAACAAAACAAATGTATAGAATTCAAAGTGATCAAATTAACTAATAATAGCTATTGATTTTGCAGATCCCAAATTACGACGAAAATGACAGCCAGCTGAATACTGCGAGGATGCCGACGACGACGATAGTTGACACAAAATAAGCGAAATGGATCTTCAGATAAGTACATATACGATTATGTAATTCAAGAGTGTACGACGTGATACTTTGTGTTGTGTTTTGATTTCCAGGAACGCTCGGTCGGAATGATGTGGCGAAGACGACAAAACAAGGCCGACAGTAATCTTGGCCTGAATGCTACGATTTGGATGCAAGTATGCGATGTCTTTGACGACAATTGGAATACGAATTAGAGAGGAGCAATCCGAGCACCCAGTTTGTGTAGGAAAACGTTTATGGTTACTAAAATGAAAGCCGCAGTGTTGCTTGCAATGGCCTAGGCTGCTTAAGTGCAAATCATATGTTTGCTCGTCATTGAATCGTCCAAAGTCTAATTTTATTTTTTTGCGTCATAATTTGATTTCAATTCCATTTTTTTCTTAAGGTTTTCCATCTTGGGTCACTCACCGCTCGGGGATGGCATTCGCTTATCTATGTATACGTATTGTCTAAATACTTATGCCGCTGCAGAATTACGCCCCTAGTCTCTTCTCTCTATGACATAGACTCCCAAGGAAGACAAAATATTCAGCATATGCTCTTGATATGTACTTTAATTTTTTTTAAATAATTTTCCATTTGTCGCACTAGTCAAACAAAACCAGTGTCGAGGCTCGAGAGTATTTTATTTTAAAATTTCTTTCCCTCATTTTCACAGCGATGCATAATGAACGGTGTTCTAGATTAGTAACCGATTTACGCGTAAGTCACGCAATTCGATTTTGCATCCGCAATTCCACTTTTACAAACAACAGTTGACTAACTGGCACTATGAATTTTTGAAATGCTCACCATTCTCTTTTGCACATTCTCTAATCAAATTGCCACGCATTCGACCCCGTTGCAAGAGTTCAAGTTGTCATTTCAAAGGCGTTGTTCATATGATTCGCGAAAGTAAGGATAAATAGTATAATTAATAAGCAATACGTGAACAGCATAGAATGAATCAAGTCAAATCAAAATATAACCCCAATAGTCGAAGAGACAGAAAAAACTGAAATTATAATATGTGCGCAAAATACGCAAAAACGTGTACATGCGTACCAAGGAGAAGGCATTGTTTTGGTTTCTTGACTTCCACCTGCATATCTATAAATAGTGTAAAATTTATCACTGCATATAGTCTATTCATATCCATGTCACGTTAGGTCCTGATTTGTTTCATTAGCATGATGTTTTGTCAAACTGCCGGCCACCCAAAAATACAAAATCTAATCAGAAATTCTTATTACGGCGAGAGCGATCTGTATGTAAATACTTGTTGTCATTTAGATTCAGTTTTGAATTCGGTGGCGCTATGGCATGGCGTTAGAAATAGAAAACGCAATTCGGCATTTGTTGGGGTATGTGCATATATGTATACTTGGACATTATAAAATGCGTAGTAAGGTACGAGTGGGTCGATATTTCCTTAACCTTCGGGCGGGCGCAATGCATCTGACAGATTAAGTGACCAGTTTTTGTTGCGCTAATCAGGGATATGAAAAGGGAGAGATCTGAAACACACAGTAGCTTAATCTTTATCGAAGTTACGTCACCATGTAATGACGCATACAATGATCACTCATCTGAACCTGCCAAATGGATAAATAACCATAATTAATATATACTTGTGCAGATGAGTCATCATGTCATAGTTCATAGGTAATTAGCCATTAATGAGATTTAGAATTGTAACCATTAAAGATAAGATCATCAGATGTCTAATTATCCTTTAATCACATAACAAATAGAAATGATAAGAGATAAGAGATGTATGTAAGAACCAATGTAATGATCAATGTAATGTTTTAAATAACAAGTAATTAATATAGTGATAAGAATTTAAAATATAAATATATGTTCCTAGTTTGTAAGAGTTAGTTCATTAAGAGAGCTCAGGACGAGCATAATAATAAAATTCACATTTATTAAACTAAACTCGGCCTTTTACACAAGATTTTCTATGAAGAAAAAGAGATCTTAAAACTTCGATCAACTACACAAAGCAGTTTTCAGTTTCTATCTGAAATAATCTTTCAGATGTATTGCGCCCGATTGTGTAATTTTCTCCTTTTCTATGACAATTTCCACTTGTTATACCCTTCACATTGCGTAATAACGCTGTGTTGACTTTTAGGCTTATGAAATCGTTCAATAGTGTGTTTTTAGTAAAATGAGTTCACATAAGAGTCTAAAGTATACAGAAACTTAGTTTCATCCTTTTTTCTGCACATAATCTGTCAGATGCATTGCGCCCGATCGCGTTAGGATTAGTATTGCGCCCGCCGGAAGGTTAAAATAAAATGAATTTGTCTAACAAGATATGCATATAGCATGGAAACGAGCATTGATGAAATATTTGTCCCAGAAGTGCACTCTTTCAAAAAGAGGTGCGACACTAAATTGGGAGTATCGAAGCTTGAAATGCTATAGGTAGAGTAAAATAAATAATATACCTACTTCATAAGCAGTTCTTCCAATATTGTAAAATACTCCAAGAAATCGGTGGTAGGTATACTCCTTTATCTCACAGGCCACGTCACTTGCTCTTGGTGATAACTGGGTTATCAATTCAGTTATCAATGTGATCTGCGGTTGGCTGACTGCCATCAGCATCTTCTATTTAAAGCGTTTGGTTTCATTCTGGTAGAGCGCGATACTTCCTATATAAGTAAAAGTCCATTTGATTCTCGCATGCAAATATCCAACCCTCATTCGAAAGAGAAACGAAAAGTAGACTTCGTTTATTCATTAATAAATTGATATGCATGTCAACCAGTAATTTCGTACTTTTCAGGTGATACTTGCAATTATGTTTTTTTTTTTTCTTTTGATTGTAGTCGTGATTGGCGTCGCCCCGGGGTACAATATAAGTTAGCCATCTAACGAATCAGTTGCTGTAAAACATTTGAATATATCGTCGCCTTGTGATTGTCACTTGTGTGGTATCCGGTGTCATAAAAATTCTTCGGTGTACATCTCTATACTTTGATGGCATCGAAACAATTGGCACTAAATCGTTTTTTGGACGAGTGTATGTTCGTCCATCCTGTGACTGTATTCAGTTGTCAAACAATTGTTTTTTACCATAGCTTTGGTACTAGAGTTGGTTAATAAGTAGCTTACCGTTGCGTAATATTTTCGTACATCTAGGTACATGTATCATTGACTGTCATTGATATATGAAGACAGTCAGAAAAAAGTAGAAAATATTTTAGAAGTTGGTTGTCTCAAATTTTGTACATTATGTACTTATATTTCCGAAACTTAGGTTTTTCTTTTCACGGCAAAACTAAAAATTATAAATCACATCACGATTAAGAATTTAGTTTAAATAACAAGAACAGAGCAAAACAGGTAGCTTTAATACATTTTATTCTTACAATTCACACCTTCTATTTATATTTGCTATGCAAAAATTCATTCATATTCAATGCTACAAACAACTTTCCTAACTCTATCTAACATTTAGCGCCAACACCGTATAAGTCTGTGCTTACTTTTCATATTTCCGAATTCCCAAGACTTATTCCCAGGCATTAATAAACGTGAAAAATATGAGCATACTCATAGTATACCTACACTTCACTCCACACTCCATACTCCAATATTGCGAGACGATGATGGCACGTAGAAAGACGGCCCGAACGAAAGATGATGATGGCGAAAAAAGGTGCCGGATAATGTATAATGTTGTAATAAATATTTCTTCTTGGCAAAGTCTTGGAAATGTCTTACTTGCTGCTTTTTAAAATGCCCAATAAAAATTGCCGACACACTCGCGCCATATTTCTTTGGAATCCCATATAAATCAACTTGTAATCCCCCACGCTACGAAACTCAATGTCCTCCCCGTATTCAGTCGCGCAAGAATCGGGTGTTCCTTTCAGCGTTCGTCCGCTCTGCGAGGAACGAAATTTTTCCGCACCAAAAAAGTTTTTCCTTTCATTTCGGCTATCGTACAATACTTCTTACTTATTGCACCATGAATGTCTCGTTTCGTTATTCGCATCATCACTGTACCTACATACATAATTTCAAGTCCTTGGCGATGGCATTCCGTCGCCCCTCCACGCAGCAGTTTTCCAAGAACAAAATTCAACTTTTCGCATGTTTTTTCCCATTTATAAAAAAAAGGTAGGTGGGGAGCTGTACTATTCTTACTGAATATTTTATTTAAATGAGCAACCTTGCATACGTATTTGTATTTGTATAGTAAAAATTATCCTTAAAACCAACATTTGCGAATTACGAAAACATCATATGCCTGCGTAACAAAAATTGCATTCGCCGCAGCAGGTTTCAATTTCAAATTATTGCGAAAATAATTTTTGCAAACAAGTGCAAAATCATTCGTTTCACCTGCCCAACAACCTTCGGACATCATACCAGCATTATGGGCATTAAAGGTAAAAGTGAACCAGATAACATCGAAGAAAGGTCCATCATTAACCTTCACACTATGCGGTACTTTCTCGCATTTAAAAACCGATAGGTAATAATACTCAATCAGATTTTTGTCCAATTTTTCTATTGACAATTCCCAGACTATAACCTCCGTGTGTACAAACAATGGCAACCAGGATAAATGAGAGTGCTCTAATTTAAACCGTAAATCGTTTTATGACCTACCTGATCTAATTTTTCGTATTTGTGTTCCGTTCGAAGGAGAAAGGTTATTAATTTTCCTTTCAAGGTGATATTTAGATTTGAACAATATGCGTAAGTATTGCTCAACAGGCGCAAGTATACGCAATTTTCCTTTTGAAAATTATTGTCATTGTGATATAGGTCGGGCGTGATTAATGAGTGTGATGTCCTTGGAATGGATTTTTAGTTGATATTAATACGAGTATGCGCTCCTAATAATAGTGCGAGTACTTACATACATATCTATCCAACTTACCTTTTTAGTAGTTTTTAGTGCAAAACAGAGGAACAATGCAGAGTAACGGACATAAACCATATATGGGTGAAAAAAAAAACAAAATCCTCTCTCTTCTCTATGGATTTACTTCTTTACGGAATCAAAAGATTTTTTTTAGCAACTGGAACATTGAAATTCTTTGCCATTTTATGAAGCGATTCAAAACTTTAAAAAATTACCGATATACAAATTACATTTTTATTAATATTGAGTAAATTCGAAAATAAATAAATTAATAATTATACAAATATTTCAAAAGAATTTTCGTACCAACATATGCGTTAAAATATTGCTGAGACCATCTTTATAAAGACTGGTCCAACGTGAATGTACGAAGGTAATTGTTAATAAAAAAACAAGTTTTTAGAGAAATGTCTAATTTTTTTTTTATTATGATAGAAGGATCTATGGCAATTATGTATGAGACAAAATATCGTCCAAATGCTCGCCATGGCTACGGTGGCATACTTCTATCCGATGGTCCATATTTTCAATGCCTCTGAGACATAATTGAATTTAGATCTTGAAATATTTTTGGCTAATTGACGTGCACTTTTTCTTTTAAATATCCCCAGAAAAAGAAATCCAATGGTGTCAAATCACATGATTGTGGCGGCCAATTAACATCGACGAGAGATAACACGGTCATTGAATTTCTCGTGCAAAAGAATCATTGTTTCGTTGGCTGTGTGGCAAGTGGAGTGGCCCCATCCTGTTGGAACCACATATCGCCCAGTTCCATGGCCTCGATTTTTGGCCACAAGAAGTCCGTTATGTGGACAACATGATTTTAAAAATCTCCAATTTGTAATGGAAATTTGTCAGCACAGTCCAACAGTCCAACAGAAGTCCAACAATTTAAATTGTAAATTTAAAAATTTGATCTGGAAATGTATTAATTTCGAGATTGGTCAATTGAACATGGAAACTCGTAAGCTTATTTAGGAATTCGTCAATGTGCCGTCAGGATACCGCAGAAGCGTTTTCTTTATAAAGACAACTCAAGCATTCATGGCGACAGTGAGATTTCAAATATGAAAATCGTAAATTTTACTCCACGGCCCCCGCTTTAAGTGCGAACACAAAGATTTTCAAAAACGTTACGCTACTGTTCGGAATGCTTTGTGTCTATGTTAGATTCTGCAGCTGGTTTGCCTATTGTCTTGGAAACTATATATAGAAATATTGAATAATTATTATCGATAACAAAATTTGTCTGCCCCCATAGTGAGCAAAAATGCTACGCCCATGGAAATGACTCAGAAAGTGTCATTTGGTTGTCAATTTTACAGCTCAACTATGAAACTTGTGTAATGTCTCAGAGGGGTAGGGGACGAGGGGCATCTCTTCTAGGCACACACGCGGTTTTGGCATCTAATCCATTTTTCAATGCATTAAAGGTAAAAGTGAAATAAAGAATAAGGGAAAAGCATAAGAAACTATAAAATCAATAGGCTCCCAAAGAGTTTTATTGATATTGGCTTGCGTGTCCATTTATTGTAGTCACCAGGTAACGCAGAGGCTAATGAAATAATGAAAATTAAAAACTAGGGGGCTTCGCCCCCTGCTCGCTTCGCTCGCCAACCCCCGGGGGCCGAGGCTAATTTTGGGACTGGCCGAAATTTGGATACCTTTCGCTCTCTTCGGAAAATTTTATTGCGGTTGCGGGAGCATGACCCCACAGTACGATTCCATTCGTTTTTAACTTTTTTGTTGCTTTGGTAAAGTCACATTAATTCAAGGTTTTGTGAAATTGGTGCAAAAAATGTTTCTTAGAAGAACGAAAATGGGGGTTGGGTTTGTATGGCCACTCCATGACCCCATGGTCAGATTTGATCAATTCTAAAATATGTTTTGTATCATCAATAGAAATACATTTGTGTGAAATTTGGTTGAAACTTGTGCACAAATTAAAAAGTTTTTCTTAGAAGAACCTAATTTGGGGTGTTAGGTTTGTATGGCAGCCCCATGACTCCATGGTCCGATTTGATCCATTCTTAGATATGTTTTGTGTCATTAAGAGATATATAATACATTTGTCTGAAATTTTGTAGAAATTGGTGCACAAATAAAAAAGTTTTTCTTGGAAGAACCTAATTTGGGTAGTTGGGTTTGTATATGGCAGCCCCATGACCCCATTGTCCGATTTTACCGATTCAAACATACAAACTGCCTGCAGCAAAAAGAAGCATTTGTGCAAAATTTCAGCTACATAGCTTTTAAATTGGCCGAGTAAAACGCGTCGCAACAGACAGACAGACAGACGGACATCGCCCAATCGACTCCCCAAGTCATGCTGATCGTATATGTATACTATTTATATGGTCGGAGATGCTTCCTTCAATGCGTTACAAACTTCATAACAAAGTTAATATACCCTTTCACTCTATGAGCGAAGCGAGCGAAGGGTATAAAAAAAGCCGTTGAACTTGTCACTCAAAGTAACTACTGATCCTTGACTCTTTTTTTTGGTCTGAGCCGCTGAACTCGAGCTTTAATCTGTAATCTATGTGGCATCTTGGTTAGCGAGGCGACACGGTGAGAAACAGGTGTGCGCCATCAGCATTTTAAATTAAATTGTGGGATGGCTGCGGAGTCTTTTCAGGTTTTCTGTCATCTCAACAAGAATGACCCTATTAAGAGACCTCCTGGACCATGTTAGGCCGGCACATACTTGACTTCTCCCAAGTCATGTACCTAAGAGGGTAACATGTGTTTCATAAATTAGTGAACTTTTAGATTTTCAAAAGTAGCAGTAATCGGAAAATCAATCAATTAATTGACAATCTCTCAACTTGTAGGTATGGAAAATTACTATGACTATGACTGGTGTTGTTTGTGTTATAGATCCCAGAGTATAGCATTAAGGATGCTTTTTGGAGCATTCGGCTTAAGACAGTTCAACTTTGTTCAAGGCTCGTGAAAGACTGGAAATACTATTTTAGTATCTGAGAATTTTTAGAACTTATCCATCTTACCGTTAGGAAATTTCGAAAGCAGAATTATTTCAAAATTCTGTTATTTCATTTCGAATTTTTCACTACTCAAGAGACCGATCAATGGAATTAGCATAGGAACCTAACAAATCTCTCTTATGTGAAATTCCTGCTGAAAAAACGTTTTTTACAATTTTACATATTTAAATTATGAATATGTAATTAAGAAATTTGATTGATTAGGAGCTAACATCAGTACAAGAGTTCAGCACCGTACACACTTTCTCACTGCTAAGGTTTTGTCGGATTTGTTGCAAAAAAAAATTATTCGGTTGCCACTGTTTTTTATTAATTTGTTACCCTTAACCTGGAAATGTTTCAATTTTATGTTACACTTAAAAATTTTAAAAGCGGCAACCCTGGTGTGAAGTGAATACAATCAAGCGAATTTGATTTCCCGGTCATCAAATTTTTGACAGTATTTTCATTGATTTCACGTGAAATGACGATGTTAGCATCTATTCTCACGGATTAAATTGGAAGCTTTTTAACGGAAGCTTTCTAAGTAACGTAGCGTTTAGAATGATGAGGCATCTATCTATTTTAATTAAAAATAACTGGTGCGACAGTCCGAAATTGAACTAAGGCCGCAGATGTGTTAGTGACATCCAATTTCCAACATCTTAATTTCATTTTTTATTGAGGTGTTGAAGCAACATCACAGCTAGCAGTGTTATTTATTCTCATAAATTGGTACTCCTTAAACATCTAAGTCAGATCATAGTCCGTCATATAGGTCGTGAGTTCGAAAAACACCATAAGTTGGATTCAGTCACCGTGAGATTCGAACCCACGACCCTGTGCACTGAAAGTGTGCGCACTAACCACAACACCCACCAGACAATACGTATCTACTTTATGACGGAAAAATATTTTCTTGCAGTTATCAAAGTTGGCTGGACAATATGATCACAAACATGGGGATACTTGCGAATATAAATTCTTAATACCGTCTCTTTAAGAGAAAGATTTCATAGTTTCGAAGGATAAGGTATGACAAACGAGATAGTCTAAGAAGAATACGATGTTTGGTCGGCAAAAATCATGCATCTCCGGATTTTTGCAGTATAGTTATAGTTGGTTATGGCTCCCTGATTATGAGAACAAATTCCTCACCGATTGGGTGTCCCAAAACCTTGAAAAAAAGATGGGGGGGTATTTTTTGCTTTTCTAGCGATTATTTCAAAAACGGCAAAAGATCCAGAAAAATTGTCTGAGGACAAAAGAAAACTACATAAATCTCCTTTGCAATGATATATAATACCTACTGTAGACGTCTTTTAGAAAAATTAGGCACTAGATCATTTTATACCTTTTTTAAAAGCGTTATAACTCTTGGAAAAATGCAAGTTCAGCCATGAAAATTTTGTGCTAGTGTTCACATTAAGTTGAAGATGATTTTTGCTGAAAATTAAGTCGCTCCATTACCCCAGCCACCAAAAATCAGTTCAAAATTAAGGGTAC
Source organism: Microchrysa polita (assembly GCA_949715475.1). Lineage (NCBI taxonomy): Eukaryota > Metazoa > Arthropoda > Insecta > Diptera > Stratiomyidae > Microchrysa > Microchrysa polita. The sequence continues at coordinate 17,888,653 of OX454421.1, read as the reverse complement.
CTCCCATAAAAAGCTTCATATAAGCCTGAAAGTTGCCAATGTTGCCATATGGCATTGGCACACGGACGAAGGAGCCTTGTAGAAAATTCCTTATTCTCTTACTCCGTATTCTCCTTACTCATTTTCATTCAGAAATTTGAAAAAAAAAAAATGTCATGGCAGGGAATGGGTTAAATTTTTTGAACATTTTAAACAATTTTAAATGTTCAGTGAGTAGAATATGTTTTGAAATTCCAATTTGGCAAAATTCTACCTATACTGAGATTAGCAAAATATAAAAAATAAAACATCCAATTATAATTGTAAAATGGTTTTAAATAGCAAGTTTATTCTGAAGCTTAGGTGCATAAAATATATCCTTTGAAAATATAAATTTATTGCTAGGCCAATATTGGTGTAAACTTTAAACGAAACAAGGTTTTTATTATGTATGAAGGAGAGGATGAAGACCCCCAGCTTCATCCCCGTATCCTTAATCGATATCTCATATAACAACAATATTTCACGCGCGAAATCCTCGCATGATAGATGGAAGGTGTTCTGTCGGAAATAATAATGACATTACAATATTTATCCCAGGAATTTTATGTGCCGGGAATTAATCTTCTTTTACCAAACAGGGAGACACAATTCTACCTTATTTCATATTTCGATCTTTCGCTATATCATATTATCTTCTATAAATATGGATTTTTGTGCCGTGAAGTATTGCAATATATGTGTATAATATGGCATATAGAAATTCATAAATCGTTTCACCCTGTGTATTATTGTCACCCATTTATCATTCTAACGAAATTCTTCCTTTTTGGTTATTGGAGCTTACGGGGTGTTTGAGAAAACGAAAACGGGAAGAGATCATGATGATGATGACGATGCGACTACACCGACGACGACGACGATGATGATGATGGCTACGACAAAGCTAGGACACAACGACGACATCGACCAAAATGATAGCATGGCATCGTTGCGGGAACTCTTTTGCTACATTGCACCATACAGTCACATGTCGATATCTTTTACGAATACGTATAACGTACGAAAAATTTTTGTTTAACATTTGGCATGTAATGCATCTTTCTCTGGATTTGGATAGAGGAATAGTCTAGATTTCGCAAGATATTTTTTTTCGTACCATACATGCATTTCATATGAGAATGAGAGTTGCTCCTTATATGAGTTCACGAATAAATGTCGCGTCCGTCGCAACGTTTGATTCACTGCAACATTTCGTTCTTGCCGAGTTTGCAAATAAAGTTGAATGAAAAAAATACAACGAACTTCTCCAACGGATTTTCATATAAAGCCATTAATCTTATAACTGGTTCCAAATGTCTAAGAATTGGAAAAAAAAAACTGCTCAGACATTTTTAATACTTAGCGAAATAAATCATTTGGAGATATGTGCTTAAATGTGTCATGTTTTACATTGGCGCAACGTATAAGTGATGATCCAAACTGTTTTTCTTTCGTCGTGATAATTGGGTGTGATGTTCCCATAAGTCAGCAGGATCGGAATATCCAGTCGGATAGGAGCTCGATAGACTCCATGAAGGGAAAAGAATTTTTAAATTACTAAATTATTAAGAATTACCTATTACATTATTGCAAGGATAACGTAATTAAGGATTTACCGCATACATGCCAACCGGTAGAATCACATATCTGGTTTACTCATGACGGAATTAGCTTCAAAGCTCCCGACAACATTATCATGTCGGGTGTCCGAAATTGCCGAATAAACGCACCGGATTGTGATTCCTCATGTGATTTCCAGCTAAAAGTTGGACGAAACATACCCCCTTAGCTTAACCCTTTAGCTGCCACAGGCATTTGAAGATTTTTGAAAAAATCATTTTCTTGTACGACTAAAACTTCAATATCTCAAAAGGTAGACTAGCTGGAATAGCAAAATAAGATTATTATTACAGCCAACAAATTTACCTAAAAAATAAAACTAACGGTGATTTTACCCAAAAACAATATATTTTTTCATATCAATTTTCTCTAACTTCTGCCAGCGCATAGTCTAACGATCATTTTTCTTACAACATTATACCCGTCACTATGTGAAAGGGTATATTAACTTTGTCATGAAGTTTGCAACTCACAGAAGAAAGCACCTTCGACTATATAAAGTATATATATTATTGATCAGATGGATTTAGCGATGTCCGTCTGTCTGTCTGTTTGTCCGTCTGTTGCAACGTGAACTAGTCCCTCAGTTTTGAAGCTATCGGGCTGAAATTTCGTATACATGTTTCTTTTTAGTGTACGCTGTATATATGTCGGAACGAATGGAATCGGACCATGAAGTCATGGGGCTGCCCCTGAAAATTAGGTTCTTCTAAGAAAACCTTTTTTCTTTATGTACCAATCTTAACCAAACTTCATACAAGTGTGTTCTTTATAAAGCCTCAAAACATATCTAGGAACGGATGGAATCGGAACATTAAGTCATAGGGCTGCCATACAAACAACCCGTGAATATTAAGTTCTTCTAAGAAAAACTTTTTATATTTTAATCCGATCATAACCAAACTTCACCCAAATGTATTCCTAGTAAAGCCTCAAAAGATATCTGGGAACGTTTAAAATCGGAACACTACATCATGGGGCTGTCATACAAATGAACCCTTGCAAGTTAGGTTCTATTAAGAAAAACTTTATGAAGCAATTTTTACCAAACTGCACCCAAATATGTTCATAGTAAAGCCTCAAAACATATCTAGGAATGGATGGAATCGGAACATTACGCCATAGGCCTGTCATACAAACCAACCCCCAAAAATTAGGTTCTTGTAAGAAAAACTTTTTTTCTTCAGGAACAGATGGAATCGGAACATGTCATAGGGCTGCGGTAGAAATTGTTAACGCAAAATAAGCTTAACCCTTCTGTCGGCACAAAGGCCTTTGGCACTACGTTTCGGTGAAAAAAGTATAAAAGATGAGATCGCAGTGACTTCATACTTCATGATATCCTAAAATAATATGTTTAGAAACATTTTGAAAAAATTTGAAAAATTGTTTGAAGTTTTGAGCTTTTATTTTGGCGAAATTAAATTGATAGTGATTTTTGATACCCAATAGGTCTGACCAGACCTATAGTTGTTCACCCCATTTTTGTTTGCAGGTAAAAAGTAAAATATAAAATTTTCTTAAAATTCTCCTAGTTAGGTACGATGTAATAATGTCATTAAGACTAAATTTATTTATACTATAAGCAACAAAAAATTCTGAGATTTTTCTTTCAAAAGCCGCAAAGTGCGAAAAAAAGGTATGCCCAATTTTATCATGTTATATAACATCACCTAATCAACTGAGATTTTAGTTAGTTTAGTTTAGATTTAGTTTTATTTCCTTTGTAAAAGTAAGGACTAAGTATGAGTGACTTGCGAACGTCTTTCTAAATAAATTTTACCACAAAATTTACAAAAAAAATGTAGAATGAAATGATGAAATATTGGGGTAAAATCTACCAACAAAGGGCCAAATATTTCCCCAAAGATATTGGAATTGGAAAATGCGATCAAACTTTCTGCTAGATATACGCCATGGAAAATACAATAGCCAAAAAATAAGAAAGGGAAAAACATGATTGCAATAATACCACCTTAAAATACGTTCACTTAAAAGCGTTCGCTGTATATCTACAAAAACGGTATAAATGCTTTTATTGTTTACAAATGCTACCTTAGGATTTGTAGAATGATTCTATGTGTAAAAATAATACTTTTTCTGAAAAATACATTTTTTTTCTCAGTGGGTTCAGCCAGACCTATTGGGTATAGAATATGCATATTGTAAGAGGTGCCGACAGAAGAGTTAAGTTGTATTCAAATGTCACGGGTATTCAAATTTCGGCTGCACCCGAAATTAGCATCGGTCTCGTTTTATTCTAGCAAAAAACTAGGGTTAATTTTGGCTCAATTTCGACATAGTATAACACGGTAATAACGCTCACGCATATAACGATTTCACGCTTGTACCGCCATGGATCGAGAGATTTAATTAACGTCACAGGATCGTACAAATCAGTGGTGAAACTGTAGATAAAATAACGAAGATGTTGTGACTACTTGGACACGAAGTGTCCTTCCAACCATTGTGAAAGATTATCATCCTCGAGATATGTACAATGCGTATGAGCTCAGACTTTTTTTCAACCTCTTGCCAGACAAGTGCTTGGTTTTTAATGAGGATAATTGTCACGGTGGTAAGCGTAGCAAGGAGAGGTTGGCTGTTCTCCTATGCACAAATGCAGATGGAACTGACAAGTTGGACCCCGTGTGATCGGGAAGTCGCAGAAGCCTCGCTGCTTTAAGGGGATATTCAGTATTTTCCCAGTGAATACAAAAATCAAAACCGGGCGTGGATGATAAGTGGCTTATTCGTAGAATGGCTGGGTTAAGTTAGACCGGAAAATGGCACGACAAAATCGAAAAATAGCTGATTTTGTTGCTGCCGATGATAGACACCTCGTTTATCATTTACAAAACTGTGATGAAATTATTAATGACATTTCCTTTTTTTTGCTTATGTTTTTTTTTTTTGTTAAAGTTGAATAAGAAGACCAAGGAATTAATTTAAAGAGCTGGATTTTCATTTATGCAATAGCTAGAAGTATACGCGTATGTTTCATTCTAAATATTTTTATAGCGCTTTCACGTATATAACGCGCATTTCGGTCGGCCCCTTCAATAGCGTTATAACCGTGTTTTACTGTACTTTGAATAGATTTTACCAATTGCAGATTTTTAGGAGCACTGTGAATTGAATTGTATTGAATTCGAGCTAAAATTAACCGTAGCTTTCTACACTTAACGTATAAAAACTGTTGGAAATAATGGATCTAGAATAAAATAATTTAAGAAAGTTATGATCGTAAGACTATGCGCCAATTTTTAAAAGTATCGTACAGGCACCTGTACTTGGCAGAAATTGGAGAAAATTGAGATGAAAAAATATAAAGTTTTTGGGTCAAATCAAACAAATTTGATTTTGAAGCTCTGTAAAAACCAAACCTCTTATTGGATTTTAGTGTGGTTAGTTTTATTTTATAGGTAAATTTGTTGGCTATAAGAATAATTTTGTTTTACTCTTCTAGCTGGCCTAGCTTTTGAGATATGAAGCCTTAAGTTGTGCACAAAATGATTTTTTTTTTAATTTTCAAATGCCTGTGGCAGCTAAAGGCTTAAGCTAAGAGGGTATGTCCCTTCAACTGTTTTGCTGGAAATAATATGAGGAATCACAATCCGGTGCGTTTATGCGGCAGTTTCCGGACACCCTGTATACTCACAATTCTAATATTTTAGTGAATAACCTTCATAGGATCGCGGACCATCATTCTAATGATTGATTAATGCTGTTGTTTAGGCTGGTTGATCACAATTCTGACCAAATGGCTTTAGTCTAATATCAGAACTGTACACTCTAAAAAATCAATTCAAAATTGAAAATCAAATTTCATGAATGAGGTTATAGCTTTAAAAAAAAAGTCTGAACCCTCGATCCTATCACTAAATTCTTTCAAGTCTAAAAACATAAAAAATATCTTTGTGAGTTTAGAAAAAACACAACTAAACCCTTTTCCAACAAACCACGAAGTTGACATTTTCGAACTTATGTAAATTTTGTGATTTATTAATAAGAATACCCAAGTTGCGTATCTCTTTTCTTCTTTTTTTTTGATCCAACTCTCGGGCTCAAAAACGTATACATCTTGTCTTGTTCACATTTCCAAAGAAAAGAAATAATACAACGTCTTTCTATTTTGACTTTTTTTTTGGTATAAATATATTTTATTCGTTCGGTCAGAATCGGAAAAAGGAGACATTAATCATTTGGTCAGTGTTGTGTATCTTCACGGTCACCTAATTCCTTGCGCCGCGCCGCACAGTGCGTCGAATGTATGGAGTGGGTGGTCAAAAATCAATATCTTAAGAACGCGTTTACCAATTTTTATAAAATTTGGTGGATGTGTTTAGCTAGTTAGGTTCTTGATTGTGTATAAAATTCAAGATGAATAAATGATGGATTTTCGAGATATTGATAAAAATGTGAGGAAGATAAATGGTATAAAGATAGGCTATAATATAAAAAATCGTAACTTGGTAACCAGATAACCAATTTGCTTGAAACTTGGCTATTATCTAAAGCAAAGAATAAACATTAGTTGGTGAAAAAATTATTATCCGGGAACAACTGAGCTCTGAGATATTTAAGAGAGAAATCTATGAATTTTTCCTATTTTTGGGGGCTTTATAAAATGCCTAATATCTTTCAAGAACCCAAATTTAAACTTAATATTTTTTCACTCTGACATTGCTCAAGTGTCACTATTTAAAATATATAAATTTTAAAGAAACGGAGTTTTCCGATATGGAGATATAGTGGTTCAAAAAATTAAATAATTCAGTGATATGCATCCTCCGAAGTCGTGTTTCGATAAAACATTTTTTTCGTTTTTTATTTTTTTTATTTTATATAATAACAATAATATTAACAAAATGCATGCTTATAATTTATTCTGACTCATCGTCGCTTTCCAAATCCAGCAAACTTACATCAAAATTGGCAATGGAAAGTAGAATCTAATTGGTTTATCTATGAATTGACTTCTGCGTCTATATGATGTTGTTTCTTAATTTTTGGAGTCCGCAGGGACGCTAGGAAAGGGTCCGAGTTTAAGAGGAGCATTCGCATTAAATCCTCATTGGAGCTGGTTCTGGAAAACTTACAAGTGTGAGACAATCGATTCCTTCTAACTTCCTTATGCAGTGCCTCCTAGGCAACATCAGATAAATTTCCAATTGGCAAATGGAAGGAATCAATTACCTCAACTCCGTGCACTAGAACCTTGTGCAAACTATTGAACATGTAGTACCACGGGTATTATTCTAAATATAACCCTTTGGTGTGATCTAGAAGATCCCCAAATTTTTCTTTATTGATGCTTTGACCACTCGCCAGTACCCTTAAAATTATCGAAAAATTTTAATTAATTTGGCTGAATAAAAATACAAATTAGATTAAAAAAGCCAAAATAATTGTAGCTACTCTTAATCTTCCGTTACGTATTTTTTAAATCTCACTTTGAAAGTTTTTTCGTATTTTATAGATTTTTAACGAGTTTTTCAATTAATAACAATTTATTATTATATTATTATAAATATTTTTTACATGATATGGTTTACACTGGACTTCAGAAATCAAATTCCATAGAAAACCATATGCATTATGTATTTATATTTATATTTTTGAGGTATTTTTGAATTAATCGAATTTTTAATTTAATTAATTAATTAAAATTATTTATAATATTTTTTTTGTTCGTGCTTGAAATTTATTATCTCCTCTATCGCAAAAGTGTGTAAAAGTTTAATATTATGTTAAAATTTTCACTTTTAGTGACTTAAGAAATAGCCCAGTTGCCATTTTCCAAGGAACTAGTCCAGTAAAAATGCCAATTGCGTAAAAAAAGGCAAAAAAAGGCAAACCAATACTAGTTTAAATTAAAGTAGACACTTGTATCTTTCGGAAAATATCAACCACCCAAAACGTTTTGTGACGTTTTTTTTTAATCTCAATTTAAAGTTTTTTTTTCATATTTTAATGATTTTTTTACATTTTTTATTCAATTAAAAGATTTTTAGAAAAAAAAATTATCTGAAGAGTTTTAGTGGAACATACTTATTCTAAAAAATATAATTATGGTTGCCAAAAACTTGCCAAAAAATCGGAAATCGAAGTTAAAGTACAACCTATTTTTTTGAATTTTTTATATTTTTCAACTTCAGTCCATAAAATTACTAAAAAAACGAAACAATAAAAAAATTTTTTTTACATATTCGGATACTCCAACATGTTCTCTTTGATATTGGCTAACTTTGATTCCGGGGAAAAATAGTCAATTTTTTTATTTTTGCCTATGGACCGACGCACTGTGCGCCGCGTCGCAGTCGTCTGTTCTGGCAATACAGTACAGATACGAAGCCGATAAGCGCAAGTCCATATGAACACGAAAATATCGTATGAGGCGGTCTTAATTTTTCTCGCAGTCTCGTTTAAACAGCGACGATTACCTTTGGTATACCTGTGCGTCGTTGAGTCAGTATGATGATCTGTGGTCCAAGTACATATATGTACCTGTGTGTGGACCAGGCTTTTGGCCATCTTGTGCGAGGTCATGATGCTTGACGCAGAGCTCTTCCTCAAAAGGAGGACAATCGCTGCATGACAGACGAAGGATTTATTCGTTGTTCTGCATAAGGAATCATATCGAAACATTCGTCAGTTTCCAACAAGCATGGGTGTGTCGTTCCATCTTAGCTCATTTTTTAACGATGCGCGATATCATGCGCCGGTGCGCAGAGACGAACCCCCTGTTGACCCGCAATGATTTCGTGTGATATAATGTCGGTATTAGCAGGTAATAAAATTTCAGGAAATCTCACTTTTCGAATGAATGGAATGCGATGCCATCTTTGGTGTTTAACTTGTAAACCGCCAAAAGGGTAGATATTACATTGCAGATGGTATTTTGTCTGATGGATTATCTTGCCGGGCCTTTTTTTTTCACGTACCATAAATTATGGTGTAAAGTTTTTTTTTTGTGTGTTTTCTTCGGATGTGTACAAGAGATTTGATACTCAAGAAGTTGTAATGGCGAAATTGAGGGAAGAATAAATTAAATTAAATGTACCTCTGTATGAAAAGAAAAACTTTGTGAAGCATATTACATACGATTTTGTAATAAATCCATGATTATTCAAATTATGAACGGTATCAATCCAATTTTATTCTAGATTTTTTCCAATATTCAGAATAAGTACAATTTATTGAACCACAAATAATGTAAAATTATTCTAAACGCACTCAAACATTTAAAAAAATGCATGTTCTCCATCTCTCGGCAACAACTATACTTCATCCAATTTAGTATGTCAAAACAATGCACGAGTTACCTCAATCATTTTCTAGCACGCAATTGGCGTCTCTGGCACCAACAGCTCCCTCATATTGCACTTTGCAGCCGCTATAGCTATATGTACTTACTCGTGCTAGCGCGGGTCGCGGCTATAATTCATTTTCTTGTTCATGTAGCATAGCACCTATCGGAAGTCGCACAATTCATGTGCCTAATAAAAAAAAAGTTTGCGCTCACCGCGAAACGAAAGCGCCCCATCCGATCCCAAGCGCGTATTATAAATACGCACAATCTATGGGCCACACATAAATCTCAAGTTTATATTGAAATTGATAATAAATGATAATTTGATTCAATTTGATGTAAGCGCATAATAATTTAGCGATTATGCCTGAACTTATGCACATTTTTGTGCTTGATATGCACTCTGAAAAGCTCGCGCGATCATGGGGCCAAGGATATAGCAAATTATAATTATTGTTGTTGCTGATGTTTATGCTAGTTACCTGGCGTGCATGCATCTATAGCATTCGCATAATGCAGTTCGTGCATGAGAACGAGGAGGATAAATGGGGAAAAAATCGCCCTCGCTTAGGCGATTGCTATACCCTGTGGATATGGTGCTGCAAATTTGTTGACTTTATTCGCTTAGTTGACTATTTTCGCCCGGTGTGTTGATGTATTGAGTGCTAAATTGTCATAAATTTTAAACAGGGCAAATACACTGATTGTATGAGTTTGCAAAACGACATAAAAACTGAATTATTAGCTTGATGTGAACTAAATAGTGCACAATTTTAGTTAGTGTCCATAATGTATTGAAATGTATATGTAAATTGAATTGTCTAGAAAAGACTCACATAAAAATGATGCTTTGAAAATCACTAAATAGAAATTGTGAATTACATGTACCTATATGTAAATATATAGTTATACAAGGGACGTAGCCAGCGGAGGGGTGCAAACAGGATCGGATTTAGGTTCTATGGCGCCACTGGGCAGTAGCCGAATTTATTTTTTTACGACTAACCGCTAGACAAAATCCATGTTTGCTTAGTGCTTCCCAGGAACGTAGCCAGGGTAGGAGGGTCTAGGGGATCCAGACTCCTCATGAAATTGTTTCAAAATCCTTGAAATTCCAATGACAACATGAAGACTGAATTGATGTCCACTCATTCGTTTTCTTCAGAATGCGTTCATAATGGTCTCTTCGTTTGTTGTTTTTTTTTCATTATCAATCTTTTTGAAAATCATGAACGAATAAACCCTACCTGTTCTCTTTTTCCAATATTACGAAAGCTTACGGCGGACATTGAATGGAATAATATTTTTAGCAAAAACTAAGAACTGTCCAACGGTCAATTTTATAATATGTCAACGTAAACGTAAAAGATAATTCTAGGGTTAATGTAAGATCCAAGATCAACCGAGTACCTCCTCGTCATCATGTTTCATGTGCCTTAATAAAATCGCTTCACGAAGAAGCGCCAAACTTCGCCGTTTCTGCTATCCAATGAAAAATGTTAGGCTGCTGAGTTTTATTTTCGGTCGTGACAGTTTTGGTATGCAAGTTTAGATTGCCGGGAAGCGCAGCGAACTTGCTCGTAAAATGCTTTGTTTCAGCGGTGCATCATGATGCTATAGTAGGTGGAGGGAGCGAGTTTGAAGTTTTGCAAAGCAAAATACACTCTGCTCTTCTTTTTGATGCTGGGGAATTGGATACATTCGGCAACATTGTCGCTCCACATACTTTTATTAAGAACATTAATTTTCATACAAATTTTCGACCTGGTCCACTTTTGTTGTGAAAAATTCGTGCTTTAAGAAAATTCTGTTGATTTTGATCTATTTTGATTCCGGTGTTTTAACCTACTAGTATTTGTGCTTTTCTCAATTTTTTAGCCAGATATTTGAAATTTGTTTTTATTTGGATTTGATTAAATTCTGGCGTCTCACCATAATTGTGTTGTGCAGTTGTAATTAGACTTCCGCTTTTCGTGTGCATTTCTTCAGCTTTGTTTTGTATTTTTCTGAAATTGTGCTGTTTTGAAAAAAAAAAAAAAATGAAAAAGTGCTTTTGCGTTGCATGCGAAATTTCGGAGGTGGATTTTCCCAATTCACTTTTCCACAAAATGCCGATATTTTCAAAACAGGTAGGAACATAACATGCATGCCATGCAATTGGAAATCAAAGTTTCCCAGTCAATAAAACAATTTACCGGACACTTTAACATTGATTTTTATAATAAAATCAACTGGTAATCTAAAGGTAAATTATTTTGGTGGTCATGCTTGCTATTTAATAACAGCGGCAAGCCACCATGGAATTTTGGCGGGTTTGTTGATTTGAATAATTAACACAAAATTGTCAAGAGATACACTAATAGAAAGGGCTATTTAACGGTCATAAAAACGGAGAAAACGTTTGGAAAACCACGTATTGAGTGTATCGATAATTGAACTAAAATTTCCTTACTGAATTCTACTGATAAAACATAAATAAGTATAGTATATCTGACTGTCGCTTTTATTATTTTATAAAAACCAATATCAGCCCAAATATTTTCACTTTTATAGGAATCTCTTGAAACTTGCCGCTACCGATACTTTTCCTATAGTTTTCTTTCGAATTTACAAGGTAATAATATGGGATCCTTTTTTAAAAAGTGCATATAAATCATTTGATTCAATTTACATGAACCCTATAGTTACTGTTTCACCTGGATCCATGAAATTGGGTGTGCTCAGGCATTCAATTCGAAATCCTATGGCCGTTGTACGTGCGTATGAAGAAAAGGTCATGCAACTATGCAGCCCATAGTAGAGATTAAAAGGAAGAATGTTTGTGTTTTGATATCGTGTTTCAACATTTTCGCCCGAAACCTGAATATTTTGGGTGATCGTCTCTAAAGTGGATAAGGAAATAAATCAGTTCTTATGTCATAGATATTCACTTGTATATGTATAAGTATAGCGAAAGAGAAAGATATAAGATTAATGGATTTTTTTTTTATGATGTTATATAGAGGTAAGATGCGTATAGAGTCCCATCATATGAGTTTTTTATTCAAAGAATAGTTAACACGCAATAATTTCTACAGCGTGAAATTAGGTCAAATTAGGTATTTCTTTACCAGTTTGCGAACATAGTTTTTTGTGAGAATGTATTAAAATATCTTTTATGATCTATTTCATCCTTTTGAAAGCTCCTAAAATAAATACATTGATAACCATAATTTGTAATCCGTTATGACTGTATGGTAACTAATGAAGTAACAGAATAACGAATTATCGCTGGAAATATAATAAATGAAACCTTTTGATAATGTTGTTTTGTTCAACTACCATATCTTGATAGGTGTTCGCTAAATGTAAAAACTCTCTTTCATGCCACTTTTTAAAATAAAAGTGAGATTTCATTTTAAGTAACTGAAAGTCGCTTTTTCTAAATATTCCAAAATTAGTTGGAAGGCTGGCCTTAACGTCACAATTAATAACAATAGTGGAGCTACCTCACCTAAAGACTAAAATATGGAAGATGGCCGCCAATGGAATCATCCATTTATTCTAGAAAAACGAGACCGAGGCTAATTTCGGGCGCGGCCGAAATTTGAATACCCGTCACATTTGAATGAAACTTAAGCTCCTTTTGTGTTAAAAATTTCTACCGCAGCCCTATATGACGTGTTGCGATTGTTCCTGGATACGTTGGGGTTAATCCAGGAACACACTTGGATGTATTTTGGTTAATATTCAAAAAGAAAAAAGTTGTTCTTTCAATAACCTAATTTTTGGGAGTTGGTTTGTATGACAGCCCTATGATGTAATGTTCCGATTTCATCCATTCCTAAATATCTTTTGAGGCTTTACTAGCCTAAGGTGACCTGATTCCCGAAGGCCCAATGCAGTACACATTCCGGAATTCCGTTTTCAAGCAAACCCTCAATCGTACTATTTTATTATTTGTTATCATTCGCTTAATGTTATCAAAACAGCAAGGTCCCGATGTGATCGCATTAAGCGGCGTCAACTGTATGTCACGAGGCTACCACCATGATGGATGCCATAGAACGACCACATATTTTCCATCGTTTCATAAGTGATATTGTCCTAAACGGAATACAGCAAGAATAGTAGCCTTTATTCTGGGAAATGTGTGGTGAACCTTGGAAAAGCAAGGGACGTAGCCAGCGGAGGGGTCCAGGAGCTATCTACAATTAGCAACATGATTCTAATAATGTCATAACTTCTGAAGTCCAGCTAAATCCTGGCTACGTCCTTGCAAGGTTCTGTTGGTACTAAAAAGGACCCAGAAAAGATCTCTCAACTTCTAAATGTTCTCATTGACAAAACATCATCAGCATGTGAAGTGCAAATGTATGTTCTAACACGCAAAGTTATAACAGGCATAGAAGAAGTGTAGCCAGGATCTCGTTTAAAAGGGGCAAACCCAACAATTGTTTAACACAATGAACCCGGAATTTTTTTAGGGTTAGGAATAGGTATTTAATTCAAATCTACGACAAAGATTAGGACTTTTTGTCAGTTTAAATTGTCGGTTTTTTTAAAACCATATTTCAAGAAAGGACAATTTATAATCCAATTTGTTTCAATACGGATTCGATTTCCGCTTTCTAAACAGTGGATACTCAGTGATTTTTCAACTTTTGAATTTCAGTGTTTGAAACTGCAGTCTCAGCAGCATTGTAGGGATGATGGTGGCCCTTTCCCTATCTATGACTATCCGTGACCCTGAGACCAAAATCATGGAACTGTTTATTTGAAGTACGAAAATTACACCTCCTTGTACCTACCTATTTAAAAGTTTCGTTTTGTTTATTACAATAGGTAAATTAATACCTCATTGCGCAGACAATTCTTATGCGGATGGCGACCCTCTGGGGATTAATCGCTACTTTATAGGGGAAATCCTTGCAGAGTCCTTTAGTTTGCATTTTCTTTTTCCTCAAGAGGTTGAAAGGGGAATCGGATGGAGTACAGTAATTTTTCCAACGTTTTGGGAAAAATTCAAATCGCATCTTTACATGGCTGTTACTTCTGAACCTTGGCACCTATAGATGCTTGAAATTTTTACCTAAAACGGGCAGTGCGATCCTCTATACATGGCTGTTAAATTTCAAAATTTTCTGTTCCAAAATTTCCGAATTAGGGACAATTTTCGATTGATACGATTGAAATCCCGAACGCAGATAGGTAGGACCTTGAAATTTGGAGACAATGTGAGCGGTGAACGCCAAGTATAGCTCTACAGCTACAAGTGTGAGGTAGAGCCTTGAAATTTTCACAAGTCTGCCAATTTTCAAATTTATTGGACAAATTTTATAGAGTTTTCGATTAGAAAAGACGAAAGCGCGATTTGGGCAGCTGTAACTGTCGAACGCAGATAGGGGACCCTAAAATATGGAGAAATGAAAGTAAATGTAGTCCCTAGGCTGGCGCTTACATTTAGGTACATTAAATTTCAGAACGATTGACCAAAGAGTTCCGAAATTATCGAAAATGAACGTTTGCCACATGAAAGTGAGATTACCGTGCTAATAACACCTAACAGACTGACTACAGGCCTCACCGAGGAAGTTATTAAGCGGTCATTTAGGTTTCTATGGTGTGGCGTTGGAAATGCTGTTCTCTACAGCAAAATGCTGTACGTCTGGTCAGCTTATACTAGCCACACATTGGGGTGAAGTTTGGTTAAGATTGATTCACAAAGAAAAAAGTTGTTCATGCAAGAACCTAATTTCCAGCGGTTGGTTTGTATGTCAGCCCTATGACGTAGTGTTCCGATTTCATCTGCTCCTAGATATTTTTTGAGGCTTTACTAGGAACACATTTGGATGAAGTTTGGTTACGGTCGGCTTAACAAGGAAAAAGTTTTTCTTAGAAGAATTTAATTTTCGATGGTTCGTTTGTATGGCAGCCCTATGACGTAATGTTCCAATTCCATTCGTTCCTAGATATGTTTTGGGGCTTTACTAGAAACACACTTGGGTGAAGTTTGGTTAAGATTGGTACATAAAGAAAAAAGTTTTTCTTAGAAAAACCTAATTTTCAGGGGCAGCCCCATGACCCCATGGTCCGATTCCATTCGTTCCGACATATATACAGCGTACACTAAAAAGAAACTTGTGTACAAATTTTCAGCCCGATAGCTTCAAAACTGAGGGACTAGTTTGCGTTGCAACAGACGGACAGACAGACAGACAGACAGACAGACAGACAGACAGACGGACATGGCTCAATCGATTTCTCTCGTCACGCTGATCAATAATATATATACTTTATATAGTCGGAGGTGCTTCCTTCTGTGCGTTGCAAACTTCATGACAAAGTTAATATACCCTTTCACATAGTGACGGGTATAAATATAATAGCTGAGAAAATTTTTCTGGAAAATATTGACGCTTGGTGTCCCTTTTGCATTTTTTTTGTCCGTGGGTCGAATGCAAAACTTGGCCCAGTTTGCGCTTGGTACCTCTTTGCAATCTTTTCTTTTTGGGTCGAATATTTTAACGCCGCTAAATTTTGAACGTAGACTGCTCTAGGGTATAGAGCAAGTTTTCACGTTTATTTGCTCTAAGTTTCAAGGGCCAAATTACAGCCATCCAAACCACACTTTTGTGCTTTTCAACAGAACAACATTGTGGAAATATTAAAGTCCTAGTCATCAGCGTTCGGAAGGTGGACACTCGTACGATCAGTGGCGTAACATATACGGTGTTCCATTTGTTCAGCTGAACACGGACCCTCAAATAAATAGATCGAACCTTACATATATGACTATATTCTTTTTAAGAAATTCAATTTTATTATTTTGCGAGAAAAACATGCAAGCTGCAGAATATAAGATCGTAAGAAAACATTCAATTTTTTGAAAAGTTTGTAGTTTGTAGTATTGAAATTTGTTTACACCAGAGAGCTGAAACTTTACAATGACATGACTGAATAAGACTAATAAAAAAGAATAATCGATAATTTAGAAAAAAAACTTTTCCCAAGAGATCTTTCTCAATGTAAATTTTTTGGGGGTTTTTGCTTATAAGAATATTGAAGAGAATTAAAAGTTCAACTGCTAGGAGGGTACCAAATTTTAGGGACGGCATACTGCTTGTACTTCATAGAGAGAAAACTACTAGAAATCTGAAATGAACCCAATATGTCCCAAATCAGCATTTTGATCCTACCTTTATAAAAAAAATAGAAAAATGACTCAGTTACATGAGGGGTTCCCCTTTGCGTTTCTGTTTTGACCTTGGGTAGAAAGAAATATTGACACTGTTTGTGGTTGGGCCTCTTTTGGGATTTATTGATAGTACACTCAAAAAAAATTTTAAAATAATTTTATAATTAAAGTTTTTTTTTCTAATTTTTAACGAAAGTAAAATGAAACGAATTAGATAGATAATGTTGTTACAAATATTAAAATTTATTTGTTTTGTGTGATGTTGACTAAGGATGTCAAAAACCGCCGCGGCACCGGGTCTTGGGCTTTTCCGTTTTTTAAATCGCGTAAATTGTCCATTTTAAAACCGAAAAGAAAGTACCAGTTTTTCGTTTTTTGTCTAATGGTAGTTTATACATAAAATATCATTGGAGGACGTTAAATATTATCCTGATTTTGTATTGGTCGGCATTTGCTTTGCTTTTGCTAATGTACCCAACAACAGTATGGAAAAATTATTATTTGAGTTTAAAAAAATATTTTATTTAAAGAAATCTATATAATTGGTATGGTTGCGGTTCTGAAGGATTATCATATAAAAACGTTTCCAATAAAAAGTGACTAACTACTAAAAACCCATTTCAACAATACAATTTGAGTTGATCCTTTTCCAACCAGTGACTGAATTCATTACTGGTATGGTTCATATTTGACAAGAGACGTTTCGTCCCCGTTCAGAATTTTCCTACTACTCAAGTCTTACGCGATTATAAATTCATCAAATAATTTTAAGTAGACAAAATTTCCAATTCAATAATATCCTAACCACTTTTGTAGGTCAAATATTGACGGAGATACAGGTTTTTTTTTCCACAAAAAAGGCGAATTCTAAGCTTATATTGTTTGCCGAAACGACATTTACTTCAAATTCGCATTTTTTTGGTTAAAAATACCCTATTTTTAAAAACCTGTAATTCCGTCAATATTTTACCTATAGAATTGTTTAGCATATCATTGGATTGGAAATTCTGTCTACTTTCAAAGTGCCAAACACAGTTTTTATCCAGGATAATTATTTTAAAAAATATTGTTGAAAATGTAAAAAAAGAGCAAAAAAATGGCTCTTTTTCGCTCGCCAAAAAATTAGCACAGGGTCCCCAGGGTTGCAGGGTTGGATTTATATAGCCAGTAATACTCTAAAACAGATAAGCGAAAGAACGGTAGTATTTCATTTATTCCGAGGTTAGGCCTTTTTTGTAAAGTTTTACTGCGGCGTATAAGGTTTACCTACTAACAGCATTTTTTAAAATTTAAAGAAACCCCGTTTCAGCTTTTTATAAATTATGGTAAACGGATCACGGGTCGTTTCGTTACTCAAGCAGCAACATTCTCCATGCAACACTTTTCGCCTGAAAAGCAAATTCCCATCTTATTAAATTTAAACCAACAAATTTCGCGCAATGAACATATACATATATAGTAGAAACGTAAATGTATTTTAGTTGCGAACGCCTCACCCTATGATGATTACAAAAGATCTCTTATTTCGTAGTACGCACACAGATAATATGACTCACAAATCATATGGTGCATGAGTACGTAATTCTATTACACCTTCATGCAAGAGAATATATCTTAAGAATTAAATTACGTTGAAATACGAATATCATCTCCTCAGCAACGAATAGAACGCCATGAACGCACAAGGACGTGCCATTATATCAAACATACCGACACCGACAAATTTTCGGGAAGTTCATTAAACGAAAATGAAAAATCGCGTGACCTTGTCCAATTAATTTTCCACTTACGTCATCCATAATACGAGAGTTTTCATATATACACTCTATAGGGTCTAGGCTACGACCAACCTCTGTGCTCATTCTTATCGTCACTCTATATCGTGTTCAGGATCCCGAGTATAGAAATAGCAAAAAAGGGTTCTTCTTGATTCCACTGCACGCGGTCCCATATATACCAAAAAGCTCTCACACCTTTGGCTAGTATCTCAGATGATATACGCTCCTGGATGCTGAGATTACATCCGGTCTGTTTCCAGGGCGTCCATAGGATCAGAAACAAGTGGGCTTGAAAAACAAAACTACCAGGAAGAAGGTTGCTATCAATACAAGGGACGTTGCCGTTGCCAAACAAAAGGGTTTCGTTTTCCGTAACGTTTTGGGAGTAAATGAAGGTGTAGTTTGTAGTACATGAGTGTATAGGGAATGGATACAAAACTTGGGTGGGTGGTCAATCCTTTTGCGTGTTCTGCAATAATTTCGAATAGCCTCCGGCTATGATTCGTTCAGCACACGCACAATTCTATATATGTATGTTTGGGCAACATGCCGGTGGTCCTCGCTGCGCTATCTCTAATTTATTTGCTTTCCCTATACCGCTGATGGGTTTTCCGACAGCTACCGTGTTACATGCTCCCTTGGAAATGAATAAGTGGCAGGAAAAAGACAATTTAAATTAAAGGGAAGGACACTAATCGAAATTAAATTGCTAATTTCTTTCCTGATGTTGCCGTCGGATGCGGGACTCGGGAGGACATCTTTTGGAAGGAGCATAAATTATTCTTGTGGTTAAACAATGTGGAATTATATATAGTGAAAAAATGTAAAAAAAATTAATCCAGAAGTTTGTACGAAATAGGGTTAAAAATTGTCAAAAGTATTATTATTTTTTATTTTCTGAAACAAGTAAATTCTTGCCTAATTTTTCACAAAAATATTTCAGTAAGATCCTGTAGAAGCTTTTTCTCAAAAATATTGTTACTATTTCAGTCAACAACAATGCACCATAGACTATAGAAAATTCCTTGATATTTATGTCCACGTGTTTGGATAATAAATAAAAAGGGATTGTACGTCAGTTTATTTCGTATGTAAATTGTTTTCTCCATTTTAATGGATAGGTGAACTGAAAACGTTTACTCTTCACTATACTATATATGCACGCGGCATCATTTGTTTCAAGAATAAACCATACACCGAGAAGAAGGAATCTCAATTTCTTCCGCGAATTTTCGACGAATTGTGCGAGTGAAAATAGCAACGAGCCTATATCGACCAAAGGAGGAGAGCAAACTTCTTCTTCGTCTATACGTTTGGCGAAGGATTCTTCCATCCAGAGCAAGGAGGAAAAAAAAGAAAAGCAATCTGAGAAATTTATGTCTGGTTTGTGTGATTGCTTTGCGCCATACGAAAGTACGCCACATATACACAAAAGGGAAACATGAGTGGTGTGTATAGAGGGCTCCTTCCAAACGTGTACTCGTTGGTGTTCTTTTTTTTTCGTTCCATTCCTTTCGCTTTTCACTCGACTCTCGTATATTTTTTGGGAGAAAAGATGTATTGGTGGTGAAGTTGTTTATGTGCGCGCAAGAGAAGACTGAAAAGATAGAGTAATAAATCCTGTCAGAAATTTAATTTGATCGTAAATCTTTCTCTGAGCTAGTATTTCTTCGTGGCATATCTTGAGAAGACACGGGATCCTGGTCCTTGGTATTTTTCATATACATAGATACATTTATCTTGTCGTTTTTTGTGCGTTCCTCATGTGCATATATTGTATCCATTCCTGTTCTTATAGAGTTTCTTAATGTAGGCCCTAGAAAATTTGGTTGAAAAAACTGATATTCTTCTTATCGCGAGGCTTAGAATTCAAGAGGTATCATTTAGATTTTTTTTTGTGCTTTCGATTACAGTTGGCTGAGATACCACAGAAAGTAGATATTATGGTTAACTCTAATCAATGACGATTCTACGTACACATGGGGGTTTGGTTAGTTCAAAACCCCTCGCAAACTAATTGATGGTAAATGATAAAAAATATGATCAAGATCATAGAACTTGCTATAAAATATTAGTTATTAGTATACCAGTTTTGGTCTAAAATAACGGAGTTTTTTACATTTTTCATTTCGTCGAAGAGATTCTGGCAATTTGGTCAGTCAGTCACAAAAAGACATTCAGGAATTCCTGGTTTGATGAAACCTGTGAAACAATCAGACAACGTTCATTCCGATGGCTGAACATCTTCCGGAAATTTAACAACGATTTTGCAAGAAAAATGTACATACATACAAACAAACAATTCAAAATGATATGCAAATCGAAAAACGAGTGTAGTACCAGGAGCAGGCATCATTATTGGAAAATTGCACCAACCAAAGCGACTTTTGGAGAGTAATTAAGAATCTTAAAGGAACTAACGTTTGCGATCGGAAATGGTATTAATATCGAACTTCTACAAAACCACTTTAGCCAAATCCTGCAAAACAATAGCGACCAAAGTGATATGCAATTTGCAAGGCCGAACTGGAGTCTGGAGCAATTCAATACTTGATGAAGTCATTACAAGCGTTGCAGTGCGTTGTGCTCTAAAAATGTGCATGGATCGAAAAGCCCCGGGTATTGACAGGGTGCCAGTTGAATTTTACAAATATGGAACGGAATATTTGGTGAATGTGAGAGAATTCAACCGAATTCGAAAGTGGAAAAGTGCCTTCAGAGCTGCAGAAAGCAATATTGTTCCCAATATACAAGAAGTGTGATGTTAACGACCCGGCTAATTATCGTGCAATATCGTTCCTAAACGCTTCAGGAAAGATCTTCACAACTCTTCTGCAAAGTAGATTCTCCAAGTGGTTGAGCATCGAAAACATTTTATCGGAGCAGCAAGCTGGGTTTAGGAAAGGGTATTCAACAAACAACAACATATTTATACTATACTAGCTCTCTTATCTAGTGCTCGCTTCGCTCGCATTATTGGCTTCACTCACAACTGGATACTAATTTGAATGCCAATCAACCTGCTAACTATAATTTATTGGGATCGACCTCTTGATGATGAAACCAAAGTGTATAATGGAAACAACGCGATAGATTTCCGTCGGGAGGTTAAGCGGTCAAGGTAATACAACAACATATGTACTCAACCCCCTGACTGATTGATGAGACTGCACTTGCCCTTCAACTATATTAGCGAGTTATCTCGAAAATCATTAATTTAATAAATTTCTATTAACCTTCCTATACCCGCGTGTTGGTCTGTCAGACCGACAAAACACTTTTTTCATTTGTTTAGCTTACATGAAAAGGTAGCGGGTCGAGTTTTTTGCTAGCTGCCGGATTTTTTCCTGACTTTATTTTAGTGCATGTCTTGTGATTACGCGAGACGGGCGTATTGGTGCATTTGGAAAGAATTGTCTGTGAGACCGACACGGGTATAGGTGTGAAGTTTTGTGTAAGTATAAAATTATTGTGTTAATTTTTTGTTTAGTGGTTTTTGACGCATTTTTGATTATACTTTAGTACACATCGTCTGTTTATGCGAGACGAAAGAATAATTTTCCTTTCTAAAAGGAAAAAAATGTTTAAGTTAAGATTTTGTAGTTCCTAAGTATAAAAGTTGCAATGTTGAAATATTTTCGCAAAAAACTGATTTAAATGGAAATAAAGTTATTGAATGACATTGATGTTTCACTATACACTTTAGTTTTATTATTTATTATCCTCTATTTATCTTTTGTGATGGGAAAAAAACAATTTAAAAAGGATTGCAAATCATCGGTCTGTGAGACCGACGCGGGTATACGTGTAACAAAATTTGACGCGGGTATAGGAAGGTTAAATATGTCAGCACACTCATTTACTCAGTTTTTCGTGCACTAAAATGTGCGCACGCCACCTACACTGTTCATACTATCCAGAAACCATCATACATCCAGGTTGACGGTTGTCTCTGACCACTCTGTGCACTGCTGGGGGAATAAATTCCAATTACCCTTTAGGAAATTTTGACGTGAGTTCGGCAACACCACTGATCGGGAAAGATGGCCAAATAACCGTTTAGGCAATTTTGTTGCGAGTCCGGCGACACCTAAATCGTGTTGCTCCGGCTAAGGATTGCAGAGATATCAACGGATTTTCGAAGCAATACGAAGTTGATTGTGAAATTGCTTTGGCCAATATCCAGGATGTTGTATATGCATACAAACGTAAAAACGTAGTCACCTTGAATACAATTTATTTGACCCAATAAAAACACGGTGCACTGATTGGGTAAAAGGGACCGATGACCCTTTAAGCAATTTTATGGCGAATCCCGCGACATCTCAATTGTGTCGCTCGGCCGAAGGATTGCAGAGATATCGCGAATTTCGAAGTAGTACGAAGTTAATTGTAACCTTGCTATGCCAACATCCGGGCTGACGGTTATTGGGAAAAGCGCCCGATGACCCTTTAGGCAATTTCGTTGCGAATCCGGCGACATCTCAATCGTGTCGTTTCGCCAAAGGATTGCGGAGATATCGACGGATTCCCGAAGTAGTACGAAGTCTATTGTGAAATTGCTGTGACCAACATCAAGGATGTGTGTACGTAAAAACATAGTCACCTTGACTACAATTAACACTGTATTTGATCCAATGACAACTAAATATTCCCATTACTGTGGTGATTATGAATAATCGCTTAAGTCGGTTTTCATAGTTTTTCAGTAGAGCGATTTTAAACTTTAAAACGACTTTTTAAAAATCTATACAGTTTTCAAATCCAAAGACTAATACATTTTTGTAGATTATCATGTGAGCAATGTATCCTACTATAATTTTATTCCAAAAATAAAGCAGTTTGATTGTAATATGATAAAAAACAAAATAAGAGTTTTTTCCGTATAAAGCAATAGGTGTTGACAAAACTTAATTCCACTTAAGTCTTTATTCTCAATTATATTGTGCTTAAACTATTATCTTAAGAGGACATAAGTTCTTTTTCCATATTACTATTATACAGTTGATGAATCTTAAATCTAAACTCTTTTATAATAAATTTTTAATTTCTTTTTATTTTACGGAATTATTCATAAAAAATGAAAGGAAAAGTAATTATTATAATAAACAAATAATAAAAAGCCTCTTCGAAAGAATTAATGCAGAAAAAACTACTTCACAGACGTGATTTTGATTGCTGTCTTCTTCAACTAGGTCGAGGTGTGTATCCGAAATTTCATCAGAGGGAAGACTTTTGTAATAGTCGTGAAAGAAAGGATCAATCATAGGAAGAAGATCCAATAGATCCTTTTTCTTTTTTACAGATATACGTACTTCCTCTGGTAACTTAGAAATTTCAGATATACATACTTCCTGAATTTATACCTCTTTTTTGGATGTTTAATCCTTTAAATGGATGTTCTACATTTAGGGTTGTTTTGAAATGAACTTTTCCAAAATCATTTTTTGGGTATCTTAACCATTTAATTTAACAGTTTTTCCAATGAAAGTTTTCAGAATTTGCGTCCCGGCTTCTCCACATAAATTTTGTTATTGAATAAGAAAAGAAATCCAGGAAATCCGTGGAATCCATTTCGATTACATGAAATTGGTTTTTGACACCAACAGTTCGTACAAAATCGAACCAATCACGAGGATTAATTTTTGTGTTCGTTACTTTTTTCTTTCTCTCGATTAAGGCTTGATCCGCATCACACTCCATGTGGGAATGACCTACAGTTAGAAATTTATGTTCGATAAATAGACACTGTCTTACTTGTTGTTAAGGACCTCAAAAAGGTGATCTTTCCATCTCTGAAGCTGCTGTTCTTCGGTAACAAGCAGTAACCCTTCTTTATCTTTCACAGCATGGTCAGTAGTAAACGATTTGCCAAATAGAGGCTTAATAAGCTTGAAAAGGGTACCACTTTCACCACGGTAAGCCGCAATCATTTGCTTCCTTCGCTAAAGCGCTGATGTAGTTACGCTTATCACGCCTGACACTTCTCTGCACGCCTTATTGTAGTGAACGGTACTCAGCTCGGAGTTGACTTTTGGCTGAATTATCAGCACCGGAGTTAATCTGTTCCTTAACTCTTTTGCATTCTGAGATAAGAGACCAAGTAGCATCACTGATAAAAGGTATCCTACCTCGATCCAATCGTCCCACAGTCGCTTCGCCACACGAAATGAAAGAATCCTTTGCAAAATTCCATCTATCTTCAATTGTAGGATTCTCTAGAGTGCTGCACTAGCTTTTTCGTGCAAAGCGGTAGAATATGCACGTTTAATTGATGGATTTTTTAGTTTTTGCACATTAAAACGTGGCACGATTCGTGCGTTAGTAGATCGTTGGATCGCTGCCGTTCGTAAACGAAATTTCGCGATAACAAGATGATGGTCGCTGCCAATATCAGCCCCACGCTTCGACCTGATGTCCAAGAGGCAGTTTCTCCATGTCTTTGAAACAGCAATATGGTCAATTTGTTTGGTTTTCTGTTCTGCCATCAGGAGAAACCCAAGTTGTTAGGTGGCAGGGTTTATGCTTGAACAAGGTTCCGTCAGTGACTAGTTGTCGAGAGTTACAGAACTCCACGAACATTTCGCCATTGTTGTTCCTATCGCCAAGCCCGTGATTGCCCATAAGATGTTCCAAGCCTAAGTTATCAGTACCGACTTTGGCATTGAGATCCCCCATAATAATGTTGATGTCACCCCTGGGAGCCCTATCAAAGGTGTCGCCTAGTCGCTGATAAAAAAAGTCCTTTGCTGATTGATCTGCAGGTTGAGTCGGTGCGTAGCACTGAATAATTGTAATGTTTCGTACTCTGGATTTGAATCTGACTGTGGTGATACGATCCGAAATAGGTTTCCAGTCGATTAGGGATCGGCGTGCATTCCTACTCAACCGTATTCCGACGCCTGGTTGCCGAGGTGTATTATCGTCTTTATTTCCAGAGTAGAGCAATACAGTAGGAGAGCTTGGTGAAAAAGTCGCCCCCGATCCGAGCCATCGTGTTTCGCTTAGTCCTAGTACAGCGATGTTGTATGCGGTAATTTCCTGTTCGACTTCTGTGAGCCTTGTTTTATTATACTCCCCCACATAGTCCCAACGTTCCAAAAACCTATCTTAGTCCGTTGTTTATAGCCAAAAGTCGTTGCCGTTGAATCATTCGGAGGTATCCGAGGCTCGTTTAATGTTTCGAGTGTAAAGTAAATTTCAGGTACGCGGGATACAAGCCTACATACCCTCAATAGTTAACTTCACGTTCACGAAATTGCAATTTGATTGAACAACAACTCATTTAACAGTGACTTATCTACTCAATTTCACCATAAATGCATGCGAAACAACCGCTTACATAGACATTGTAACAGGGCTTTCCGTAAATCTGATAAGGAATAAACGCTAAAGCCATATAAGAGCTCTCTACGGAAAGAAAATCATTTGGAATAAGAACTTAACTTAAGATGAGGAAGACTGAATTTGTTTTGGACTTAAGGAAAAAACGCTTATGTCGATTTAGGCTGTTTCGAAATTCAGTGGTAAAAGAGTCATTTGAGTTAATTTCATATTTGGAAAAGTAACTTAAGTTAATTTAAGCCAATTTTCAAAAATATATATACATTTTAGTAAGAAATATGTTAAGTTAAGTCGCTTTTCCTTATGTCGGTGAGGGTCTACTTGAGATAGGCGGAAAAACCAATCGCTGTAGCTCGCTCAAAAATAGTCCGAAATTAACCAAATTTTGTGTAGAGGGGGAGTCGAATACGGCGAATCCAGTGAACACATTAACTCGATTTTGTCTTAAGTCGACTTAAACTGTTTTTCATAATGACCACGGAAATTTAAATGTTGTCGATAAAAACTTGATTGCAACAGGTGACTCTCATACAAAATGAAATTTCGATATTTACCACCACTTCCTTCGAGATTTTCAAAAATTTTTTGGTCCATAAACCTTCTCCAACCTAAGACGGATAAAACAAAAAAAGAATCATTCAAATCGGTCCAGCCGTTCTCAATTGATGAATTACTATACATTTTTTTCGCTCCATTTTTATATATATAGATAATTGGGCCCAACACTACCTAAATGATGATCGCAAGCTTTATGCTTTCTTTGTTGATTTTAAAGCTGCATTCGATTCTGTGAACCGCCAGTCATTATTTCTTAAGCTGTATAACCATGCAATGTCGTTAAAATTTGGAGAAATATTTGAAAAGCTGCATGATAATACGAAGGTGACAATATGGAATGGTCAGGAACTCGCCAAACCATTTATTACAAACTTTGGTGTTCGCAAAGGCTGTAAATTGAGTGCTGAAGCCTTTTCGGTCTATGTAAATGACATTTTGGATAATATACCTGGAGGAGCGGAGGCATTTGGTTTCAAACTTAAGGGATTACTCTACGCGGATGATATCGTTCTGTTTTCGGAATCAGCAAAGGAACTGCAGAAGATGATTTACCATCTAGAAACTTATTGCATACTATGGAAGCTAACGATAAATCTAACGATAAAGTCTAAAACAATGGTGTTCAAAAAACGACATGTACACAGAGAAAAATATAATTACGTAAGTAATGGATTGTTTTAAATTTGAAGTGAAACACATTAAAAACAAAATTGGAACACATCAATAAATCATTTTAAAAACAAATAATTTTGTATTAAATTTAATAGGATTCACTTTAATGATCTATTCAAAATTGGCTAAAACATCGATTTGAATATGTTCCACTTTGTTTTAAAGTTGTTTCATTTTGAAGGCTGTGTCCGTCACATGTACATAAGGCTGCCGCTATTTTGCTCAGTGCTAGTAATCTCAGATAGCGTAGGACTACGAAACGATAGGTACCGATCCGATTCCCAGTAGAAGCAAAGTGAAAAAAATAAAGTTTTTAAAATATGGTAGAAAAGGATAAGTATAAAATAAATAAAAAAAAGTAAAAAAATATGTTTTCCTTTTTTTAATCTTACAATTAAAACATTTTAAATTTAAGGTGGAATCACTTTTAAAATAAAGTGAAATCACTTTGAAAATAAAGTGATATTTCCTTTTTATTTGACATGCAGCAATTTTAAAAGTACAAGAATCACTTTAACATTTCCACTATTAATTCAAAATTAAACATTTTTGAATTAAACGTAAACGTATATGGAGCCAAATCATATTTGACAATTTTTGAATCATAGCTATTATTTTTGATTTTATAACGATTTTTTCTGAGTGAACGTATAACTAGAATTTGGTTTCGGGCAAGGTCCAACTCTTGATTGTACAAATGCTGCATTGGATAAATTTTTCAGTAAAATGTTTCCATCGTGAGAATGGTTTAAAAGAGACTTTTAGCAAG
Source organism: Microchrysa polita (assembly GCA_949715475.1). Taxonomy (NCBI): domain Eukaryota; kingdom Metazoa; phylum Arthropoda; class Insecta; order Diptera; family Stratiomyidae; genus Microchrysa; species Microchrysa polita. The sequence continues at coordinate 17,861,399 of OX454421.1, read as the reverse complement.
TCGTTGAAAATAATACGACTTAATTTGACATTCCATATAAAAATTCGCTTGCTTACCATATACGAAACAGTATATCATAATTTAGCATGTCTTAAGGAGGCAATGACATATTTCCGTGTATTTGACGTCTTTCAACAGTCAAAATTGTCGCGATTTTTAGCTGTTGTTAAATTAGATGAAAGCCCTCGTAAAAGTTTTACGTACGATTCGAGCGGGAATTTTTTCTTTGAAATCGGGAATTACGTTTTTTTATACGTCAGTGTAAAACTCTCTATTTACACATTTTTCACAATTTGTATGTTTAAATTGTTGAATTTAAATTTTTTTTTCTTCAGAAAAAAAAAGAAAATTCTATTACCAAAAGATATAGGTACCTACTTACAAAATAATAACTGAAGTGAGCGAAACGTAGCACTCTAAAGGCGCCAAGTGACTTTTGCTAAATAGCATCAATAAATCCTTGAAATTTAAAAAAAATTTGGTTCTTTTTTACAAAAAAAAAATAATTTAAATCCCAGGTTAATTGCATTTTTAGTTGCACAACCGAAACCGTAAAATGCTACTAGATATAGATTATTTGAAAACCTCAGATGAGGTCAAAGCCAGTGGCGTGCACTGAAAATTTATATATGGGAAGCGCTTCATTATATTTGCAGGTAACGGAATAAATAATACATAGTTACATTTCTGCCGTCCACATTTGATTCCTCACTGAACCAAATGTTTACATAATAGTAATGCAATTTTTCGTGTATGCAATGATTGTTTCATTAATTTTCAGCCAAAGAATACTTTCATGGTTACTATGAATTCAGTTCATTGATTTTACATTATTTTAATATGTAATGAAAAATTACATTGATTTAATGAAAAATTTCATTGAATTAATGAAAAATATTCACTTTACCTATAATGGTTTCATAGTTTTTTTTTCATTTATTTTCAAATAAAAAAAAAAGCATCTAGAGTTCAGCATTGAATTTAGGCCGGTACAAGTTTTGCACCCATTTCTTTTGTCTATAAACGCATCATAAAGCATCATAAATTGAACCTACCTAGCTGCAATGGGATTCGATGCCGGGACCCTATGATTTCAAGACCTACACCCTACCTACTACACCAACCAGACTATTCGTGATGAAGGTTTCTAGACACACATAAAGTATCAGTCAGAGTTATGAATAGCGTTCATTAATGTTATGAAAAAATCATGGATAAATTATTGCGCTTTGGTGGAAAATTCAGAAGAGGAAATAAAAGAAAATCTAAATATGTACATGATGAAAATATCATTAGTCCAATGTATTTTCATAGATATGAGAGGCTTTTAGCAAATACATATATTTCAATGAAATAATTTCATTAAATCTAAATTTATTTCATTGAATTCATGTTAAACTACATTGTTTTACGAATTATATGGACATTTCACCAAAAATATGGAAAGTTGATACCAATGATTCTCATTAAATATAAGAAATCCTTCATAGCCATGCCGAAAATCTCAATGAAATATCAATGATTTCTGCAAACATACAATGAATATTTTTTAATGAATGAAATTCATTAATATTATGAAGAGCCTTTTTTCAGATGATGAACTTGTAGAACTTTGAAATTATAAAATTACAGAATCTTTGATTCTCAAGAATATCAGGATTAAAATGTAATAATTGCCTTTTTACCTTTAGCAGCATTTTGTTTATTTAGATTTGATATTCATTTCTAGCTAATTTTTGGTCGTAGAATCCGGAAATGCTAACCGTTTTTCCCCTATACGTCCAGTTTTTGAGATACAGGGGGCTCAAATTTTGGCCCCCATACAAACCTTCCCTTCATTGAAATCAAAACAAACGAAACTCGTTAAATTTTTTTTGTTTGTAAATATTGATTTTATATCTTAACAACATTACCTAAGAATTAAAAAAAAAATTATGGCAAAAATTTTCGTTTGTAGCTTTTTCTGGAGTGTTCAATTTCCGGACAGTCCCGTTTTATGCCCCATCAATAGTCCGCCATCATATTCGCATCCCATCTGCCTTGATATCGACTTTCCATGATTTTGAAATCTCGATGAAATCGCTCTCCTTGCTCATTACTCACAGCTCCAAGATTTTTCGGAAATACATCTAAATGACTGTGTAAAAGGTGAACTTTGATGCTCATGTTGCAGCTAAGCCTTTGAAAACTGTCCAATAGTTGCTCGACTACTATCGCATAATTCGATGCACTTATATATTGCCTAGAAAGTTGTTGACTATATTCTCAAAGGCCAGCCATGCTGTCTTTTCATTTTCTTTCATTGATTCCATAAAATTTGTATCGCTGAGAAGCTGCCGAATTTGTGGACCGTCAAATACTCCAGCCTTTATTTTCTCGTATGATAGCGCAGGGAGGGCCGACAGCATATATTTAAAATAATTTCCTTCTGTTGGTAAGGCTTTTACAAATTGTTTCGCCAGGCTTAGTTTTATATGCAACAGCGGGAAAATGTTTTTTGTCGATCCACAAGCGGTTCATGAACAATATTTTGATCACCAGCCTTCAGATCAGATCTCGGGGGCCAATTCCTTTGTATCCAATGTTAATCGCGAGTTCTGCTATCCGACATATACAAAAAGCACGGATATTTTGTATATCCACGTTGCTAACCAAGAAGGAAGAACCATCTTGAGGTCTACACATATGATATGCCTGGTGGACAAAGGGGCCTATTTTTTGCCCTTTGACTTAGAAATGTATAACTGCCACATATATAGCAAACTGACTCCGGGTGTTGAGACACTTTCGACAAGGGATAGTAGAGGCTTCCATTACACAAGTTAAGATCACAAAAATAGGGTTATATACTCGAACGGAGGCTTTTAAATACATTTTTTTGATTAAAAAAGACTTAAAAATGGCCGAAGAATTTCACAACTTTTAACAAAAAATCCAGGTCGCGACAAATTACTTTCATTTATTTATTTAATTTTATTGTATACAAGTACTAAAAGGTCCTGCATAAGGATGCAACCCCGTAGCTTTTAAAAAAAGTTGTTATTTGAGGGGGCCTATTGTAATTTTTCGTAAAATTCAAAAAACCCCGTTATCTCAAAAACCTGACGTATAGGGGAAAAACGGACTGCATTTTTGGAATCAGCGAGGCCGTTTTACTATAAATTAGGTGCAAGATTCAAAAAACAGAAAAAAGTGTTAAAATTGTTCTCCCGTGAATCAGGGGAAAAACCTAGTAAAGGTATATACTAGTGATAGTGTAAGATGTGAAAAAATTGTTGTTTTTATTTTTTTCCCACCAACACTTCGTTGTGAAACAGGGTCCAAATCGCCAACAACCCGAAAATTTTCGATGTTTTTCTGTTTTTCGATTTTATGTCGCGTTCAACGCACCCCGATTGTCGAACATATTCATAGACAGTTTTTCACAGAAATGTACGCAGTTTTAGAATTATAAACCTGCAAACTGAAAAACCCCGAAATTTTGGGGTTTTTCATGATTATAAGCTTGTTCAACAACGAAATGTTGGTGGAAAGCCCCGGATTTATGCTCAGCACCCCAAAAAATATAATAATATACACAACACAATTGCAATTTCAAACGACCGAATGATTAGACTATTAGTAAAGTTTTATTTTGCTTCTTTTTGCCAAACCATTATCTCATATAAGTCCACAGAAAAAAATCCGGTGAGAATTCAACCCTGATAATTGCTGTAGACATGCACTAAGAAATGAGTTTTTAAAATATCGTCTTATATTCGACAATCAGGTTTTAAATAAATTTGTTTTTTCCTAGAAGAACTGACATGCTCACAAAGATGTCGCCATTAATCTGCTGCTCTAAGATTTAAAATTATAAAGCAATCAATATCATATGGATCTGCCATATAATACAATGAATATCCAATAATAAATTGAGTCAGTTTTTAGTGAAACTAATACCCAAAAAAAATTGGACTGATAAATTACCAACCTAACAAGAAATGCTGAATCTACTTAAATCGTAGGTGTCAGAATAAATAACAAATATTAATCGAACATTATTTTTAAAACCAAACTCCATGCTCTCCCGCCGGCCAACGGACGCAGTAACGAATTAAAATTGGAGTGTCAATTTGCCATATGCTAACCGCTAAGCCGCCAACAATCCGCGCCACAACTTGGAATATAATCGATCAGTCGCAGCGTGACAATGCCAATTAATCATGCAATAAACATAAAAAGGAACATACATTCGAAACGACACAGAAAAGATTGTTTGTATCACAAAATGTCGTTGAATTAAGTGTCCAATTAATTAATTTCACATTTAATGGCCACCAAGCTGAGAAAAATCATTAGTTCGCGTTACCAGGGGATTTCTCGTATATACAGACAACATCAACAAGGGATTACTTTTGCCGTATGGCCACTTGAGCCCCGCTCTCACTGTTCAAGCCACTGTCGCTGTCGCCATAAACTTCCACATAGTGTCGTCGTCCCCCATAAATACGCCGCGCACTTTTCAAGTTCACATGCCCCCTTTTGGGCTCAGCTGTTTTCCATCGTTATTCTCTCACTATACTATTCGAAAAGTATTTGCCCCCCTCGGAGAGCACAAAAGTAATTTTCTGTTACCCCACTTCCGGAATGAGAACAGGCGCACTTGGAGCCACTCTCCCTGAATACGATTTGAATTCAAATTCCCCTTGTGGCGGTCGTTTGTCACATCCACGCACACTACCATACGCCCCCGGAGAGTCCTTGCATATTGTTTACGCCCATAAACATGTCAAAATGTGTTGGCAGTCAGTGAATCAGACCACCACGTGCTTTTTCCCATCATGCTCCCGCGAATGTCCCTCCTCGTCGTACACTGACTATGGTCACATTTATAGATTGCGTACAGTCCAGGACACTGGGAACTTGTCTCCTACTCGCACGCACAGAAGAACGCGAAAAAATCTCCTTCAGCAGCGAACAAGGAAAAATCCCGTTCCCCAGGACTTGACATACAGGAAAAATAGCAAAGGCGGAGACTCGCGTTGTGGTCCACTTCCTGTCCCTGTTTCTCATGCGAATGCTTTATGGCTGTCACACGCTCGGCATGCTCACACGCCCCGCTTCCATGTTAATGGCAGTAATAAAGCATTGGTCGCGGCCATAAAGCATCGTGCGAAGAGGCCGGCCCCGGCATCGTGGCGAGTGCGCAAAAGGGAAGGATAGCGGCCATAAAGCATTTTCAATGGGCGACGGGAAAAACACAAAAGAAGAGAGCTCTTGACTGAGTGACTGTAGACTCGGATGGGGTTCTTCGGGAATGATTTATGAACTGCGTGCGGGCGCGTGAGTGGTGAGGATGTGTGTGTGTGTATAGTTTTGTTGGTACTTATAGTCCTGGTTTAGTAGAGGGACAGTATGAAATTTAGTGTTACCGTTTGTGAACAGTATCGACTTTCTTCATGTATGAGAATGAAGTATACAAGAGTACAAGGTGTTTTGGTGTAAAATATGTTTTCGCTAGTAAAATATTTTATTGAAGAATTTAATATGTAATTTGTAATTGTGTTAAAAGTGGAATGACCTTAAATTGGCAATATCATGATTTTTCATGTGATTATGATTGTTGCTCAAAGGCAGTCAAATTTAATCCAATGTGCAAAATAATACGTAGATACAGGTGCGAAAAATTGTAGAACTGGGGACGATTTTTTTATATATATTTCTTTTCAAAAACAGAGTCCTTCAGCAATTTTAAATTGCTGAATTGACTTCGGCGCGCAGAGAGGGTGGAATTAGAGCCTAGTCTAGAAGTAAAAGCATTATGAATACATGAGAGAAAAAAGTATGAAAACAAAAGGCTTTTCATTTAGAATCAAGCATTTTTACACATAATTTTTGCGCAAAATGACACAATATTCGAAAAGTTAAAAATTTTCTTTTTATTTTAAACAAATTGGCAACTTTTTAAATCAAGCAGATAAGATCAAGATCTCTGATAATTTTAAGATATTTTATATTAAGATTTGTCTGCTCTGAAACAAACCCACAACATTTTGTTCTTATATAGATATACCTAAGTTGTACACCATTTGATGTATTATCGATTGAATCCAAGAATCGATTAGAGTAGCGAATTCTAAATGCTGAAATTTTAAGATACCTACATACCTAATATCTCTTTTGTCGAAAATTAAAAAATATGATTAAACAGACAAAGTTGATTATCTGAAGCCCATAGATAGCTCTATCATCATTCATCATTCTGAAAAGATTTGGAACATCGTTATACGATATAGATTATTTTAAAATAGTTCATCGTTCCCAAAAAGATTGCAAAAGTGCTTATTGTGAAGAAAAGAAATTCGGTTTGCTCATTCGCGAGTTTAGTTAAATTTTGAATGCTTCTAACGTAAGCATTCAAAATTTAGTTATTCGGAACTTCTTTTCCAAGAATTTAGTTTTGATTTTATCATCAACATCATTAAAAATGGTAAAGCAGAATATGATTTAGAAATGGCAAATACAAATTGGCAAGGTTTTAAGTGCAAAATGCTTCTCCGAAAGGACCGGCTCAGCAAGGTTTTTTTTAAGAAACTGTACTTCATTTCGCAAATTACTCACCAGATTGATGGTTTATTTAGCATTATGTAAATCAGAGAAGCCATAGAGAGAATAAAAATAATTTCTTTTTTAAGTAAACGATTAAACCTAAATGTCTAGCCATACGTATTAGAGCGATAATGAATGGATAGTTTTCTCTAAGATCCAGTTATCGTAAACTATGCCTTTTTTGGGGCACTTTCACTAAAGTTTTTCATCAGAATTTTTACAAAGCGAACGCTTGTTCGTAAGATACTCTTAAGGAGAGCGAGGGATATTTCGGTCGGAATAAGGAAGACAAAGCAAGGCATGCCCTGCCCTGAAAGAAAAATCTTTTTCGAGCGATTATTCATTTTCTATACACATGTTGCCGGGAGCTCTAAACTAAACAATAATAATTTGAAAATAATTGCTATATTTTGTATGTTTATATTCCGATATTTATTTTGAAAAATACATTTCTCTGTCAAATTGATTGCCATTTCGGCGAATCCCAGCGAACATTCTAAATTCATAGTGAGCTCACTACATGAAGGTGAAATCATTTTAGCTTCGTTTATACTTCACATCGGATTCAACTTCGTACACTCAGAGAAAAAAACGCACATTCATATTAAAAGCTCCACATTTAAATTGAACGCAGTGTTCGTTTGAAAAATCTCGTTTGATTTGAACGAATTCTCATTTACGCTAAGAGAATTTCTTTTAAAACAAAAGAGCAGCCAAACCGCAAACGACGTTCGTTTAAATCAAAAGATTCCGCATTACATAGTAATGTGTATACATTCCTTTACGTAACAAATACACATACCTAAAGGACGCGATGCCAAAATGTCATTTGTTTCAACATAGCACAACAGGTAGTTAAATACTTCCGGCCGGTCCGATGAGTCGCGCGTGTTCATGTTCATTCCAAACAAATGTGTAGTGTCTAACAACAAACGCGTATTAGAATCTTCGTCGATGTTAAGAGTGTTTTCGATAATTTACTTTTGCATTCATCTGGAGGAATGAACGCTTGCACACGTGCAATTTAAGTTTAGCGGGTGTTAGAATAAAAGTGTAATGTATTAACCGTATTAAAATTAGACCTATATAAAAAAATAAAGTGTTTTTCTAAAGTTTTCATAAGTTTTATTCTTTATTGATTTGTCAACCCAGGTAACACTAAGTATCTAATCGAATGGAGAATGGACAATCAAACGGAATGTATTATTTTATTTCAGCAGAGTTTGCTTTTAATTCCATGTAAAACTCAATTATTTTGAATGAGGTAATTTCTATGAAATGAAAACGCGATGCGTTACTTTCGAAATACATACCGTTTCATTAAAAAGAATGCTTCGTTTATTTCAAATAACAAAAATGTTCAATATAAAAACGAAGACGTTTGATACAATTGCCTTTCATTTATTTAAAATGTTTTACCCGTTTACAATAAAAGAATAAGTGTTTATTTCAATGAAAAATACGTTTAAATCGACTGGCTCCTTCTTTCCAGGTAAACGTAAATTCTTTTAATTCAAACGCTTTTTTACAACTCATTATGCGTTTGAAAGAAACGCCAATCGTTAGAATTAAACGCATTTGCGTGTGGAGCCAAATCAAAAGCGCAAATCGTTTGAATTAAATATATTTCGTTCAATATTAGTGAATATTTCTCTGAGTGTATGACCATTTTTACACCAAAATGTAACCAATAGGTGATGGTTTCACAATGAACTCAGTAGATGAATACCAAGTGGAACGGTAAGGTGATTTGAGAACGAGTACAGTATATGATTTCAAAATGAAGCCATTACATTATAAATTTGACAAGTTTTAGTTACAAATTTAGGTGAAATAAATATTGAGAAAATATTTTCAAATTGGTAATCATTCAGTGTGCATTCTATATTTAATGAAGTCATCCACTAAGTGTTGAACTGGTGGAGATAAAGTGAAAAGGACAATAAAAAGTCGTTTGCAGTGAATGTGGACCACTGAGTTCTCACCTACTGAAATAAAAGTGAAAACTTTAATTGTTGAAAATGAAAATAACGCTCTCACAAATTAAAACAACGATTTAGCAAAAGAAAATAACGTTGTATTTGTACAGGGTGGGCCACGAAAGACCTACCATTTTTAAACGCGTATAACTGTTGTAATTACCAATTGTTTTATTTAACTTTTTATAAATATGAAATGCATTTGATTGAAATTAAGTATGAAAGATGACATCAGACAAATGTGCACCATTTCGCTCGATATAGACATGAGCTCTTTTTAGCGCATTTTCCAATACGCCACGTAATGTTTCTGGTTGCCGTTGCAGGCTCCGTATTTCGCCTCGAATAATCTGCTTTAGTTGTCTAGGTAATAGTCTCGGGCTTACTAATACGCCAGTAAAACTTTAGAAAAAAAAAGGCTTAACCTCGGAATAAATGGAATACTACCGTTCTTTGGCTTATCTGTTTTAGAGTATTATTGGCTATATAAATCCAGATTTGCAACTCTGGGGACCCTGTGCTAATATCTTGGCGAGCGAAAAAGAGACATTTTTTGCCCTTATTTCACATTTTCAACAATATTTTTTAAAATAATTGTCTTGGATAAAAACTGTGTTTGGCATTTTGAAAGTAGACAGAATTTTCAATCCAATGATATCCAAACCAATTTTATAGGTCAAATATTGACGGAATTACAGGTTTTTAAAAATAGAGTATTTTTTACCAAAAAAATTGTGAATTTCAAGTAAATGTCGTTTCGGCAAACAACATAAGCTTAGAATTCGCCTTTTTTGTGGAAAATACCCTATTTTTGAAAACCTGTATCTCCGTCAATATTTGACCTACGAAAGTGGTTAGGATATCATTGGATTGGAAATTCTGTCTACTTTCAAAATGCCAAACAAAATGTTTATCCAAGACAATTATTTTAAATAATATTGTTGAAAATTTGAAAAAAAAGATCAAAAAACGCTCTTTTTCGCTCGCCAAAAAATTAGCACAGGATCCCCAGGGTTGCAAATCTGGATTTAATAATAATCTAACAGATAAGCGAAAGAACGGTAGTATTCCATTTTTTCCGAGGTTAATGTCGATTTTCACTGGCCTATAATAGACACTTTGTCTTTTAAATATCTACATAAAAAAAGTCGGTCGCAGTTAAATCTGGTGAACGAGGTGACCAAGGGAAACCTGAACTCAGTCGCTACATCTTGTTGAAACCACAAATTATGGTGTTCTTCCACCATTGGCCGCAAGAAGTTGTCGATCATTGTTCTGTAAGAAGCCCCGGAAATCGTTTCTGGCGTTTCATCTCCATTTTCGAAGAAATATGAGCCGATATTTTTTTCGGCCATAACACCGCACCAAACAGTGCATCTTAATGGAGGTAACTGACACTGGTGTGTTGCCCTTGTTGTGTACTGTATGAACTTATTATAAATTTCCAAGAGTTAAATTATAAAATGTAAAAATAAAAATAAAAATTATATACGCGTTTCAAATTGGTAGGTCTTTCGTGGCCCACCCTGTATCAACACAAATTAATCATTGTTCAACACAAAAGATCAAGGCAAATAAACGATTTCACAGGGTTCCAAAGAACATTTCTCTACAAAGTTTAAAGTCCTATCTATCATCGTTTGGAAGTTAAGAGTCGCCCAAGATCCCAAAACGAAAATTTTCCAAAATTTCGATTTGAAAACATAAAAATGTAAAGTTTTTGTTGAATCTTGCGGCGACTCTTTTTCTTCTTCTTCTTTATGGCACGATAGCCCGACGTCGGGCATTGGCCGCCTGGATTGAAAACCTCCAATTGCCGCGGTCACGCGACCTTGTCCTCCAGTTTTGAAAGCCTAGCATCTGGTGGGCGTCCTCACATACAGAATGCTCCCATCGGGCTCTCGGTCGTCCACGCAATCTGGCTCCGTCCACTCGTTGCACGTTCGTCACCGCGATCGGTGATGCGATCGTCGTTCATCCTTTGTACATGTCCCGCCCATTGCAGTCGCTGCAACTTCACGATCTTCGACACCTGTAGCTCATCATACAGCTGATACAACTCAAGGTTGTATCGGATGCGCCATTCACCTCGTTCACGAATGGCCCGAAGATTCTTCGGAGAACCTTTCGCTCGAATGTGTCCAACAGGTGTTCAGAGTTTTGGATTAGGGTCCATGCCTCGCAGCCATAGCATAGCACAGGTCGGATTATGGTTTTATACACGTGGAGCTTCGTGTTCCTGTGCACCAGCTTCGAATTCATAATTTGGAGGACCGCAAAATAACACTTATTAGCTAGTTGTATCACTTTATCTTATCTGCTTCGTCGACTAGATTTTAGAAGTTTCCCACAAAAGTGCAAACTTTAACCCTATTTTATGTTTTAAAATCGAAATTTCTGAACATTGCGTTGAGACCCGATGTGGAGCATATTCGGGTGCACATTTCTCTACAAACTTGAGAGTTACAGAACTTATTATTTAGGGAAATACTTAGGTATATTTAAACTACTATCTAAAAATGGCTATCCTTCGATCTTATTAAAGGAATTACAGTGGAAACTCGATAGCTCATAGCTGAAGGGGAATGTATTTCACTTCGAGTTATGGAGTTACTGAGCTATCGACTTTTCTAGTTATAGAGTCTTACTATAAAAAAAATCGAGTGGCCTCTCATACAATTTTCTGTGCATTTTATTAAAAATAATTTTCCCAACGAAAAGCGACCCCTAGGTTTTATGTACGAATTTTTAATAAATTTCTTGATGGCTATGCATTCTACGAATGAACAAAATGTAACTCGTTTTATTTAATTTTTCAACGAATTGAATATTTATTTGAAAACAGAGATGAGAAACTTCGACTTATAAAGTCTTTCGTCAAAACACTTCGACTAATAGAGTCTCGTCGACTGCCAAACAAAGAATTCAACTTCAAGTAATAGAGCTTGTTTTTTAGTTATCGAGTTTATTTTTTTGTATTTTGCTCAAATATCCACGAGTTATTCGAGTTTCCACTGTATGAATGTGTTAAAAAAGAGCACATACTGACTCACTTTGGTTGTGGCACACTATATGTAAAATAGAACAGAAATTAGCGACCGGGTAATATGAAATGGTATAAGGATTCGTCCTATACAAATTTAGTTTTTTATGCAATCATAACCAAACCTCACCTAAATGTAGAGACAAAATATATAAAATACCAGATAAAATCTTAACACTACACGATAGGGCTGCCGGTAAACTACTAGCTCTATAGAAAGTGAAGGGTGTCCACATGTTGGCCGCGCCCGAAATGAGAGTTTTTCCCTCATTTGACTTGCCCAAAAAACACGAATCGAAAAGTTATGTGAAGGTTGATGGCATTAACAGAATAAAACGAGAAGTCATGTTTCAATGACACAGTCTCTGTATAAAACGTCTTGCATTATACAGGTAACTATCAGGAGCTCTAAGTATGATAAAACATTATTTATTCAGGCCCGTATTTATAAACATTCCTTAACCCAAGGAGACCTTTAGTCAAGGATGCCGAATTTCAAAAATCGTAGTTTTTCATTGAAATCATTCATATTTACGAGTCGATGCATCCTTGATTTAAGTTTAATTTAAGTTTTCAATAAAATTGAAATATAATAACCCAAAGTAGGTACCTAAACTAGCTACCTTGACTTCAAGTAAGATTGACTATAGAAAATGTCAAGGCTTCCTTGAAATCGCCTTACGTCGAGGATGCATTGACTCGTAAATATAAATGATTTCAATGAAAAACTACTGGAAATGACATTTAATTTTTTGAATTTCGGCATGCCTACTTGAGTTAAGGTACACTGCTCGTCATCAGATTAGCACACCCCTTCGCATGAATAGCTTCGGCTGATTTCCAACCAAACTAAAAGAGCTAAAATTTCATAATTATAACTGTTAATATTCTATTCAATTCTAAATTAATTAAAACAAAAAGTATTGTGTTTCCATTTTTTACTTATGTTTTATAATTGTTTTTCGAAAAAGTACACACAAAATAGCAATTTAAAATTTGTCATCAGGATAGCACATGTAATTTCTTTTTTGTCGATCTTCCTCAATTGAGGACGTAGAACCCCCAATTTTTTGTTGTTGTTTAAGTAATAAATTAGCTTTAATATGGATAAGAGAAAATCATTATCTGCGGAAGAGGGATCAAAAATTAAGGCTTGCAAGGAGTCAAGGCGGTCAAAAAGTGAAATTTCGAGAAAAAATCCTTGATTTAAGGATTTAATTAATAAAAGTCGATAAGTTGATTCCGAATTCGTGTGTAATAAGTACCGTTAAGGTAAAAATAATAGAGGCGATAAAAATTGAGTACTTGTCAATCCTTATGAGAGAGTAATTTTGAGAGAAGCATCGAGCCCTCATGACTCGGTCTTAAGGATTAGGGTAAATTTTCACATTAAGGCGAGCCTACATTGTTCAAACAGTGATAAGAATTGCTCCACATTTAAAGAAACTAAAACTGAAGAATAAACCCCAACTTAACTTTGCCCGAAGGAAAATGCGTTTATTAAGAATGGCGCTATGTTATCTTTTCGAATGAAAACGAGACCGAGGCTAATTTTGGGCGCGGCCAAAATTTGAATACCCGTCACATTTGAATGAAACTGAATCTCCTTTTGTGTTAAAAATTTCTATCGCAGCCCAATAACGTGTTCCGATTCCATCTGTTCCTGGATACGTTGGGGTTAATCCAGGAACACACTTGGATGTATTTTGGTTAATATTCAAAAAGAAAAAAAGTTGTTCTTACAAGAATCCAATATTTGGGGGTTGGTTTGTATGACAGCCCAATGACGTAATGTTCTGATTTCATCCATTCCTAAATATCTTTTGAAGCTTTACTAGCCTAAGGTGACCTGATTCCCGAAGGCCCATTGCAGTACACATTCCGATATTCGGTTTTCAGGCAAACCCTCAATCGTACTATTTTATTATTTGTTATCATTCGCTTAATGTTATCAAAACAGCAAGATTCTGATGTGATCAAGCGGTTTCGATTGTATGTCACGAGGCTACCACCATGACGGATGCCATAAAACGACCACATATTCTCCATCCTTTCATAAGTGATATCTTCCTAAACGGAATACAGCAAGAATAGTAGCCTTTATTCTGGGAAATGTGTGGTGAACCTTGGGAAAGCAAGGTTCCAGGGACGTAGCCAGAGGAGGGGTCCAGGAGTACCTAACTTCCTACAGTATTTCTAATTCATTCATTCCTAAAACTCTGCCGAAATTAAGCTTGCAGTCAGATAAATTGTGTCATCTGGACGAAAGTAGTGACTATATAATAAACAATTTGGAACACACAAAAAATCTGGTGACCCAAAATTGGGATCGTCTTTCATAATGGAAACTTCAACAAATTTCGTAAGAACTCATACAGGCTACACAATTTGAAATAAAATATTTCCCTGTAAGAATGAAGAATTTTTTTTTTGAGCCGTGCGAAGGGAAGGCAAAAGCAGCATGACGTGGACACCGAATACGCGATCGTACTTTCCATAGTTCCATAGTTGCTGCTTCGTGCATATACCATGGCCCACGAGCCCTTCTATAATTGTACAGAAAAGAAGTCTTTGGCGTTGTAGACGTGGCACTCTCTGCTTCCGATGATAGCAGAGCAATTAAGTAATCGTGCGTGCACTCGTGCTCGCCCAGCCTCGTCAAGCGATAAAATTGGATTCGACACAAGAACAGTGGGACAGGAGGCATATTATGCATTGGGGCAGCGCCGAAACTAGTGTCTACAATTAACAACAAGATTCTAATAATGTCATAATTTCTGATATCCAGCTAAATCCTGCCTACGTCCTTGCAAGGTTCTGTTGGTACTAAACAGGACCCAGAAAAGATCCCTCAACTTCTAAATGTTCTCATAGACATCATCAGCATGCGAAGTGCAAATGTATGTTTTAAGACGCAAAGTTATAACAGGCATGGGAGAAGTGTAGCCAGGATCTCGTTTTCAGTGTTCGAAACTGCAGTCTCAGCAGCATTGTTGAGATGATGATGGCCCTTTCCCTATCTCTGACTATCCGTAACCCTGAGACAAAAATCATGAAGCTGTTTATTTGAAGTACGAAAATTACACCTCCTTGTACCTACCTATTTAAAAGTTTCGTTTTGTTTATTACAAGATACGACAGGTCAAAATGCTGTAGGTATTGTACAGCAAAATGGTGTACGTCTGGCCACACATTTCGGTGAAGTTTGGTTGATTGATTCACAAAGAAAAAAGTTGTTCATGCAAGAACCTAATTTCCAGTGGTTGGTTTGTATGAGAGCCCTATGACGTAGTGTTCCGATTTCATCGGTTCCTATATCTGTTTGGTGGCTTTACTAAGAACACATTTGCGCATAGTTTGGTTAAGATTGGTTCATTAAGAAAAAAGTTTTATTAGAAGAATCTAATTTCCAGGGGTTGGTTTGTATGACAGCCCTATGACGTAGTGTTCCGATTTCATCTGTTCCTAGATATTTTCTGAGGCTTTGCTAGGAACACATTTGGATGAAGTTTTGTTACGGTCGGCTTTAAAAGGAAAAAGTTTTTCTTAGAAAAACTTAATTTTCAATGGTTCGTTTGTATGGCAGCCCTATGACGTAATGTTCCAATTCCATAGGTTTCTAGATATGTTTTGAGGCTATACTAAGAACACACTTGGGTGAAATTTGGTTAAGATTGGTGCATAAAGAAAAAAGTTTTTCTTAGAAAAACCTAATTTTCAGGGGTAGCCCCATGACCCCATGGTCCGATTCCATTCGTTCCGACATATATACAGCATACACTAAAAAGAAACTTGCATACAAATTTTCAGCTCGATAGCTTCAAAACTGAGAGACTAGTTTGCGTTGCAACAGACGAACAGACAGACAGACAGACAGACAGACAGACAGACAGACGGACATGGCTCAATCGATTTCTCTCGTCACGCTGATCAATAATATATATACTTTATATAGTCGGAGGTGCTTCCTTCTGTGCGTTGCAAACTTCATGACAAAGTTAATATACCCTTTCACATAGTGACGGGTATAAAAAGTTCACTTTAGAAGACTAACACAGTTATAATGTCTACTTCCAGGATCTTTGCTAGGAAGGACACCATTAGGATCGCCTCCACTTTGGAATAGATGGTGTAATGGTCTCGAGGGCCAACTGGTACTGCAAGATGACTCTTCTTTTTATTCGAATAGACAACATAGCGTCATTCTTTGTTCCATGTCAATTGTTCTCGCGCTTAATTTTAGCGTATTATCTTGTAGCTTTACTTTCTTTAGATGTGGAGCATTTCTTATCACTGTTTGAACAATGTAGGCTCGCCTTAATGTGAAGATTTACCCTAATCCTTAAGACCGAGTCATGAGGGCTCGATACTTCTCTCAAAATTACTCTCTCATAAGGATTGACAATTACTCAATTTTTATCGCCTCTATTATTTTTACCTTAACGGTACTTATTACATACGAATTCGGAATCAACTTATCGACTTTTATTAATTTTTTCTCGAAATTTCACTTTTTGACCGCCTTGACTCCTTGCAAGCCTTAATTTTTGATCCCTCATTCGCAGATAATGATTTTATCTTATCCATATTAAAGCTAATTTATTACTTAAACAACAACAAAAAATTGGGGGTTCTACGTCCTCAATTGAGGAAGATCGACAAAAAAGAAATTACATGTGCTATCCTGATGACAAATTTTAAATTGCTATTTTGTGTGTACTTTTTCGAAAAACAATTATAAAACATAAGTAAAAAATGGAAACACAATACTTTTTTTTTTTACTTTTGTTTTAATTAATTTAGAATTGAATAGACTATTAACAGTTATAATTATGAAATTTTAGCTCTTTTAGTTTGGTTGGAAATCAGCCGAAGCTATTCATGCGAAGGGGTGTGCTAATCTGATGACGAGCAGTGTATATGTTTATAAATACGGGCCTTAGTATTAATAAATAATTTTAATAATTAATTTTGTTTTATTCACAATATGCTACATACTAATCAAATTATACAAACTATTACAATCTCGAAAATCTGCTGTTTAAAGGAAACTTCAACATTTAATGCTTTTTTCCTTACATCATATCTCATACCTATTATAATTCAAATTAACTCTAAAACATTTTCATCAATTGTCAGGATATCAAAGCTCCAGCAACACTGACACTTTCCAATTAAATCAAATTCAACCATCACAAATCAAAAAAAAAAAAATTAATAACTTGGCGCTCCCAATCAAGCGTTCAAGTGCAAACTTCATTCATTATTTTCGCTGCCCTCTAATCGGGTAAACAAAAAGGCATACACCAGAGTGCACCCAACTGCACCCAAAAGAGCAGCCATACTCATATGGTCGAGAAGCACGAAACCGCAAAATTTATGGCGGTTTTATTAAGTGGTTTAGCAAATGCTTGTGATATGCATCGGCACTACCGTAAAATCTAAAGTCTGTGTCTGTTCATACAACAATGCGCGAAAGCCTGCTGAAGCCTGGGCGACGACGGCGGCGACTGCCAATGGTCGCGTCCGTCGTATTTGTCGTTGTCCTTTTTCTATACTTTCTTTTTGCATTCGATTTTGCATAAATGATGGATGGATTGTGTAATTCAAGCGTTCTGAACGGCCACCGACCGGGAGTTCGGCCCGGCCGCCCGGTTGTCGTCTCTATCGGTATGGACTCGTTGTAAAATAGTTTCTCGCGTATGTCCATATACACTTGCGGTCGAGTTCGAGTTGTTTGGTATAATTGGTGACAGCAATGATGTTATCACAGCAACGATACTTTGTTGACCGTTATATACATGCACATGTACCTACATAATGCTTAAAGAGTGGCCCGGATTAAGATTTCGGACCACGAATGTAATTTATGATAAATTGAGTTTTGGAATTTGCATTGAGCATTGTGGGTGACTGGGTCATTGAACGGAAATTCCTTCAACACGAAATGGGGGTCGTAGTCCGTTCTCTATATTAGCATTCCAATAAGCATGCTGAGAAATTTCAAAACCTATTCCTTTTCAAGGACATTTCGGCAATGTTTGTTTGAAAATTTGCATACTTCCCGGTGTCCTCAGTGGGCCATTAAACAATTTCATTCATCCCCTTTGCAATTGTGATCTCACACAGTGTGTATGCCATCAGGACTCTCGCCGTGCCCCGCTCTTGGCAATTGTAATGAACTGCTACATAGTCAACCAACAGCGAACAACTTGACTTTGTCAAACAACCACCCCATTTGTTCGTTTAATACTCGTCGGTATTGTTTCCTACTTCATTATTCAATGACGCATTTAATTCAAAATGGGAGTTAATCAAGCCAACGTATATATTCTTCGGATTTTATTGATTTCTTGCCTCCGCTACAAATGTTCATTGTGCCACCCCCGGGTCTGGATGAATTTCGGGCACTTTAATAGCTTTAAATTTGTAGGATGGGAATATTCTATGTAGTATGTTGGAGAATGCTATGGGAAATTACAATCGGCGAAAGTGGAAAGATTTATTTGAGATGGTGACTCTACCAGCAGGACGAAGAAAGTCTTCTTCATTTTTGCAATTACACACAAAACAGGTTTTATTTCGCACCAAACCGCCATAAATCTTTGACTTCTTCGCTATTTTTCTCTCTCGATATATATTTCACCTTTTCCTTGGCCTTATGTCTTTTATTTTACTTTTTTTTTGTTTGCCATCTCGAGAAGGATGATTTCCAAGCAATGCTGGCATTATAAAGAACCATGTACCCCCATGGTATCCTATAGGTGGGTGGAAAGATGGAGCTGAAGCTCAAGTCTTGGTCCCGTGATAAATGTGAAGGTCCCGAAATTTATTCTCCACGCCATCATAAATCTCACTTATGTCCCAGTACTGATTATACACCACATCCGAAAAATCGACCCTCCATACACCACTATGTATTGTTCGGATCGCCACACATATTTATATCGCTTACCGTTACCGGTAGGCATCTTTTATAACTATGTATGCGAATATTTCTCAGCATACACACAAAACTGTTTCGTATCCTGACGAAAGTCCCTTTTTCTTCGCTCGGATCAGTTTATTGCGCGCAGAAACTTGGGTATACGAGTTGGATATAATCTGTCGTTCTGATCAACGCATTGAAACAGGTTCGAAGGGTTAATGGCAACACTGCACTACACATTCATCACGTTCACGAAAGGATAACGCAGAAAAATGTGTAAGAAAGGAAAAACGTCGACCACGACGAAAAGAAAGTAATTCCGGAGAGAGCAAAATACGAATCAACTTTGAAGGATAAAAAGGGGGTGAACTTTCTCTTCCTGCGAATGGCGTGTGTTTCGTTCTTATAGTTTCTTTTTTACACGGTACGGTTGCATGAGATATTCAGGCGAATGGAATGGTTTATGGTGATAGAAACAGACGCATATACAGTAAACCTTCATTTATTTGTCCCCTGTTAAATAAGCCTTATTTAACAGTTCGTATGTTTAATCGTTCGCTATATTTTTGGAATTCACTTCCCATATAAGCCAATGTATTTTTATGTCTCAACCTTGCGAGTTGTACGGCTCGTCGTTTGAACGAATTCAAAGGGTGACTCTTTAAAGCGCGGTTTGCATGAGTCGAGATAATGCTAGAAAAAGTGCTACATTAAACATTAATACTGTTAAAAGCTTAGGTATTTAATTTTTCTTCCCAATTTTTAGGGTTTTTTAGATTTTTCAAAAAAACCCTTATGAAATCGATTTTGTCCGTCCGTCTGTCCGTCTGTCCGTCTGTCCGTCTGTCCGTCCGTCTGTTCACTAAATAACTCGCAAACGGCTTAACCGATCGTCATGAAATTTGGTAGGAATGTGTAGAATGGTAACAGTCTTTGGCACGAAATACTTAAAAGTTGGTAGAACAAAAATTACAGGGTGTCCCGGACATTTGAAAATTTGTTCACTAAATAACTCGCGAACGGCTTAACGGATCGTCATGAAATTTGGTAGGAATGTGTAGAATGGTAACAGTCTTTGGCACGAAATACTTAAAAGTTGGTAGAACAAAAATTACAGGGTGTTCCGGACATTTGAAAATTTGTTCACTAAATAACTCGCGAACGGCTTAACGGATCGTCATGAAATTTGGTAGGAATGTGTAGAATGGTAACAGTCTTTGGCATGAAATACTTAAAAATTGGTAGGACCAAGATAACAGGGTGTCCCGGATATTTAGAAATTTGTTCACTAACCGATCGTAATGAAATTTGGTTGGAATGTGTAGAATCGTAACAGTCTTTAGCACGAAATACTTAGACGTTGGTAGGACAAAGCAAAAAGGGTGTCCCGGAGATTTGAAAATTTGAATTTTTTAGTTTTTATCAAATCAAAGAACTCGATGGGTACATTTCATATCAGTCGCTTTTTTCCAGTTTGGAGTAATAGTAACGGCGTTACAGCTAATAAATCCAGTTAATATGTGGAGCCATAATATATGGTAAATCTATTTTTGGATTGGGCTAATTAAAAAGTGTTACAGAATGAAAGGCGTTAGCCTTTCATTCTGGAACGCGTTTATTTAGACCAATCCAAAAATAGATTTACGAGAAGCATTTCATTAACATTGTGCATAATTCTTATTTATTACCTATAAAATATATGTGCAAAATGATTCACTATGTATGTATTCAAAATCTAAAAAACCCTCGTATTGCGGGCGCAGCCCTCTGTACGCCGGTATTTTTCTTCCTATTTCTGCATGGGCAAGCGATAGAACAAAAAAATGTTTCACATAACTCGGAACCGTAGTCACGGTAAATGGTGGGACTGATGATGCTGATGTACTGTCGCATATAAGTAAAGTACCTACTTGCTGTCTACTTTAGCTCTTCTCTTAACTGCAACATTTCCAGAAAAACCGAAATCAGGATCTTCGAAACAATGCGCTGGGCTTCTTCAAAGTGTTTGTGGAAAGTGGCCAATCTACAAACTTTTTTGAACCAGTGCCTATGGCGCATTCTACGAATACGTTAGCCCGAGCCTAAATTTAAAACCCCGTTTTACCGTTAATTCGCGTTATACGTGGCTTGCCTGGAATCAATTAGCACGGATAAACGGGGTTTTACTGTACTACATATTATTATAATAGAACATTGTGAAAGGAAGAAATTTTGAGTTGCCAGTTAACGAAAATTAGTTAAGAAAAATTAAATTTATACATTTTTACTAGACTCGACTACTATCAAAATTATATACTGTGAGGTACGAATGAGGTTCTGTTTATGTATAGCATTGAAAGTCAATTCACTTTTAGCTTCCGGAGAATTGCATTGGGAAGACGGATGAACTGGTTCGGACGCTATGCTTTACGGTCATTGAAAGCATAAACATGGTGTTTGACTACTAACACTACACCGAATTTTATATACGAATACGGATTAGGAGATGACGGGTGTCTAGCCTCAAATCGTAATTTTAGGATTTTTAAATGAAGTCAATAAATGCGAGAAGAAAAATAAATGACAGACAAAATGCCTTTGGTGCTGATCAGTTTCCTTTTAATCACACG
This sequence comes from Microchrysa polita, assembly GCA_949715475.1. Classification (NCBI taxonomy): domain Eukaryota; kingdom Metazoa; phylum Arthropoda; class Insecta; order Diptera; family Stratiomyidae; genus Microchrysa; species Microchrysa polita. The sequence continues at coordinate 17,840,249 of OX454421.1, read as the reverse complement.
TACAAATTTTCCCTGGGATAAGTTACCGTAAAAAGGTAGCATTCGCAAGTGAATTGCCTATAATAATTGTGAAACGCAAAACACGCGCAAGTGTCATTCAGCGTTAGAAGATTGTAAAAATGATCCTCGATTAGCCATTCTTGAAACGTGGCTGTAGCATTTTTACACAAAATTAATCACTCAAAAAAAATCTTAATTCTTTTTTATCATTTTTATATAATTGGTCCATGCATAACCGGACGCTTAGTACGCATAGCTGGTCTCGATTGCAACTTCGAAAGGTTCATTAACACACGCTACCAAATAGACAGCTGCCATCGAGTACACACGCTACCATTTAATTAGCAGCCAAATTTAGATATTATAATAATTTTTACCTTGAATACTGCTTATCGAATCAATTGTGACAATATTGCAATTTGGTAGAGCGTAACAAATTGACCAGGGTCCAGGGACTTCCAATTGATAGAGCCCAAGATCAAACCTTCTAGTTCAAGAGCTCAAGACCAAACCTTTCTAACACGAACAGACGCAATGTATTTGACAGATATAATGATCCATATGATCCATTACTGTGTGTTCTTTTTATTTTTTTATTTCATTCTATGAAAGTTCAGGACCTAAGCGATCGTTCTACCCCTAAAATAAAAATTGCTTTCATAACAAGGACTCTTTTAATTTTGAACCTTTTGTTTTAATTTAAGATTAAATTTCCCCTCACACAAGCATAATGCTTAAAAGGGGAAAGCAAAATGAATTACTCTCTATTTTGTACTAAATATGTTAACAAAAATTTGCAATAAAAATATCAATCAATCAATCAATCAATCCGATCGAGGTAATATTTGGTGGAAGTTCCAATGGGACTTAGCCTAAACGTTTGCGCCCGAAATTTATTTTTTTCTTTTTCATTTTTTTTGTTTTATTATCTTCATAAGTAAATATAATACCTATTCGATTTCGCATCTAATCTGGCCAATGAGCATTCTGCTTGATTAAATATGATCGAAGAATCATATGAAATCATAATGAAAAAAAAATAAGGCGTAAATTTGTCGCGTAAGTTCTAGAACGCGTTCTGCCCACCCAATTGCTCATACGAACCTACCTGAGGTAACAATCTATAGGTACATATACTTTCAATTTCAAGAAAATCTAATTTTAAAACTAGGACATCACACCTGCTCATTTTCAAACACCTATGAGTCTCTAAGTGCATTCAACTCTTCAACACTTTCACATATTCACTTATGTTTTCCACAAAAACAAAAAAAAAACAACCCTTGCAGTTAAATTTGTGAAGATTATATAAGCTCCTACTATCTGTATCTCGTCTCAGCCTTTGCGCTTAACCATACTGTCGACTGTGGCGTAATGCCTGAAATATATGAATTAAAACAAGAAAATTTAATTAAAACTCTATGTTCGCTAAGACACGAACAATTATTCCGTATTTCACTCAACATCAACATGTTCTCCGAGTGAAAGAGTTTTATTATTAAAATTTCATCCATGTTTCATCCTTTAATAAATTTTAATTTTCATCTTTATATCCATACGGTTCAGCTGCTCGCATATACCGAACGTATGTGTATACATGGAGTATGTAAATATGTACGTATATTTGAATCTGTTTCATTTGAGTGGAAAAACGGATATGAATGATAAAGAAAAGTTCTCTCAGGCGCTTTTATGCGGTTTTCGAAGAGTTGAGGAGTACATATGCCTTGTTTGTTTCAATGTATTTGTAACTGTATATAATTGGAAAATTTGCATAGATATACATAGTATGTATGTACTCCTACACAATATATGTACGTCTCGTATTTTCATATTCATATGCATAATGCGGAAAACGAACCGGAGAGATAACTATCACTGACAAGCAAATTTGTCGAAAGTTTCAAGGTGGGTTGTCTGAAAATCTTACCTCGACGTGGGCTTTCGTTTCAGATAAGTTAATCGGATTACACAGGTGATACGTGAAATTACTTGATCGTGTCTCTTATTTATTGTAGTTTTGAAATTAAATTTTAATTTCAAAAAAATGGATGAATCATTTTGATTAATATTTAGTGAAGCTTTTTCTAGTTTAAATTTTGTTCAGAACTAAAAATTGTTCACTCTAGACTCTTTTGAATAAGTAAATTTAAAGAATCAACATTGTCATATACTTAACAAGCTTTAGAATATAAATATCACAATAATTAAGTCCGTTACTGTATTCCAATTAACTATGACGAGGAAACCAAGCATATGAGTCCTTTTGTTTCCACTCACTGAACATCGTATCATACACGTTTGCATGAAAAATTACACAAAACCGGATAATATTCTGTATATGTAGGCATTTCATATTTCCTTTCGTTTATAGGTATATGTTGTATATAAAGCTCCACATTGTGGTGGAACCTTGTTAATTAGTCAGTCGATCTTCGTTGGGCTTTAATGAGCTAATTAATCCTGAAAGCATCAGATTTCTCAACATCTCTCCCACACTTTTCTCTGTTTTCGCTCTTTCCGGACGACACACAAATACACCAAGGAGTACATTGTGTATTTTGTACAATGTCGCATAGCATGTAGACATCATAACCAGAGGGGATACATGATCTCATACCGTGGTCTTGTAAATTTACGAGCTTTTACACATAGAATTTTCAAAGGGATGCGTATATTCTCATCAGTCGAATATCATTTTTACTTCGCATTCATTTAAGAGGACACCGCACGAGGACTGGAGGAGTCAAAATACACTACAAAAAATGTAATACTAAATAAGACAGGCTAGCCAGGATAGACTATAGAATATTATCATCCGAGCATGCTTTCGCCAAGCTTGAATTATAGACAAATAAATAAAAAGGTTTTCATACACTCCTTTATACAATCGACCCTTATTCAGCTGGCTGGCGTCCGCCATAGAATTCAAAGGCCAAGAAAAGTACTTAGCAATATTATGATGCTAGAAAGGACCATTAGTTTGCCAGTTTTATCGAGCGATTCCTTTCAAGCATGGCGGAGATTCGATGCCTGATTCAAGCATCTTAGCATTACGTCCAGCTTCTGCCTTTTGCATTCTTTTTCTATCTCTGTCCGTCCGTCCTTCCTAACCAGAAAGCAGCATCCTCTTTCAATCGTATATAACAGCAGCTATATACAGCCGATTAAACTTTTGTAAGAACTGACGCTTATTACATGAGACATACTTAAAACCTAATGTTAATAAAATATTCCCGTGGCAAAGAGCCGCCTTTATATGCGAATACAAGGCAATGTGATATGAGCATAGAGATATACACACGAGACGTATGAAAGTTTTTCGTCTAGTCCTGTAGTTAGTGTACTACATATACTTAGGCGATGAGATGTGAGTGGCTGCATGAATAGAGGAAACACTTCAAGGGCCGTTTGGACATGTTCCAGAAAAGTTATTATTTAAGGATATTTTTGGCGAACGGGTGCTTTTCGTTTCGCAGTAGAGATCTACAAATTTTCATTCATTTTGAAGAAGAAAAAGTTGCAGGATTTATTTGGCAAATATTACTTGACCTATTTGTTTGATTTTTGTTGCGAGATATGGCAAGAGCGTGTTTTTTTTTTTAAATAGACACAATAATATAATTATAGAAGGAGCACACGAAAGATGGAGGGATTTTCGGGTATCAATAATCTCCGCCAAATAAAAATTCACTAACTGAAGAAAGAAATTAACATAACTTAAATCCGCCAGACATATCTAGTCGTTTTTATTTTATTTTATTTTTTATCTTAAGTCTTTCCATTTTAAATATTCCGTTTCTCTTTTTCAATTTTGCGTCTTCCATTTCCCATTTTTGATTTTCAATTTTCAATTTTCAATTTTCAATTTTCAATTTTCAATTTTCAATTTTCAATTTTCAATTTTCAATCTTCAATTTTCAATTTTCAATTTTCAATTTCAGCCTAAGGCATTTTGGGTGAGCGAATTTCAATTTTCAATTTTCAATTTCAGCCTTAGGAATTTTGGGTGAGCGAATTTCTCTCTTTTTAAATTTTGCGTCTTCAATTTCCCATTTTTAATTTTCAGTTTTCAATTTTCAATTTTCAATTTTCAATTTTCAATTTTCAATTTTCAATTTTCAATTTTCAATTTTCAATTTCAGCCTAAGGCATTTTGGGTGAGCGAATTTCAATTTTCAATTTTCAATTTCAGCCTTAGGAATTTTGGGTGAGCGAATTTCTCTCTTTTTAAATTTTGCGTCTTCAATTTCCCATTTTTAATTTTCAATTTTCAATTTTCAATTTTCAATTTTCAATTTTCAATTTTTAATTTTCTATTTTCAATTTTCAATTTTCAATTTTCAATTTCAGCCTAAGGCATTTTGGGTGAGCGAATTTCAAGGGACATGCGTCGAAAATCGCGAAATTATACAGCGACTGCAATAGGCGGTACATGTACGAGTATGTACATGGGTTAATGATAATAGAATTCTTAAAAAGGTGATGAATGCGCAACGATTGGATGGAGCCAGATTGCGTGGATGACCAAGAGCTCGATAGAAAACCTACCAGAACTGGAGGAAAAGGTCTCGTGGCCGCAAAACTGGAGGCCAACCATACCATACCAGGCGGCTAAGGCCCGACACGTCGGGCTATCGTGAAAAGAAGAAGAAGAGTTTAACAAATGTGCTAAAAGCCATAAAGTATCATCTTTTACAGGATTTCGATTAGTGTTTAGATTCAGACCGGGACATAACAAACAAATCCTGCATTTGCAAAGTCAGTTTTCATAAATTAATGGACCATAATAGCAGAAAAATACCATTTTGTTCTGTCCTACTTACCGCGTGACATATCACAACAAGCGCCCATACGATTCATATTAACAACCAAACTCTCGGATCAATTCTTCCTTAACTCATAATCATCGGCTTAGTTCCACAAGATAAAATTTTCCGGAAAAATTTCAACTTGAGTAACGTTACCATAAATTTCACTCGAGTCACAACCACGAGCCTTCTCGCAACTCCAATGCATACGTAGACGTACGACAACGAGACGAGTATCCATCCACCTTCAAAATCCGAATATAGCATCTAGATCTCGACAATACAACAACCATCCCGTATAGAATCGAACAATCCAAACAACCATAAATTAACATTTTACCCGATATCGTATCCGTTCTGGCATCAAAATCGATACTTGTAATATTTCCGATCCTGTATGATGGGATGAAGTTGGAAAACAAAAACCGGAGCCAAAAAAAAAGAACAGAGAATGCTCGAAAACGAGCAGACATCTTTTTGACTCCATACGCGAGTGACCTAATTCTATCAGTAGAAACCAGGCAGGCACCAGTTTCACCTCTAAAAACGAAAATGTTGATATTGAATCAGCTGAATGTTAGAGTCAGGGAACACGTCCTTACGAAGACGAATGGCCCGTTCCTCAGAATCAATGGCGAAGCGAGCGAGTCAGAATGGCTGACAGAAAATTGAATACTTGCACGACCAGGAATGCATTGAGTCCTGATCTTGAAATATGAGATACGAGTGAAATTGCACGTGACCAACAATCATCTTTTCGTATAGGCTGGGCTGGGCGATGGAATTATAATTGAGCAGCAGAAGCAGCACTCCTGACTATGATAAATTGGTTCTTGGACGTAAATAGAATTCGGATTTCGGGTTGCTATATGAATGGTATAACTAGTACATTGAACTAGTTCAGGAACGATTTATACAAAAATAACAGATGAACTATAAAGTGAATCAAAATGAAGTTTTGGATAGGTACATACAGATTTAAATTGAACGCTGCATTGATTTAAGTGTAAAGTAGATAATTAAAATTTTTCAATTCGCAATGAAGTGGTTGCCCTATCAAAACATAAAATCTTAAAAAATAGATAGGACCTAAATTCCGCTATTTTAGATCAAGAAAATCATTGTAAATGGAAATGTCTTCAGTGGCATTCCCACATAAATATTCATATCTATAACATTTGTTAAAATCGCAATGATATGCTTCGCTGATTTCAAGAAAACAGTCTCATATCAAAATGGTTATTTTTTGGTAATTGTTATGGTCTTATATCTTTCTTTTAAAACTACCAATTGTGAACCATATTTCATTTAACTTTTCCCTGGCGTTTTTATTTGAATTATATTTTTTTTTACCGTGAAATGTCCACACGAAAAAAAAAAACATAGATATATGAACTAAAACAATTTAAAAGTCGCGCGACTAGTCAATTGTTTGAAGTGTCCGCCGCCGTCATAAGATCTATCTATACACAAAACGCAATAGTCCGTCGTTTGAAGATGAAACAAAGAATTTTGCTATTGTCTTATTGTTTCGCGAATTGTCTCCGCACGGGAAGGAATACATACGTTATGCCTTATGTCTTAGTTCAAACAACAAGAAGTTAAAATTTGGCCCACCACGAAACTAACTATAAAGGATGGAACGAATGCGCGATTTCAGACGAAACGAGAACAAAACCAACAACAACATTAATAAGAGCAACGACGAACGAGAGTAATAATAATATGAATATGAATTATGGCTAACCATAAATGACACAGGCACGTTTTTCAGTCAAACAAAAGGTAGCGCGCTGTGTTTTTGTTGTACATTTGAAGTAGGTCAAAGAAAATGTTTTCAAATTTTGACAATTTTGCATATTTTACATGCGTCATAAATCATAAAATGTGTGCGCGATTGTTGGTCTCATATGTTGGCCGATGTCGCAATTTTGAATAAAGTTGTTTTTTTCATTCATTTATTCCTGGGAGATTTTTTTTACGCCAGAAAAGAAAAAGGAAACGCGTGGTGTAAGTCACTCATATGGTCGTCTACGTAATAAGGATAATACCAAAAATGCAAATTTTCAGCGGGAGTCATTTTTTGCGATATATGTACATACATTATTTCAATTTTCCCAAAATTCTGTCGGCATGGGCTTGTCACAACTCTGCATGATCCAATTCGTCAATGAATTTTTAAAAAGTCCGGCTCGCGTACCGTACCTCGCTATAAATTCGGTCCTTTCGATACGATACGACAATGAAATGTGAAGGATCCTCAATAAAGTAAATTTGTATAGCTACGTAGAGAACGAAAGTGCCTTATGAAAGATTTTATACTGTTCGATATTGTCGGAATGGGCCATAATCATAAAAACATCAAAACAAATCGTAAATTGAAAATGAATTGAGTGTGAATTGGTTGAATGGTTGATTTTATTACGAAGCTTGGAAGGTAATATGTTATAGACTGTCTGCCTGCATACATACGTAGATCCATGATGATAAATTATTGAAAAAATGAGAGGTCAAAACAAATATAACGCTGGGTCGGTTATTAGGTTTTTACATGTAAGGAAAAAAAACACAGATAACAGTCGGTAAACATTTTACTGGAACTTTGTATTAGACCTTGTCCGAACTTTATACGTATTAATTTGATTTGCGTTTTGTGATCATCGTTGCCGGAATAAATATTATATTGTTAAAGTTCTTTATCGTTTTTTATATTTTTGTGTAATTTTAAATATTGAAAAAATGAGAAAAATCTAAATCGCACGTTATCAAGAAAGGTAGTACACTCCGCGACACTTTGCACTATTGCAAAAAAATAACGTCATTGTTATGTCCGTTTCGGATTCTTTCCTACTAAAACCCCTGATGACGGTGTTGTTTTGAGCATGTTTACTCCGAAATAATTTTGCTTTTTTATCCTATCGGATTTTCTTGTTCGAATACCCGGCATTTTTTTTCTGTGTCTAGAGCTTTGACTACCTGGTCAAGTTAAAGTTACTACAGTCATTGATGTGTCCATGTCCAAGGCGAAAAAAAAATCGATTAATTGAAAAACGGTTAAATCTTACAAAAGCAGTCAAGCATAATTGAAAAGAATGCGTGATTAAGGTATATTTATGTAAATATAACGACTTATTCTACACGGAGAGAAAAATGGGCAATGAATTCAACAAAATCATACAATGAAATTCACAACATACAATTTCACTAAATTTGTAGCGAATGTTATTAAAATGTAGTGAAATTAATTACAATTCAGTTGTTTTTACTGGATTTGGCCTATTGTAAAAATGATTGCAGTGTAATGACAAAAATCATTGCATGATATTTGTATGGGTAGGTAACATTTATTGTGTTTATGGTAATTTTCATCACTGTCTGTAATAATAATTACTGCACGGTGTACATGAAACTAACAAGAGCGCGTATAATAATTATGAAACCCTCAAAATATAACACGACTAATTTATTCGCATAATTTGTAATCTTAGATAGCTTAGGTGTTGGACGTAGGACTACGAAACGATAGGTCCCCGGTTCAATTCCCAGTAGAAGCAAATTATAAAAAAGTAAAGTTAAATAGGGAAAAAGAAGTTAAGGATAAAATAGAAGTAAAAAATAGAAAAAGGTAAAAATAAAGAAAATAAAAACTAAAAAAATCACTTTTTGCATTTTTTTCTATTATCGCCAAATTATCTTCCTGGCAAATTTTATTACCAACCAATTGTTAATTTTATTACAGCGCAATGACATTTTTACTTTCAGATGTAATAACTTTTAAAGCAGTTGCAATAGGGTCAAAAATCATTACAAATGCAATAGTTTGCAATAGTGTATGTTCCCTACAACTTTTTTGCTGAAAATTAACTGAGGAATTATAATACGGTGCGTTTATGCGGCAGTTTCCGGACACCCTGTATACTGATAATAAGCACAAAAACTAAGCTCATGTATTTTAATTTGCCTCCTACGAACTCATAGGCTATAGTTTTGGTACACTTTGTCTGGAATACAAATTTCACTTATTTTTATTACAACTTCCACCATAGGCCTCCAGTAACAAAAAAATTATCCAAAAAGCCCCAAACTAACAGACAAATTTTTGTCTTGGGTTTTGTTAGACCTCCCCCAACCATTTACGTATAGGCATATGTAAAAACTACCTGAACCATTCGAGGGTTAAGCAAAATATACAATCAATCAAATCTGCAAAACTGACAAAACATATCTCAACAATTAAAATGCATTCATCAGAATAACGAAAAAGTGATGGTGGAATATGGGGTGACAAATCACATAACGAATTTATACATAGAAACGAAATGCATATTTCTTATAATCTGATGTTGTTGCCTGTGTGTTCAACCGCTGAAACCTGAAACATAGAATTATAATGGTAAAAATGTTTAGAATCTAAATCCAATATGAAATTCAATTTCCTGGTACATATATTATTGTTCAATAATTTAACACCAAAACGCTTATTTTTTCTAAAAGAAGAAAAATGGAAAATATCACATTGGACAGTAAGTTATTAATCGACTTTCAATTTTCATTTGATTTCATATAACTGCAAAAGTACCTACTTCACTGATTTTTCAAATGTTTTTTTTTTTATAGTGGGCTTTATATTCGCTATCGATTGACTCTAATTGGATGTCGAGTTTAGAGACATCCTGTATATTCCGTAATAAATTGAAGACATACGCGATTTACGGTCGTCCTGAATGCCTAGTTTGACTGGACTATAGCGAACAAACCATATATTTTTGTCAAATTGTCAGTTGTCTCAATACTACCGTATAAAAATTCCATGATTTTTTTGTGGTTATGCCAAATTGTTGATATAAAAAATTAAGAATCCGGAGAATGTAACTACAATGCCGATTTTTTAGCAAATTGAAATGCAAACCTTCGAATTTCATGATAAACGGTCCACTTTGATGTTATCACGGATATGATACAACCGCGGAAACATACAACTAATACCGAAAATGTTTAAAACTAAAATTTGATACGGAATTCAATCATTATGGTTCAATCATATAAAGATGTTTTTAATGAAATATCACCTCATGAAGTCTGCAACGCACAGAAGGAAGCACCTCCGACTATACATATAAAGTATATATATTATTGATCAGTGTGATGAGAGAATTCGATTGAGCTATGTCCGTCTGTCTGTCTGTCCGTCTGTTTCAATACAAACTAGTCCCTCAGTTTTGCAGCTATCAGGCTTAAATTTTGTATACAAGTTTCTTTTAAGTGTCGTATATGTCGGAACGAATGGAATCGGACCATGGCGTCAGAAACCCAAAATCCAAAATTAGGTTCTTCTAAGAAACACTTTTTTCTTTATGCAACAATCTTAACCTAACTTCAAAAAAACTTTTGTCTTTATAAAGCAATCTTAACCCAACTTCACCTAAATGTGTTACTAGTAAAGCCTCAAAAGATATCTAGGAATAGTTGAAATCGGAACACTACGTCATGGTCATGGGCCTATCATACAAACCAACCCCTGCAAATTAGGTTCTCTAAGAAAAACTGTTTTCTTTATGAACCAATCATAACCAAACTTTACTCAAATGTGCTCCTAGTACTTAAAGCTTCAAAGCATATCTAGCAACGGATGAATCCGTTTTTGAATCTTAACCAAAATTCATCCAAGCGTTTTTCTGGATTAGCATCGTGTCTCTGTTACGTTTGGAGACTTATTTTATTGTATTTTAAATGTATTTTATAAACACTCGTTTGACGTTATAAAATGTATTATTTTATTTTAATTAGTTTAATTCACATTAAATTAATTTCACTTAATTAACTTATATCAACTTATTAAATTTCTTTAGATGGGACGACCAGCAGGTTACGTCCATCTAGTACTACGGGTTGATTGAGAGTGCGCGAGTGACTCGGCAACGTGGGAACTGATTGACAACTTGACGAAGGAACAATTCACAATAGAACGGAAGTTAATTGTTAAAATAAAATTAGAAAGAACAATTAATATTGGAATGGAAATTCAATTAAATAAATTCACAATTTAATTATGAATAAAATAAATGAAATGTTATAATTAAATATGATGATTATCAACCGCCACACATCGCAACTCATGCAGGAACATATGGAATCGGAACATGTCATAGGGCTGGGGTAGAAATTATTAACACAAGTTTAATTCAAATGTGACGGGTATTAAAATTTCGGCCACACCCAAAATTAGCCTCGGTCTGGTTTTTTTTTCAACTTATCCATTAAAACTTTAAACTTTCCTTTAAACTCGCAGAAAAATAACGTCCCTTAAAATTCAATCGATATTTGAAATCGAGTTACATTCCTATTAAATATAATCCTTTCCTTTTGAATATACATATATCGCTTTAATTCAAATTCATTCTTTTTAAATTAATGGGAAATCCTTTAAATCCAAATTTTCAATGGGAAATCTTTTTAAAAAGAGTCAATCAATGTATGTTCCAACGCGAAATCGCTTTGTTTACATAGAAAATTTTCATTTTTTTTTGTTTACACTCGCAGTCGGTCGGCAGTGGTAGAGAGATGTCACAATGTATGGTAAAAATAACAAACGTCGTCCCGTATAGTCCGTGTGGTGTAGTAGGTAGGGGTGTTAGTCTTCAAATCATATGGTCGCGGGATCGAATTCAACTGTAGGTAGGTAATTTATTATGCATTTTAGAGCTTAAAGAGGTAAATGAAATGTCGCCAACACCTATAGTGCAATCAGTTATACAAAACACATTTATGAGTAATATGTTCCTTCCCTGTGAAAATTACTCCTTTTGGGGTTATTTAAAGTATTCTTTTGAGTTCATGCATTTGGATAAACAATAAGAAGAATCCTTTAATTTTAAATAAAATTATACCCCTTTAAAACAAAGAGTCCATTCTTTTAAATTAAAAGGAAATATTTTCGATTTATGGTTGCAACCTGATTAAATTGACACTGCATCACTTTAATTTAAAGTGATTATAGATAGACTTTCAAAAGTGATATCTTCTTAGTTCAAAGGGAAATCCGTTTCAAATAAAAAGTCAATGAAAGAAAGTGATTATACAATCATTCAAAGAGAAACAAATATGAAGCAAAATCATTTTTGAATCTTAAGTTCATCGCATGTGGAGAGTGACTTTTCATCCATATCCTCCGAATTTACTGGAAATTTGGGGTTGACCAGCGTTCGAAAGCTGTGGCTATAAAAAGAAGCAAACAAATTGTAAAATTCCTCTTCAAAGAGATAGCTCTTGGCTGAGTAATTCGAGAAAATTACAGGTCTTTGTTTTCCGTTTGAACTTTTTCCAAATCTCGGAAACTCGATGGCTGATTTTTATGAAATTTCGAATACCAATACTCGTAGAGGTTGCTGGCGAAAGGAATTTACTATCATCATTCGGAACAATAAATAATAAATGAATAATAGTCTGGCTGGTCTAGCGGTTACTGCGCGAACTTTCGGTGCACAGGGTCATGAGTTTGAATCTCACCGTGGATCATGGTGTTTTTCGAACTCACCAGCTTGTGACGGACTATGATCTGATCTCACTCAGATGTTAAACGAGTACCCATTTATGGGGATAAATAACACTGCTGAGCGTGATGCTGATCTCATTACCTCAACAAAAAGCAGATAAGATCTTGGATGTCACTAACACATCCTGCGGCCTTAGCCCCAATGTTGGATTGTCGCGCCTGTTATTTATTTTTAATAAATAAATAAATATGTATAAATTTGTAATTTTAGACCGAACAAACAGACAGTACATTTTCAAACTTCCAAGTGTTGGCGGCGCTCTTTTACTTGATTCACTTGCATAAGTCATAATCACGCCTTTATGATTGCACATGTATGTAACACACATTATGATGGATGCATTCGCGGACGGTTTACTTTTCGTGCCTAGATTTCTCAACTAGCTTAAATGTAGCATAAGTATGGTGAGCTACTGAGCTGCGGCAAGTCGTAATGTAACCATATCACTCCTTTTAGCGACTTCATTCATGTGGCCCTCATAATAAATGCAATGCATGTGTGAAAGCATATCTTAATGATAAATCCATTATTGCTGTTTGTCACACAGCATGAAATCAAATGTATGGATGTTGACGCATTTGTTATCGTTTAATTTAACAGGTCGTATATACGAAGTGCAAAGATCAGATGATGGAAATTATTAATGGCTGGAAAATAGAAAGGGAATTAGTTGTAGGTACAATGTAAATAGAGTTAGGAGTTCAAGAGTGCGAATAAATAAAAAAGAATTTGGGGAGCCAATAGCAAAAATTGTATCAAGTCGATTAATTCAGAGTGGAGGATTTATTTTGACGCAATGTATTTTTTATCGTTACAGCCTGGAGCAGTTTAACGATCAAATAAACGATTTGGCAATTAAATTTATGAGCTGAAGCTGAGATCCGCTTTGCGTTGTTGATGCGTTAATTTCGTTTGCAAAATCATTAGTTCTATTTGATGAATAACCAATGTAAAAAATATTGTGAACATTTTAAAAATTCTAGCTTTCTTCCATTAACGATTAGAAACTTAAATTCTTATGATCTGGAGCTTTATGTTAAAATCACTTGAATTTATTTCATTAATAAAAGATTATTTCCTATAGCAAAAACTACATGGCTGAATATTATAGTACAAATAATCTTAGAAATAGTATACCTAATTGTACTACAAATCAATAACAAATATCAGTGTTGAGTCATTCCAGATATACTCGTACAATCCGCGACCCTTGTAGCAATTAAACAACACTTTTCCAACAGATAAATTATAGTACCCCTTTCCTATACCATATTATTTCGCCTGGAGTACCGCACCACACAAACAGTTTGCGTACGCGCCCATGTCTTGTGCGCCATCTGCCACCCGGCAATTAATCATGTCCATGAAACCAAGTATAATTTCGACATAACATAAGGTCCTTGATTTCTTCTAATACACTGGTGTCCTTTTTCGAACCAAATTGAAGTTGAACGAACCATTTCGGGAATAACATTATAGGAGGGCCAACAAATGGCTACTGCGGTACCATTTCCATGTGTGATGAAAGCACACATTTTGAGTGGTGTATCGTAATTTCAGATTCAAGTAGTACTCGTATATATATGATCCCCTTTCAACACTCTCGTATGGTTTTATTGTCATTTAATTGGGTTGATGTTTTCCTTATGTACGATGTAATGAACATGTGCAAAAATGGAAGCTGGCGAACTTGAACCGATTAATGGGGTATCTCATAATGTATGCTGAAATTGAGTTATGCAATTGATTAAGAAATAATGGGACAGGGAATTGAAAATATTAGGAACTCTGCCGGTGCGGTAGTGTAACTGGTGTGAGAATTTTATTGAAGCAAGAAGGTATAGGAGAAACGATAATGTTTGCATAGCTATACCCCGATCTCGGAAATTCGATCGGTTTTTCAGGACCACAGTGCGGCTATATCATTAGCTAAACATAAAAACAACTTACAAAACTGCCCGCACCAAAAAACTTTAATCAACATCATCAAGGACATGCAGAACAACTCAAGGGACACTTGGCGATGACTTTCTGGTTTTACCATCATTTTGCACCACTTCGCCCATTTCAAATATCCTTCGAAGGAATATGTGCGCCATAATGAATGACATTGCTGTATGGCCACTTGAGTTCCTTCAATTTCATCAACCCCAAAAAACAAATGTTGTCCTGCTCCATATCTCGTAAGAATCTGCAGGAAAAAATATCCAAAGGAAAGAAAAATGTATTCCATTTCCATAGCTCCAACTCCCGCACGTTACCACGTCATCTCATCCTTGAATTTGCTTTATGTATATGCGTACTCGTACATACATCCATCCTTATATTGTGAAGGGAAAAGCAAGCAACCGGGGCACAGAATTGTGTATTTATATATATTTCTACGATAAAAATGATGAATGACTTTATAAATCTTTTGCGAGAAGAGAAAAAGACCCGAGTTCGGGTAACAACAAGCTTAAACAGATCATGCGGGCTTTTGTTGTTGTTGCTCTTCGAATTGTATGTATACATGGAGAGTCCGAGCAAAAATGCCACCGGAGCTGCGAAGCTCCCCATAGAAAAAGTTCCGGCACGACAAGACTTGGAGTTGCGGCTGCGGCGGGTATACGAGTAGGTACTATACATATTTTTAACCTTCCGGCGGGCGCAATACTAATCCTAACACGATCGGGCGCAATGCATCTGACAGATTAAGTGCAGAAAATAGGATGAAACTAAGTTTATGTATATTTTAGACTCTTATTTATTGTTGCATTGTCTTTTTGAAACAGTTCTACGAAATTTTAGAAACAAATACTGGCTCACAAAGTTTGATACCCTTCACATTTTAAATTTTCTAAGAATATTTCGCTTTCAATAGCCTCAATATTTAAAAAAACCTCCAACAACTCGACCGCTTAAAAAATGTAAGCTTATTTTACTGAAAACACACTATTGAACGATTTGGTGACCCTAAAAGTCAGCACAACGTTAATACGCAATGTGAAGAGTATAACAAGTAGAAATTTTCATAGAAAATGAAAAATAACACAATCGGGCGCAATACATCTGAGAGATTATTTCACCCCCTCCCGCCGCTCAGACATATGGTAGATAGAAACTGAAAACGGCTTTGGCTAGTTGACCGATAAATATTAAGCTACTGTGAGTTTCAGATCTCTCCCTTTTCATATCGCTGATTGGCCCAACAAAAACTGGTCACTTAATCTGTCAGATGCATTGCGCCCGCCCGAAGGTTAAATGGGTATAGTCTCCCTCCCGTTATAATGATTTTTATGTTGCCGGCGCTTATGTAACGCTGTGCCACTTCGGTAGGTAGGTATACTTACGAAAAAAGGTTGTCTGCCCATTTTTGTCAATTTTCGTTTAGTTTGCAGTACATCTACGCGCTTATTTTTGACTATTCACATACAGTAAAGCTGTATGGAATAGGTATTGTCGCAGCTGCTAAGAGAAAAATCGCCTGCTCGCTCAGTCTAAATACATACTTTTTTTACCATGGAAGTTTCTTTCTTCATTTTTTTAAATCTTGAAAAATTTATAAGGGACGCGTAAGAAGAACTACGCGAGTGGTGGTGGAGAGTGTAAAAAATATGCTACGAGGGTTGGCGAAAACGACCTTTTTCGAGGGTGGCTTAATGAGCTTTTTATCTTTGGCAAGTAATGAGCAAAATGTTCGGTATTGCGGTTAGGTGATTTTAATTCAATTTACATTAGTTGAATGATGTATTGCACTTGTGTTCGATAATAAATATCATTTGTGCAATTGGCGACTGTATAACGTGAAAGGAAAATTTAAGTTGCCTTTACTAAGTTGAAATTTTGTTTTGATTTGAAAAAATTTATGTAAAGCTTCGTCTCTTTTATTCCAGGCATTTTTGATAAGAGCATCTCAATCAACGTATGTTTGCTTTTATTAAATATGGCGTCTCGTATAGATACAATTAGTTATGTATTGCCACAACATTCCGATTTACGAAAATAATAGATAAAAAAAAAGCTAAAATATAGGTACAATTTTTTTCAGGATAACAAATCAGGCACAGGTTAGTAAATGAATACGGAAGGCTTTTATCCAATAGCCGAGATATTCGGGACACTCTTCGATGAAACCATAGGGTAAACTTGGGCATCTTCCGCTACTTAAAACTTAACATTTACTACATAGATTTACGGCCGACCAGCATGCTAAGGACGTTTTTTACCATCTGCTTGGCGACACCCAGAGGTGACATAAAAATTATTAGGGCGGATCTCAACGCAAAAATTGAGTCTGACAATGTTGGATTGTTGCGACTCGGCATCAGCATGTAGAGTCGCGCATATAGAAAGCCTAATGAGCTGAATTTTTCAGAATCACTCCTCTCTGGCAAAACCACAATATCTCCAGAAACACCAAACTCCTGGTCTTCGAAAGCAATGTAAAATCTGTGCTTTCATATGGGTGTTTCACGCGGAAAGGACCAGTTACATTAAAACCAAACAGCAAAGGCAGAAATTAGAAGTGCGAATATGTCACACACTTCGAAAAGAGCTAAACAAAACATTGCAAAACAGGCTCTAGATTGGAATCCTCAGGGAATCAATGCAAGCTGCCGTGTGGAACCAGCGCCCGCTCTAGCACTTACGCCGCCCCGGGCGAAAGGGCAAATTGCCGCTCCTTAGGTTCTGTACCAAGCGGATTAATAGGATAGTTGTTGATAGTATGTGGAAGAAACCTTTTCGTGATCATTAATACTCTTAAGCGCAACTCACCACAGTTCAGAAAGGCCTTGTTTGAAATTCCATTAAAGCTAAACTTGCTGGGCCACATGTTATTCACCACCGACAAAAAATATTCAGTAGCACATGGAAACCGGGTAAATTTTTGAATGACGTAAGAAAAAAAAAACACTCAACACATTTGCGGCTATTGCGGCTCTTACTATGTGTAGGTAGGTATGTGTTTACATTCTTCATTTTGCTGAAATCCAAGGTACCTTGTTCGAAATTAGTCCACTTAATGCTAGATGAATTAATGAATCCATTCCCGGCGATATCACGCGAATTTAAGTGGAATTACTCCCAGTGTAGATATATGTTTTCTAAAATGCTTGTAAAGAAATTCTTGTGAAAATGGTGGCTTTCGGCAAGAGACTTCTCACTGGAGATTTTTTTAAACGCTTTTATGTGCTGAGTGTTTATAATACGACTACCTACTTATTTCTCATTTGTTATGATTTCTCCGGAGGTTCAATATCTATTTAGTGGACGTGATCTGCTATAATTAAACACACTAAATAAAAATATTAGGCCTCAATCACACTGATCGGCAGTGGCGCAGCCACGGGAGGGGCTAATAGGGCTAAAGCCCCTCCCAGACTCAAAAATTGGGAAAAGAAAAATTGTAAACTAAAATATGTAGCATAATGCATATACACTGAGCTTCAATGAAACCTGGCCACACGGTAAGCGTGAACTCTAATCAAAACAGGCATTGTGTGTGTTGCGTGAGTAACGGTATTTCAGATAAAAATCACAGTCATTTGAATTGCCATTAAATGCACTTTCTGTAGATATAACTTTCATAGTTGTAAGTTTCATACTTTTTGAGAAAATTGAATTTGAGTTCGAAAGTGGCGAGTGGCCCGATTTTTGTGAAGCCGAGTGTAGTTACAGATTTTAGGTGAATATGAATTCTTATTTTTGTAATCATAGGTTGCTTATCAGTTTCGGTGGTCTGTGAAAATTGTATCATCTTTACCGGAATTTCAGAAACATCTTTGTGCAAAAACAGAACAAAAACGTTGAAAGTTTAAAGTGATTTTTGTATGAAAAAAAGTTCCAATAAATGCTTCGCAAACAAAAAATCTATCTTCTTCGTTAATAGTTTTTACCGAGCTCCAAGTATTTTAAAGCTAAGGCATATGTGAGTTGCAATTGAAGTTGTGGAAGATTTTGTACCTTGAAAATATAATTGTGTGTCATACACGGAAGTATTAATAAAACTTATTTCTCTACAACCTTTCGCAAAACTATTTTAACCTTCGGGCGAGCGCAATGCATCTGACAGATTAAGTGACCAGTTTTTGTTGCGCCAATCAGCGATATGAAAAGGGAGAGATCAGAAACTCACGGTAGCTTAATCTTTATCGATCAACTACCCAAATCAGTTTTCAGTTTGTATCTACCATATGTCTGAGGGGCGGGAGGGGATGAAATAATCTCTCAGATGTATTGCGCCCGATTGTGTTATTTTCTCTTTTTCTACACTCAGAGAAAAAAATGCACATTCATATTAAAAGCTCCACATTTAAATTGAACGCAGTATTCGTTTGAAAAATCTCGTTTGATTTTAACGAGTTCTCATTTACGCTAAGAGAAATTCGTTTAAAACAAAAGAGCAGCTAAACCCCAAACGCCGGTCGTTTAAATCAAAAGATTCCGCATTACATAAAAATGTGTATACATTCCTTTGCGTAACAAATACACATACCTACATCCCTAACTCTTTTTTTGCCATAAATGCGTGTAAGTCAATTTGTGCATTGATAAAATACATTCTCTCTCTACAACAAAGAACGCGATGCCAAAATATCATTTGCTTCAATGTAGTACAACAGTTGTTATGAAAATTTCCACTTGTTATACTATTCACATTGCGTTATAACGTTTTGTTGACTTTTAGGCTCACCAAATCGTTCAATAGTGTGTTTTTTGTAAAATAAGCTCACATTTTTTAAGCGGTCGAGTTGTTTGAGGTTTTTTGAATATTGAGGCGGTTGAAAGCGGAATATTCTTAGAAAATTGGAAATGTGAAGGGTATCAAACTTTATGAGCCAGTATTTGTTTCTAAAATTTCGTAGAACTGTTTCAGAAAGACAATGCAACAATAAAGAAGAGTATAAGATATAAAAGTATACAGAAACTTAGTTTCATCCTTTTTCTGCACTTAATCTGTCAGATGCATTGCGCCTGATCGTGTTAGGATTAGTATTGCGCCCACCGGAAGGTTAAGCCTGATTGCTGTATAAAATTTTTTGGAAAGAAAATGAACGCATATATCGTAACATAACGAGCAGTCATGGCAACTATTCAAACCTAAAATCAATTGTTTTTTTGCGATATAGAGACTTGTAAAAAAATCAGAAATGCGACCAAGTGTATAATCTTATCCTCTATAGAAAAGTCCATTTTGACTTCCACGATTCACCATCTGCTTTTGTTTTATAAATGGAAACAAGAGAAAGAATGGGATGATAACGAGACAACATTACACTCACATTTCCACGACGCTAAGAAGAAAAAAATACATATGTACGTTACGTCAAAAATAAGCGTAGATGCAATAAGAGATTAAAAAACCCGAAAACACCGTATAGTATCCTTACTGGAATAGTACCATCAAATGTCCAGTAATAAGGATAAGAAGCTGGTTGCGCCACTGCTGATCGGGCTTTGCAAAACCGCGCGCAAAACATCAAAGTTGTGGACCATACACGCCTGGGAGAAACAAAAATGATGAGGATTACAATTCTGTCATTTGTGCGGTATTCGGTAAACTGCTAACGCAGTGTTGTTGGGGGAATCCAAGGTACCGATGTTGGGCCGATCTTTGGAGCATTACGCTTTCAGCTCTCGAATGAAGATTTTTCTTTCTTTCTATCGCCACTAGCACACCCGTACAGAAATATAGCTGGAAATATTAGGAACAACAATTTTCTCCATATGATAATTCCCTTTGACCGGAATTAGGAATCATGCAATCAAATCCTTACTTCTGATGAAAAGAAGAGAAACTAAATGTTCAATTGGAGTACAAAATTAGCACATCATTCTCCAATAACTTTCTTTTTAAAAAGTACTTAATTAGCACATAACTGAGCGAATTTCCCCTCTTTGTCAGCGTCAGAGACAATTGTGGTCTCTTCAAAGCCTTGCAAGGACTTTGCATCTTTAAAACACAACTTTCAAAAGATAACTAATGATACAGTTGATAAATTCAAAATTAACGCGTATCTTAAAGCAAACATTGATGTGCTTATTTACTTAAACAAAACCTTATTCCTTATTTCATTTTGCCCCTTTTTATTTCATCAGTAGTTTCCATGGTTACCTTTTCAATTAATCAAAGTTGATATTGAATTTTTCCTTTCGTCTTTTTATTATTTTTATTCGATTTTTAGCTATACTGCCGCCCCTAAAATTTGGCGCCCCGGGCGACCGCTCGGCTTGCCCCCCCCCCCTTAGAGCGGACGCTGTGTGGACCGACCCAGATATACTCGTACATGGAAAAGGTCTGTTAAGGCAGAGGGAAAATATAAACGCAAATCGTGGGACCAGCTACAGTTGTTGGCTGCTAGCAAGGGGAGGTGGAAAAGAAGCGTAGTCAATGCCCTGCGCCCCACTAGGGATTAAAAGGAAACCAGTGACAGAGAGAGAGATTTTTTAAATATTAGATTCTGTAGGACTCCCAGAGTTTAAAATTAATTTTTCTATGAAAAATAGTTGCCGGAAAGGTCCCAATCAGGACAAAAACGGGCACAAATATTTCCTTGGACAGGACATAGCCATGTCGGATATCATATCAATGCGGACGTCAAGTACATTATATATATGTTGCATTTCCTTTGTTTTCAAAGACCCAAAACTGCGTAAATTCGTTAGAAAGGGCAACATTTTAGTGCCTTTACATTTTTTTTATATGTGACTTTCGTCTTGATTTTTTAGAGTCTACAGGCATTGAAGACGCTAGCCCTCGTTTTGATAGGATAACATATATGTATATGTAAATGTCTCAAAAAGGACAGAAAATTGCACAAACTCTCTCTTAATCGGGATAGGTATGTGGGCTATCATAACAAACAACAAGTAAAAACGAATAAAAACCACATTAAAGGTACGTTGTGCTACACGCGGCCGCACGACTGCGACTCGCTCATTCCATATAAAAACTCGTTTCTCTCTCATTTTAAAAACGAGTTTTTATATGGAATGAGCGAGTCGCAGTCGTGCGGCCGTGTCTAGCACAACGTACCTTAAGACCGCTTTTTTAATTTGTTTGCAAACTTTGATGAAACCTCATTAAAATTTCATCAATCTTTTGATAACTCTTTGTGATGCAGATAAAAGTTTAGGGCAAATTGTAAATACCATTGTCTCTCTTCACCTCCGAAACAACAAACTAACATGAATCTGTATCTGTTGCTTACAGCAATTTGCTGGTTGCTTTTGATTAATTAAGAGCAACAAATCACAACCGAACCACAACTCGTATGCACATGAGCGCTAGCAGTAAATTGTTGCCTGGATTTATCATGCGTTTTGATCAGTTTATCGCCAAATTATCGGACAATAAAATTAGCTGACGGCAATTTATGTCAGCCGTCGTCGAGCCCCATGCATCGTAATGTGTGTAAATACGTTGCATAGCAGAGAGCAGTGACAGAGACCATGAGTGCCCATGGATTATGCCGTGATGCCGTGCATTCAATCCGTCTACCGTCATACCATGTCCAATAGTATGGCAATAAAAATGTATTTTGAAGGTGTCCCAGCAAAAATATCATTCCTTTTCGAAGTACGTATTCTTACGATTTGTGATGGAATTTGATTAGTTTCAGTAATGCGTGAGAGGATTTCACTTGGCACATCTTCTAAGTGACAAAAGCCGCGAAGTTATATTGCATGGAGTATTTTGAATTGGTTTTATTGGGTGTATTACTTATATAAGTGGATTCAAATTTTCGAAAATTACTAAAGAGAAGGAGTGCCGCCCTAAAATGATTGACTTGACTGATTCCCATCGGCATATCTTAGGTATAATGAGATGTTCCGAATCGAACTATTATCAACAGGTAACAGAAAAACATTAAACGAATTTCCAACTGAACGATCTGATTATGTAGAGATGAACATTAGTTCTGCTATGGACCTTTAGTTTTTTCCTTTTTGAACAAAAACTGCCTGATCACGCAAATGTACAGTTTTTCCTCTAAGACCGAATCAGTGGCGTACGTAACGTACGATATTCCATGTGTGCGTTGGAATTCAAAAGGGCCCCAAAGACCGAGAGCCATATTTGTTTCAAATATAAATGGTCATGTCATTAGCTCATTAGGCAAGCGCACAATAACGTTGTCTAGCCACAGAGAAAGAAGTATCGATATAATACGAGTATTGCCGATTTATGTCGTAAGTTAAAGTTAAAATTTAGGCTTTACGTTAAAAATATTGACACACACACGGTCCAAATTGACAAATTTCCAAATTATCTTGGCGAATTTCCATTACAAGTTGACGATTTTCAAAATCTTGTTGGCGAGTTTCCATAAAAATTAACAAAATTCCGTGATAAATTGGTAAGTTTCCATAACAACTTGAAGAAATTCCAGATCAAAATTACAAGTTTCAAAATCATGTTGACGTATTTCCATTCCAAATTTCCATGTCAAATTGACGAATTTAAAAATACAGATTTCCGTTAGAAATTGACAGTTTTAAATTGATCAGCAAGTTTTTTAAAATTGTCAATTTTAAATGGAAATCCGACAATTTGAAATTCTTTATGACATTTTTGAATATTGTGAATTTGTTATGGAAATTCCTCGACATGCTTTGGAAGTAAGTCAATTTGAAATGGAATTTCTTCAATTTTAAATGAATGGAAATCGCTTTTGAAATTCACCAATTTATAATAAGAATTCATCAACAAGATTTGAAAATTTATCAATTTGAAATGGAAATTCGTCAATTTGATCTGGATATACGTAAATTTATAATGAAAATTTAACAACATGGTTTCGAAATTCGTCAAACCCATCAATTAGTAATGGAAATTTTCCCATTTGTAATGGAAACTCGTCAACATTATTTTTAAATCCGTCAAGTTGATATGGAATTTCTTGTTTTAGAAATTAATCAATAAGATCTTGAAGAGAATTTTATTTTCTATTCGAATGGGGTTTTGCCAGCTCTTAGCCGTTGTAACAACGGGCTAGCTTCGGTAAAATTTATATCGAAGAAGAGGCTACCGTAGGAGCATTTGTTTAATACAGGCAACACAAACATTCAGCGATTTTTTTTTTGGTTTTTTGACGAAATGGAACAAGGGCAAACGGAGTCAATTTCTCAGGGTGATATATGAAATAACTCCAAAAGTGCCATCAGGATCGGCACTCAAAACCCATTCCATAGAACCACCTAATAAATTAAAAGAGCCATTCTAATTTCAAGTTCACTTGACAATATTTTATTAATTAAACACATTCGTACTGAAAATATCTATTTAGTCACAAAATGCGTAATTTAAAAAAGAAATACACAACTAATAAATAAAAGTACTGGTACATTGCTTTTATTATACATACTTGTACAGATAACTATTCTTACCGATCTTCGGGTTTGGATAATGTTCCACTTAAGGAAGAAAGGGATATTCTCTCCTTACTAATATAACTGATCGGTTTACAGTAATGTACTTCCCTAGATTTGATAGACAGGGTATTAAACAAATATACTGACGGTATCGAATGCTCATAATTCCCTTGATGCTCTCTAAGATTTTCAAATATCTGCCTGCTTCGAAAAGGCGAAAAATAATTCAAACACTTATCAAAAGCATTATCCTGGGCATCATCTTTCAAATAATATTCATATTGTCCATATAGCTATTACTTGCAAAATGTGTCCTTTTTGGATGAAAGGATCGCTCCGAAAAAAATCCAAATGCCTCCATTAGCATCATGCAGCATTGCAGCATTATATGAACAAACGCGGTTTTTTTACATTTAGATATTGTGTGTGTGGGGGGAGGGGGTTCGTAGCACTGAAGCCGATGGGCCTTTATTTAGTCCTGAATGAAATAACCAAAAGAATTCGGCTGTATCTTGCTTCACTTGTCGTAAACTTACTACAAAACTAAACTCTAAATTTACTCAAAATTATAGGTTTCAGATAAAGGTTGTGAACGATGAGAAAAAGTCAAATTTTCAATTTTTTCATATAATAGGATAAAAAGTTATGATGAGGCTTCAGAAGGACGAAATTTGCCCTGAACTTGTAAAATGATCTATTCTCAGCATCCCCTTTCGTTTGACACACATCTTGACTAACCTTTTTATGCAAAAAAAAAATGTCCTTTTGGGCCTTAGTATTGACCGAAAAGAATTCAAAATACTTCCATTCGTATTGTGAGGAACTCCTTTAAGAAAATCTTGAAATTTGATACGCACATATTGCCTACATGTATTTTCCAGGACGAAAAAGGGGATATTTCGTCCGGACTGAAGCAACAGTATCTATTAGTGAAATAGATAATGCTACAGCATGATGATGACTACACACGGTAGTCATCAACGCACCATGCTCCACAAGGAGTTACGGTAATGAAGAGAGAGAGAGTCGTTGTCAGCGCCATCAAAGGATCATGTACACCAAATTTGGTGAAGATCGTAATACGGGAAGAACGATATGACGTCACGCTATATACAAAATGTAATTGTTTTCAACACAATATGGAACGGGCTTAAAAATTCGCAAAGCGGGGACTAACTGTCTTCATTGGGGTCGCATTTTTGAACAGCAGTAACCTATGAATGCAGACTGCGATAGGACTTCAGGATTTTAGCAACAAGTGCTCGCAAACATGCTCTACATCGGTCCCTTGATCCTCTGAAAAGTGCAAGGGCGAACGGGCTCATAGTCAAATTAAAAAAATTTCTTAAAAAATACTAAAACCGGCAATACCAGTGCAATTACACCCACACCGTAATTTTACAATTTTGCTGGCATCTTTTACAATTCCATTGTCTTATGGCAATTATTATTACAGCACGCTTGGTTAAAGTGCATTAGCCGCAAACAAAATCTTGTTAACCCTTTAAAGTCCGAACTCTTAATCGCTTGAATTTCCTTTTTTTTTGTTCCTGAATATTAACTTTAAATATGATTCTTTTAAGAATATACAAAAAAAAAATTTTTACCTCACCCTCTTTCCCCCTTTCTATGCTGTTCCCAATTGGGAACAATGGCCATTAATGGGATATAAACAAAACAAGGTCGATTTTTTCCAGATAGGTTGGACTTTATTGGTTCTTCAATGTAATTTATGCAAAAGTATAAATCATATTTTGGAATTAAATTTATGGAAAAGTATAAATCATATTTTGGCAAAATTCATTCAAGATGAAGACATTTGTTGCACTCCTTACACTCCAACGGTGCATTTTACTTACAAGGACAACATCTTCCTTGCGATGATTTTATCAATTAGTGGCCATCTAATTTGCATCTTGCTGGGCTAGCATGTGCTTTAGGACCTGGCTGTGGACCTAGTTTTTTATGAAACCCTTAGCAGGAACATTGTTACTTCCCCCCTGAAGTCCAGGTGAGTAATTGCCGATTTCCCATGCATTTCCTTATGCACAAACCAGGCTGCTACTACTGCCATGTTGAGAGCATTAGCGAATAGATTCTACCAACACTTTTTCATCGTAGGCATGGGCGATACGAAGATTAGAAGTCCATCTAAAATATCGACCCCACCCATTCCGTGGTTATATTTGTGAATAAGATGTTGTTGTTGTATGCCTATCTTTTTGTTCTCCTTCACATAATATCTACATGCTGATTTCGCCATGACTTTCGATTCCTGCAAGGAATGCGATTGGAGAGTAAATGTCAATAGTGATTCTCAAAAGGCAACTGGTGGTACTTACCGAGAAGGAGTATGCCCAAAAACGACGTCCAATCAACGCCGATCGGATCAACATGCTGAACGGCGTAGATTTTTGTTATTTCTGCTAAATGCTGCAGACAGCTTTGTGGCATAAACTAATAATATATTTCTACCGGAATTAAGGTTTTCAAATGTGGGAAGTTAGTTTCTATGTTTTTTACTGGCTCATTTTGTATTGGGTTTTGAAAATGAATGCTGTGAAACCGATTTAGAGGTGCAATGCCGGGTTTCTTTATGCCTCGGTTTGGGCTTTGATCCACTTGTGGTCAACCGTTGATGGTCACCATTTGTAGCTTTTCTTTTCTGAACACGTTTATTTTTACTGCCCGATGCCTGACTATCTTCCGATCCTTTTATTATAATGGAAACTTCCCCGCAAACATCACTTGGTCTAAGATTTCTTCCTCAATGTCTTCCTCGTCAGTAACTTTGTCTTTTTCCTCAGGAGGTAATTGGCAGATATCTATATTATTCAATCAACCCACTTCGCAATCATCTAAGCTCTGTAGATATTCGACTACCAAATTTACGAACTTGACCTCTCACTTATGAGCACCGAATAGAGACTGGCATAGAACATGCGAAAATTACATGCAATTGCAATGTTAGTCCAGTCATATTGAAAAATTGGAAACAAAATAATTTATCTACAAGACACTGAAGTGAGCCAATGTTCCCAATTGGGAACACCTCAGTTTGAACATGTATAGCCGATAACGGTATTATTTGTTTATAAAATTAAGGTCACTACTATTATTTCGTATGTATTTATTAATAGTAAAAAATAAAAATACATTAAAATTTCAAAGTTTTGTTGGTTAAAAAAAGTTTGAAATTTTTTTCCCCAAAACTAAAAAAAATCCTCTTTTTAAAAAAATCACCAAAAAATAACGGCAATTTTTTTATCATTTGTTTATTTTTTTTCCTTTTTACCAACTTGTTAATAAACTAAAAAAAAATGGGAAAGAACAAAAAAAGATTTGCAAGTGGGTTTAAAAAAAACATGAAATCATGTTCCCAATTGGGAACATTGGGCGGTAAAGGGTTAATTCAATCGATGTTCGTACTCGATACTCCAACATATGAGCACGTTGTTCGATCGATCGGTAATTCAGGTGAACAGATGTCGTTGCCATTGAATTGCGATTACACGCGTCTTTTGATCAAGACAATCCACGGTCTTTGGCGTTACTTCTGGAAACCTTTGAAGCGAGTACGTACAGCGTACATAAGTACGATACATGCAATTTTATAGGTATAATCACCCGTTAGGGCTCGTTAAGATACAATTGCAATACTTATTGGTTGGCGCAGTTACTTTACAACATTGGAAGGCAAGGCAAGTTGTATAGACAACTCGTCCTCGAGCGAAATAAAGAGAAGACTAAGTCGAGGATATATGCAGCAGGTGCAATAGTTTTTTTTTTTCGCTGACAGCATATAAAATATTAACATAGTTTCCGGATTAGTGGCGATAGCAGGCGTTTTCTCACTTACCTACATATTTCATTTGTCTATTAATTTTTATTTTTTGTAGTTACATTGATTGTAGGTATGTACCTGCCTAGCCTATTCATATTTTAATTCCTACGGAAATGCTTATAATTGGACGCTTTAAATCGGAGCATGGGCTTAGTCAGGATTTCAGTCAGTCAGATTTTCTTAGGAGTTGAAATCGTTGGTCACGAAAAAAAAATATTTTTAGGCAAAATTTAGAGTAGTCTAGCTGGTGTAATGCTTAGTGCGCGCACCTTCTTTGCACAGGGTCATGGGTTCGAGACCCACGAATTCACACGAATTCAGTTTATGGTGTTTTTCGAACTCACCCCTATTATCTCACTCAGATGTTAAACGAGTACCCATTTATGAGGATATGTAAATAACATTGCTGAGCGTGCTGTTGATCTCAACACATCAACAAAAAGGCAGTTAAGATCTTGGGAATCGGATGTCACTAACACAACTGCGGCCTTAGTCCATAATGCTGGTCTGTCGTGCCTGTTTTTACTAATTGTATAGCTAAATTTTAGGAAAGGACAATCGAGAATTATTTTCCACACCCATGTAACGGAAACTGGCCCCTGAACGTGTTTAGACTTTTACTGGTGATTATGATTACATTCAACTGGCCTCCGTTTCTGCTTTTTTTGTCTTTGGCTCTGGATCTCGAGAAGGACTCGAATGCAGTTGGGTTGAAGAAAAAATTAAACAAAACCAAAAGTGCCCAGTCTGAGTTGAAATTCAATTCAATTTCAATTCAATTTATTTAAAGCAGTAATATAGTTTGACATTTCAGTTAGCATATAGGTTAGATGCCGGCGATGGCCTTAATTCTATAATATTATAATTAACATTTTGCCGATGCTAGGTTCAGTTCTCTAGAACTAATTGGAACATAACTGAGGAAAAAAGAAATAACTAAAACCTCGTGATACAAAATTAAAAATAAACTAAAACTATTACTTAATCTAAGCTTAAATATCTACATCATAATATAATTAAAAGTTCGCATTAATTAATATTATTATGTATAAGTGCTCTAATGAGGTTATTATTACTAATAGTGCAAATTGCCAAAAATTTAGTTGTGTTATTGTTTACGATTTCATTTAGGGGCAAAACTTTTGTCTCTTGGTGTAGTCTATTAGTTGAGTAAAAGAATGGTTTGTTACTAATAAATTTCAAAAGTTTGTTTTGTGTGACCTGAATTTTCTTTTTTGTTGTTTTACTGAATTGGCCCCATACAGCTGAGCCGTAAGATGCGATAGGCTGGATGACCATTTTATATATCAATATTTTATTATCAAGTGATAAGTCGGATTTCTTATTTAAAAGAGGATATAAGGAACAGTACGATTTCATCATTTTTTCACTCGTTGTTTCCATCTGAGAATATCCTGTGAGTTTGTTATCAAAAACTAATCCTAGATAGGTGAGCTCTTTTTTCCAAGGAATGTAATCACCAAAGAAATTCAGAGGTGAATTCGGAAGGTTTGATCTTTTCCTCTTTTTAGTAAAAAAAGTTGCCTGCGTCTTCGAGGTATTAAGTTTTATTTTCCATCGAAAATAGTATTGATACAGAGTCTCAAGTTGATGTTCTAGACTCGTTGAAATGAATGTGGGATCATCACTGGCGCAGAATACGCATACATCGTCTGCAAAACATGCTATCTCGCAATTGCTATTTGTAGGGATATCCGCGGTGAATATATTAAATAGAAGTGGACTCAAACACGAACCCTGTGGAACACCTGCCGAAATTCAATTCCTCCATAAATACTGCGGCGGTATAAAGAGCATTCCACAGCCAAGTGTTTTCGGTGGGTTGTCCAAAATTTTGCAAACCAGATTGTAAAACCCAAAGCTTTTGTAAGGGAGCAGTACTTGGAAAGCTGTAACTACAGAAAAGCAGCAAACAATCGTCAAGATTTAAGATCTTAGCTTAGCTAGCGAATTAAATCGTAATCGAAAGTGACAGTGGCTCATTCATTACGTACCTTCATTACTGTTCGATGAAAACAGGCAAAAAAAAATTACGTTAGATCTTAGTGTTCAACTGAAAAACTGTGGTCAAATTTGGAGACCTTGCGCGAAACCGTCGGTCGAGTTCGGTAGCCCCTCCCCCTGGCTACGTTCATATCTATCAA
The DNA here is from genome assembly GCA_949715475.1 of Microchrysa polita. Taxonomy (NCBI): domain Eukaryota; kingdom Metazoa; phylum Arthropoda; class Insecta; order Diptera; family Stratiomyidae; genus Microchrysa; species Microchrysa polita. The sequence continues at coordinate 17,810,518 of OX454421.1, read as the reverse complement.
GTTAATTGAATAATTGGAGTTGGATATCTCTCTTTATCATAGTTAGTTTTTGGGAAAGTTGTTATAGGAACAGTTCCATACCAATGACCAATTCTGGAGCACTGAAGTCAATAATGAAAAACTTTTAATGTTAATTATGTTTTTTGAACTTATGCTGTTGAAAATTAAAAAAAAAAGTTTAACTTAATGCACCGAAAAGATTCTTATATGAGTGCAAATCACATAGACAGCCTTAATACAATAAATTAAAAATTTACGATTTGCAAATTAAACACCAGTCGTACGTATAATCCGCACCAGTAGTCACGCACATCCGTGCGTGCCCACACGTATACGAATGTGTCTCAATGCATGAACAAATTCTCATGGTAAATTGCCATACTTTCATGCATTTTCCATTTTCCATATTATAAATAATATTCACACAATGCACCCGATCATAAAAAGGACATTATACAATGCATTATGATCGCAAAGTGCGCTGCTCTTCACAGGCTTTGCCCGTATATGAAAGGATCAATTCGGAGCTAAAGTGCACATACTCCGCATGTTCATCCTCATATTATAAACACACAAACATTGTATGTACAATGTACATACTCGTATACAAAATTATAAATTGAAAACATATTGCAATGATGCCCTGTTCCGGTGGCAAAATGCCTGAAATTTAATATTTGCGAACTTTGGCGACATTTATTTGTAAATATTTGTCTCGGATACACTTTCGGTACGGTTCGAGTGAGCATCGAATAAATGTTTCCTCTCTTTTGAATTATCCCCGGACTTAATGTGTTTGTATTTGTGAAATCATACAACTATGAAATTTATACAGAGAAAATACATATATTTTATGTTTGCACAATAAAATGAAGTCCGATATAACGTACGAGCATAAATATTTATCAGGACGATGATGACGAAGAGTCCTTGAGCGCTTGTGGGCTATACGGCTTGCTACGGCACTATGGCAGACGCAGGTTGGCCTCGTGTAGGACAAATTCGAGGACACGTAGCGGGATAAAGGCAAGTGGTAAAGGAAAAATGGCAAGTTGACTTCAAATGTTATTTTGTCAATCGAAATTCAATTCATTTTTCATTCACAGTTCAGTGGAGAGTGAAATCTTGCCGATGGAAAAAAAATTAGAGAGAGAGAAAGAGTGAAGGACTTTCATGCATGTTTTTGGTTGGTTGAAAGCAATTTTGTGTAGATCAAATTTATGATAGAAAAATAAAGCTTTTGTTCTTGGGACATTTTTACTACATTTGAAAGTAGACATCATTAATCAAATGATTTCATATGAAATGAATAAGCACCCATAATTTACAAAATTTTATATACATAGATATGAACTATATCGTCCATATCAATAAAAAATATTAAACAGCTGTAACTCGGAAACGGTGATAGCTAGGACCCTGGTTGTTGCACCAAAATGTAGCTCTAAATACGCTCTACATCGACTTTTTCAAAATTCATTTTCGAAAATTTTCACCTGACAACACAAAATTGGCCAGATCTCCCTCAATTTTGATCCTAGAGCAGTCAAATTTGGCCTATAAATGTCACTGAACTTTAAACGGCTGTAATTCGGAAACAGTGATAGCTAGGACCCTGGTTGTTGCACCAAAATGTAGCTCTAAATACGCTCGACTTTTTCAAAATCCATTTTCGAAAATTTTCACCTGAAAACACAAAATTGGCCATATCTCCGTCAATCTTGATCCTAGAGCAGTCAAATTTGGCCTAAAAATGTTGCTGAACTTTAAACGGCTGTAACTCGGAAACGGTGATAGCTAGGACCCTGGTTGTTGCACCAAAATGTAGCTCTAAATACGCTCTACATCGACTTTTTCAAAACCCATTTTCGAAGATGTTCACCTGAAGACACAAAATTGCCCATATCTCCGTCAATTTTGATCCTAGAGCAGTCAAATTTGGCCTAAAAATGTTGCTGAACTTTAAATGGCTGTAACTAGGAAATGTAGCTCTAAATACGCTCTACATCGACTTTTTCAAAATCAATTTTCGAACATTTTCACCTGACAACACAAAATTGGCCATATCTCCCTCAATTTTGATCCTAGAGCAGTCAAATTTGGCCTATAAATGTCACTGAACTTTAAACGGCTGTAATTCGGAAACAGTGATAGCTAGGACCCTGGTTGTTGCACCAAAATGTAGCTCTAAATACGCTCTACATCGACTTTTTCAAAATACATTTTCGAAGATGTTCACCTGAAGACACAAAATTGCCCATATCTCCGTCAATTTTGATCCTAGAGCAGTCAAATTTGGCCTAAAAATGTTGCTGAACTTTAAATGGCTGTAACTAGGAAATGTAGCTCTAAATACGCTCTACATCGACTTTTTCAAAATCAATTTTCGAACATTTTCACCTGACAACACAAAATTGGCCATATCTCCCTCAATTTTGATCCTAGAGCAGTCAAATTTGGCCTATAAATGTCACTGAACTTTAACCCATTTTGTACCGCTACCAGAAATATTTTTTTTATGACGATATCCTTGATATATATTGTCTATAAACACACTCTGATGACGATTCCGAAGAAAACAAAATTTTCCGATTTGTTGTTTTTGTGTTCTGGGGTGGTTCGAAAACGAACCGTTGGTAAGTAAGCGACATAGTATGTGTTACATGCAATAAGGAAGGTGTGGCGTGGGTTTACATGATAAAATACAGTTTTTATTAAATTTTATTTTTATTTTGGGGTTTGAGGGTTTTTAGAACATTTTTCAAAAAAAAAACACTTATAAAATCGATATGTTTCAGTCCGTCTGTCCGTTTGTCCGTCTGTCCGTGCGTTCGACTGTTTACTAAATATCTCGCGAACCTCTCAACCGATCGACATGAAAATTGAAAGGTATGTGTAGAATGATCGCAGTCTTAGTTTCGAATACCTTAAAACTTGGCAGGACGAAGATAACAGGGTGTCCCGGAAGGGATGAAAAAGTTAACTTTTTTATTTATTTTTATCGTAAATAGGCGAGTGTGTACTCAAATCAAAGGGTACGACGAGTCAATTTCATATCAGCTTCTTTTTTCCGGTTTCGAGTAACAGTAACGGAGTTATTGGTCGCTAAAGTTGAGTAACGTAGCAACATTTAGATACACCATGTACCAGCGGTTCGTTTTCGAACCACCCAAATATACAAGCTCATAAACTAAAAACTTCTTGTGATTCTTATCAAATTATAATTTTAGTAGAAAAATACATGCTTTTACTTATTGAATGGAATCATTTCAATAAATTTCATGGATTTTATATATACTTTTTTTAATTTTGAAAAATGGTCGAAAAAAGATGGTCACCCTATTTTCTAAAAATATAATATTATTAATAACATATATACCTGCAAATGACCTAAATCGATAGACGACAGTCTAACAGTGCTGATAACATCAAAATAAAGTTAAAAATATAAATTATTCAATATAAAAAAAATTATTGAAAAGGGTGGTTCGAAAACGAACCACCAGTACAAAATGGGTTAAACGGCTGTAACTCGGAAATGGTGATAGCTAGGACCCTGGTTGTTGCACCAAAATGTAGCTCTAAATACGCTCTACATCGACTTTTTCAAAATCCATTTTCGAAAATTTTCACCTGAAAACACAAAATTGGGCATATCTCCGTCAATTTTGATCCTAGAGCAGTCAAATTTGGCCTAAAAATGTTGCTGAACTTTAAACGGCTGTAACTCGGAAACGGTGATAGCTAGGACCCTGGTTGTTGCACCAAAACGTAGCTCTAAATACGCTCTACATCGACTTTTGCAAAATCCATTTTCGAAAATTTTCACCTGAAAACACAAAATTGGCCATATCTCCGTCAATTTTGATCCTAGAGCAGTCAAATTTGGCCTAAAAATGTTGCTGAACTTTAAACGGCTGTAACTCGGAAACGGTGATAGCTAGGACCCTGGTTGTTTCACCAAAATGTAGCTCTAAATACGCTCTACATCGACTTTTTCAAAATCAATTTTCGAACATTTTCACCTGACAACACAAAATTGGCCAGATCTCCCTCAATTTTGATCCTAGAGCAGTCAAATTTGGCCTATAAATGTCACTGAACTTTAAACGGCTGTAACTCGGAAATGGTGATAGCTAGGACCCTGGTTGTTGCACCAAAATGTAGCTCTAAATACGCTCTACATCAACTTTTTCAAAATCCATTTTCGAAAATTTTCACCTGAAAACACAAAATTGCCCATATCTCCCTCAATTTTGATCCTAGAGCAGTCAAATTTGGCCTAAAAATGTCACTGAACTTTAAAAGATTGCATTCATGCACATGCATGTTATTCATAAATTTTTCAAATTTTTTTCCGGAATTAAAACCATAAATCTCAAATAATAATTTTGGTGTCTGTAAATTAGAGAGGACTAAATATGCAGGCCCGGATTTAACCTCTATGGCGCCCTTGGGCAGTGGCCAAACTGCTGCCCGCCGCCGCTTGAGAGTATAGTGGCAGTAACATACACATGGAAGGCAAAACGTTTGATAATGAAAATTTTATATTTCTTATCACAATAAATAAATAACAGGCGCGACAATCCAACATTGGACTAAGGCCGCAGGATGTGTTAGTGACATCCTATTTCCAAGATCTTATCTGCTTTTTGTTGAGGTAATGAGATCACGCTCAGCAGTGTTATTTATCCCCATAAATGGGTACTCGTTTAACATCTGAGTGAGATCATAGTCCGTCACAAGCTCGTGAGTTCGAAAAACACCATGATCCACGGTGAGATTCGAACTCATGAGCCTGTGCACCGAAGGTGCGCGCACTAACCGCTAGACCAGCCAGACTCTTATCACAATACTTGTACAAAATAAGTTCCGGACTCTTACCGATTTGAAATGAAAACTGAAATGATACAAACTCATTCCATTCAGTTGTACCCTGCACTATACAACTGACTCCTGACACAAAATTTTCTGCAGCTGAAACTGCAGTTTCGAAGACTAAAATGCGTCGTTTGCAGGCCTTGATACGGGACCATTATTCGATTACGTATCGTGCCATCTCGCGTTTCGTCTGTGTGAGAGTGTGTCTTTAGATGAGTTACTTGTTTGAAGACATAAACATGTCCCACATTTAATATACAGTAGAGCGTCGATTTTCCGAACTTATCTCGACTAGGGGGCGTTCGGATAACCGAAAGTTCGGTTAATCGAGTTTCTATAGAAAAATTGGAGAATTGCTTAATTAAGTTAATATAATCGTCAACCTGGAAATGCTCGAAACGTCTAGCACTGAACAAAATCAAAATTTCAAATCAATTGAGTGCTGCTGATGAGAAGTTGCTTTCTCCAGACAATTGATTTTTTCATTTGGTTCGATGCTTTTCTAATGAAAAATACTGGATCCCCGGTTCGGTTAATCGGATATTCGGATAAGCAACGCTCTATTGTACCTAGATTCACCAGTTATGCCTAAAATCTCCTCTGGGCCTCCTATAAAAATATACACTGGATCATATATCCTTATGCACTTGTTTAAAGTGTGCTTTCTACTCTTAATCTAACTAAATTATCCGCTGCCAGTATACTATTCGGAGTGAATGATAATGATAATGAAGGATAACTACTAACTTTTGAAGGCGCAGCCACATTACAACTTGAAGTGAGGTTGTTTATGGGTGTCCCGGGCAGTTGCCCAGATTGCCCATATGGGACATCCGGCCCTGTAAGTATAGCGCCTGCTCTATCTTTAATCCTACATAAAAAGGGAGACCGAGGCTAATTTTGGGCGCGAAATTTGGATTTGGATACTCTCCTCGGGACAACTCTACGAGGGAAGGGTATAAAAACAAAGTTGTAAAAGTTTCGACTAAAGAAAAATTCATCAGCAACAAAAAGGATTCAATTTACAATCGGTTTGTTAAAAAGAGGAATATCTAAATTAGGGCAAACTTTTACTGTGTTTAATCTGATTGCTCCGATTGTGGCATTCCAAGCCTGCTATACGATCAATTGATAATGATTAATGATAACAATATGTGTGGTGCTATGTAAATCAATCGGAGCTGAAATTGACTTCTAGCATTCTACAGGGTGTCCGGAAACTGCCGCATAAACGCACCGGATTGTGATTCCTTATGTGATTTCCAGTAAAAAAGTTGTATGAACATACCCCCTTAGCCTAATCCTTTAGTTGCCACAGGCATTTGAAGATTTAAAAAAAAAGTCGACTAAAACTTAAATATCTCAAAAGCTGGACTAGCTAGGATAGCAAGATAAGATGATTATTACACCTAACAAATTTACCTAAAAAATAAGACTAACGGTTTGGAGGTTTGGTTTTTACAGAGCTTTAAAGTCAAATTTTCGTGATGTGACCCAAAGACACAGTGGCGCCGGAACGGATTTTTTATTGGGGGGGGGGGGGGGGCAAGATTTTTTTCTCAAATTCATATTCAATTAAGCGGTTACCATATACCGGACCTCTAGCCAGGACCGGCTCTACTATATGTGCATTTGAACAGTTAAGTGAGGCAAACAAACAATTCTAATTTTGGATAAATCTTAATTAATCAAAATTTTGTAATTTTTAATGGTCTTTATTTGGAAAATTTGAAAACTTTTTATATTTTAAATTAACATTTTCAAAATTTCGAAAATCTCGATTTGAAAAAAATGAGGTAAAAATGTCAATTTAGTTGTGGAATTTTTGGGCGACTTAAATTTTTAAATTTTGATAGTTAGGACTTCCGTTATAATAACCTCTACATTGGGTCTCAAACCCAAAATTTCGAAAGTTTCGGTTTAAAAACATAAAAATTTGAAATTATTGAAAAATAGGATTTGAAAATATGAAAATGCGAAACTACAAAATGTGCAAATTTTGATTCTTATGTTTTCAAATGGAAAGTTTGGGTTTTGAAACCTTGTTTAGAGAATATTCAATCGCAAATTTCTTTACAAAGCTGAGGGTCCTAGTACTTGCCGCAAGCCAAGCCCCAGTGAAAGTGAGCCACCCCTCAAATGTGGGGGAAAATTGTTTTTTGTTTCCTATGTTTCTTTGGGGTGCTCATCACGAAAATTTCGTTGAGAAACAGGGTCAAAATCGTATAAAAAACACAAAAAAATGACAATCAATTGTACAGATACCGCTTACGCATTTTAAAGATTAATGATGCTTTGGACCCGCAATTATGTTTTTTTTTTAACATCTTCAACGACAAGTTATCGGAGAAATGTACACTTTCGGAGTTTTAAGCCCAAAAAATAAAAACATTTTGGTGGCAAGCTCCGGATTCAAGCTCAGCACTCAATAAAACAATAGAAACAACCAAAATAATTCTCCACGACACTGCAATCCAAATGACTACACTATTAATAATTTTGGGAAATACTAATTTCTAGACTAGAACCGCTCAGGAAAGTGGGAAGTCTCCTTTTTCTTAAACGACGACAATCTAAAAATGAATATCTCTCGAATTCATTAGAGGAATTATGTAGGTTAAAAGAATAGCTCATACAGAGGGGGTGGCTCACTTTGACTGTAACTACAGATATAGCTAAAATTGAAGAAACGGCTTTCAACACACAGGGCACAGGGCGCCATAATACTTAGGACCGCTGCCTCTAGCACTTTCATATCCTGTGAAACGATACCAAAAAGTAATAATGCAAAATATTAGAGAACAACAGCGATCAGAAACCACCTAGAATAGTCTTCAATATGAGACTATCCTCGATATGCTTCGAAAGTGATCAGCGATTTCGGCGCAACATGTAGGTCTTCCCGGCGTACTCTTCAAAAGAGTTAACTGTGAGCGAAGATCAACAATATCGAAATCGAGCTTAGCAGCCCAATCTTACTGTGAGATTCTCTACCATCGGCACGGTTTTCTGACAAGGAGAATGAAAGACTTCCTCGTTTTCGTTGATCAACGGTCAATAGTTTCGCTATCGTTGGCCTTGTCGTTCATTCGAGGTACTCTTGCTTGTTAAGGAAGAAGAAATGAAAATGGAATGATCATGTACATGCACTATATGCACGTATGCAACTTTCTGCAAACCAGATATTCCATTATGGAAAAAAGTATCCACTACTAGAATAATAAACTCTAAAACATTGTACTTGTATATATGTATAAAAATACTAGCTGCGAAAGCTCGCTTCGCTCGCTTTCCCATCTAGGGCTCGCTGCGCTCGCGTTGTTCGCTTCGCGCAGCGAGCCCTAGATGGTTGATTATGTAATGAATATTAATTATTATTAAAATTAATTATTATTAATTAATATTATTATTCACTCACAACTTGACACTAATTTGAATGCCAATCAACATGCTAACTATAATTTATTGGGATCGACCCGGGATCGACCTCTCGATGATGAAACCAAAGTGTATAATGGAAACAACGCTATTGATTTCCGTCGGGGGTTAAGCGGTCAAGGTAATACAACAACAACATATGTACTCAACCCCCTGACTGATTGATGAGAGTGCACTTGCCCTTCAACTATATTAGCGAGTTATCTCGAAAATAATTAATTTAATAAATTTCTATTAAATATGTCAGCACACTCATTTACTCAGTTTTTCGTGCACTAAAATGTGCGCACGCCACCTACAATGCTCATACTATCCCAGAAACCATCATACATCCAGGTTGACGGTTGTTAATGTAACTTAATTGTAATTAATTGTAACCTTGCTATGCCAACATCCGGGCTGACGGTTATTAGAAAAAAACCCCATGACCCTTTAGGCAATTTTGTTGAGAATCCGGCGACATCTCAATCGTGTCGTTCCGCCAAAGGATTGCGGAGATATCGACGGATTCCCGAAGTAGTACGAAGTCTATTGTGAAATTGCTGTGACCAACATCAAGGATGTGTGTACGTAAAAACATAGTCACCTTGACTACAATTAACACTGTATTTGATCCAATGACAACTAAAATATTCCCATTAAATTTAAATGTTGTCGATGAAAACTTGATTGCAACAGGTGACTCTCATACAAAATGAAATTTCGATATTTACCACCACTTCCTTCGAGATTTTCAAAAAAATTTTGGTCCATAAACCTTCTCCAACGTAAGACGGATAAAACAAAAAAAGAATCATCCAAATCGGTTCGTGCGTTCTGGAGTTATAGCGTCAGGGAGGAAAACCCGACTTATTTTTATATAGTAGATAAAATAAATTATTCTTCATTTTTAATATAGTGCAATATATGTAGTACTAATTGACCCTTTAGCCAAAATATTGAGGGGGCAGTTGCCCCCGCTGCCCCCCCGGTTCCGGCGCCATTGAAGACAATATGTTTTCCCATCTCTCTCAATTCTCCAACTTCTGCCAAGGAGAGGTGGTTGTACGATTATTTTAAAAATCGGCGCATAGTCTAACGATCATTTCTTTCTTACATAATTTCATTCTAGCTTCGTTATTTCAAACAGTTTGAATGCCCTAAGTACAGAAAACTAGGGTTAATTATAGCTCGATTTCAATTCAATTCAAACTGCCCCTAAAGATTTGCAATTTGGTAAAATTTATTCAAATTATATCAAAATCTAACCAAAATCAACCCTAGTTTTCTGCACTTAAGGCATTAAAACTGTTAGAAATAACGAAGCTAGAATAAAATGATGTAAGAAAGAAATGATCGCTAGACGATGGGCCAATTTCTAAAAGAAACGTACGAGCACGTCACTCTGGTAAAAGTTGGAGAAAATTGAGATAGAAAAAAAGATTGTTTTTGGGTCAAAACCCAAAAATGGACTTTGAAGCTCTGTAAAAACCAAACCTCTTATCCGATTTTAGTGCCGTTACTTTTAGGTTTTAGGTAAATTTGTTGGCTGAATAACCATCTTATTTTGCTATTCTAACTAGTCTGGCTTTAGCGATATTGAAGTTTTAGTCGTACAAGAAAATGAGTTTTTAAAAATCTTCAGATGCCGGTGGCAGCTAAAGGGTTAAACTAAGGGGGTATGTTCTTTACAACTTTTTGCTGGAAATCACATGAGGAATCACAATCCGGGGCGTTTATGCGGCAGTTTACGGACACCCTGTATATTTACCATTCAAATATTTCTAAATGAATATCTAGAACGGTCGATTGAGTTTGCCGTATCTTTTCAACATAATAAAGACTTTCGGTCCACGGGTACTAGATAAATTTATTGGGATTAAGCCTATACTAGATCATACATTCCCACTGCAAACAAACCCATCTATGTGTCTTCCAATATTTCTATACACACGTTTACGTGAGATATCGCGGTACATTCAGACTCCATGTAGTACCCCCGAAAAACACGCTATGTTAGAACACCATCTACACACAACACACTCCTTGTCGCCTTGAGAAACTGCGAAAAAATGATAAAGTTGAAATTTATGTGCAAAATAGATGTTCCGAAACGAAAGCGAGAGAGCGAGACAGGATTCACACTGTGGAAAGAAAATGAAACCTAAGGACACACAAATCATATAGATAAGAGGACAAAACATTTTTTTCCCTGTTTTTCTCTTTTCTTTGGCCCGGCTGTTTTCCTTTTTATTTTCGCTATTACTATACTAGATTTTCACCATGTTCGCAGGAAGCTATTTCGAGGGTGCCGTGTCGTGGTCATGACACGGGCGAATGAAATATTGGCGCATACACGCGTGAATTTTGTGCGTTCTACTATACTATCGGATCCAAATAAAAAAAAAAAGATGTGCGTCGTATACGTAAAATGTGAGAAATCATCCGTACTACCTCATCCACCCACTAAAGTACTATTCGCATCCGCAATCGAAACGCCTGGAGCGCTAAGGATTGCAAAGGCCACACGATGGTTATGGTGGAGGAAGAAAGGGACCAGGATCCTGTCCTGAACATGCAGGAAGTAAACGAGTATGATAAAATGATAAGAGGAAAAATGACTTCTTCGATTACATATATTTTCCTTCACGATTTAGCGATATTGTGAACGATTTTGGTTGGACGAATAACAACCGCTGGACAATTTTATTTATATTAACACGTAACACAGCAGGATAGTCCCGTTATGTTGTCTTCAGAAAGGTTTTTCGAAACGTATAATTTATTAGTAAATACGCAGAATATGTGATATATTAATAGTAACCTTATTTTTTCAATTTATAGATTTTTGTTAAAAAAAAACGTATTTGAATAAAGGGTGTTATAATCGTGGTTTTGAAATTCTTTATACATCGCTATTCCAATGTAACAAGGAGTTGATAACTCACGAATAAGTACACACCTTAATGGAGAATTTAAATTGACAAATTTTAGAATTCCGATCTTTACTCACATTCCCCATCAGTCATTTATTGTTGTCTAAAAATAATGTCCTTAATTAGTTCCTAAGTAAATAGATAAATTGAAAAAAGTTTACGTTATTTCAGTTATTAGGTGGAATGTTTTTTGTTCGCTCTAATAGGATGGCGCATTCTTTCGTTGAAATTTATTAATAGAAACATCTGTTTCGAGGAATTATGCTATAAATAAATTAGGGAACTAGAGCGACAGTTCAACATTGATCATACTGAACCTAGACCTTGAGATGTTTTAGCGACATTTTTTTTTGATTGATATAGTTTTTTGGAGAAGTGTGTATATCAACAGGACCTAGTAACGTGTTACATATTAATCGCCATGGATACTCCAGCGCTTGGGAACCATGATAAACTGTATCCGCCTCCAGTGAGTTTGTCGGTTTGTCCATCATCGACCTCAAAATCGTGAGCAGTTCTTTTGTTACAGCGCTGGAGTAGCAAGTTAGCGAGCACTATACTCACAGCGACCATTAGGGAATTTAAACCTCGATAGCGGATATATCGCATGTGAGTAAAACGACAGCTCCGATTGTGGGATGGTCTACGAGACGCTTCGACGTGGCGTCGTTCATGGAAACTGTCTGATGTAGGTACAGTCAGCGCATCAGCGGAACAGGAGGCCGTGCAATTGAATGCTCAACTATCAGTAGCATGCTACCATGACGCCTACAAGCCAAAGAAGATTTATATCTCTAATCGGAGAGAAAACTACTGGTGGACCGAGGAGATCGCGAGTAGGCGACGCGAATGCTTCAGAGCTCGACGCCTTTGCCAACGTTCGACACAAGCAATAGCGTACAATGGTTTGCCCGAGGCTTATAAAGCAGCCCGTAGACCCCTAAAACTAGAAAGTAAAAGGGGCAAACAACAAAACTGCTTTAACCCTTATGTCAACACCCGCATACCCGGGTGTGTTTTTCATTTTCAAATTGATATATCTTGGATCCTAGAAGTCATAATGACGTGAAATTTTAGATAGCCTCCTAAAAAATGTTTTTCTATCATATTCAAAAAAAAAATTTTTTTCAAAATTTTATGAACGAAGTTATTAATAATTTTTGCTATTTACCCCTTGCATCTACACCCAACACACCCGGGTATGCATCGAATAACATGTATGCATTTTTGGTTATAAATGAAGGAGAACATTATTATTTCATTATAAATCATATTTTTTCATGGTATTTTCATATTATATGTACGTCTTCTGATGGCAGTGCCGCATATTGATAGGTTGTGGTCCAAAATCAAGATAGAGGCTAAATTGTAATTTTGTGAACTTGTCGCATATTATGTTTAGCCCACTTCCACGGAACAGATTGTAACACAAATTTTTATCCACATGTTCGCCATGGTTTCTTCCTCTTTCGCCAGAATGTGACATTCCAGTATATAATTGTCCTTTGATTGGATAAGAAGTAACAACGCCACATACCCACCACACCTTTATCCCATACGGTTTCGAAGGAATATATTGAGTGAACCCAGTTCCACCATGGTAAGGATCCAGCTGTTCTTCCACAGTGGTATCGTTTCCGGCTATTATAAGCCTCATGAAGGTTTCTGCTCAACATAAAAAAAATATCAGATTGGCTGCTACTTTATCAGCTTGTTTATGTTGCTGGCCTGTATTTGCGTTGTCAAATCTGATGAAGCGACTGATTGCCCAAAAATGTTGAAGACCCATTGCAGCACGATACCTCGGATGCGAGTTGGTTTTCCAAAGATATGTTGTATGTACATAATTAGAATGTGTGACTCCTGCCAATAAAAGGATTCCAAGATAAACGTCAAATTCTTATGTAGTAATAGGTTTCCATATGCGAAGGGGTCTGGTTGGTTTTTCTATATGATCATGTTCGTAACAATGGGTTCCTATTAGTTTCATGAATTATTATACCACACATTTCTGGTGACATCAACTTTTCGAATGTGTCTATAATACTAAGATCTTCGGTCCCACGTGTTGGCCCATTATTGGAACTTCTGAGAATATTATGTGACACAATTCTGCGTGGTTGTGGCGGCTGAGTTGACCAAATGATACCATCCCTTGCTATGTAATTATTTCGCATCCAATTCGAATTCTTCATCGAAATTATTTCCATCACCATGATCCTATTCTGGTAATTGTAATTCTTCCGCATCTGAATCATATGCTTTCACGTTATATTCGTAACCTCCTTCATCTGTTACCAACGTATATTGTTCATCGTCTCTATCAGCTTCCATAATTTCCTGCAATCTTTGTCGTATCCCTCTTTTTCTTCACAGTTGAGCTTTGCCAACTTCTGTGGTGTAAACCATTTACCATCAGCCATTTTGATAAAATATTCTTGTTATTTTATTCTCTGTGAAAAATACATAAAATATTGTTTTTCAAAAACGGAACGTAGTTGAGCGCAAGAATAAACCTTTTTTATCCAAACACCGAATATACTGAATCTCTACACCAAAAAATACTTCACTAAAATTTACAAAAATAGTCAACGGCCGAGGTAGTTTTGATTTGATCGCGTTCGACAAAATTATGGGCACGAATAGTTCGATAGACCTCTCGATGTGTAGACGATAACATCCGTTTATCGCAGCAGCCCTAGTTCTGTAAAACTAATAGACTATGAATCGAATTCGCAACAGCTGCTTTCCGCAGACGTGGACATATATGTATTTATATAAAAGGGCTATCTTGCCCAATACAATGCAATTATAAATAATTAAATAGATAAATATATCTGTTTATATGCACATTTCCCTGTAATTTATATTCCCGTTACGTTGCATTGTAAAAAACTTGTATGACATACCCGGGTGTGTTGGGTGTATGTTTGCGTGTAATTTTTTGGGTGTAGACACAAAGGTTAAAAAGCTCTGTGAGGACGCGGACACAAATCCATGGAGAACTTTAGCAAAAGGTTTACAACAACATAATCAATTCATAAATAACTACCCGTATAGGGTGGTAATGAAAAAACTGGACAGAGATCTCCCCAACTTGAAAGCCCGACACTGCTCAATATTATCTCCACATTGTTTCCTCAGCATGCATTGAAACCTACGAGACAAAGCCTTACACTGATTAGTGGCACCACACCCCCGATTACAGAGTCCGAACTTTTAAAGGCAGCATCTAGGCTTGAGGATGGTAAAGCACCAGGCCCTGATGGTGTCCCTGGTGTCCCCGTTGAAGGCAGCAACTCTGACGATGCCCGGGAAGTTCATTGACGTTTTTGGAACCTGCCTAGAAGAACAGGCTTTCCCACAATCATGGAAAAGAAAGATTGGTGCTTATTCCCAAACCAAATAAGCCTGCTAGGGAGCCTAACTCGTATCGCCCAATTTGTTTACTCGACACCCCGGGAACAGTATGTTCAGAAGCAGTGGAGGAGCAGTGGCGTTTATCAGATCGTCAATAGGATTTAGACGAGTGCGGGTTACGGTAGACGCAATAACCACGGCAACGGTAACTACTATAGCGACGGAATCACTATGTAAAAGGACTTTTGCGCTGTTGTGCCTTTAGACTTCAAAAACGCATTGAATTCTGCGAGCTGTATTCTGTATTCACGGCGCTGAATGCACCCGAATATCTAGCGGCGATAATTTGGAGCGTCTTAAGTTATGACACTAGTAAGAGACACAAGGAATACGTGGTTACTCCAGGGATCTGATCTTGGCCCACTTTTGTGGAATATCATGTACAATGCTATCTTGGAGCTCGCTATGCCGAAAGGAGTGACATAGCTGTCGTAGCTGTCGCAAGAGAACTGGAATTGGTCAAAACGGCGAGGCGATTACAATATCAAACTGTGACTGGAAACCGTTGGATTATTGAGCTTGCCGATCGCCGCAAGAATGATGCCAAACATAGGTGGCCCGAGACCAAGCAGGAGGCTGCTATTGTCGAGGGTGGTAACATCAACCATCATATTTGGCTCGCCAGTTTGTGTCAGTACATTACTGCTTGCTTGTAACGCGAAACAATCAACTGTGATCTATCGTAGGTGTGCGTCGAGAGTGCGTTGTGCGTACCGCACCCCATCACACGAAGTGGCTTACGTGGTAGCTGGAATGATGCCTTTGCCAATCCTAGTGGATGAGATCATCAGGTTATACAGCGGTTGTCAAGGCGTAACACTTTAGATGCACCCAGGGCGTCGAAACATTGAAAGGCTTGAATCTGTGAGAAGGTGGGCAGGTCCGATGGGATGAGGCCTATACTGGCCGATGGACACATACCATTATCCCTGAGACATAGTCATGGGGGATAACCGAAAACACAGGGATACGAATTTTTACATGACTCAATTCTTAACGAGCCACGGAGGACCGACAATATCTGGCAGTGTCAAAAATTTCTGCTGTTAGAAGGGACATAAGTATCTAACGTTATTGCACTAAAAATAGTCGCATGGTGGATACAGTATTCCGACGTACAAATGAAAAAATCCGAGGATGAGTCCAGGACTGGCAAATATACGAGGCAGGATATTGACGAGTTTAGGGTCTGTAGCTTTAAGCCTTTAGATACTTATTTTATTTTAGTGAAATTTCATCACTACAAAAATAATAACACGAAGGATAATTCCGTGTATTTGTCAAGCCTACGTGGTATGAGAAGACTACTATATCATATGCTTTCAAAATTGTGGGTGGTCTCTGCAAGAGGTATTACTAACTAGAAGTGATTACTGGTGAACTTCGTAGTGTCTACGATAAATTTAGAAAAAAAAAATGTAATCGCAATTTTTGAAAGTCTTTCATAGACGGGGAGCACACTGGAACGTCAGTGTAAACGCAGATACTCATCAGGCTGTTATTCAAGAGAGTGGACTATGTAATGGAAAGTTCCAAGCACATCTATCAAGGAAGTAAATGCAAACGGGTTAATTTTTAGAAAAAAATTGATAGGGCAGTAATGAATTGGCTGAAGAGCATGTTGCGTGTTGCGGTTCAGATTTTGCTGAAAATTTGGCAATCCTCTGTCTTTGTTCAGAAGTTGCAGCCGTTCAAAGATGTGACCCAAGACCAACAAATACCAAAGAGAGGAGTAAGCGCAAACGGGGCATTTTTGGAAAATGTTGGTTAGGACTGAAATAAATTGGTGGATGTAGAGCATGTTGCGGTTCACATTTTGTTCACACGAGTGTACTTAGCTCCGGATACTGGCTACCAGTATGTTCAGTCTTCGAGACTGAAGCCTTAGTATCATTCTGCGGATGGCAATCTCTTAGTTTCCTATCTCGGAATGTGAGAGAGCCTGCCACCTCTGGCTACGCCCGTGTCTGTGATCGTTCGGTCGCCACTCTGTGATATACAGATTCATACAGAAACGAATTTTCAATACTCGGCATAGCTGCCCGCACGTTTAATATTCAGAAGAAGATAAGAAATTTTCTTATCATCGAATAATAAACAAAAAATGCGACAAGAAAGTGGTACCACACTCCGAATTCAGTTGTCGTGAAACGTTGACGCGCCATGCTCCTCAGGAGTTAGCGTTAAACAAGAATAGAAACGTACAAATAATACATATGAAAACTACGTTGTTGGCGAAAAAAGTACTTGAATATTAAATTATATCTTTGCTATAGGCAGGCCTGTTTCACACAAGGTATGCACCCCAAGGTTAAGCTATTGAAATATTACACGCAGATAAAGCCGATTTTTCTGTTACCTTCCATTCCGAATCTCAATGCAACTTTAAGTTAAAGTTTGCATTTTAGATCGCAAGATAAGTTTTGCCACCAAATTCATCTTTATCTATCCAAATTCCATTCAAATATAAAAATTCACAGGTTCAAATATTTTCTTATTCACTATTGCGGAAATTAACCTCTATCGAAAATAAAATGAAAGCAAGATTCGAGATCATTGCCCTAAATTTAAAATCGAAGAAGAATTACTCATCCAAAGGACATGTAAAATGCGCCCGCAGAATCCAACATCCATCGTCGCACCATCACCATATTGGGTACCTTATACGAGTACATTGAAACGAAAAAGAAGTTCATATATTTTCGAAATCCTCAAAATCGAATCGTCTATCTAAATCTAGGCTTAGAATCGCGTTCAACCATTATTTATGTCCGGATTAGAATTAAATCCCTTTAAAACTGAAACTTCCCGTTCCTTTTGCATTTCTCAAGATGGCTTTCGTGTTCTTTTTCGCTTTTCAGGCATAGGACAACGACGACATAGCGCAGATTTTCAAGGAAATCGGATGCGACAGGATGAATATTGTTGCCGGCTGCCATCTATAAGGATGTCTACGCGCCGCTAGGAAAAGCGGAATTAGAAGATTTGTGTAAAAGAAGGGTATGGAATTGAAAGTCCTTCTACATTTCTTGCTGACTATTAGGTATGCATATGTTGATATGGCGATGCGGTGTTCTATTGTAACGAGGAGACGTTGTATATACGTTTCTATATGTTTTGAGCGTGATATATTGTTCCTGCGCGGGCTCTGCTAATACTGAATTCATTGGAAATTTCGTTTGTGTTAAACACCGGGAATAGAAATAATCCTTTTAGGAAGAAAACTTCCGCAATTAACAGTCTCCCATAAGTATTTTACACGTCGCCTAGTTTGCAGCAGTTTCAAAGAGAGTTTGATAAGCGTGACAAAGTAATTGTGACTTAATCCATGTGAAACCTTGCAAGTGGGTTCATCTGAATAGAAAAATATTTTCATGAAATCAGTGCATACGCGGACAGTTAAATATTGAAACAAATTTAACATCAGTATATTTGCTACTAAGGACTTTTCCTTCTCCGATTTCAAATTATAAGCCTAATCCTCACTGCTGCAACGAATCTCCACCACAGCATTTTCTAATTGAAAATCAATAACGCACCAATTACATCCCGGAACAAAATAGCATAGAAACTTTGAAAAGGCCAATAATTGAGCAATATCCTGAGTATACACAAAGTTCGGCAGTATGGCCAGATTCTAAAGTATGTCATAAATGTACACTGCATTGGTGGAAAGTGGCAAAGCAAAAGGGTCTCGGCCATTTCAAGCTGCATCATCAAACAATGCTACTAAATTTTATCCGAAATGCTTTAGCTGTTTTGTATTTTCGGCGAAACTCTACTATTCTAGTTAGTGCAAAGTACATTTGCTAAACTGGCTAAACTACAAGCATATGTAGAAAGTGCGGGTACGCTGTAGCATGTAACTGACCGGGAATAACAAAGTCGGCATCGGCACCATCGAGCTGATTTTCCTATGCAGCATTGCAAAATGAAAATGAATGGCTGAATTCAAATTGTAAGACAAAACCGGACGGGTAAACTTGCAAGACAAGAACCATCGTTCTTACAATCTGAATTGCACAATGCTTGCCTGCTGGCCACTACAAAAGCTCTCGCCGGGTGTTTGTTTGTGCTAATAAACGGACGGCGAGAGCTTTTGTAGTGGCCAGCAGACAAGCATTGTGCAATTCAGATTGTAAGAACGATGGTTCTTGTCTTGCAAGTTTACCCGTCCGGTTTTGTCTTACAATGTGAATTCTCCCAATAGCTCCAGACTCGTGTCGTCCCGGACAACACACACTGTGTACAAATATGTACTTCTTTCTTCCGTCATATACTGAACAGTACATATTACACGAATACGAAATGGCCGAGAGTCGTTTAGGATGAGAGCGAGAATAGCGGGTTCTCGGTTGTTTCATGCGCCCGTAGTCCTTGAACACTACATGGAAAATGGTTATTGCCCACCTGTTTTATTGGTGAATAATATTGTTCAAAACGATGAAGCGTTGTACTATAGGTAGTATTATAGAGTTTTCAGTTTTCCACACTCAGGAGTCGAGTATCTGCTGGATGAATATTACTTGATAAAGGAGGAATGGGTTAGGACAAAAAGCTGCGGTCGATTTTGTCTCTTCATTTTCTTAACTATTTTTTTTTTAGTTTGGAAAGTGAAAAATTATGGAAAAACGAGACCGAGGCTAATTTCGGGCGCGGCCGAAATTTGAATACCCGTCACATTTGAATGAAACTTAAGTTTCATTTGTGTTAATAATTTCTACCGCAGCCCTATGACGTGTTCCGATTCCATCCGTTCCCTGAAGCGTTAATCCTTAAATGCATGGGGTCTGAGCCCATTATCGTAACTGACCTCCCGTTATGTAAAATCGGTCACTAAAGACGGAATCAGCCTTTATATTCCCAGGAAACAGCCCGTTTTTCCATAAAAGCGAAAATAGTAGAATTTACATTGTGTACCAAATATGGTACGCCATGCATTCAGACCATATGTTGTAAATAAAGGACATTTTTACAATTTTATTTATTCTGCCTCTTACTTTCATAGGAACAGAAAGATAATGAATATTGAGAGTTTTGATCGAAATTATAGTGGAAACTCGATATGATGAACTCCTCTCCTCATTAGAGGAAAGGTGGTCATTTCTATAGAAAATCGTGAAAATTCAGTTTTTTGAAAGGGAGTTCGGGTAGGTGCGTGATTAGTTTCCTATTGCTTATTGAAATTTGTATCGATGCCTATTTGTGACATATCCTGGAAGTTGATGGAAAGTGGAGTAGGCCTTAGGTACAAATCGAAATTTAGACATATCTTTTGATAGTATGTCCCAAAAAACTTCAAATGTGTGTCAAGAGGTAGCTGTTAGATGTTCTTATAAAATATTAAAAGTGCGCCAGATCCGACTGATATACTCCTTTCTTTTCTCCCCTGCAAAAAAAAACTGGAATTGATTACTTTGGGCTTTGCGTGCCGTCTAGCTCTGTACATGGGTATTAGGGTATGCACTCATCATGCTATTTGCGCAATTAGAACTCGGTCTCGTTATAAAATAAATCTTTTATATAATAGTTCGTTATAAACATGTTCCACTGTTAAACGTATATCTCGAGACTTCTTTTGACTTATCATAGCTCATGGGATTCTTTTCTTGAAAAGTATATGGATTGGATTGACTTTGCTAGGATATGAATATGGAAATAAGCTGCATGCCTGCTTTAACCCAAATTTATACAGGGCCCAGGACATGTCCACAAGAATTACATCCATGCAATTTAAAGAACAAGAACCTAATATTTTGTGGTTGGTTTGTATGACAGCCCTGTGACGTACTGTTCCGATTCCATCAATTCCTAGATATGTTTTGAGGCGTTACTAGAAACACTTTTGGGTGAATTTCGGTTAAGATTAGTAAATAAAGAAAAAAGTTTTTCTTAGAAGAACTTAATTTCCAGGAGCTGGTTTGTATGACAGCCCTATGACGTAGTGTTCTGATTTCATGCGTTCTTAGATATGTTTTGAGGCTTCACTAGGAACACATTTGGGTAAAGTTTGGTTAAGGTCGGATTATAAACGAAAATGTTTTTCTTGGAAGAACTTAATTTTCAGCGGTGGGTTTGTATGGCAGCCCTATGACGTAATGTTCCGACTCCATCCGTTCCTAGAAATGTTTTGGGACTTTACTAGGAACACATTTGGGTGAAGTTTGGTTAAGATGGGTACATAAAGAAAAAAGTTTTTCTTAGGAGAACTTAATTTTCAGAGGTTGGTTTCCATGGCAGCCCCATTACCCCATGGTCCGATTCCATTCGTTCCGACATATATACAGCGTACACTTAAAAGAAACTTGTGTACAAATTTTCAGCCCGATAGCTTCAAAACTGAGGGACTAGTTTGTATTGAAACAGACGGACAGACAGACAGACAGACAGACAGACAGACAGACAGACGGACAGACGGACATCGCTCAATCGATTTCTCTCAGCACACTGATCAATAATATATATACTTTGTATAGTCGGAGGTGCTTCCTTCTGTGCGTTGCAAACTTCATGACAAAGTTAATATACCCTTTCACATAGTGACGGGTATAATAAAATAAAACAAAAATGATAGATATTTTACACATATTTAAATAAAAAAACAATGTTACGTCATATCAGGGAGGTAGCCAGGATTTGGTTTCGGGAAGGGTCCGAAGATTGTTTGATTTCGGTACCTAGATTTTAGTAGGTACAGGTTTCTGATTTTCTTCGTTTTTTTCAGAACCGTTTTTTTTTTTTCAACCATGAACCGGTTAACCACCACACACAAAAGAAGGCAGTGGGTAACTGCCGAGACACGTGTCTGGACTAAAATAAATTTCATCGACTTAAATGGAAATTGTATTTTAATTTTTTTGAATTAAATTCAGTCGGTGTAAACTAAGCAGACTTTCCTTAAAATTCTAGTTGTCTCTTTTGAGATATTTTAGCTGCCAAAAATAATGGAGCTTGAATTATATGATTCTAGAATACGATGTGTGTGTGATGTGAAGTTGCGAAAAAAAAACATCGTTTTCGGCTCAATTCAGAACAAAAATTACTTTAAACCTTTGTAAATAGAAACTAAACCATTATTTGATTTTGAAACATCATCATCAATGTGGCACGATAGCCCGACGTCGGGCCTTGGCTGCCTGAATCGTTGACCTCCAATTGTCGCGGTTACGTGACCTCGTCCTCCAGTTTCGGAAGCCCAGCAGCTGGTGGGCGTCTTCACCTACGGAGCTCTCCCAGCGAGCTCTCGGTCGTCCACGCAACCTCGCTCCGTCAATTCGTTGTGCGTTCATCACTTTCTTTGGCATGCGATTATCGTCCATCCGTTGTACATGCCCCGCCCATTGCAAACGTTGAAGCTTCACGATTTTCGATACTTCCAGCTCATCAGTTGATACAGTACGGTTGATACAACTCATGGTTGTACCGGATACGCCATTGGTCTCGCTCGCGAACGGCCCCGAAAATTCGCCGAAGTTTTTTTGAAACAGTTATATTTATTTTTTAGGAAAATTTGTTTGGCTTTGGCGGACGGAAAATACGAGGTTTTTGAGGGTCCTCAGCTAGTTTTACGAGGTACTTCATTGAAGGGGAAATTAGATGCTCATGGAGGAGCGGATACCCAAGTGGGACTGCCACTAGAAGAAAAAGAGGCATTTTGGAACGACGTTGACACCCTGATTCAGATCATTCCAGATACCGAATTGGTGTTCTTGGGAGGAGATTTAAATGGCTATGTGGGTGAATCAAATTATGATTACGAGGATTACCATGGTGGAAAGGGTAACCCTTCAACGGTCAGAAATGACGAAGGTGAAGCTATTCTGACCATGTGCAGATCGCACGGTTTGGTAATCCTAACTACATGGTTTGTGAAAAACGAGAGACTTCTGATCACCTACAGTAGTGGACACGGAGATAGGAAACACGAAACGCAGATCGATTATCACCATCTGCTTCGATTTTATGAGAAGGTGGGTAAAAGACTGCAAGGTGATATTGGGTGAATCTGTCGTCATCCAACATCGTTTGCTCCTGTCAGAATTTATTTTGAAAGTAGGAGGAGCAAAAAATAGAAGAGCTCCCAAGCCTGTCGAAACAAATCAAGTGGCACAATCTCACAAACGACAACTTTGAACCTTTAGTGACTCCATTCATTGATAAAATGACGCAGTGGTTTCAAAACAACACCAACTGCACCGACCACAGTGCAACACAAATGTGAAATAGTTTCGCTGAAATGTCAGTAGGTGAGGCGGAAAAGGCACTTGGAGTTTCGAAAGGTCTACTCCACACGAAGAAAGAAACATGGTGGTGGAACACCGAAACTAAGGAAGCAGTGCAAGCCAAATCGAACGCATTTAAGGCATGGACGAAATGTGAGTCAAGCAGTGAAGCCGAACGGGTTCAACTTCGCGAAAATTATATGCAATGCCGGAAGAAAGTAAAGCGCTTGGTAGCTCAAGCAAAGGTGAAGGCAGCTGAGAAATTCTACCAAGAATTAGAAACTCAGATTGCGACCGAAGGACCGTCTTTGCGCGAGGGACCTAAGCACGACGCCAGGATATTTAGGGTCGCAGCCCAAGGGAGAAAGAACGCTCGGGAAATACAGGCGCCAAAGTACGTGGAGGACTCGCAAGGAATGTTGCTGATTGACGATACGGCAATTTGTAGCAGGAAGCGACAGTATTTTGACGAACTTCTAAATGAAGAATTTCCTCGAGCAACTTTTCAAGATGTTGAGCCGAATACCACAAATATTGAAGATATCTCAGAGGAAGAGGTGATGGAGGCAATGCATCAGATGAAACGCGGAAAGGCAGTCGGACCGGACAAAATCCCCGCGGAATTTTGGTTGAAAATGGAAAATGTCGGGCTTAGTTGGCTCACAGTTCTCTTCAACAAAATCAAAGGTGGGCAACCGATGCCTGATGCTTTCAGGGAAAGTTCTCTTCTTCCTTTCTATAACAACAAGGGAGACTCACGCAAACTCAACAACTATAGGGCTATAAAGTTAACACCTCTTACACTGAAGATCTACGAGCGAGTTGTCTGCAACCGATTGAGAAAGATTGTGCGGTTGAATGACAATCAATGAGGCTTTATTGAAGGTCGATCTACAGTCGATGCGATTCAGTGCATTCGTATTGCGATGGAAAAGTATAGAGCAGCACGAAAGGACTTGCACTTTGTGTTCACCGATTTGGAAAAGGCATACGTCAGGATGATACCAGACATGTATCATGGAGCTACGACTAAGGTTAGATGCACAGCCGGTGAATCAGAAAAATTTCCGGTGAATGTCGGAGTACACCAGGGCAGTGTATTGAGTCCGTTGCTCTTCACCATAATCATGTGCTACTTAGTAACACGTATCTCCGACGGTCTAGAAATATCTCTTCTTTTTGCCGATGATATAGTCCTCAGTAGCCCAAACATCGTTGCCTTGCAAGCTGCACTTACAAAATGGTGTGACATTCTGGAGGAGCATGGACTGAGGGTAATTATAACAAAGACTGAGTTTTTATGCTGCCCATTCTCAGATCCAGATGCACCGATACCAGAAATGTACGTCAAAGGAGAGCAGCTTAAGTCTTGTACCAAGTTCAAGTACCTTGGCTCGATGGTGAACAACGGAGCTACATGCGATGATGACATCAAACATCGCACAAAGGTTGGGTTGATGACGTGGCGAGAAAACTCAGGAGTTTTCTGCGATAAGAAAATGCCACTGAAGCTAAAGGGCAAGTTGTACAAAACGGTTGTACGCCCCCACTCATGTATGGATCAGAATGCTGGACATGTATGTATGAAGGTTACGCGAAACAAATGACAGCGACTGAAATGAAAATGTTACGCATGTCAGTTGGTGTAACGAAAAGGGACCACATCAAGAGTAGCTACATCCGAGGCAGCTTGTCCATAGACCAACCAAGCTCGAAGACCGACAAATGGATTGGTGCTGCCATGTTCAAAGGCGTTCGCCTGAGAACCCCGCAAAGAGAGGGATATCAATGGAAGTTCCACTTGATGGACCCAAGGCCAGAGGCAGACCGAAGAACACCTGGAAATGTCAAATGAAAAAGCAACAACAACGCATTGGTCTCGGCGATGACACGATCCAAGATAGAACTGCCTATTTTTGTGAGGTCTATGGATGGAGTATCCGCTTCTCCTTCTTCTTCCTTTCCTCGTTCTTTATACCGCACCCAACAAAAAAAGTGTATTAAAACCAATGAAGTTTTTACTTTACTTCTAGTAAACAGAAAATTTCTTTAAACGTATGAAGTTTGAATATAATTAATTAAAAATGCCATTGGGTCAAAGACACTTTCATAGAATTTATGATTTCAGTAGTAATAGAACTATAACCTGCCCACATACAACTAATGCAATAAATTACATAGAATGAAGTGAAGTAAATCAAATTCATGGGAACTATGATAATTTTCCATAGCCTCTATGTATAAACAATTTAAGTTTGTATCGCACCGCGTATCAAGTAGTTAAGATTTTAGAAACGTTGACAACATTCCATAAATAAAAAAAAAATAAAAAAAAAATATTCTTGTCATTTTTTTTAAATAAAATTCAATGAAATTTTTACATAGAATCGATGAACAATCATTGTTATTATCGAATTTTCACTTAATATTTTCAATGATATTTCTATAATTGTCCCAAAAAGGCTATTTCATCGGCTCCAAATCATAGCCAAAATTTCATACGTCCTATGCAATTTTTCTTTAATAAAAGTAATTTTTTTCTGGGTGCGCGAAACCATGGAGCGGTATAAAGAACGAGGAAAGGAAGAAGAAGAAAGAAGAAGGAGGAGCGGATACTCCATAGACCTCAAAAGAATATTTGAAAAAAAAAATATGGTGAATCTACGAATTGGATGCATGAACCCCTAAGACTGTCACATGATGGGAAATAATTCGGTTTTGATGCCCAAGGAGTGGATCTGAACTCTTTTTCCCCGGGGCGACCCCCGTTTTCCCGGTTCACCCCACTAAGTTGATTGTTTTCAGTACGGGATGAGCTTCCGTTGCATTTAGTGGAATTGAAGTCAATCGAAAGGTCTCGACTCCCAAACAATGGATATTAGGTCCTTGTTTCTCTTACGTACAACTGTTCTCTAGCTGCAGCACTACGAAATAGTCGTTTTCAATACTTAACAAAACCAGCCCGAAATTGAAGTTTCTGGGAGGAGGGTGGCGTATGCTATACCAGGAGAAAAAAGTGGATCCAGGAAAAAGATCCATTCATTGGCGGTCAAGACCTTTCGTTATAATAGGGTAGAAGTAAAGAAAAAGGTAAAGGGTCCGGTTTTCTTAGTTCAGTCAGAGTGTATGTTACTTCTCCCACGCGTGGTTCCCAAAGCTCTGCTTGTGAACTTTTTTTTAAAATAAAGGGAGATCCCATTGCCAACGGTTATTTTCCATTAACAATGGACTCTTTCAAAAATGTTCACGATATATTGGCATACACCATTTTAAAATAAAATGGTTTCGTACCCCAATAGACTACTCATCAGGAGCTACTTTTTCGTCTATTGGGGAGGTAGCTCGACTCTTTTTTATAACCCTGGTGTCAAGGCTAGCTTTCCAACTAATGTTGGAAGAAATATAAACTCTTGGGTGTATGCCAATATATGGTGAACATTTTTGAAAGAGTCCATTGTTAATGGGAAATAACCGTTGACAATGGAATTTCTCTTTTATTCTACAAAAAAAAGTATTTATAAGCGCGCATAGACGTGAATAATAGTAAATTTTACTGTCAATAGTTGTGAAATGACAGGCTGAAGCTTACGGCGGCATTTTTAACGCCCCGTGCACAGAAAAAAAAAAAAATGTTCAGTGATCAGATTGTTTATACCAATTTCAGAAGTGTTCGCTTAATCCGTTAGCCAGCCATATTGAAACAATTTAGGAGTCAAGGATCAATCGATTAATCGTTGTGTAAAAATAAGGAACAAGGTCGGGAGGGCGGCAAAAGTCGAAACAATGTAACAGCAACGAAAGCAGCTCTATACGTTGCGTCATTTTTCCTGTTGGTATTGCAGTCAGCTGCAGTTACTGTGGGTCGTAGTGATCATAAATTGGAGAAATATAATGGTAAGTACAGTAATTGTTTTTTTATTGTAATTTATTATTATTTAATTATTTAATTTAATCATTTCCGTCATGCGATTCTTTTCATTTGTAAAACTATTCTTCTTTTAATAAATGCCATATTTTCTTGGGGTTGGGTACGATATCCCGCCCATCATATTCCCGTTTGTTAAAATTCCGTCATTCAATATTCCGCTATTTCAAAATCCCGCTCAATTAGAATCCCGTCTAATCAAAATCCCGCTAATTCAAAATCCCGCCATTTCAATAACCCGCTTATTCAAAATCCCTTTTTTCAATATCCCGTCACAAAAGGTAAGTACCTATTCTTTCAAAAATCGCGCGCGCGATTTATTGAAAAGCGGGGCAGAAAAGAATACTTTCCTTCTTAAAACATCACATTTGCCGGTAAAATACTGATACTGCTATACAGATTGGAAAGTGAAAGCTAGTTAGTATTCTCTTATCAGTGAGGCGGTGATATTCAATTTCAATATTAGTGAAAATACCTATGTATTTTTCCGAATTGACACGAAGTTTGGAGGATGCAAATACCAAAAAAATAGCAGAATGGTTTGGAATTAATTATATCCATGGGAAAAATACCTTTAGACGTAGCCAGCAGTGACTTTCAACTGAAGAGGACTATGAAAAAACGGATTTTTTGAGAAACTTGGCGCATAAACTTATGTAAATAATTGATAAGTCGAACGAATATCTATATTTATTTGTTAACAATAAAAAAAAAAAATTTGGCGGTATTGTGAGGGTATTTTTTTAATATTTAGTAGCGGGATATTGAAATGGCGGGATTTTGGAATGGCGGGATTTTGAGGTGGCGGGATTTTGAAATGGCGGGATTTTGGAATGGCGGGATTTTGATATGGCCAGATTTTATAATGTCGGGATAACGTAAAGCGGGATTTTTTAGAAAAAGCGGGATTATGAACGGGCGGGATTTTATTTTTCGGGGTTATTTAGGTATCCCATTTTCTTGTCTTTTTAGGGCAGGGAAATTTGAAAGACTAAAGTCCCCATCTCGTGCCAGAGAGTCTGAGAATCGTATATAATATAATCAAACAGAATAAGTTTTGTTTGATTGCCATTATATTTTCAGATGGATCAGGTTGTTTTACCTCAAGCATCGTTTCGAAAGCGATAAAATGAAGAAAATACTCAAAAAACATGCTTTCAGATTATCTAGATTGTCTAGTAAAATTCAAATGAATCTAGTGAACTTTACTAGATTACCTTAGGAAGTACTATTCACGAGAAGTTCTAGTAAATTTGACTAAAAACAATTTTTTTTACTAGAAATTCAGTTTAGCTTTTGAATAGAATTCTAGTTATTTGTCCTAGATATCTATTTATCCAAACTAGATTTCTATTAAAAAATTTAACTAGATTTCCAGTAATATTTTTTTCACTAGATTCACAACTAGAAAATCTAGGAGCTCAAATCTAGTTGTGAATTACGGGATTCTAGTTGAAAAAGACTTACAGTGTAGACCGGCCTAAACATCAATATCTCAAAAACTGCGACAGGTAGAATACGAAAACGAAATTGTTACCACAGTGCCAACAACAGAAAACTGTGGTTTGTATACCCGTTACCATGTGAAAGGGTATATTAACTTTGAAGTTTACATCGCACAGAAGGAAGAACCTCCGACTATATAAAGTATATACATATGTATATTATTGATCAGCGTGACGTGAGAAATCGATTGAGCGATGTCCGTCTGTGTGCTGCAATGCAAAACAGTCCCTCAGTTTTGAAGCTATCGGGGTAAAATTTTGTATAATATCAAGTTTATTTTTAGTGTACGCTGTATATAATATAAGAACGAACGGAATCGGACCATGGGGTCATGGGGCTGCTATAGAAACCAACCCCTAAAAACTAGGGTTTTCTTTACAGCAAGGCAATCGTAGTGTCCATCGAATCGGATAGAATTGTCATAAAAGTCGACGCAAGTGTGGCTAAAGTAACCGAACGGATTTAATACCTTTACTATAGAAAAAGTGATCTGATTTTATCCTTTAGGTGTAATAATTTGAACTCAAAAGAATACTTTCAATTACACCAAAAGGAGTAATTCTCGATATTTTTGGGTTAAAAAGCCCAATTTTCACAGGGAAAGAACATGTAACTCATAAATGAGTTTTTACGGTAATGATCCGATAGGTGTAATGCAGGTAATACAGAATACCAAATTGGTGAATATTCGCAATATGTCCGTAAAAGGTTTTGATTTAGGGTTTTCGTCCTTTTCAAATTCTTTTCTAATAAAACTCCTGATGGCAGTGTCATTTTGAAGATGTTTACTCCGAAATAGTTTTGGGTTTTCATCCTATCGGTTTCTCTCGATAGAGTATCCCGCATATTTTTTACTGTGTAGGAAAAACTTTTTTTCTTTATGTACAAATCTGAACCAAACTTCACCCAAATGTGTTCCTAGTAAAGCTCCAACACATATCTAAACGGATGGAATGGGAACATTACGTCATAGGAGGGCTGCCATACAAACCTACCCCTGAAAATTAAGTTCTTATAAGAGAAACTTTTTCCTTTTTAATGTGACCTTAACCAAACTTCACTCAAATGTGTTTCTAGTAAAGACTCAAAATATATCTAGGAACAGATGGAATCGGAGCATTACGTTATAGGACTGTCATACAAACCAACTTCCAAATGTCAGGTTCTTGTAAGAAAAACTCTTTTTCTTTTCGAATCTTAACCAAAATTCATCCAAATTTATTCTGAATTACCTGATTATTAACTGATGGAATCGGAGCACGTCATAGAGCTGCGGTAGAAATCATTAACACACAAGAACCTTAAATTTCACTCAAATGTGACGGATATTCAAAATTTGGCCACACCCGAAATTAGCCTCGGTCTCGTTTTGTGATCGATTTTGGCATAATTGGCATAAATATTCCTAAAATTTAGAAGGAGCAGTAAATAAATAAAAATTATAATAAATTGGACCTAAAATTAACCCAATGTTAATGCATTCTAGGCCTTAAAATTGCTAGAAATCGTGGAGCTAGAATGAAATATTGTAAAAAAGATATGATCGTTCGACTATTTACTAGTTTTTAAAAGAATCGTTCAAGCACCGCACCTTGGAAGAAGTTGGAGAAAATGGAAATGAAAAAATATTTCATTTTAGGCTCAAATCACAAAAAATTGACTTTGAAACATTGTAACAGCAAACTGGTTATCCGATTTTAGTGCGACTCCGACTAGGTCTGTTTTTTAAGGAAGATTTGTTGGTTGTGATAATAATCATTGTTTCGGTTCTCGATCTGGCGAAGCTTTAGAGATATTGAGATTCAAAATGTGTCGGAAATCATGATCAATCATAAATGACAAATCCGCTGCCTTCTAAGGCCACAGATTCACGGCAAATCTGTTGATTAGAATTATTTAACCTTCAAAGGACCGGGTAAAAAACTAATGGAAAAAAGTTTTTAGCTTAAAGATACTGTATTTTTACAACCAATTCGAGTGGGGTCCGGACCCCAAAGATCTCTTCCCCGGCTACGTGCCAATAGGCTAATAAGCAATAGGCTAATTTCTTAGATTGAAATAATAATATTTTCTATGACAGTTGAAAGTAATTTTATGAAATATTTGAACCGAACCGATGCGAAGAGACGAGGACGTTTAGAAGGGATTTTCAAATAAGCAGTTTAAATATCAAGCCAAAAAATATATTAATATTGCACAGAATTGCTCATAAGATTTTTTCTAAAAATTTAAAACCAAATAGATTTCAATTTTTGGGGGTCCCTAGATTGAGATGCAAATAATTTATTATATAAATTTTAATACAATATACATATTCTATCAATTCTTTAAATTAAAAACAAATACCCGTTCCCATAGCAACAAATTCATTCCGTTTTATACAAAGCTTCATAAGAAAGAAACGGCTGTTCATTGTGCCCCTGCGTATGATAAATTACTTTAAAAATGTAAAACAATGTCTGGCCAATCTGTGCCAATAATAATTCGCCAGCATGGTATCCGGCCAAAATATTTGGCTCGTAGAATTTTAAATTTTTTTAAAATATACAACTATGCTTTGGTTCACAGGAAGTATTTTCTATGCCAGAAAACGAAACGGAAGTACATTCCGTCCTATATGGGCATTCAAATGTGCGGGCTTCGCTCTATGATACAACAAAACTGAGCCCTACTTTGCCATCATTTCATATATGATCGAAAATGTCTCCCGTCGTATATGTGGGGTACACACATCTTAGCTATCCAGTGAATGAATTTCGCCAAGGATCTTATCTGGCCTATTAAAGCTTCTCGAGATTTTCGTTTGGGCTTGTTTGTTGGAGAATTATTACAACTTATGCCAGTCGTTCGGGTCTACTCTTTTAGATTGCCGAGAAACGATAAATGTGTATATGTTTCGTATATCGGCATTTTTCTGTAGATAGACATAGACATATAAGTTCCCGTATCTATATCGCCAAGGCTCCAAGCGTCATTCTTCCTGTTGTCGTTTCGAAATTTTTTTCCTTGGCGGCGCTTTATCCTTGCCGTCTCTATATATGAGTTGGGCCAAACTTCGTGTGAGAGATATGCGAATCAACTGATTTCCAAAGCGATTCCAAGAACTATAAGCTTCTTTGCCAGAGTTCCTGACGAGTTGAAGATATATATCGTAGATAACAGTGAAACACACAAATATACATAGTATGTATATCCTTATGAGAACGACAAGGGTGCCATGCCGCTCGTATATATAGCACGGGCTGGTTGGAATGGGGCAAGCCGGGGAGGCAAAAGACAATTTATTGTGTCTTCTTTGCACTTAAATCATTCTATCAAGTTGAAGAATGTGTGGGAAAAGGAGAGAGCCAACAGAAGAAAAACACTTGCGTGAGAAAAACCGAGAAAATTTGCTGCTACTATACAACCATACTATGATGCGGTACGGTGATATCCTTGCTGCCGCTGTTGTTGCTACTCGTATGCGGCAAAAGCTCAATCTAAAGTTGCCATCCCTCTTCTTTCGGGCCGGACAGAATCAGTCGTGCGAAGCGAATTTTTTCCACCATTATACCAAGTGTGCTCCCAAAAGAGGGTGGATTTTTTTTTGTCTGTGTTGCCCTATGGAACTGTACATTTAGTGGTTGTGTCTGTATACAGGATTCAGAGATAGTACAATTGCTACGGATGCTGTCGCTGGCATAGATACTGTGGCAACAATATGTAAGAGATATGTATGTATACACTCAGAAAATTATATCCCTGTTTCAAAGAAAAATAGCCACGAAATCAAAGAAAATTGATAATGATTTGGCTCCAAAAAAAAAAATTCTTTGATTCAAAGGACAAAATTTACTCGATTTGAAGAAATAGGGTTTTATTTGTTCAGAGGATATACCACCTCAAAACAAAATACTTTTCCAAAAGCACAAGAATTTGTTCCTTTGATTCGAAGAAGTCCCATTTCCATAATTCATATAATTCCCATTAAATGCAAAGACGTGTCTCTTACAAACGAAACCATGCTCTGTATCATTTAGAAGAAATGTTTAATTCAAACTAAAGAAAGGTTATCTTCGAACTAAAGGAATGTTTTTTGTTCCGAAGAAGCTAAGTTTTCGATTTGAAGATAGTAAACGTTAATTGGAAGAAAATATTACTTTCATAGGAAAAAATATCTAACTATTTTGAGGTGTGGATGAACTTGATGAAATAGGGTAATAATACACATAATACAATATTTATATTCTTTGGGAATGGTCAATGCAGTGAAGAGTTGTTTTTTTGGCAATCTTTCCATCCATATCAACCGAAGTTCAACAAACGATGATGTATCCATTTGCTAGTATCCATCCATTTGCTATTAGACCGTGCCGTTGTTGTAAACATCCGCACAAGTGAACTGCAGTGCCAATGCTATGCAGATTGATACGGACAAGGAACTTGTCGACAAGTTTACTGAAATGCAAAATCACTGGTTTATGTGACCAAATATCAATTTTGAGTTCATGGGTTACTCGCAGGCTGCCTTACAAAACCCCGACTGCAGAGTGGACCTCCGTATACGGCGTTTTTGTTACCCTTCTATCAAAGTTTTTGATTGTACATCAATACGTTTTTGAATTGATGAACGGTTTCTAAAATTTCAGCCTTAATTTCGAAGTAAGGAGACTTTGAATTAGGGATGTATTCCATAATGTATATAGAATAACTGAATAGAGCGTAATATGGACATTTGGAGATTTTGTGGTATTCGAAAATAAATCAGATTTATTTATGTTATTCAAAAAAAGGAAAGTCCGACGATTAAAAGGAGGAAATTTGAATTAATGTCACATAATATTTCTAACTTAAAATGAAGAAAAATAAGGATTTGGATTAAAGAATGAACTATTTTCCTACTTCCTCAAACTGAAGAATTTTTCTTTGATTTGTGGAAAATTTTCATGAAGTGAGAAAATTTTATTTAAAATGAAAATAAAAATATTGATGAAATCAAATACATGTTGTCTTTGATTTAGCATCGGATTTTTTTCTGAGTGTATGTATCTATGCACGAATAGTCACAACAATATACCTACAACTCGATATACAGACATAAGTAGCCAAACACAATATATACGAGTACATCCAACATTGGATAACATTCTTGCAATTTCGTTATCGTATCTACGGCCATAAATCAAGCTGATGCATTGCTACGGCAAGACGGATTCTGCGAATGGTAGCCAACCACCACCACCCTTCGGCGGTTGGCGAATAGCGTGAGGCAAGACATAGTGGTGGCGGTATCACTCATCCTAGGCAATTTGGTGTTTTCTATGATGTCGAGAGTAATGGATGGAAATGTGAATAATTTTCAACAGTGCCTGAAGAATTTTTTTACAAAATAAAAAAATTATTATTTTGGTCGATACCTATTAGTTTTCAGTTTTCAGTGTGGTTAAATTGCAAGTTTGTCTATGCTAAAAATCATGATTAAACGACTAGATTTACGAAGTGTAAAGTAAATTCAAAAACACACAATTTATGATTATTTTGAAAAACTCTACTAGATTTCAATTGAAAAATCATTTCAGTTAATGGCCTGCCTTTGTCTTAGTATTCACCTCAACGGTTTCCCTGATTGTGTTTTGCCTTTGAATTTTGAACTCAAAATAATAATTGTCAAGTTACGTTCCTCGTGGACATGATTCAGACGATTAATTTCCGAAATTTAAAACCAAAAATATCGTAATGTAATTAATTATAATAATGAACTACGAAATAACTTCAAGTGGCAGTTACACACTTCATTTCACGAGTGCATCTGCATATGCAGGACCCACCTCAAATTTTCCTATTTCTAATACATCTCCTCTATATGCCTAAACTATGATGGTGCCGGATCGGGTCCTGTTTAACATCATCAAAGTGTGAATCCAAAATTAAGTGCAAGTCTATTGGCTCGCACTCAAGCATCTTCGGTTATAAATCACTCTTGCCTTCATGTAGATTCGTCCACGTTTGCTTCGTACTATATGGATAAGTACCTACACTGAGAGAAAAAAACGCATATTCATATTAAAAGCTCCACATTTAAATTGAACGCAGTATTCGTTTGAAAAATCTCGTTTGATTTGAACGAGTTCTCATTTACGCTAAAAGAATTTCTTTTAAAACAAAAGAGTAGCTAAGCCCCAAACGGCGGTCGTTTAAATCAAAAGATTCCGCATTACATAGTAATGTGTATGCATTCCTTTACGTAACAAATACACATACATAAAGGACGCGATGCCAAAATATCATTTGTTTCAACGTAGCACAACAGGTAGTTAATACTTCTGGCCGGTCCGATGAGTCTCACGTGTTTATGTTCATTGTGTACAAATGTGTAGTGTCTAACAACAAACGTGTATGTCATTAGTTAGAATCTTCGTCGATGTTAAGAGTGTTTTCGAGAATGTACTTTTGCATTCATCTGGAGGAATGGACGCTTCCACACGTGCAATTTAAGTTTAGCGGGTGTTAAAATAAAAGTGTCATGTTGTATTAATCATATTAAAATTATACATAAATAAAAAATAAAGTGTTTTCCTGAAGTTTTCATAAGTTTTATTATTTATTGATTTGTCAACCCAGGTAACAGTGAGTATCTAATCGAATGGAGAATGGACAATCAAACGGAATGTATTATTTTATTTCAGCAGAGTTTGCTTTCAATTCCATGTAAAACTCAATTATTTCGAATGGGGTAATTTCTATGAAATGAAAACGGGATATGTTACTTTCGAAATACATATCGTTTCATTAAAAAGAATGCTTCGTTTAATTTAAATAACAAAAATGTTCAATATAAAAACGAAGACGTTTCATACAATAGCCTTTCATTTATTCAAAATGCGTTACCCGTTTACAATCAAAGAATAAGTGTTTATTTCAATGAAGAATACGTTAAAATCGACTGGCTCCTTCTTTTCAGGTAAACGCAAATTCTTTTAATTCAAACGCCTTTTTACAACTCATTATGCTTTTGAAAGAAACGCCACTCGTTAGAATTAAACGCATTTGCTTGTGGAGCCAAATCAAAAGCGCAAATCGTTTGAATTAAATATATTTCGTTCAATATGAGTGAATATTTCTCTGAGTGTACATTCCATTTGCTCTGAACGTATTCATGTGGAATGTGTACAGAGTCCATTATGGTTCTTTACTCCAATGTTTTCTTTTCTTCCACTTGAGCGGATAAGAACTAGAAATCTCCTCAAATATAACTCTACTACTACTTCTCATGTTGTTTCCTAAAGTTCTAATCCTGATAAATGCAGGAAAAGAATTAGTAAATGACGAACAGTTCTTGTAAGTTCTGAATAGATACAACACTGATTATGTCGGCTAGAATTGCAGTGCAGATGAAACGATGACCTCCAAGCTAAATGCCTGACAACTCCAATCCACAAGATGCATTTTCATCTGGTTGTCTGGTCCTATCTCAGTACTCATCTTCTTATACGAAAAGTATGGACAATAATCTTATACTACGTATGAAAGAAAAGCCAAATTGTCTGAAGAAAATATGTACATTGGTCTCAGATGCGTGGTCTATTAATAATCCGGCATTTAAAACTTTTGACAATTTAAATGGCTTTATGATTTATTTTTCGATAATTTTTTTTTCCACATAATGTCATTTACCATTAAGTATGGATAATTTATTGACATGAGTGGCGCTGTTTTGAGCTACTTGACCTTAAGAGGACCTCCCCATTTCTAAATGAATTAATTGAATAAATTCTCAGTAGAGCGTAAATTATGGATGCATGTATAAAGTTTTCATTTAAAGGACATGATGTAGGTATGAGTATAATTTGTATGAAAGAAATTCATTTCAAACTCCTTAAGACTATTTTATGGACAATATCGTGTGAAATCGAATTCGGGTGCGGTAATTTCAAAACTTACAAATTGTTTTAGACTTTCCCGGTATCGTATCATAATCATGTAGATATATCTTCGTTGAAATGTGTGCATATTAAGTGAAGACGCAGGATAATGATAAACTAGACCGAGGCTAATTTCGGGCGCTGCATGTCTAGCGTAACTTTGCCTTTTGTTCCTGTTCCATAATTATTGTAACTTGTATTTTGAGGGCGCTTTCTATGGCTCCATGGGGGTATTCTTTTCCTTCCGTTTTTATATAAGTTTCGTACTTACGTTGCCCCGGGCAAGAGGACAAACTGCCTCCCCTTAGGTACTCTACCAGGCAGACTCATAGTAGCTGATATGGACGTTGTGGTAGAAGAGTAGTTTTCTAAAACTGCCTTGCACACTGCGCAGCCGATAAACTTCAATAAACCGCATTTCTTCGATAGTTTCAATGTGCGTGGCTTTAAAAATCAGCGTGTTGGAGGTGTTCAGTTGGCACCTGGTCTCAATCACAATTAGAGAAATATTTCGGTTATTCCGACACAGGAATTTTAAAAGTCTCTCATCCGCACAATACTGTAGAGATTGCTTTTTCAAGCATTTGATATCCGAAACTTGAACGCTCACATGTGAGTGTTATTAGCATCATCATATCCCGTAATTTCGCGTTCTGCCCAGCCTAGAATTTCCAAACTTAAATTATTCCCTAAGTGACACCCATAGGAAAATATTTTGCCGCCAAAAAGCCGATATTTTTGGTAATTCATCACTCCATGACTTCTGGGCTTGCATCATTTATTAGAATTTTTGGTGACCGCCATGTTTTATCGTTAGAATAAAATATACATCACACCAAGTTTCCTTTGGAATGGTTATATATTTTAAATCAGTTCTTTTAAAAGGTAAGTATTTTGTGTCAAAGGTAATTGTGATATATTCAGGAGTAAGCCCACGCAGACGCCATTCACCTTTATCCTCATTACGGTCTATGGTATTTTTCACAACATTATATTCCTTTCAGACGAGGTGTTTTTAATTTTATTTAAATCGAAAAAAACTTGGTGTGACGTATCCTTTGCTTTAACGGTAAAACATGGCGGAAGGCAAAAATTCTAGATTACCCTTTCTCAAATGTTAAACCCCTTTTCTAACAATATTTTTGTTGTCATATTCATAGTTTAATAATACATACAAACATACTCGTCCAACTAAAGATGGATGTTGAAAAAATGTTATATGGCTTGACAAAATCCTGTCTACGCCCATAATTGCATGGGCGTAGCCAGAGGGGGGCAGGTCGCGGTCGCCCCCCCCCCCCTCCTTGGTCGATGAAGATGGTAAGAAATCCTTATTAATGTAGTAAAAAAATCGCTGCACTATATAACATTTTCAAAAATTTTCTGCAATTGCCTTTTTCACCACTCCAAGTGCTGCCGGAGAAGCCATGATTGGGATGCAGTCAGGAGGCACATACAAATAGTTGACAGCGAGTGGCCTCTCCTAACTGACGGAGGCTGCGTACCAGCACACACATTTCACTTTTGAGTGTGCTACTGTGGCTGCGTGCACCCCATATTTCCTGTTTCATTTCATGGCTTCTGAGCAGGAGTACACAATTTCAACCGTTAGTTCCCTTCGGGAAGTTAGTGGAATTCAACTTATTTTCATCTGAAAGGGTGACAAATGGAATACAGCTTTGCTTTGTTAGCCCTGGAAGGTCATGCTTTGTCGGATTGACTACGCATCATCAAATTTATCCCATTTTTTGTGACAATTCTCATTATTTGAAGCTGAGTTTTCGTACAGCACTTACCGTGCCGATGTACGAGTAGGTACTTGCCGGGTACATTGCGGCTAGACGAAGTAAGCAGGGTAAGTTGGATTTTTGGAAATTGGCGTCGTCGAAACGACGAAGGATGAACTTTGTGTAACTTTTAGAACTCCAGTATTTCTTATGGCTAGTTTTCGATTCGACGATAAGTCTGTATATAACTACACTCTATTAAATTTTTACTCTTATAATAGAAGGAAACTTTGTTTCCTTCTATTATAATAGTGAAATTACTCTGCAATCTAAATTTGCAAATCAAGTGTAATTTTACATAAAAAATGAGTAAAAAAGTACTCTAATATATTAGCAAATTTACACCGTGCTATGTGTAAAAACACTCCGTAATAATAGGAATATAATGCGGTTTCACTCTTTTTTCGTTGTAAAGATTTAAGTGGCGAACCTTTACAAATAATATAGTTATCAATAAAACTATTTAAGGATATATAAAATATAAACAAGTATCGGTCGAGTTTTGCTGATCGGTTTTTCGTATACATGGGAGGTTGCAAATTGTTCTTTTTCTTTTTGCGATCTGATTGCATATCATTTCGGAGTGCAATGCTGCAAGCACTAAATATTTCCTATCCGCACATGTACGGAAATTTTGGACCACGCCGAGATTCGATCTCGGGACCTCTAGATTACTAGCATCGTAGAGTGCGACTCAAGCAAGTGAGCCACACAGCGTGTACACATGAGTTCTAAATGCAGAGAATTTTTTGAAAAATGTTGTACACTGTGCAAAAAATGAGTAAAACTTCAACTGCACGTTGTAAAAATACACCACAAATCCGAATTATACACATAAACTTTGTAAAAATGCACCAGAAAATCTGAATTATACAGAAGTGTAGCGTAAAAATACATTTCACACCGATTTTGGTGTAATTTTTTTATTTTACACAGAAATTGTTGAAAAATGCACTCTGTATGTGATTATAAGCGGGAAAAAGTGTAAAATTACCGCATTTTCAGCGGAAATTTAAATTCACTTTTTAGAGTGTAGCTTGTAACAAATATGACCTATTTTTTCAAAAATTATGAAAAAAATATTTACTAGGACAAAAATAGGACAAATCAGGAAAATGGCTCAAAATTCTTCCTCATTTTAGGAAGTTTGCATTTCGAACTCATAAAAATCGGCTCCAAAATCGATGTTTTCCCATTCTAAATAAACTAACGATTGAAAATCTGTCAAATTTATAAATATTTTGACGGGTCTTTCAAGTTATTACATCAAAATTTATTTTCGAGCTGAATCATACCAGCAATAAAACTTAGCCACTGTTAATACTTTGATAAATTTAGAGGAAATCTTATTAAAACTGTTAACCATATTTCAATCAATAAAGGATTTATAAATATTCTGACGTTGCTACTTTGCTAAGATGAAAGTTACAGACGAAACAAACTGATTTCGCAAGTGGAATATGCAGTCCGAGATGCCAAAAATGCACTGAGAATACACAAAGTACGCTCTAAAGGCAGATATTGGAGGCCAGTTGAATGTAGTCAGAATGCAGAAGAAAATCATTCTCAGCTCCATTTTGAAAATTTGACTCTTAAATAAAAAAAAAATAAATAACATGCGTGGCAGTCCACCAGTAAACTAGGGCCGCAGATGTGTGAATGACATCCAATTTCCAAGATCTAAACTGCTGTTTTGTTAAGGTGTTGAGATCAACAGCACGCCCAGCAATGTTATTTATCCCCATAAATGGATACAATCTGAGCGACATCATAGTCCGTAGAACGGACGTAGAACGTGAGTTCGAGAAACTCCATGAAATGAATTCGTTCACGGCGAGTCTGGAATCCATGACCCTGTGCGCCAATCCAACCACAAGCCAGGCTACTCTAAAATTTGCTAACAATATTTCTGCGACCGAAAATTTCAACCCCTAAGAAAATCATGATGTTGAAAAAATTTTGGGCTTGCCCCCCCTGACCGAAATCCTGGCTACGCCCATAATTGTTATTGTTATAAAGAAGAAGGTCAGAGCCAGTTAAATCGGGGAAACCAAGTATGACCAGAAACGAATTAGGAAGGGCTGCTATTGCGCCTCTGGAACTGGTGCTACGATTATCTTGCTGAAACCCAAACCACATTGATCTCAATTTGTCCTTTCAATGATAGATGAATCAATGCCATTCGAAAAGAATAGTTACTAAATATTGAATTGGAGGACGGAACTAGCACATAATTCTCCGATATATTTTTTGCGCATAACTGAGCGAAGCTACTCAATTTGCTTTTCGGAAGTAGACAGCGCCCGCTCTAAGGGGGGGGGGGGGGCAAGCCAGGCGGTCGCCCGGGGCGCCTAATTTTAAGGGCGGCTTTTTAGCTAGCACTTGAATAAAAAAAAAGATGAAAGGAAAAACATATCAACTTCCGTGTGTTGTGTTCTGAAAAGGCATATTCTTTGTTAGGCTATGAAGAGCTCACAATTGATACTAAGTACTGCATTTAGAATATTAAGTAAGAGCCGAGCAAATTTTACGCCGTGATGCTAGCACCCGCCCTACTTTCGAAAAGCATAGTGGGACTATTCGCTCAGTTATGTGCTGATTTCCAACTGCGGTTTAGGCACATCGCCCGTTTTACTAAGAGATTACCACCGAAACGGGCGATGTGCCTACACTGCAGGTGGAGCAACGCGAAGCCATGGAGTCGAGGAAGAAGAAGAAGATGTGCTGATTACTAACACAATTAAGTTATATGTACTTTAAAAAAAACATACTAATTGGAGAATTACTCGTATGTGCTAATTTCGTCTTCTGATTGAACATCTAGTTCATGGACCTTGCAGGAACCCTAATTTTTGCCTAATTTTCAGAGGACGGAATTACAGCACGAAATTGTATTGTTTCATTTATATATGCGATTTGAATTCCCGGAAGATGAGATCTAAAGTTATTGTTTAGTCTGTTGAGCAACAGGAGACCAAGTCCACTAAATAAATATTGAACTCCCGAAGAAATTCATATGAAATGAGAAATAGGGAGTCGAATAAACTCTGAGCACATTAAGGCGTTTAAAACTCCCCTGTGAGAAATGTTATCCCCAAAGGTATTATTTTCATCAATATTTTTTGGAGTTCTTTTCCATAATTTCTATCGACATTTCGCAGCATAATTTAACTTCAATTCGCCAAACCTTCGCGTGAATGAATAACTTAAGTTGGCTTCGATTGCTTTGATTCACCTTGCATTGGAGGACAAACTACGAACAAGGTGGCGTCGATTTTAGCAAGATGAGGGATCGATCCACAGAACACATTGCCAGAGCTCCCTAATTTGTGTTCGGACATACTAATAATATCGGAATTTGGCTAAATCTAAATAACAGGCGCGACAATGCAGCATTGGACTAAGGCCGCAAGATGTGTTAGTGATATCCTATTTCCAAGATCTTTTGGGGTAATGAGATCAGCATCACGCTCAGCAGTGTTATTTATCCCCATAAATGGGTACTCGTTTAACATCTGAGTGAGATCATAGTCCGTCACAAACTCGTGAGATCGAAAAACACCATGATCCACGGTGAGATTCGAACTCATGACCCTGTGCACCGAAAGTGCGCGCACTAACCGCTATACCAGCCAGACTACTAGGTTAACCCGATTTAACTAAGTCTGACCTTACTCTCTTTAAAAATTCTCGAGATGACGCATTTATGAAAATAAGCCATGCACATTGAAAAGGCTGAAGCAATTCGACTAATTGAAGTTTTCAAGGAGGAAAACAACTGCAGGAGGTTACTAATGAAAGCAAGCACAATTTTTTCACCTAACATTTTTAAGAGAAGAGTTTTCTAAAAATGTATTGAGTGTTTTAGTGTAAAACAAAATTTCGCATTCATTTTCGATTTCTTATATCAAGCATTAACATTTTGGAATTGCAAACAAACTCTATAAGGCCTTGCTGAACTGTGGTAAATTGCGCTTAAGAGAATTTTCGTTTTTAGGGTTTTTTAGATTTTTTTCAAAAAACCCTTTTGAAATCGATTTTGTCCGTCCGTCCGTCCGTCCGTCTGTTCACGAAATAACTCGCGAACGGCTCAACCGATTGTCAAGAAATTCGGTATGAATGTGTAGAATGGTTACAGTCTTTGGCACAAATATCGGAATTTGGCTAAATCTAAATAACAGGCGCGACAATGCAGCATTGGACTAAGGCCGCAAGATGTGTTAGTGATATCCTATTTCCAAGATCTTTTGGGGTAATGAGATCAGCATCACGCTCAGCAGTGTTATTTATCCCCATAAATGGGTACTCGTTTAACATCTGAGTGAGATCATAGTCCGTCACAAACTCGTGAGATCGAAAAACACCATGATCCACGGTGAGATTCGAACTCATGACCCTGTGCACCGAAAGTGCGCGCACTAACCGCTATACCAGCCAGACTACTAGGTTAACCCGATTTAACTAAGTCTGACCTTACTCTCTTTAAAAATTCTCGAGATGACGCATTTATGAAAATAAGCCATGCACATTGAAAAGGCTGAAGCAATTCGACTAATTGAAGTTTTCAAGGAGGAAAACAACTGCAGGAGGTTACTAATGAAAGCAAGCACAATTTTTTCACCTAACATTTTTAAGAGAAGAGTTTTCTAAAAATGTATTGAGTGTTTTAGTGTAAAACAAAATTTCGCATTCATTTTCGATTTCTTATATCAAGCATTAACATTTTGGAATTGCAAACAAACTCTATAAGGCCTTGCTGAACTGTGGTAAATTGCGCTTAAGAGAATTTTCGTTTTTAGGGTTTTTTAGATTTTTTTCAAAAAACCCTTTTGAAATCGATTTTGTCCGTCCGTCCGTCCGTCCGTCTGTTCACGAAATAACTCGCGAACGGCTCAACCGATTGTCAAGAAATTCGGTATGAATGTGTAGAATGGTTACAGTCTTTGGCACAAATACCTTAGAAGTTGGTAGGAAGAAGATTACAGGGTGTCCCGAACGTTTGAAAAAAGTCGACTTTTTTAGTTTTTATCGGAGATTAACGTATTGGTATTTAAATCAAAGATCGAGAGACGAGTATATCTCATATCAGTTAAAATTTTCCAGTTTCGAGTAACGGTAAAAAAGTTATTGGCGTTTAAAGTTATACTTCCTTTTCGAGCTCCGTTTTTCTAAACCGTTATAGGGATCGATATGAAACTTTGCACAAAGATTGGTCAGTATGGCCTTATATACGTTAAATATTAAGACTGTTGACTTTTGCTAAGAAAAAGTAAATAACAGTTAATTTGTAAAATTTAAATTTGTTCGTGTGTAGCCCCTCTTAGGTTTCTAAATATGAAAATTCTGCTAAGGGTTTTAGAAAATTATACAAAGAATATGTCTACGAATTTTTATTCGAATAACTGTATCCAAACCGGAAATATAGCCAAGTAAGTAGAGCGTCGATTATCCAAACTAATGTTGACAAGGGGTGGTTCGGATAACCGAAAGTTCGGTTAATCGAGTTTCCATAGCAAAATTGGAGGATTGCCTAAAAGTTGACATAAATGACAACCTGGAAATGTGGCAAACGACTAGCACAAAACAAAAATAAGAAATTCGAAGCAATTGAGGGCTTCTGATGAGAGGTTGCTTCCATCAGACACGTGAATTTTGCATTTCATTCCATGCATTTCATATGGAAAAAACTGAATCGCTGGTTCGGTTAATCGAATGTTCGGATAATCGACGTTCAGATAATCGACGCTCTACTGTATTTAGTAAGGGCCTTTCACAATACAAGGGAAGCCTCTTAAGCATCTCTTCAATGCATATCTATTAACTAGATGAAAGAATGAACATGAAATTTGGTGGAAATGCATAGAATGGTAATAGTGTTTGCCACAAATATTTTTGAAGTTTGTAGGACCAAGTTAACAGGGTGTCCCGGAAAAGCTGCAAAAGTATACTTGTTCAATACTCATAGGAAAGCTTGCGTGGGCTCTAATGTCAGGGGATACAATGGAATCATTTCATATAAGTTGGTTTTCCTTGATTTAAAAAACAGTAACAGTAGATTTACAGCTAATAATTCAGTTCATATATAATGCCAAGCCATCCTTACGTTTGCCTGTACAAAAAATATTCACTATGCATCAAAATTCTAAAAAAAACCCTCGTATTGCGGGCGCAGCCCTCTGTACGCCGGTATTTTTTTTAATGCTCTTACATCAACTGGTTTCACTATATAAATTGTTTGGAGCAACGACCATAAATACAAGCAGTTGATTCAAGAGGAAAATCCGTTTGAATCGATTCTACAACAACCATTCTATACATCTAGATCAGTGACTCTCAAACTGGACTCTGGAGGGGGCACCCCCTAAGCAGGGCCGGATTTACCCTCTGTAGCGCCCCTGGGCAGTAGTCGAGCTGCCGCCCTCCGTCACTAGTTTAAGCTGAAAGTAGATCAATCGATGAATGCGATTGATGAGGTGAGGTGTAAATTTTTTAAACATACTGTAACGCGCCTAGTCTATACGTCAACCCAAATTTTATTTCGGTACTTGGCACCAGATGGCGCTAGTGTCATTAGCAAGAAATACAACGACTTTCTGAAAGTTTCTAGAAAGTG
Source organism: Microchrysa polita (assembly GCA_949715475.1). NCBI lineage: Eukaryota > Metazoa > Arthropoda > Insecta > Diptera > Stratiomyidae > Microchrysa > Microchrysa polita. Next base: position 17,765,910 of record OX454421.1, on the reverse strand, counting down.
CGTCACCGAAGTTTCCGGAACAGTGGAAACGAGTATATAAGGGCGCCGACTAGTGTCGACGAGTCAGTATAGTTTTACTCGTGATTTATGTCGGATCAATAACTAGTCAGTAATTAGTGAAATTTTAAATCGTGTATATGTCCGTGTGTGTGTTGTAATAGTGTTACAGTAAAGCATTATCGTTTACGCGAAATTCGATCGAACCCACTGGAACGTCTAGAAAAGACGAGAAAAATATAACAATACGTTGGTTTCCGGCGTTTTCGCTAATGGAGGAGCGAATACCTACTCCTTAGCGCTCAAAAGAATATTTGAAAATAAATATTTTGTTGAATTTACGCATTGGATTCATAAGCAACCCCTAAAGCTACCACATGGTGGGACATACATAACTCGATTCCTTAGGGCTGGCAATATAAAGCTAAATACATACACTCGGTGCCAAAAACGGGCACTTTTTATTCGATATTTATTATTTTATTATTGCGGAAGGTTTTGACGCCCTAAGAGCGGATCTGAACTGTTTTTCCTCGGGGTGACCCCCGTTCTCCCGTTATAGCCAACTAAAGTGTTTTACTACGGTATGCATTTCCCTAACGTTTAGTGACATTTAAGTCAATCGAAAGGTCTTGACTCCCGAACAATGGGTATTAAGTCGTTTTTCTCTTAGTCACAATCGTTCTCCAGCTGCAGCCCCACGAAATGGTCGTTTTCAATACTTAATGAAACCAGCCCGAAATTGCAGTTTCCGGGAGGAAGCAGGAGAAGGGGGAGAGTAGGGGTTTGCTATACAAGGAGAAAGAAAGTGGATCCAGGAACATATCCGTTCATTGGTTATAATAGGTTAGAAGTAAAAAAGTAAAAGTGTCCGGTTTTCTTGGTTTCCAGTGTATGTTACTTCTCCCACGTGCGATTTCCAAAGCTATTGTGGTGAACTGGCGGACTGAAGCCTACGGCGGCATTTTTAACGCCCCGTGTACAGATAAAAAAAAAATTGTTTACTGATCAGACTTTATTCCCATTGTAGAAGTGTTCGCTTAATTCGGTAGCCAGCCATATTGAAACAAATTGGGGGCAAGGTTGGTAGAGCGGCAAAAGTCGCCTATACTGACGTCAGATATGTAAGTCCATCACTGACCAAAAAAACTAATTTTTCTGAGTTTTTTTTTTAATTTTAATTTATTTAAATTGCCTCCACAAATATAGAAATGTGTATATTTTACAGAACATTAATTCAATGGAAGAATGAAAGTTTCAGAAATATGCCGCCCTTCAAAATTTGCCGCCCCGGGCAACTGCCCAGGTTGCCCATATGGGAAATCCGGCCCTGCCCCTAAGGAGGCGCGAGGATTAGGGAACGGGGCGCGGGCACAACTCTAATATTGATGCCGTTTATAAATTATGTTTTCCTTCAACACCAACCATTCTGACGCGAACTTCTTTCGAAACTTACCGCAGGAGCAATCCGGTGTTGCAAAACGTTGCAAATTTCCAAAAATTTCATTTTCTTTGATTAAAAAAAAAAAACCGCTGCTTCAAAATCCGTTTGATGACCACAGCTTATGATATGGCTGTTTGAAATTGAATAGGATCGCGATTCTGAAAAGAACCGCACCAGTCAGCTAGTTTTTGTATGGATAGAATGAATCTTTGGTAAAACTACGGTTTTTGTCGCTGCAGTGATATCATTTTTCGCGCTCGGTGTACTGAAGTCATGGTGACGGTCGAACTCACGACGAAATTGAGCATGCGGAGATCACGAAATTTAATTTATACTTATAAAAAAATTTCCAGTAGTTCCAAAATATGAGCTGCACTAACAACAAAATGGTGCAACAATTTTAAATGCGAAAATAGTTTCTGAACTTACGTATAAAATTAAAAGCATTCCTTGCCATCGGCAATTTTTGCACACCTATTTTCTTGGGAAGCGCTAGGATCAGCAGACTTAGCAAGGGTTGCACGAACTGAAAAAGATTGGGAACCACTAATCTAGATAGCATGCATATCTACTATCAATCTGTTTGGTACAGTACCTAAGGGGCGGCAATTTGTCCTCTTGCCCGGGGCGGCGTAAGTGCTAGAGCGGGCACTGGAAGTAGATGCGTGCTAGCATCGCAAATGTACAATTCACACCACTCTTACTCAAGTCAAGCAAGATTCCCCATCTCTACCCAGAAAAAAAGAGTCACAATTGTACAATTCACACCACTTTTACTCTGCATTGTAGGATTCTAAATTCAGCACCTTGTATCAATGGTTGGTTTTTCGAAGCCTACAAAAATGTCATCTTCAAAACACAACCCCCAAAGGAGAAAAAAATACAGTTGATAAAAAAATGAATATTTAACGCTTTTTTTTAATTAAAAAGTTTGTGTTCTTCTCTACCTAGAAAAACCTTTATGTCTCATTTTAGTTCGCCCTTTTTTATTTCATCTGTAGGCTACCTTTCCACTAAATGAAAGTGGTGTATGGGACCATCGAAATCAATTTTTTGATTTGACATGTGGAACGTATTGTCAACGAAATTTTCCGTACAAGCTGTTATGACAATCATGTGTTCTCAGTTGCTGATTTGTTGACATAAACCTGTGGTCGTTCTTCATGCTATGGCTGTGGCGGTCATTCTCCATCAAAGTAGCAATGGATGTCCATCTTCCATTGCCAAAAATGGTACAATTTTCGCTATTTTGTGTTGTGTCTCGGGGACCGTGAGACTGTCTATTTCAGATTACCCGATAAATTGCCTAATTTATGTGCTGTGCGGGCGGCAGATCGATTGTGGGCAATCGATTGCCCAATCGATCGGCCGAGAAATCGTAAGGTGTGTGATGCCCTTAACAGCATTTGTGTGAGTTTTGGTTCACAAAACTTTTTTTTAGAAAACTATTCGGGGGTTGGGTTTGAATGGTGGATACCCATAGCAGGACTCCAATATCTTTAATATATTTTTTGTATGGTTTAGATAAAAACGCATTTATATAAGAGTTGATTATATTGCAAAAAGAAAATTTTGTCTTAGAGATTCAAATCGTGGGGTTGGGTTTGTATGACAGCCCCATGACCCTGCTCCAATCCCAACAGCTTTTCATAGATTTTGTGGCATAAAAATGAACACATTTGTACCAGGTTTAGTTGAAATCTATGCACAAATAAACAAGTTTTTCTTAGAAGAACCTAATTTTGGGAGTTGGGTTTGTAAGGTAACTCCATGATATCATCGTCCGTGTTTGATGATTCAAACACACAAATAGCCTGCAACAGAAATAAGCATGTGTGCAAAATTTCAGCGATGGATATAAAAATTATATTCAAACAATTACCCGTAAATTCTTTAGAAAGAAGTTTATTTGATAGAAGTTTCAGTTGGGTTGTGTCTAAAAAAAACAAAACATCAATAAACACTTATTTTAAAATAAAAGGAAAACTTCCCCTTAGACGCAAAATTCAAAACCCAAGCTATTGCGGCTTTTCATCGTTCTGGATTATGGAAGTATTTACTGGAAATCCCATGCAAAATGACAATCTGGAAAATTGATCCAAGCTATGGCATGGATCATCTGTCAAAATAATTCCCTTGGCTCAGTGAACAATTTCCCTAAAATGTCACGTTTGTTACTTTGTTTTTCGGTTATTTGGTTTCCAATCTTAATTGGAGTTCAATATTTCCTGAGACATTTTCCTTTAAATTGTATCGTGCACGCATATAACATGAAATGCACTTTCCAATTTAGAATATCGCGTTGGGATTAACCTTCGGGCGGGCGCAATGCATCTGACAGATTAAGTGGCCAGTTTTTGTTGCGCCAATCAGCGATACGTAAAGGGAGAGATCTGAAACTCACAGTAGCTTAATCTTTATCGATCAACTATCCAAAGCAGTTTTCAGTTTCTATCTACCATATGTCTGAGGGGCGGGAGGGGATGAAATAATCTCTCAGATATATTGCGCCCGATTGTGTTATTGTCTCCTTTTCTATGAAAATTTCCACATGTTATACTCTTCACATTGCGTAATAACGTTGTGTTGACTTTTAGGTTCACCAAATCGTTCAATAGTGTGTTTTTAGTAAAATAAACTCACATTTTTTAAGCGTGGTGGTTTTTTAAATATTGAAGCTATTGAAAGCGGAATATTCTAAGAAAATTTAAAATGTGAAGGGTATCAAACTTTGTGAGCCAGTTTTTGTTTCTAAAATTACGTAGAACTGTTTCAAAAAGACAATGCAACAATAAATAAGAGTCTAAAGTATACAGAAACTTAGTTTCATCCCTTTTTCTGCACTTAATCTGTCAGATGCATTGCGCCCGATCGTGTTAGGATTAGTATTGCGCCCGCCGGAAGGTTAATGACATAACAGTCAGGTGTTCTCTAAGAGGGAAATTTTGATCCGATTGCGTTTTACTTGGACAAAGATAGATCCCGTCCATATAATAAAAAAAAAACCCATATTCTCTTTGCCTATTTATTATCCAGCCATTATTTACTGTGTCTCAATTAGTCTGCTTTGCATAAACTCATGCCATCATTCAGAATTATGAACTTCTTCTGTATGACATTGTAACCACTCACCAACAACTTCTTCATGAGTTTTATGCAAACGATTATGAGGTGCGAAATATCCTCCTCATTGCGTCTCGCAACCCAAAGATTTACGACCAATTCTTCGCAAACGATAAATTGAAAGAGGTTCGGTCATGTAGTGTACACAATGCTAGACGAATTTTGTAGGCGTCTTTGTACAGGAGCAATAACAAATCTAATCCTTGCTATACGATGCGATTACATTATTATCTTTGTATGTGTTTCGAATCAATTATGTCGCAACTTGTTGATATATTTAATGTTTATATTTGAGCGTTTCTGACAACAATCACTTAATTGAGATTAAACTCGTGAGACGTCTTTATACGGCCGTTTGCAGTCACGGGTGTGCGTATATATGACCTTAAGACGTTTTAATGGGAACATCACGAGGCCTCTTTAATTTTACTGCCCATAAAACTCCTCAATATAGACGGAAAAAGTCGTCTATACTGACTGACTGCATAAGCTCTCGTACCAACCGGATGTGTACAGGCCAAGAACCGATGACGGGGGCAGGACATTTTTACTCTTGACACTCGCAAGCAACAAAACGCACATCATACACAATCTAAACTCGGCCCAGTGAGAAACGTCGTCGGACCGATTGAGAGTGGTAAACGAGCACGGAATCTGACATAAAATAAAAACACATAACCCTCGAAATTGCCACTCAAATTTTATGCGACCATTACTGACATCGTAAAAGCCGATCAACAGTTGGTTTTATTTTTATGACAAATCAGGATTTGGGTAATTACTAGGTAGTTTCCTTGGTTGCTGTTCCTGGGTATTCCCTATTCGGTAAACGAACGACCTTGGTTTACGACTGTTTCGTTGACGTTTAAGTGCGACAATGATGGCTGTGATGACGACGACTAGGACATGACCTATGCTGTAGACCGTGTTGTTAAGACGGGTCATGGATGGAAATTCGTTTTGACGAATGTTCTTTTCCTTTTTCCGGCACAGACACACAATGATGTAAAAAGGAACATTTTGAAATTTGCAGTTTTATGATTTATGACATTTTGTATGACACAATTGAATTCGGGCGCTGGAACAGGTACAAGTAGTTTTCATTTGGCTGTTACACAATTCAGGGAATGAGATATTGTGCAATAAAATGTTAGGCCAGGTGTAGCCAGGAAGGATGATCGGAAGAAAGGACAAAACTTATTTGTTTCAATACAAATATGAAATATGTGAGAATATTTTTAAGATGTGTTAATGATTTTTTTCTCATGGTAACCTAAAATTAAGATTGTTTTTAATTAAGGCTTTTATAATTATTTCAACATCAGGAGTTTCTGAGACGGCGAAATAGTTGGTCGCAAATATATCCCTAGCCAAATTTTTGAGCTAAATTTTTAGAAAGGACAATCGAGAATGATCTTCTTCTGTTTATGATTACAGCCGACTGGTCTACGATTTGCGCATTTTAGCTCGTCAGTGCTTTTTATGTCCCCTGAACTGCATATTTTACTTGTGATTTGGAAGAAATAGACCATATATCTGTCACTGTTTTTCTTAATAAAGTAGCATCGTCAGTTATTTTCAAAACCGTGTTTGACAGGAATTTATTAGGGGCAGATAAATATTTCATTAAAATTTAGCAATGTATTATTAGGTAGTCTGGCTGGTCTAGCGGTTAGTGCGCGCACCTTCAGTGCACAGGGTCATGAGTTCGAATCTCATCGTGTTCCATGGTGTTTTTCGAACTCACGAGCTTGTGACGGACTATGATCTCACTCAGATGTTAAACGAGTACCCATTTGTGGGGATAAATAACACTGCTGAGCGTGATGCCGATCTCATTAAAAAAATAAAATAACAGGCGCGACAATCCAGCATTGGACTAGCAGATAAGATCTTGGAAATAGGATGTCACTAACACATCCTGCGGCCTTAGGCCAATATGTTGGATTGTCGCGCCTGTTATTTATTTTTATTATTAGAGTGGCTGAATTCTTCTGCTGGTATGATTCAAGTGCCAAGTGAATTTTGGTTACCTAAATAATTGGGACGACATGGAAAAATGACTATCGTTCTGTATAATTTGCCACTAAATTTATCCCTTTAAAAAAGAATGATTTAAAATTCTATTCCTGCAGAAATGCAGGTTCTGACTTTGTTATGGATTAATGATACTCAGTGGTAGGTATCCCGTCCTGGATGTCATAGGCCTAATAACTTTGAATATTTTAGCCTTCGAGACTAAAAAAAAAGCAGAAATTTTTGTGTCGTGTTTGACACCAAATTCAGCACTTTGTTTAGGTTTGGGTCAGTATTTAGCAAGATAAAGCATTATTTCCCGGTTTTCGTGTATATACGTTTTCCCACATCTGTAAATATTTTCAAAACCAATATTTTTAGGAGCAATCAAGGGTTTGTAGTTATAGCTTTGTAAGGCACTTCTAATTTCGGGGATAGTTGCCCACCCTATGGGTTGCCCCAATACATATGTTAATGTGAGGATAGTTTCCCTAAGGGATAAATCAGTTAAAATTTCAGTCAAAAGGGAAAACTGAATTCTAAAATGTGGGAAGAATAAAAAAAAGTGCTTGAGGCTATCCTGAAGTGGCGAGATTTTTAGTTTATCTCAGCTGTTTCGTTCTATAAAATCAATGAACGCAACCAAAGAGAATCTCGCGTCTATGTGTCGTGGAGAGCTGCTTCTACTATCGTAGCCATGATGATTGCATGATAATGTTAATGATGAGCGATCCCCTCCAAATTTTACAATTATAATTATTATTGAAATTGAACTTTCAAGCCAAATTTTAATTAGCCGAATCATTTTTGAATTAAAAAGAAAATCAGCCTAATGCGTCAGGAGTCCAAAACCAAAACTAATTTTTGTATTAACAATTTTGAATTTAACGATTACAAAATCGACAAAAAAGAACATACAAATTTCTTTTATGGGAGATGGGCACTTGGGGAATTATATCAAAGAAGACGTCGACATTAGATATTAATATATCTTCATGTAAGGTAAGAAGGCGAGAGATTAATATCTAAATGTAAATGTCCCATAATAACCATGTTTGTGTTTGCAAAACTATAACTTACGCAGAAATATTAATCTTAAATGTATTTTTTAACTTTTACAGATTTCGAGATTTTTTTAATACACTAGTGGGTCCTAACAAGTTCGTAGTAGTAGGATGGCCTACTTATTTTTCCCAGGAAATAAGGACGTGGTGTATCGCTTTCAAATGGGGCTTCCAAATAGATTCCATTTTCGGTATTTGCTTCCATTGGAGTAATTGGAAATTACGTAACTAACTTTGGAAGTAACTAAAGTTATTTGTTTACCAACAATCTAAGCCATTTCGGGTGCTTAAAAGAACTAAATAACACCGTCAACAAAATATTGTCGACGTCCCTTTTGATATGACCCTGCGCAAGCCTATCTCCGATCTAGGAAGTATATGTCTATATTTTTCTTCACTCAGAAAATTGGTCCAATTAAATTAATGAGAATTTAATAGTTTTTTAATGGTTTTTACCATTATTTTTGGTCAATGTGATTTGCGTTTTTATTTTAACAATTTCTAAACTATTAATATATGGTAAGTATGTCTCCACTAAATTAATAACTTAGCCCATATTGAATCAATAGGAAGGACATTATCAAGAAAGTTTGTTCTCAGCAAAATTAGTTTTAAACCCTGGAGTCCTGGAGACACTTTACACCAGAACAAGAAAATGGTATTAACCAAAAACCTCATTAGCCAATTGAATAACAAAAAGTTACATTAAAATTTATACACTTTTTTGTACAAAAATTCCCTTAGAGCTGCAAATTTTGACATAAAACTCTGCAAAAAATTTTTCTAATATTATTAGGTTACTTTTCTTTTCTATGTGGAGCTCTGAATCCTTGCATTTTAATTAGATTAATTGAAAAATTTAACTTTTCGTTTAAAACCGCATGTTATCCTCGTTATAGCCGTCAGTTCACTCCTTGAAGTTGGCCGTGTCTTCAATCACGCCAGTGCCTACACCGCGGGCCGAGCAACGCAAAGCCTTATGCTATTGAACCATGAACACAGATATACCCTGCTATATTTGCTATACCGTTATTATACTACAGTGGTACCTCGCTAGTCTGACCTCTTCGGTACGAGAGGGTATAGGACGGATCGGCCCAAAAGTCGAATTATGCGGAGGCTTCAAACAATGCATTTTTCAATGAAATTCGGAACGTAGAAATGTTTATTTTTACGTCACAATTCTTCATTGTGTCTATTATTACTAGTAATACAATATCATAGAAAAAGCCCTGCCAAATTATTTTTTTGTGTGTTTTTTTTCGCTTATCAAGCGAAAAGGATATATTAACTTTGTCATGAAGTTTGTAACGCATTGAAGGAAGCATCTCCGACCATATAAAATATGTAAATATATTGATCAGCATGACGAGCTGAGTCGATTGGACGATGTCCGTCTGTTGCGACGCTTTGCTCGGCCAGTTTAAAAGCCATGGAGCTGAAATTTTGTACGCATGCTTCTTTTTGTTGCAGGCAGTTTGCATGTTTGAATCGCTAAAATCCGTCGTGGGGTCGTGGGGCTGCCATACAAACCTAATCTCCAAAATAAGGTTCTTCTCAGAAAAACTTATGTATTTATGCACCAATTTCAATCAAATTTCACACAAATGTGTTTTCATTGCTAACACACAACATGTGTAAAAAATCGACCAAATCGGACAATGACGTCGTAGGGCTGCCATACAAACCTAGTCCCACAAATTAGGTTCTTCTAAGAAAAACTTTTTCATTTTCTCATCGATTTCAATCAAATTTCGCACAAATATGTTTCTAGTGATACCACAAAACATACACTGCGTTTCACTTGAATAGCACATTCCGTTTTTTCATTGTAATTTGCTTATATATCAATATTCTTATGACTTTGCAAGTACTTTTTTTTTGTCTTGTTGGTGTGGGTTCCCCAAAAGAAAAATTATACTCTCCAAATTTACCGTTACCTTTTTTCACCAATTTGCTTCAAACGCGAGCCGATTTTTTGTTTCACTAGAATAGCACAGTTGGGTTTAAGCTTCAAATACGTGGTGCACGTGGTGACAATATCACAATCTATAGTCGTTTTGAGTAATTTAAATACGATTCGTTGATTTTAAAAAATTTTGGGTCGTGGTAAAGCCTTAACAAGCGAAGAATAAGTTAAAATAAAAAATTACAGGGATTGTGACTTTTCAGTGACTAAAATATCGAAAAAAATTGGAAAAGGCAGAAACGTGATTTACAATTTAATTAAAAATTGTGAAAATTATGGAAAAATATGAAAGGTCGAGTGAGCTGTGTACGCTCTTATGCAGATAAGCGATCTATTTTGCGTGAAGCATCGATTTCACATATGATTCTGTGGACAAAATTCGGTTAAAAGTTGGTCTCAGTGCGAGTAAAACAACTGTATGGCGTGCTAATTCAAAAGCTGAACACCTAAAGCGTCTAAAATTAAAAAAAAAAACACCTCTTAACCCCCTCATAAACAAGCTCGGTTGACTTTTTCGCGTACCAACATGTCATGGACCAAAGAGTGATATCACGTTGTTTTTTCTGATGAGAAGAAATTTAATTTGGAAGGGCCCGATGGATATAACTGTTATTTTTATGATTTAAGGAAGGAGACTCACCAGCATGGGCGTAGCCAGGGGGGGGGGGGCAGGGGGGGGGCGACCGCCCCTCCCTGGTCGATGAAGATGATAAAAAAAATCCTTATCGATGTAGTAAAAAAATCGCTGCACTATTCAACATTTTCAAAAATTTTCTGCTGCTGGCGCAGCAGTTGCTTTTTCTACCGCTCTAAGTGCTGCCAGAGAAGCCATGATCGGGACAGTTTGCAGTCAGGAGGCGCATACAAATAGATGACAGCGAGTGGCCTCTCCTAACTGACGGAGGCTGCGTACCAGCACACACATTTCACTTGTGAGTGTGCTACTGTGACTGCGTGGACTCCATATTTCCTGTTTCATTTCATGGCTTCTGAGCTGGAGTATACAATTTCAACCATTAGGTCCCTTCGGGAAGTTAGTGGAATTCAACTTATTTTCATCTGAAAGGGTGACAAATGGTATACAGCCGTAGAAGGTCATGCTTCGTCGAACGCATCATCAAATTTATCCCATATTTCGTGATAATTCTCATTATTTGGAGCGGAGTTTTCGTACAGCACTTACCGTGCCTATGTACTTGCCAGGTACATTGCGGCTAGACGAAGTAAGCAGGGTAAGTTGTATTTTTGGAAATTGGCGTCGTCGAAACGACGAAGGATGAATTTTGTGTAACTTTTAGAACTCCAGTATTTCTTATGGCTGGTTGTCGATTCGACGATAAGACTGTGTCCATACAACTAGCTCGTAACAAATATGTTTATTTTTGAAATGTGGGACCTATTTTTTAAAAAATTATGGAAAAAATATTTACTAGGACAAAACTAGGACACTAAAATGGCTCAAAATTGTCATTTTAGGAAAATTGCGTCGAACTCATAAAAATCGGCTGCAAGGTACTCAATGTCAAAATTAGACATTGTATACAGAATTAGAATTAATCAAGGGAACTTGGGGAGAAGATATTTCAAAATTTACTGTAAATAATTCTTCAATCCACTGTAAAAACCGCAATAGGTGAAATGAAAGAAAACACGTGCTGGGACCCCAAAATGGATCGCTGTGCCTCTTGTATATACATGAGCTTCTCATTCAACCCAATTTCCTAGTACGTTTAGAATATGTGTTTTATGATTCGAGCACATTTATTTATCTCAGTTTTAAATTTAGTGTCTTATATTTCAGGCCAAATAACATTGAATTAAGAAAAATTGATTTGTAAATCAATTCCCTTACAAAATTACTCAAAATCGATGTTTTTCCATTCTAAATAAACTAACGATTGAAAATCTGTCATATTTTATAAATATTTTGAGAAAGGGTGATTTGTATGAGGCGTCAAAGTAGAGCGTCGTCGAATCGACGAAGCACCTTTCCGTACTAAAAATAAGCATAACCTTCCAGGGTTAAGGACCTTGTAAAGAACGGGTCTCATATTTCAGTGTCTTTGAAGTTCTTCCTTTTCTTCTCAGTACCATTGTGAAGTGCGTTAACTCAACCGTTTATAGGCAATTTCGAGTCAACGTTACATTGCATATCATTTCGGAGTGTATAAATATAATGTTGTAATAACTATATATTTCCATTCACATGTACGGAAATTTTGAGACAAACTACGCTCTAAAAGGCAGATATTGGAGGCCAGTTGAATGTAATCAGAATGCAGGAGAAAATCATTTTCATCTCCATTTTAAAAATTTTACTCTAAAATTATAAAAAAAAAGAAATAACATGCGTGGCAGTCCACCAATAAACTACGGCCGCAGATGTGTGAGTGACATCCAATTTCCAAGATCAAAACTGCTGTTTTGTTGAGGTGTTGAGATCAACAGCACGCCCAGAAATGTTATTTATCCCCATAAATGGATACTTGTTTACAATATGAGCTACATCATAGTCCGTCACGTAGGTCGTGAGTTCGAAAAACACCATAAAATGAATTCGTTCACGGTGAGTCTGGAATCCATGACCCTCTGCACAAATCCAACCACAAGCCAGGCTACGCTAAAATTCGCTAACAATATTTCTGCGACCGGAAATTTCAACTCCTAAGAAAATCATGATGTTGAAAAAATTTTGGGCTTGCCCCCCCCTGACCGAAATCCTGGCTACGCCCATGCTCACCAGTTGGATCGTTTGCACAGTCGAGTTTGCGGCGTTATGGTTTGGGGAGCCAAATCCTACTACGGCACTTGTGAACTCCAATTCTTAGACACCACTATGAATGCTAAGTCGTATCAAGGTGTTTTAGAAAAGGCTTTTCCGACATTCGAAAGTCTCTTTGGACCATTGCCGTGGACTTTACAACCAGACAATGAACCAATACACACTGCCCGTGCCGTAAAGTCGTTTATCGAGTCCAAAAATGTTACTCTTTTGAACTGGCCACCATACTCGCCGGATCTAAACATAATAGAAAATGTTTGGAGATGGCTGGTTAGAAAAGTTTATGAGTCTGGTAAATAATTTTCAACAAAGACTGAAATAATTGAAGCCATTCTGCCATCATGGGCTACCATTTCCCTTGCTTACATCAAAAGTTTGTACGATTATTTGCCTAATAGGATCTAGGAGGTTATTTCAAACGGGGGAGGCTCAACCCATTACTAAAATTGCTGATTTTAATTCAAATTGATCTCAACTTGTATTCTGAACAATAATAAGTTATCCTCACTGCATAAAAAGTTAATTAAAATAAGTTTAAAAAAAAGTGTGCTATTCAAGTGAAACAGAATTCCTGTGTTTTTTCATTGGTGTTTTACATTTTTTTTCTTTCTAAGATTACATGTTGGAAAAATTCGAATTCTTTTTATTTCAAATTATAGCTAATTAATCAAATGGCAAATAAAACATACAAAATATCTGTTGTCTTCATTTTTTTTAAAGATATTGAGAAAATAAATCTAATGTATAGAGTGTGCTATTCAAGTGAAACGCAGTGTATTTATGTAAAAATTGACCAAATCGGACCATAGGGTCATGGGGCTGTCATTCAAACCTATCTCCCCAAATTAAGTTCCTCTAAGAATTTTTTTTTATTTATACACCAATTTCAACCAAACTTCAAACAAATGTTTTTCTATTGATGACACAAAACATGTGAATAGATGGAGTCGGACCATGTGGTCATGGGGCTACCATACAAACCTATTTGCACACCAACTTCAATCTTCTTCTTCTTCCTTGCTTCGTTCTTTATACCGCTCCATGGTTTCGCGTTGTTCGACCTGCGGTGTAGGCACATCGCCCATTTTGGCGGTAATATCTCAGCATATTTCTACAGGCAGCTCTATCTTGGATCGTGTCATCGCCGAGACCAATGCTTTGTTGTTGCTTTTTCATTTGACACATCCAGGTGTTCTTCGGTCTGCTTCTGGCCTTGGGTCCATCAAGTGCAGCACACCAACTTCAATCAAACCTCAGAAAATTATATTTCTATTGATGCCACATAACGACCGTGAGTTTCTTCGAAGAAAAACTTTTTTATTTGTCCAACAATTTCAACCAAATCTCATAGAAATGTGTTTTAATTGATGCCACAAACATACGTAAAAATTGATGGAAAGGCCATGGGTTCATAGGGCTACCATACAACCCCACCTCCCCCTTTTTGGTTTTTCTTAGACACCCACGTCCGCTTCACCCAATAAATCTTGGCCATGGCACTTATGTGAAAATTTAAGGAAAAGCATGGAAGCGGGGAGGACTGAACACAAGTCATAGGTACGCCCGAAAAAACTTTTACCCCGAGGGGAGCAAAGGGTTTCCAAATTTTTGCCGCGCCTCGGTCTCGTTTTTGATAAAAATTGTCCGTGGGACGTTTTTTGAAGTCAGTTTATTGTGGTGGTGCTAATTAGAAAGATGGCTGCGATTGGGTCGGATAACGTGGATAGTCGGATCAGCGGGTGTCAGATTAGCGAGGTTCTACTGTATTGACATAAATATAGAAATTGTTTACCAAAAAAATAAAAAACATACATGATTCTAAACATGTTCTTGATTAAAACTATAATTTAGCGATATTCTGGAGTCCCCGAATGTCAAAAATTATTCAAAACCATTTCAATAGTTTCTGCCTATCCACAACTATTTTTTGAAAAATGTTCTTTTCAGGAGAAAATATCCTTACCGGAGAATTCAAAAATCTACTACATATTCGTATTCTGGGGTATTCGTCTTACCAAGTCCTGTACTTTGATATCCATATTGTCCGTCCTTACGGGCATTCCCCATAGGATTTATACACTTTAAGTACAAAGTGTCCTGCTGATAAACAACTATGTAATTATGTTCAATTGAATATAGCATCCGAAGAGAATCAAAGCAAGAAATTAAAATGAATCGCAGGATAATATTCGAGTCACTTGTCAATCTCTAATACATTTTTATGGTCATTAAAGGATCATGCATATCAACATTCATAAATATAACTGAAGGTGCTTAAACTTGTCAAAAAATGAATTTAAATTGGTATACATTTTTTTTTCTTATTACATTTCCGGTCACAGTATCAAGTCAGGATCATCGAAAATATATACAATCCAAGTTTCATAAAAATCAAATTACAAGAAAATAAATTTGTATCGGGGCTACTAAAATGATTTCACCAATATGATATTTCATTATTAGGTAAATTATTACTATTTTAACATTACCTCAACACTATGCTCCGACTTGATTTATTTATCGACCGTTTACTCGGTTATTTGTTTTTACCAGATAGTCCCATTTTAACTTTCCCGCAGTCAAATAAAAACATTTTTAAATTTTTAGTTTTTGAACTTTCAGTTAAACCGTCTTTATTTATCATGTAAATTTGAATTCACTCCTCCTCTACTTCAAAAATCGAAGTCGGAAATACATAATGTGCTAATTTGTGGTGTGCTCTGTGGCTCACTTGGTTGAGTCGCACTCTATGCGATGTTAGTAATCTACATAGAAGTCCGGAGATCGAATCTCGGCGTGGTCCAGTAAATATATAGTGCTTGCAACATTATATACAGTCGAACTTCCCTAAACGGACACTTCTAATAACCGGACATTTCTCATAAACGCTCACTTTAATTTTCGGCTACGTTTTTTGGCATATTTTACTAGGAAACCCACTTCCAATAGCCGGACACTCTCATAACCAGACACGGACAGTACTTTCATACCCTTTCTCAACAAGCGAGTCTCTAATAAACGGACAGTACAGTGTCACAAATAAAATTCAAAATTTTTTATTACAGAAATATATGCGATTACCGGAAAATGGGTCTTACACGTAGGTATAAAGCATGATGATGGCAAAATGATATCAACGACTGCGATTTTTGTATATCCCTCTGTGCAAGTGTTCACACATAGTTCACAATAAGTTCAATTTATGTCGCGGTGTTGGATTTTGCAATTTTCTTCTTTTTTTTCTAATAATGGAAGTGACAAAAGAATTTGGCCAGCAGAAGAAATTGAAAGTAATATATGAATTCACAAAAAAATTAGTGCTCTCGGTCTTGATTTCTTTTTAAATCTTAACTTTCCGAAACGTTGAAAAACGGCTATAAAAGGGTCAAGCTATTTTAAAAAAGTGGTCAGAGTATCGGAATAAAATGGCTACGAAACCGTCGGTCTTTGAATGGATTCGTATTCGGTCTAAAATTATTTAAAAAAAATTATATCTCTTTTTGTGAAATATTCTCATAAGGGGACACTTCCAATAAGCGGACAAAGTCTCATTCCCCAATGGTGTCCTGGGAAGTTCGATTGTACACCATTCCCCACAAGGGATTACGGTACAGAGAAGAAGAAGAAGATGTGCTAATTTAAGAAAAAAATGTGCTCATTCGCTTTTTCTTGAATTGAGATTTCTAAATGGGGAAGCTGGTATCGCGTGATGCCAGCACCCCACCCAACCGAATCAAAATGAAACCTATCGTACAAATATTATCGTACAAAATTATGCGGTCTTTGAATGTGCCATAAATTAATTTTTTGCTCCCTTCCCTTCCCCAGAATCAAGGATTCACAAGGAAGTGCTGCTGTCACACAATCAGTGGCGCAACCAGGATCTTGTCCTGGAGGGGGCTAAGTCTATCCACATTACTGGACATTAGATCATGCCTCCGCAAGCTGGGTGATGGTGCTTCTAAATCAGTAGTGGTGGTGTTTCAACCTTACTTTCTATGTACATTTCTTCGTACCTTATACCGTCTAGAAAACGCGAGTCAAATGTTATACTCGTATTTGGCACGTTCTTTCTGTTTTCATGAAAAGCCAACTTTGAATCACTCTTCCAGCATTGCAATTTTATATTTAAATTTTCAGAAAATACCATTAGCAATGACCTTGTTCGCCCTTTAACGTTAAGTGCCACTTGCACGTGTTTTGACTTTTACTTCTGGTTACATCTAACTCGCCTACGATTTTTTTTAATCGGAATCTCTGTACTTATTGCTAGAGATGGTCAAGGTTTGGGAAAAATGTAGCCCAGAAAAATGATTAACGTGGTTCAAAGTCATCATGAAAAAGTTTTCATTCAATTTTATTTTACTAAGTAATACGCTTGCAGTGGGTTTTAAATATTCCATAAAAGATGCCCCCTTAGCCCCTCCCGTGGTTGCGCCACTGCACACAATGGTAATACCGATATACAGGGTATCCCGCATTAGGTGGTCAATACTGTAAGAGTTGATAGCACAACTTGTTTCAGCAAGAAAATTACCAATACAATTGGAATCTTTTTACCGTTACCTTGTTATCGCTCTTTTTGTGAAAGTCATCAAAAATCGTGACTTATCATACCAAATCATAATTTGCAGCCCTCCTGATGACTAAATCTAAGATTTGATTTCAGTTTCAAAAACAACATAACATTTTACAAAAACTGAAGTTTTTCCTGTTGCCAACATTATCGCCACTTTCAAAATTAGTTCAGTAATATCGTGTCGATTTAGTACCATTCCGTGAAAAAAATACAGAAGTTTTTTTCTCACTGTTTCTTTATGTATTATGGGGCGCTGATTCCGAATATGAACTTTGCACCCTAAAAAAAGTGCCGCAACCTTTAAAAAAGGGGGGAAAGGGGGGCATTTTTTCGTTTTTTTGCGATTATTTCAGAAACGGTAAGAGATACAGAAAAATGGTCTGAGGACGAAAAAAACTACATAAAATTATCTTTGCAATGATATATAACACATTAGAGTTTAATTGAATATTTCGGCGTTAGAATAGAACATAAATTAGAATATTTTCATTTTAGACCTTTTTTAAAAGCTCCATAACTTTTGAAAGAATGTTAGTTCAGCCGTTAAATTTTGTATAAGTACTCATAATAAGTTCAAGATCATTTTAAGGTAAACGTTGAGTCGCTCCGGTCAAGGACCCCCATAATCCCCCCATTTAAATTTTTCAAAACGGCATGTCCATAACTCCCCCCAAAATTGGAGCAGAGTGGTAAATTTTGGTATGCTGCGATTGGAGGTCATAGTCACCCTACCCACCAAAAATCAGCTCATTCGGATGAAAACTAACGGTACCTCCCATACAAAGTGACCCAAGACAACTTTGTTCTACAGTTTATAAAATGAGTAGTACCTACTCGTACGTAGAACAAATTCCTGATAGGTCACTTTGTTTGGGATGTACCCTTAGTTTTTATCCGAATGAGCTGATTTTTGGTGGGTGGGGTCACTATGAGCTCCAATTTCAACAAACCAAAATTTAGCACTCTGCTCCAATTTTGGGGGGAGTTGTGGATATGCCGTTTTGAAAAATTTAAATGGGGGGATACTGGGGGTCCTTGACCGGAGCGACTCAATGTTTACGTTAAAATTATCTTAAACTTGTTGTGAATACTTATACAAAACTTTACGGCTGAACTAACATTCTTTGAAAAGTTATGGAGCTTTTAAAAAAGGTCTAAAATGAAAATATTCTAATTTATGTGCTATTCTAACGCCGAAATATCCAATTAAACTCTAATGTGTTACATATCATTGCAAAGATAATTTTATGTAGTTTTTTCCGTTCTCAGACCATTTTTCTGTATCTTTTACCGTTTTGGAAATAATCGCAAAAAACCTAAAAAATGCCCCCCTTTCCCCCCTTTTTTAAAGGTTGCGGCACGTTTTTTAGGGTGCAAAGTTGATATTCGGAATCAGCGCCCCAAAATACATATAACAAAATTGAGAAATAAACTTCTGTATTTTTTTCCTGCCGAAAATACGATATTATTGGACTAAATACAGTTACTCAAACTTAATAGAAATTTTAAAATAGATTTTTCTTCGAAAATTCAGACAGTAATTTCATAACGGTTCTTTCTACGAATAACTCTGCAAAGTTAACAAAAGTTGCTTTAACATGTTGGCTTTCCAATGGTATATAATTTTTCATATTTACATTGCAGAATTTTAGGGAAACACGCATTGAATGGTAAAAGTCAAGGCTTCAGTGGAATCGCTAACAAATTTCCCTTTACTCGAAAAAAGACAAACAAAGGCTATTATAATTTCTACCGAGCGACTGTCAGAGGAGGATAACATTTTGCAACTGGTTTCTTCCAAAAATCCGGGAAGACCGTGATTTTCGAACTAAAATAGTCTGGACAGATGAATCCACGTTTACACGCAGTGGTGTTTTCAACACCCGGAATAATCACATCTGGGCTCAAAGCAATCCCCATGAAATTTGGGAATCTCGATTTCAATATGAGTTTTGTGTCAATGTTTGGATAGGTCTTGTGGGTGATAATCTTATTGGCCCTTTGATCCTTCACCCTCGACTAAATTCCAGAAGGTTTCTCGAATTATTGCAAAACGAAATATTGCCCATAATCAATCAGATGCCTCAGCGTGGTAAAATCTGGTGGCAGATGGACGGGTGCGCCGCTCATAATGCGAGACCTATCAAAGAATATTTGGAAAACGAATTTCTCGGAAAGTATGGATTGGCAGATTTGGGACAGTTGCGTGGCCTGCAAGAAGTCCCGACTTTACTCCCCTAGATTACCTCCCGGGAACAGCTGCTGCAGCGAATTAACCTAAGAGCGGGCGAAATGCATCTGACAGATTAAGTGACCAGTTTTGTTGTTCCGCCAATCAGCGATATGAAAAGGGAGAGATCTGAAACTCACAATAGCTTAATCTTTATCGATCAACTACCCAAAGCAGTTTTTAGTTTCTATCTAACATATGTCTGACTGGCGGGAGGGGATGAAATAATCACTCAGATGGATTGCGCCCGATTGTGTTATTTTCTCCTTTTCTATGAAAATTTACACTTGTTATACTCTTCACATTGCGTAAAAACGTTGTGTTTACTTTTAAATTCACCAAATCGTTCAATAGTGTGTTTTTAGTAAAAAAACTCACATTTTTTAAGCGGTCGATTTGGAGGTTTTGAGGTTTTTTAAATATTGAAGCGATTGAAAGAGGGATATTCTTAGAAAATTGAAAATGTGAAGGGCATCAAACTTTGTGAGCCAGTATTTGTTTTGTTTCTTTGTTTCGTAGAACTGTTCCTAATGCGGGACACCTTGTATAGTAAATTTGATCGTATCGAAATGAAACAAATTGCATAATTATATACAATGGGGAGGAGGACAAAATTCGTTAAGAGGAGATTCAATGAGCACATAATTATGATACGCGAATATCACTTCGGTGTGACTATGATATGATGACAGCACCCTCAAACGGGGACGGGGAGAGAAACAATTTTTTAAAGTTGGACAAAATAAGCGTAAACCTACATAATTATATGATACGCCTGACTTATGATTTTTAATGGTGGGGGTGCTAGCATTACAGACAGGATTTTTTGGCAATTTATTACAAAAGTTATTCGACTATATTTTGGCAATTTTGAATTCAATTTAGAAGAACGAAAAATGACATTAAGTTCATATTTTCCTACAAAGCAATATTTCCAATTCTTAACAGTCATATTCATTATATGCATATTTCATGCAAACGAAGGAAAACAACTTCTTTGTTTCTATTTTCCTATTTTTGTCAAATCAAAATACTTTTTCACGCTCTGACACCCTCTGTGAGCCTTGCCGATTCATGTCGAATGTTCACGGATACCAAAGTGCATAATATACATATGTTTGAAAATATAAAACTGATAGATCCCGTAACAAAACAAAACAGAAAAAAAAAAGAACCAACAACGAAAAAAGACGCTAAAAATAATATCTTTTGCATAGCACTCCATAAATCTAGTGTGTGCTCAATATTGTTTCCAGCCATAAATCATATCGGCATTTGTGCACTCGTATTTTGTATCAGCCGGCGCGCAGCGTTCTATATGTACTCGTGCATCTGTATATGCGAACTGCATGCATGCTAAATTCAACAAACATGTCCTTTCGTACGAAACATGAGACTAAGTTCACATACGGTTGTATCCGATATATCCATATCCATACGTGTTTTTGACCATTGCACTGCACCATACGATGTATGTACTAAGCTCGCTCTAATACACCCGACTATTATATGAGAAGGGAATCCAATATTCGTCGCATAAGTGCATTTTCAAATAATTTCATTTTTAAAGCAGTCACCAATCCAATGGAGCGTCGCTAAATGTTGGTATGATGGTCAAATGGGCGCACTATCAGATTCTCAATACTTATATGAAATCCCGAACGAGAGGTTGAGATAAATGATAGGCGAATAAATAACATCTCTAACTGAAAATAGTACAGTGATGCCGGAAATTGTTTTTTTTTTAATAAGACTATCTTCACCTTTTTAGATATGAGTGAAAATTAAAATGTCTGTGATGCTAGCCTCTATTTGTTCAAGGAGGATGAGGGTTTTATGTCGTTTTCGTTCACCCTCGAAGCACAGCATTGTGAGTTCGAGTCCCACCGTGAGCGAATTCATTTTACGATGTTTTTAAAACTCAATATCATGTGACAGAATATGACCTCATTCAGATCTTAATTTTGCAGAACGTGCTCTTGATCTCAATACCTCTATAAAAAGCAGTTAAAAATCATGGAAATTAGATGTCGCTGATACATCTGCGGCCTTGGTCCAATGTTGGACTGTTGCGCCAGTTATTTATTTATTTTGTTTTTCTTTAACAAATTTTATTCTGAATGGGAATGCACTCCCCTTAATAATGAGGTGCTGATTTCGTCTTTTATTTAGAAGTCTTATACATATTAGCTTGTTGCATTTAACAAAGGCCAGCAATAGTTTTTTATGAGCTAATAAATTAGCTATTGCACTTCATCCTTTTCAGATTTTTAAGAAAAGAATGTCTACATATTTTCGCATTTCATTGTACGCGTTCAAATGACAGAAATCCAAACCTTCCTATATATCAAATCGAACTCCTGCATACGCACATCCTTATACCTATGTATATTCCGCCAGCCCCTCTCTCACGTTCTATGTTGCAGCCAAAAATTTATAAATTTTCAGAGCAAGCTCATCCATGTGGCTGGACATGGAAGATTTATGGATTGATCACGTCTCCCACAACCGGTGTGCCGCCGCCATTGTGTCCAGTGTACCCGGGAAACTGCATACATACAGGCACTGAAGGCATGCAAGGACCTAGACAAATGCAAGGGTTGCATCGAAACTTTGTCCCAAATGCCGTAACCAAAGCTTCGTCTCATGTAGACAATACAAAAAACAGCACAAATGTCCTCCTCTTACGACCGACATCAGTACGGGGGGGGGGGGGGGGTTTATATGCACTTTAAGCTCTATACGGAAAACATGATGCACGTACTGTTAGGATTCAAAGTGGAGCAGAAATAACGAAAAAAGAACTGCACCAACAAAGACTTCATCAGGATTTTGTATGGCCGAAAGTTGTATGCATTGGACGTCGCGCAGTTTAAAATTGCATTTCCATAATTTGTGTCGTGATGGCCACTGTGCCATGCATCAAAGCGTCAAATAATCGATGCCATCCAGTTATTTGGACGTTTCGCGAGATACGATCGGAATTCGTAAAATTTATTCACGTGTCGGTGCTGTCAAATACGACGCTGAAAGCTTGTCGGAAAAATTGCATTTTAATTACTAAAGTGACAACGAGTGTGATAGGGAAATGGGATAGGCTTTAGAACAATAGAGCGATGCCTTCTGAAATTAACTTTAAAATTAGATATTGAAATTGTCGGTCGCGAAAATATTGTAGGCAAATTTTAAGAAAGGATAGTCGAGAATGATTTTCTACAGTCTTGGCTTCTGCACGTGTTCAGACTTTTACTATGCTGATTCTGATTACATTCACCTTTTTAGACCATAGCTCGTCTATATTCAGTGCTATTTTTGTCTCTCGGACTGCATATTCCACTTGCGATTTAAAGGAAATAGGCCAAGAGACCAGTTTGGGGCGACACTGTTTTTCTTCTGAACAAATTTTATAAATGTCTTTTTTTTTTATAGAAATACGGTCCACTTATTCCAACCAAACCCCACACAAATATTGTTTTGTCGACGCAACAAAACTTATGTGAAGACGGAAGGAAAAGATTTTGGGAGGGGGTTAAATACGAGTCCAGTACGCCCGAAAAAAACTTTTAGCCCGGAGGAGAGCGAAGGGTATCTCGTTTTCTACAATCATCGACCGAGGGGAGAGCAAGAGCAAAAAAACTCGGCTACTGACAATTCAGTTAAGCAACAACTGAGGACCGAGTACAGTTCCCTTCAAAAAAGAGTGCACAGGAGCGTTCGACGTGATAAGCGCAACAACATCAACGCAACGCAGGAGGCAAAAGGTGCGGCTTACCGTGGTGACAGTGGAACCCTTTACAAGCTTATAAAGCCACTGACTGGCAAATCTTTTAGCCATGAGTATCCTGTAAAAGATAAAGTTCGTAATAACAAATTTAACCCTTCAAGCCCATCTCCACCGAAGGCAGCAAGTTTTCCGGAAATGACCAGAATTAACACCGCATACCATCTAAGCTGGAAATAACTAAGGCCCTTCAATCATTGGAAGCTGGTAAAGCCCCGGGGGTAAACGGTATTCCGATGGAATTTTTGAAAGCGGAGATAAACGCTACGATATTCTTCTTCCCCTGATCCAAGAGTGTTGGACAACCGAAACACTCCCTCATGAATGGAAGAAGGGCGTCATTATTAAAATCCCCAAAAAAGGAAGTCTCAAGGATTGCAATAACTGGCGTGGAATCTGTCTCCTCCCTGCAGCCTCTAAACTGATGGCCAAAATAATCTTGGACCGGATCAAGAAAACGATCGACCGCACTTTGAACAATGAACAAGCTGGTTTTCGTGTGTTTTTCATGTAGCGATCATATCAACACCCTCCGAATTATAATTGAACAATTCGCTGAATGGAGATCCCCGTTGCATCTATTGTTCTTTGACTGCGTTGACCGGGCTTGTACCTATCTGGGCAGCCTTACGTAGGAGAGGCATACCAGAGAAACTTATTGTGATCATAGAGGAGTCCTATAACGCAGCCCAATGTCACGTCTTTGAAAGCAATGTAAAATCCGTGCCTTTATATGGGTGTTCCACGTGGAAGGTGACCAGTATAATTACAACCAATGAACCAAACTACAAACTTTCGTGAATCAGTGCGTTCGACGCATCCTACAAATTCGCTGGCCTCTCTGACGACGACCTTCTTCAAATTACTGGCCAAAATAGTATAGGCATCGACATCAAAATGTGGAAGTGGCAGTGGCATAGGTCATACACTTCGAAAAGATCCAAAAAACATTGCAAGACAGGCTCTAGATTGGAATGCTCAGGGAAACTATGCAAGCTAAATGCGATGGCTGCTAATAGGCAGAGGTGGAGAAGAGGCGTAGTCAATGCCCTATAGTAGTAGTCTGGCTGGTCTAGCGGTTAGTGCGCGCACCTTCAGTGCACAGGGTCATGAGTTCGAATCTCAGCATGGATCATGGTGTTTTTCGAACTTACGAGCTTGATCTCACTCAGATGTTAAACGAGTACCCATTTATGGGGATAAATAACACTGCTGAGCGTGATGCTGATCTCATTACCTCAACAAAAAGCAGATAAGATCTTGGAAATAGAATGGCACTAACACATCCTGCGGCCTTAGTTAAATGCTGGATTGTCACGCCTGTTATTTTTCAATGCCTTATGCCCCACTAGGGGTTAAAAGGAACCAGAGAGAGACTCCATCTGGGGAATTCTTATCTGAGCGAATTGCCCATTTTGTCGCCCCCTATTTATCTGTATTGTAGTCTCCATGGTTTTGAAAATTTATATAGACTTTTCCCTTTGTGTTGTTTGCAACTTTTTTTATTCGAGGGCTAGGCTAAAAAACGCCGGCTTACCCAATTTAACCTTCCGGCGGGCGCAATACTAATCCTAACACGATCGGGCGCAATGCATCCGGCAGATTAAGTGCAGAAAATAGGATGAAACTAAGTTTCTGTATATTTTAGACTCTTATTTATTCTTGCATTGTCTTTTTGGAACAGTTCTTCGAAATTTTAGAAACAAATATTGGCTCACAAAGTTTGATACCCTTCACATTTTCAAATTTCTAAGAATATTCCGATTTCAATCGCTTCAATATTTAAAAAACCTCCACCAACTTGACCGGTTAAAAAATGTGAGCTTATTTTACTAAAAACACACTATTAAACGATTTGGTGAGCCTAAAAGTCCACACAACGTTATTCCGCAATGTGAAGAGTATAAGAAGTGAAAATTTTCATAGAAAAGAAAAAATAACACAATCGGGCGCAATACATCTGAGAGATTATTTCATCCCCTCCCGCCCCTCAGACATATGGTAGATGGAAACTGAAAACTGCTTTGGGTAGGTGATCGATAAAGATTAAGCTACTTTGAGTTTCAGATCTCTCCCTTCTCATATCGCTGATTGGCCCAACAAAAACTGGTCACTTAATCTGTCAGATGCATTGCGCCCGCCCGAAGGTTAAAGAGGGCGCTACACATTACTGATTGTGCTTCGCCCGATTTCATTCTTCTGCTCACTTCGCTCGCATTAACACATTCACTGTCTATGAGATCCTCCCCGTTTACGGTTATGAGTTACATGTGACTCATGAAACAAAGAAAGAGCCAAAGATTTTCGGAAGGCAGACGTGGTGGTAATATCGGCGAAAAAAGGTAAGCCACAGTGAATCTGATAACGCCCCTTAGGTTCAAAAACTCGCAAGAAAACTATAATAAGTGTTCCAATTCAAAATGGCTGAAAGAGAAAAAAAATATTTAAAAAAAATATGTTAAAAAAAATTTATATTTTATTCTTATTAAAAATAAAAGCGAAAAACAAAAATGAATTATTACACCAAGTACAAATTCAGAAGAGACGGCACGGTGCATTTGTGCAGTAAGATAAGCATAGAACCTTCCTTTTCAATTTCCGGCCTAGAGCCTAATTGTGATATCATCATCTGGACATAAAACTCACCTGTTATTCAAATGAGTAACCCCAAATTCTTCATTCTCTAGCGTAACCAGCTTATAAAACGGTTAAATGCAATCAAAAAGGAAAACCGTCGTCGCCGACGTAAACATTAGTATTCACCTGCGCTGTATGCATAAATGCATCAAATGGATATTCCCCGTTTAGTTCGTATGCACATGCACGTATCCGTGTTTTTGGACTACTCGCCTTACAACGACAGGGAAGCATGTTTTCAATTCGGACGTGTTTGGAAGCTCGCGCGCGGATCAAATAGCAGAATCTTAATCTATTGACAGAAATACGAAATCGAACTCTTTTTACGAACCACCAGCAACCGTTTTGCAAGTTTCCCTTTTCGTGTGTGCATTCAAGATTTCATGAATTGAAACGCAATCCACAACGAGTTAAAAAAAAAAAAACAGAAAAATTAAGCCGCGAAACGTTTAATACACACGCTAAAACTAAAAAAAAGGAAAAAAAATAGTCTGAGAAGAAGTTGATTGTGCTTAAGATGTTCAGATGTTCGATTTAATACAGATTTTAACATGCGCACGCAATGTATGTGATATCTCGTTGTACCGGAGCCATAAATTAATATCAATTCCATCTGACTCGTAATAAAACAACATCATCTCCCAATATCACAGAAGAATGAATTCAGTGGTGCGGACGACCGAAGTAAAAAGATATGAAAAGCGCACATTAGGATACCTATATATCTGCAATAAGGATTTTAACTGTTCGTTTCGTTAGTATAGTACTCCGGTCTGACTATATTTGTACAAACTCATATAAGGTATCTTTCCAACTCGGCACATCTTTAGTGTAAGCTGTAAGTAAAGTGCATCACTGATACGTTTTCACGGAATTGCCAACGTAACATTTCAATATTTTGCGCTACGGGCAACATACTTATATGCGAGCTCAACCATACGATACATTTATCTTAATTTGTATGCAATCTGATCGATGGAATTCTGTTTCGCTGATAATAATTTATTGTGGAAATTTTGGAATATCGATGACAAATCGGCGAAAAGGTAAAAACTGGTTAGGGAAATTTTTTAAATGAGAATTTCATACCATTTATTTCTGAATGAGTTTTATTGGAGGTTTAGCTTTTTCGTTTTGTGCGAATGTTGAACGTGACTAAGGGCACGATTAAACAGTCATCGGTGTCATCAAATCATAGATATTACCATATCCTTACGCCCAATTGATGTCATTGACTCAAATTTAGACCAAAAAGCGCATAAAATGCGAACCCGAATTTTAAATATTCACCACCAAAATAACTCAACAAGTAGCACATTAAACGAAAAAAAATTCTGGAAAATGCTGGAATCTTTATAAGGAAAACCTGATTCCGAGTACTTTACGGCTGAATATAGTCTAAATTCGAAGAATGATAATAGCAAATTTTGCCACAATGGCGGGTAGCTCATTCAACAATCCAGTGCTTTTCCAGTGATTTTTTTGCCGTTTACAAGCAATCTAAAAGTTTGGTGAATCTCGTTTACTATACCTAGGCGAACGGTAAAATTAAATGATTAAAAATACAGTCTAAAACAAGAAGAATTTGTTTTTACGCTCTTCACTGAAAAAATCATTTGCTAAAAACAAGAAAAAAATACAATAAAAAACAGCCAAGGAAAATTTTTTCCTGTTTTAAGATGTATTTTCTTGTTACAAGAAAAGTCTTTTTGATTTAAGATGTTTTTTCTTATTCCAAGAAGAGTCTTTGCTTAAAATAAATAAATAAGCATTATTTTAAGCAAAAACTTTTCTTGGAACAAGAAAATACATCTTATATCAAGAAAAATTATTCCTTGGCTGTTTTGTATTGTATTTTTTCTCGTTTTAAGCAAATGATTTTTTTCAGTGTTGGTTTCCAGTATTGCATCAAAACTATACCATCAATCTGATGAATAATTTGCAAATTGAAGGCCAGTTTCTTATACCCGAACACGAAATTAAGATAAGATCTAGACAATGAATTAGTGCCGGATTAAGCAAGCGCGGGTCCGTTGCAAATATTGAGCGCGGGGCCTATGGAACTTCGATTAACCAGTGGTTCTAAAATTAATATTTCGGTTTTATTAGTAATTTCTCAAGAGGAAAGCAGCTAGCAGCATTACATCCTTGCAATATGCGACGCATGTGCAATAAAAGAATTGCCATTATGATATTTAGAGGTACGGTGTTTCGTAAGCCATTGTGCTCGTGATTGTGTGAACTCTCTCCACTCTGCATTTAAAATTTACAAATTTTTTCTCATTAATGGGAAACTTAAAAAAAAAACAACCTAAAATGATTATTATTATTATCTTCCATGATTTTCTTTTATTTTTGGTAAAAAAATAATATTTTCGTGTAAAAAGTTAAAACATTTCGCAAAAATGAGCATCTTAAGCCGAGATTCGCATTATTTGTAAAATCAAAATTTCCGTACCTCTAATGTGTTAGAAACGCCGATCGGTATTTCTGAAAGCTAAATACATATTTCCAAGACGCACTGAGACAGATACAGGACGCACAGTGGTTCAGATGCACATAGTGGGACAAAAGTCAAAAGACTGAGTATGCGATTTCTGATGATTTTGATAGGCAATTAATTTGCACATTTCAATAGAGTATGGAAAAAACAATTATTTCCCTCACGCACAGTGGCGTATTCTACAAAGCATTATGAAAAATAGCGGCAAAATTATCTGTTTTGAAAATGATTCAAAATTATTTCACAAAAATGTTTTTCATTGTCTTGTGTAAGTTTGCCAAGATGTTTATACCCTTCGCTCATAGAGTGAAAGGATATATTAACTTTGTCATGAAGTTTGTAACGCATTGAAGGAAGCATCTCCGACCATATAAAAAGTATACATATACATATGGCCAAAAAAATAAGTACACCCAAATATTTTTTTCTTAACACCCTGTAGCCAAGCGGTAATTGAAGTAATTAAAATCGTTTGATAATATTTTGTTACCTAATTGTTGAGGAATTAAATAATATATACATTCACGATTTAAAATAAATAACAGGTTTCATTTCCCTCAAAAAAGTATGAGACAACTAAAAATGGCTGGACAAAATAATACGTACATTTTAACTAATTTAATTCAAATTAGTTTTAAATCAAACTTCATGCTCTAATTCGTCGAGAATTTAGTTTCTTTTATTATTTCTCGTCATATTGTCCATTATTCTCCATACAAAAATAAGTTATTGTTGACTTACTGGAGATAAATTGGCCTCATGGTCCAAATGGTACCGAATACCAAGTTACTTCAAGCAAACCGTTATGCAGTGGCGCAACCACGGGAGGGGCTAAGGGGGCTAAAGACCCTCCCAGACCCAGAAATTAGGAAAGGAAAAATTGCAAAATTAAATAGGTATGAAGCAAATGTTGCAAATTTTATAAAAAATATGAAACGCGTGGTTTTCGAGCATAAGTTCCTCGCCAGAGTTGATGATCTATGCAGGTAACAATATCCTTACCACAATTTTAGGAACATCGTTGTGCAAAAAAAAAAAGACACACTGTTCTGAAGAAAAAAATTGTTCAAAATGAATGCTCACAAAAAATTGAACTGAATTAAATCGTTAATTGGTTCTTTGCAGTCCTCTAGGAGCTTCCATTGTGGTTTTGCCTGAGCCTGTAGCCTGTAGCCATTAGCCCAACTTCGATCCGGGTTTAGTTTGTCACTAAACTCCCATTTTTTTGTTGTACATCTACTAAATTTGCTCTGATTGCGGTGGACCATGACCAGTGAATCAGTAACTTGGCAAAGTGTTATTGATGTAACATGTGACGCTACGAAACATTTAATATCGAAAAAAAAAACGTGAATGCAACGACACTACCGTATAACAAGCTTGACACATATCCAAATCATTATGACGATAATCCGTCATAATGATGAAAGTTCGAAATTGAGGTGACACATATGTTTTCGTCATTAGAATTCGTCATTTACTTTTAACGTTTGTGTAAACAACAGCGGTATTTTGATGAATACTCTGTTCAATAATTTAAAGGCTCACTTTTCTTGAAGAATTTGAATAGAAACGTATAAAAATTGATAAGAAATTTAATATTTTTGCAAAAATTCTTGCTCTTCATTTTTACAACATATTGCGTTCCCTGTCATTATTGAGCAAATGATAGTCCAAATGTGTAATTTGAAATTCGTGCTAATGATGGTAAATTTTCGTCATAATGACATTTGCGTCATTCGAAGATATGTGTGTCAATGTTATTATGCTATGAAAAAAAAACACCATCCCTAACTTGCGGCAGCTACATAAAACATACAGTAATGTGGATGAACGTAGCCCCCTCCAGGACAAAATCCTAGTTGCGCCACTGCCGTTATGATTGTGTCCTTTTTGTGGCATACCCTTTCCAAGCCGTTGACTTAATTCTTCCCAAAATTTCGAGTGAATTAATGTTCGGTGAACGACTCCACTGAGCAAAAAAATGACATTCCATTTTAAAGAAGCTCCTTGATCGGCTTATTTGGTATGGTTAAGGTTATTATCCTGCTGAAATGACCACCTAACTGGTATTGAGCGTTTAGCATTATGCGATATGGTTCTGAACAAACATTTCATATACTAGAATATTATCTCAATGTAACGGGGAAACCAAACTAGGAAAAAAAAACCACTGACCATGATATTTTGGCCCCGTTGGAAAAGATCCTTCAATGCAGTGTAGATCGAATTTATTTTTCTCTAAAACAAAGAATATTTCGACAGGAGTCCTTTACTAATAAAATTTACTACGATCTTATGTATTTTCCTTTGTTCGGTCTCGACGAAGGAGGAGTATCTCTCTTAATAATTGATCGCACCGTCCGTATTTTTTACATTGGCGAAGGAAGCTTCGTATCTTTTCGCCAAAATAACTTTATTTCTTGTAGTCTTCGATTGACTTTTAGGAGAGATGAAATATTTCGAATACTTTCTGCGATTTCCAAGGATATTTTTTGCGCCATAGTGATATCGTCATTGTCAGTTATCCTTGAGGGCCTTATTATGGTTTTTTTTCGTACTTCCGTCTGATTTATTTTAGTTCTTAATAAACTATGAACTAAATGACCAGTCAGCGGACTTATTTCGCGATTGAGCGAGTTTGACCGCCATTTCAAGGTTCTGGACTCCACACGCCTTCATGTGGGCCTAATCAACGTTTTTCGCCCTTTACGTATTTCTTGCTTTCAACTTGACGTTAGTTGCAGACAAAAAAAGAACCGAACACAATTCCTGATAAAAAGCAGGAAAACGTTGTGTAAAAAGTTAAAAAATGATGGCGTACTTATTATTTTGACCAAGCTCATTATCTACTTCAAAGTTTCTTCCGGCCCGGAGAGAGAACATAGGGGAGAGCCGCCTTCTTTTTCGGGTTCCTTGGCATTATATTGTATCCCAGTTAGTATTACTATCTATGTATTTCAAGTATTACAGTATAGTAAATGGAATGAAAATCAGGAATAAAATGGTACAAGAGGAGTGTACTTTTTTTTTTGTCCATATGTGTATATAATCAGCATGACGAGATGAGTCGATTGGACGATGTCCGTCTCTCTGTCTGTCCGTCTGTTGCAGCGCGTTTTTCTCGGCCACTATAAAAGCTACGAAGCTGAAATTTTGCACACGTGCTTATTATTGTTGCAGGCTGTTTATATGTTTGAATCACCGAAATTGGATCACTTGGTCATGGGGTTGCCATACAAACCTAGCCCCCCAATTTAAGTTCTTCTAGGAAACACTTTTTTATTTGTGAACCAATTTCAACCAAATTTCACACAAATATGTTTCTATTGATGACACAAAACATTTCTAAGAATGGATCAAATCGGATAATGGGGTCATGGGGCTGTCATACCTACTAACCTAACCCCCCAAATTAGGTTCTTCTAAGAAACACTTTTTTATTTGCGCACCTATTTCAACCAAATTACACAAAAACGTGTTTCTTTTGATGACACAAAACATATCTAAGAATTGATCAAATCGGACCATGGGGTCGTGGGGCTGCCATACGAACCCAACAACCTTAAATTAGGTTCTTTTAAGAAAAACTTTTTAATTTGTGCACCACTTTCAACCAAATTTCACACAAATGTGTTTCTCTTGTTGACACAAAACATTTCTAAGAAATGATCAAATCTGACCATGGAGTCATGGGGTCGCCATACCAACCCAACTCCCCATTTTGGTTCTTCTAAGAAACATTTTTTGCACCAATTTCACAAAACCTTGAATTAATGTGTCTTTGCCAAAGCAACAAAAAAGTTCAAAACGAATGGAATCGTACTGTGGGGTCATGCTCCGGCAACCCCAAAAAAATTTTCTGAGTAAATATTTTTTTTGCCCACTTATTTCAACCAAGCCCAAGATTTTTGTCAAGACGGAAGAAAAATAATGTGGAGGGGGATTAACTACAAGTCATAGGTATGCCCGAAAAAAATGTTTAGCCTAAGGAGAGTGAAGGGTATCCAAATTTCGGCCGGGCCCGAAAGTAGCTTCGGCCTCCGAGGTTGGCGAGCGGAGCGAGCAGGGGGCGAAGCCCCCTAGTATTTTATTTTATTTAGTAGAACCGTACATTTGGAGACAAATTATTTTTTTTTCGACAAAGAAGAATTTACTTTAGAAGTTCCTTTTGGGACGACCTTTGAAAATTAAAAAAATTCGACAAGTGATAAAATATGGGAAAATATTTCATTTTAAAATGGTTGCCTATTAAAATAACTTTCGATTGAATTATCTCTTTTCGAGGTAAATCAGGTTCATAAAAGGTTACAACCGAACATCTAGCTAAAAAAAAAACATAATAAAAATAATAACGTAGCGCATATCAGAAGGCCAAATTTACGTTAAAACTTTCTTCATTTAATTGGTTTTACTAATTAAAATAAAACAAATTGGAAATCTTACACACAATGAAAAACAACATTTTTGTGAAACAATTTTGAACCATTTTTTTCACAGGCGGTACGGCACTGTGAATGAGAGATATAATTGTAATTTCAAAATTCTATGGATATGTGCAAGTACATTTCCCAACAGAAACTTCAAAAATCGTATGTCCTGCAGGAATGTGAATCTGAAACATTGTCGATGTATAGGTTTACGGGAATGCCATTATGAATTAGAAACAAATATTTCTGTATTTTTATGAAATATTATAACCTTGCTATAAATTTGGAACGCCCTGGCGTAAATTGTTCAACGATAACGTGTTATAACAATTTAAGAAACTGGCTTGGCTGGATTTTCGTTGACATCTTGGTTGTTATAATTTTTTTTTGTGAGAAACGCGGGGCCCCTTAATCGCGGAGCCCGTGCCTTCTGTCACGTGGTTAATCCTGGATAAATAGAACCTAAAAATCCGGAATCCTGGAGGCAACATAAAACTACTAAATAAACATTAGAGATTCCGGCAAGACAACATCAGGTTGAGTTTCAGCTTGACATGCAACAGACCCTAAAAACTTTCACAGATGGATATCTTGTTGTTGAGTTCGTAGCAGCAAATTTATTCGAAATCTGTGCGAAAAATGGACTATTAGACGATCTAGACTAGAACAAAGAAAATGTATTGCCAGCGATTACAGTGATTACGGGTATACTACAAAGAAGAACACTTTCAGTTGATAACACTCTGTCTAATCGAGACCTTATTCTAGAAATGTTCATGTTTTTAATTTACCCTTTTTACTTGAACCTGTATTGAAAAAAAAAATACTCACACGCTCCACAATTTACGTTCAAATTATCGCCTGCATAAAACATGGGGCCTGAGAGCCCGAGAGACTTAAAATTGTCTCAACTGGAAGCTCCGTCATCATCAGGTGCGATTATTCCAAAAATATTCGAGGCTTAGTCGAATAATGAAACTTTAGCAAACATCTTTACAAATCGAAAATGAACATTCCCCACTCTCGATGAGGCATACCTACATTTTTGTCCAAGAAAAATTTATAGAGCTTCCACTTATTACCCAGGACGACCTTCTTCACCGGCCGACAACGACGACGCAACATCGAGTAATAGATCACGTCTTTAAGTGTGATATATTTCAGTAGATTACATAAGATGCTTTACAGCCTACCCACTGCGTTTATTGCAGCCGCATACCTACCATTTTCAAGGGTGCGAAAGACAGATTACAAATGAGGGATCCCGAACGCCATCTGCGACCACCCTTACGCCAACGGGAATTTTTGCCGTTACCGACCAAGTCGAAGACGAATTTAACAACCCAACATGAGCTTTTTCTGATGAACAACAAAAATGAAACCATAGCCATGATATACGCATATGTATGTACACGACGTACATATTCGTAGCTCATCGGAACGAAGTGGCGAAGGTGGCGAGAATCTTTCTTTCGCCCAGCCAACTAAGGACTATTCTCTTTGAAAAACTTTTTGCACAGAATTGAGAACATCTTCGTAGACAAAAAAATGGTACCCAAGACTGCGAAGGGATGATTGGGTTGGTTCTTCCTACATAAGCGCATACTATTCAACATAAGGGTTCGAGAAGTCTTAAGCACTTGAATAAATTTTCTTGATTTTGCCTTTTCCGAATTTCTTCAAGTATCTTCGCACAATCACACAACTACGTCAGCATCATCATCATCAAAATACCGTACAAAAGAAGGAACATTTTCGTATCGTGCAAGGACGTACGCCGCGTTGCGGCATTGTCGAAAAGGGAAAAAATGCTGGGGATTAAAACTCATTCCTTTCGTTGCCGGCGCGCGTGTATGGCAAGGAGGATTTCTTTTTGCCAGCTTCCATTATCTGCGTACTTGTGAGGGTGTGCTTTTCCCAGTCAGCGATAAGGGAGAAGGGATATCCAACAGGATCATGCCTATACGATTTCTCGATATAGTCTATATATTGTCATGTCCTATTCTATACAACACTATGCACATATATCAGTGAAAGCCAGCTTGCGCGAAAAATTTCCTCTCGAGCCGGTTGATTTATGGCTGCCAGCTCTGAATTGGTGGTGGGCAAAATAAATTTTAAGTGCGCTATGATGGCGGTAAATATAATTGAGAATGGAAAGTTGGTTGGAGGTTTTTTTTTTTTTTTGTTGTTTCTCTGTCTGTAGGCCGGAATTTCAAGGCGCGAGGTATTTTCGGAATAGTCCATCCTGGAAACGAAGAGACGGTGAGAAAACCATTTAGAGAGGAGAGTGTAATTACAGGCAGCACAGTTGATTTATTATGCATATACTCGCACTTGTTCACCGGACAATGGTTTTCATTTGAAAAGCACTAATCCGCTCTTCTATCTGTTGAAACACACGACGACATATTTTGATTCTCCCAACACGAGGGTGACATGTACCTAATATAATTGGCAAACAACGAAAACCACTTTTCGACACCCCTGTCGGACGTAGATAGTATGTATTTCAAAAAATTAACGCTTCAAATATTCAGCTGTTTTCATATTCGAGAACGCTTCATTACACGATTCTCTAACGATTCAACCGCGGGACCGCTACCGTTTTCAATATAAGAGCTTTTGTATAGCGTGAAAATGAAACCACAAAAGGCCGTTGTATAGTTGACTCCAAACAACGTGCGATGGGTGTAGAATCGTAGTCGTTGACGTTGTGTATAATCTAACTGGAACAATAGGTCAGATTAAGCGTGACACACGTACATTTTCAGGAGTTCTACGTTACCCTTTTGTCCGAAAGCCTTTCATATTTTATTTTTCCAGGGAGCCATCCTATCCCACTCGTATATTGTGCCGCCGAAGATCATCCGCCGCACATGTTACGTATATGGGACGCCATCGCCATGCATATATGAAAACACCATTCCGTATACGTACACAGGATTGGTGGACCTCTTTTTTGAATGGAAAACAATAGTTGAATATTTCTCGTTGCTCTAAAGTTAATTTAAATGAAAAGTAGGAATTCATCCGAGAGCCAGATGCATAATTTCAAAAAACTAGATTTAAAATTACTGTGCAGACAATACGTATGTATGCGCGCGGAGGATAATCATAATTTTGCAGGCTGCGGCTTTTCGAGGGATGCCGGTGGCCTCATAATTTACATAGGTCCAATGAAACAGAGAGAAAGGATGGTGGTTTGTGTGATGACAAATAAATTTCCATTTTAAATTTAGGTTTTGTCGTCGTAAATCATGTGGGCTGTGAAGAGTGTTGATAGGTTTAGTCCTTGCTGTAGTGTATAAATGAACGCATAAGGAGCAGGAGAACTACAGAAGTGGTAAACATAAATAACAAAATGTTAACGTATAGGCAGATATATAAATTCAAAAGTTATAATAATTAGGTACAGTAGAGCGCCGATTCGAATACCAATCACAGCTCTGCGATAAAAAAATTCCGCATGATCTCATAATTTCTTTGATTTAACTGATTTTGATATAATGTGTGAAGTTGGTTTCAGCAAAAATATTGAAAAAACTTGCCAGAAAATGATATCAAAAGACAGCGTTTTCAAAATGGGACTAGTCCGCAAGGCTGATGGGCCCCTGAGAGGCACACGGCTCTGTGGAAGTTGTGATGTTCTCTCCTGTACTCTCATGATTATTTCATCTGCGACAACAGTGTAAGTTCTGGTTACTTGAATAAAAAAAAAATGCAGGAGTCGACATCCCCTTTCATATGATACCTCTCATGCCTATCAGCAATCAAGAATAAATGCGTGTCCTATATCGATTGAAATGTTGAAAAATGTGTCTTGCAGCCTATAGGTACAGACTACAACCAAATCTTTCACTTGATTAAAATATATCCAGGGAAAACCGTAAAGCGATTTCCAAACAATAAAAATACCGGCGTACCGCCGCATAGTCAATATTTTTTGTTCATATATTTTATAAGCAGTAGATAAAAATTGTGCACAGTATTAATGAAATGCTTCCTGTTAATCTATTTGTGGATTCTTCTAAATAAACGCGTTCCACTTTTAATTAGACCAATCCAAAAATAGATTTACTATTTACCCAGATTGTTTAAAAGTACTCCAAGGCATTTTTTGATTTAAGATTTCTGATGGACTTTGAGCAAAAACAAACTGAGGCAAACGTAAGGATGGCGTGGCTTTAAATATGAAATAAATTATTTGCTGTAGGTAAATCTACTGTTACTGTTTTTTTAATCAAGGACATGACATGATTCCATTGTGTCCCCTGGCATACCCCGCACGAACACGATACGCAGTGTCTCCTCGTAGGGGAGGAGTCCATTATAAGCGGTCGTGTAGAGCTTCGGAGTTGGCGGCTTCGTATAACCCAAGCCACGAAGGGACTAGTTAGGGAGAATGGCCTTGGCGAAAATGCCTACGCGCCTATATCTAACTAGTTTGTGGATTGATTGTGGCCACACGTCCTGAGTCAAATTGCTGCTTAGTAAACGGATGGGGGCCGTCCCAATGTGAACGGTAGCGCTACGAGTCTGCTTTAAGCAGACGAGAAATAACAGGTCTAACGAACCTGGGATGTGCACATCTGAATTTAACGTCAGGCCTAACCATTAGGGGGCCGAAGGTTGATCACACCTGCTAAAGAGAAGTCTTTAGCGAAAAGTGTACCTCGGGGATGGGTGAGCCCAGGGGACCATGGTCCCTTCCCATCTTGGAGTTGGTCTCGAGGGGGCTGTCGGTTGTTAAGCAAGACATCGAGCTGGTGATGCAGCCCCGGGGTTGGGTTCCTGATGGTGAGTGCATTCACCGGATGGAGAAATCCCCATCTGGCAACAAGATCCGTGCCAGTAAAATAACCGGAGGTCCAAACCGCTTTCGCAAGGACCGGGGTATAAAGCCGTAAGGCTAGGTGACCCTTAGACGGAAAACCCCCGTAGATGGTATACTTGTGTCCCCTGGCATAAGAGCCCACGCAAGCTTTCCTATGAGTATTGAACAAGTATACTTTTGCAACTATTCAGGGACACCCTGTTAACTTGGTGCTACAAACTTCTAAAATATTTGTGGCAAACACTATTACCATTCTATGCATTTTCACTAAACTTCATGTTCATTGTTTCATCAACTTAAAAGATATACATTGAAGAAATGCTTAAGAGGCTTCCCTTGCATTGTGAAAGGCCCTTACTAAATACTTACTTGGCTATATTTCCTATTTGGATACAGTTATTCGAATGAAAATTCGTAGACATATTCCCTATGCAATTTTCTGAATACCCTTAGCAGAATTTTCATATTTGGAAAACTAAGAGGGGCCACACACACAAGTTGAAATTTCACAAATTTACTGTTATTTACTTTTCCTTAGCAAAAGTCAACAGTCTTAATATTTAACGTATATAAGGCCATACTGTCCAGTCTTTGTGCAAAGTTTCATATCTATCCCTAATGGTTTAGAAAAACGGAGTTCGAAAAGGAAGTTTAACTTTAAACGTCATTAACTTTTTTACCGTTACTCGAAACTGGGAAAAACTGATATGAGATGTACTCGTTTAGATCTTTGATTTAAATGCCCATACGTCAATCTCCGATAAAAACGAAAAAAGCCTACTTTTTTCAAACGTTCGGGACGCGCTGTTATCTTCTTCTTACCAAATTCTATGGTATTTGTGCCAAAGACTGTAACCATTCTACACATTCCTACCAAATTGCATGACAATCGGTTGAGCCGTTCGCGAGTTATTTAGTGCACAGACGGACGGACGGACAAAATCGATTTCATAAGGGTTTTTTGAAAAAAAATTTCTAAAAAACCCTAAAAATTGTAATTACTCATTTTTTTCTATTTAGAGCCGTGATTTAGGATATTTTGAATGTATTTATTGGTAAATTTGATTTTCAGTTGCGACGATCTTGCTAAATATTTACGGTACTGCGAACCGTGCCCAGAACCGAATACAATTGCGCACAGGTCCACCTAGCTCTAGTGTTGTCAAAAATATTCAAGTATGATGATGATGGGAGTGGCTATCGTTGTCTGTCTGTCCTGTTGTTGCAATCTCAGAGTCTTAAGGCGGCCACACACGAAGTGTCCGAATCCTTTTTTTTGACTCTCTTTCTGTCAAAGTCGTTGGACTATACATATGGATTCCGTTTATGGGCGGCCTTACACATTTACCGATGATATCCTGTCGTACATTGAGTATAGGTGGGTCTTGTTAGGTACATCTTCAAATCACTCCGCATCATGTGGTTGGGCCCGAACGGATGAAGTCACCTTTATAGCCTGCTCGCCAAGTTTCTTTCAGCAGTTCCTGTTCCAGCCGCTTATTAAATGGTATGAGCCTTGGCTTGGATTTCGATATTTTTGCACGCAAATTGCGTTTCCCCTAGGTTTCTTCTCTCCAGAGTTAAAAATAAATGTATTTTTCACTTAGCTATAAATTCCAAGCTAATACAATATCACAAGAATTGAAAATTGAGTCCCCTCTATTTTTTCCATGAGACGTAACCCTTTCGTTTTTTTCTTCTTCACTTTTTTCGTACTGAAATTCTCCCTTGGTATAATTTGTCTTAAGTCATTACAGTGGCCTCCGTAAACGCATATTATTTTCTATTGTGGAACGAATTATTACGTGCTAGTTGAAACTAAATACAAATAAATTAAAAACTTTTCAGGACGCACTTCATCCTAATCCCGATGCGTTCGTATCGCTCAAAATTCAATTCCGCACGAGAAGCCATCACGACTTGCCTTACCGCCACCCCCGGGGGCTCATGCACATAATTTGTTTATGTTGCTCAACGTTTTGTCACCCTTCAGTGATTTTCCTCCCTCACCGCCACCGTTTTTATTTGCCTTCAGACACCGAGTATTGTCCTGAATTCAGGCCGATGTCGAGGCAATTGCATTCAATCAAACCGACAACTGTGTGCAGAGTGGTTTAGGATTTGTTTCGGTAAAAATTGGCTGAGACAATAATACAACTCCCCGAAAGGAAAAAAACTTTTTCCATCAGTTCAAATCTAAATACCACCGGTTCCATCCCTCTTTCGAGAATTCGCCTTGACTCTTCGCAATAATGGATGTCGTATACATCTTCGGGCGAGTGTATATGCGGAAATGTTATCGTGCAATGGTTCATTCGTCGAATTCGTCTTGGTCCTTTGGAATAGGGAACGGGAATAATTGGGATGAAACGTTTTCGAGAAGAAGAAAAAAAAACAAGGGACGACACGAAGCATAGTACGATCGAAATGAGCACAGGATATACGAGAATGACAAAGGTTTCGTTTCGACAACAGACAACATGTATGGCATGGCAGCAGGCATGAGGAACACGAACTGAAAATCCCCCAGGATTTACCAAAACGTAATCGTTTATAAGATTGCATCGAGTTTTTCGTTTCGGGTTGGTGAGGAAGAAGCGCTCGGAAGAGCACACTTTTGTATAAGGGACGGTCTTGCAAATGTTTGGAGAGTTTGCATTGCCTGTCAGTTTGTCTCTATGTATGCTGAAGTATATGAAGTCTCATGGAATTTATTCTATCGACTGAATATTCAGGACACAAAAAAGTCTTTATGCGAGAATACTATGTGGAATTCAAATGGATGAGAGAAGACGATGACTGGCACTGTGTTTTATTTTCATTTTGATTGTTGTTTTGGTTTTCTATTTCAATTTTCCAACTTTTAATTTTCACTATAGGCCGTGCGGTTTCATTCTGATTCAGACATGTACCTTTCATCGTGCTCCCTGCTATGAGCAAGTAAGCTGTAAGCTGGCGCTTAAACTATAAAACTGTCAGCGACTTACGCAACGTGACATGCTACTGAAGTAAACAAATTGATTTGAATATACGAAATAAATGAAACGTATATTGAATTCAATCAAAAACTATAGACTACTAGATCACGCGGATAGCTGTACGAAAATTTTTCGTTCTGCGCATCTACGTCACAATAGACATATAGTATAATAGTAGTATACGCGAATTATTAAGTTCACAAACAAATTTGTAAAGAAAAGTGTAATTGCTGTTTAGACGGCCCAAAATTTTGTATATTCTGGAGGTGAGGAGTTGTTAAGTTGCTCGTTAAGGGTAAAATGCCGAAGGGAAACCCCGGAAAAATTAATGTTCAGCCATAATACAAATGATTTTGTCGCATGGAATTTTTTCGATTTTGTAGAAATTCATCTATAAATTAAACAAAAAGAGCCCTCGCAAGAAACATTCCTTTATCCCTTGTTATACAGGGTGTGGAGAAGTATCGGATAAACACAGTAAAAATTTTTCCTCATGTTTTGTGGTACCATTATGCAAATATTGCCAAAAAAATGCTTAGTTTAGTTAAGATATGATCCTAAGGCTGTGCACCAATTTTTAAAATAATATTACAAGCACCTGCCTCACTTTAGTGTGCGTTCCGTACACCTTTTATTGGAAACAACATGGGAAATAAATTTCTTGTGCGTTTATTCGGCGGTTTGCGGACACCCTTTGTATAACATTCATTTTAAAGAAAAAACATTCTTATATGTATCTGTTATACAGGGTGTCCGGAAACTTCCGCATAAACGCACCGGATTGTGGTTCCTCATGTAATTTCCAGCAAAAAAGTTGCGTCGAATATACCCCCAATTCTTAACCCTTTAGCTGCCACAGGCATTTGAAAATTTTTGAAAAAATCTTGTTTATTGCACGACTAAAACCTCAATATCTCAAAAGCTAAACTAGCTAGAATAGGAAAATAAGATGATTATTGCAGGCAGCAAGTTTACCTAAAAAATAAAACTAGTCGCACTAAAATCGGATAGAATGTTTGGCTTTTACATAACTTCAAAGTCAAATTTTTGTGATTTGACACAAAAACAATATATTTTTCCATCTGAATTTTCTCCAACTTCTACCAAAGTGAGGTCCTCATATGATTCTTTTAAAAATTGGCGCAAAGTCTAACAATAATTTCTTTCTTCCATAATTTTATTCTAGCGTCGTTATTTCTAACAGTTTTAATGCCTTAAGTGCAGAAAACTAGGATTAATTTTAGCTCGATTTCAATTCAATTCAAACTGCCCCTAAAGATCTGGAATGTGGTAATTTTTTTTCAAAAAATTAACCCTACCTTTCTGCACTTTAGGCATTAAAACTGAAATAACGAAGCTAGAATATTTTTTTAGCCTTAATATTACAATGAATATGAGTAGATCGATACTTTTATAGTAGTACAGTAAAATTGGCTCAATTTTTGATGCCAAATTGTTCAATACACTGTCAAGTATACACAGTAAAAAGTTGCATTAAATTGCGAAATGGGTTAAGGGGGGAAAGGGTGGAAAGGCGTAAAAATTCAGGTTTTTTGCAAATACATATCTGGAAAACTGTGAGTCTGACCGCAAAACGTCTACGAAATGAAGTAAATAAAACTATAGCACTATGAGTGTATACCCTATACCCATGTACAGACCTAAAATGGGCGTAGAATCGAAAATATTAAATTTCATTTTTTCAAAGGGGGAAGGGGTAGATGGGTTGAATTCGCATACATATTTAATATCTTATAAAGGCACCCAGCAGCTATTATTTGCTATAAATTTTAAGTTTTTCGCGACATTCTATCAAAAGGTATGACGGAATATTGCTTTGTAGGGGATGTAGGGGTAGTCAGACCTTCTCCACTTTCCAAAACGTCAAGCATATGTCACAATTAGGCATTGATGAAAATTTCAGGTCGCAAGCGATATTCTGTCGAAAAATATGGCCGAATAAACTATCCCGGAGAGGTCATTTGTATTTGTATTTTATTTTATGACTGTAGGTCTATTCTATCAAGAGTTACAGTACGAAATGTAACACTCAAATATAAATTAACTATTATACTTTTGGGTCTAGCGTATAATTTTCTGAGGAACTGTATAGAGTATTCTATATCATTACAAAGGTAATTTTATGTATTTCATTTCGCACTCAAGACATTTTGCGGCCAGACACAGTTTTCGAGATATTTGCAAAAAACTGAATTTTCACCCCTTTGCGAATGAATCAGAATTTTGTATCTTTGGTCTAGTGTGACGTCACAGCACGATAGCCGACTGTCAAATTCGTATCGGTTGGAATAACTTTCCTGCGCAATGCATGATCTAGTAGTCTATAGTTTTTGGAATTCAATCGTGCGTTTATGTGCTGTGTTTCTTAAAACAACCTGGAGTGCGTTATGCTCTGTAATGGGGGTTCCAAATAATTTTGCAAGTTCTATGTACATTTTTAATCTTTTAG
Source organism: Microchrysa polita (assembly GCA_949715475.1). Classification (NCBI taxonomy): domain Eukaryota; kingdom Metazoa; phylum Arthropoda; class Insecta; order Diptera; family Stratiomyidae; genus Microchrysa; species Microchrysa polita. Next base: position 17,723,070 of record OX454421.1, on the reverse strand, counting down.
AAGATGTTACATACCACATGTCCTATACATATATGGCAAAGAAATGTCAAAGAACCGTCACAAGTATGGAATGTTTTAGAGGCGACAGTATCTATGAAATTTTTCTCCAGACACTTTCTCACATTTCTAAAAAAAAATAAATTTAATGCCCAGAATGAAATACGTGAGAATAATTTCATTTTCCAGTATTTACAATATACAAGGTCGTATCCTCAATTTCGCAACAGAGCAGACATTATCATCCATCCATCGTCCTATACATTAAAAGCACGCACAAAAAACTCCCCAGCTCAATATTATGCACATATTTATCAATCGAATGATAAATAATGCGTTGAATGATCGATTTGATATCAAGTCGCACACAAACATTACACAGATACTTACGACTTGTTGTATTTATGAAACACAACATTCAATGCAATAATATTACAAAAATATCGCGCTGTCGAAGTGGAACCTTATAAAATACATTACTTATGAGAACACCCTATTCAATGTAAATTGTGTCACTCAACGCGAGTATTGACTTCGTTCGTACATAAATATGCCCTTACAGGATTGCCAGTGTGTTCCAGAATACTATATTCGTCTGCACGGCAATCGAGATCGATGAAGTTCTACCGAAAATATAACGTGAAATATAAACTATAACAGAACGCGACGAGAGAGAATATGGCTTAATTTAATGTCGTGTTTTGGTGTACACTTTTTTCGGGGGCCAAAAGGAATCGTGCATGAATAATAACAATCAGTCAGTTTGTTCCTTTCAGTCAATAAATATGTTTTGGTCGTACACTTACATGAAATGGTTGCCCTTCAATAGTATGTGCTTAAATCAGGAGGCGGGTGGCGTTTCCGTGTGTATGCATGGTTTTTTTTACGAAAGAAAAAATGCCATCATCATGTGTCCAATAATATCGTATTATCGTCAGGAAAAAAATACGGAAATTTATTTCTCAATTTTGTTATATGTATTTTGGGGCGCTGATTCCGAATATCAACTTTGCACCCAAAAAAAAGTGCCGCAACATAAAAAAAATTAAGCAAATGTTGTCAAATTTCTTGTTTTTTTGCGTATAAAAAGAAAACTGGGCATTTTCCAGAAAAATGATCTACTTCAAAAATAAAGTAAATATTATTTCCTACAAAATTGCCATAAATCATTTTTTTTGTCTGACTTGCAGTTTGGAAGCTAGAGCATTGCTAAATTAGGAAATTTTCGCTCAAAGACTAAATCGATAAAAAAAAGTCCCTCAGGTTTCCTTATAGTATTCTATTTGAATATATTTTTAAGTTGGTGAAACTCGAGATCAAAACCGGTTTTTATATGAAAATTAATTTTTCCTTGGCTTGCTCTTCACGAATCTCTTATAAAAAATCGGTTTTCATCTTGTTCTTGTTTCGCGTGTAGACAGGCCCAGTAGTTGTTCGATATTTCTTTAGGCAGCGAAAACCCTGTTTGGTTGGCCGGTGGATAGGGAAAACGATTTGCAACAAGCAAAATATTGAGAATCCTGCTGAAACTGTTAATGATGTAAATAGTAAAGTGAAACAAATCATCATAGAGAAACTTAGATACTTTTTTTGTCAAGATAAAAATTGCATGTACTTTTAGGAGCTCTAGCTCCCAAACTGAGGGTCTGAGAAAAAAATTATGTTCAGCAATTTTGTAGGAAATGATGTCTACTTTATTTTTGTAGTATGTAATTTTTTCTGGAATTGTACCGTTTATTTGTTATGTGCAAAAAACATGAGATCTGGGTATTTTTGCTAATTTTTTTTTATGTTGCGGCACTTTTTTTAGGGTGCAAAGTTCAAATTCGGAATCAGCGCCCCATAATACATAAAGAAAGAGTGTCAAAAAAACTTGCGTATTTTTCTCACGGATTGGTACTAAATCGACACGATATTAATGTACTAGAACTAAAAAGTTAATTTTTGAGGGTGACATGTTAAGTTTTCCGAAATACTGTTTTTCAACGAGTTATATTCTGTCTAAAAAATAAAAATGCATGGTTATAGGTAAGTACATAGAATCATAGAAAGATCAGCGACAAAAAACGCGTTAAAATGTTTTTTATTTATCAACTGTTTCCTTAATTCTCTTTTTAAAGGTGCGTTTTAATGATTCGAAGTTCTTGCGATGCTCTAACTTGTGGAGCCCACAATTTATACGAGGTTCTGGCCGTCCTGCACTAAAAAGCCCAACATGCTTCGTGAAAGTAGCCCACATTTTACACCCAAGACGAGGGACAATTCGCTAAATAATGTGCTAATTATAAGCATAATAAGTTCTTCTTAAAAAAAACAGCTTGCGTACAAGTCCGCAACTCAGTGGGACATTTTCATGTTTCTATTGTAGTTTATCTCTCTTATCTGTTGAATCGTATCCAAGTGAAGACATGAAATTTTCGTAACGCTTTTTCGTGACGATTTGCTTTTCGAATTTGACTCTTTTTGGGTCGTTCAACAAAAGATGTACGAAAGTTGAACGTGAGTTAAACCTAAGTTGAAAGTTACACTTTTTGGGTCGTTCAACAAATGTTGAACGAAAGTTGAACGTGAGTTGAACCTAAGTTGAAAGTTACACTTTTTGCGTCGTTCAGCAAAATTTGAACGAAAGTTGAACGTGAGTTGAACCTAAGTTGATAGTAACACTTTTTGGGTCGTTCATCAAAAGTTGAACGAAAGTTGAACGTGAGTTGAACCTAAGTTGAAAGTAACACTTTTTGGGTCGTTCATCAAAAGTTGAACGAAAGTTGAACGTGAATTGAACCTAAGTTGAAAGTTACACTTTTTGGGTCGTTTAACAAAAATTGAACGAAAGTTGAACGTGAGTTGAACCTAAGTTGAAAGTAACACTTTTGCGTCATTCGACAAAAGTTGAACGAAAGTTGAAGGAAAGTTGAACGAAAGTTGAACGTGAGTTTAACCTAAGTTGGAAGTTACACTTTTTGGGTCGTTCAACAAAAATTGAACGAAAGTTGAACGTGAGTTGAACCTCAGTTGAAAGTAACACTTTTTGGGTCATTCGACAAAAGTTGAACGAAAGTTGAACGTGAGTTGAACCTAAGTTGAAAGTAACACTTTTTGGGTCGTTCATCAAAAGCTGAACGAAAGTTGAACGCGTGAGTTGAACCTAATTTGAAAGTTACACTTTTTGGGTCGTTCAACAAAAATTGAACGAAAGTTGAACGTGAGTTGAACCTAAGTTGAAAGTTACACTTTTTGGGTCGTTCGACAAAAGTTGAACGAAAGTTGAACGTGAGTTGAACCTAAGTTGAAAGTAACACTTTTTGGGTTGTTCAACAAAAGTTGAACGAAAATTGAACGTGAGTTGAACCTTAGTTGAAAGTAACACTTTTTGGGTCGTTCATCAAAAGTTGAACGAAAGTTGAACGTGAGTTGAACCTAAGTTGAAAGTTACACTTTTTGGGTCGTTCAACAAAAATTGAACGAAAGTTGAACGTGAGTTGAACCTAAGTTGAAAGTTACACTTTCTGGGTCGTTCGACAAAAGTTGAACGTGAGTCGAACAGTTGAAAGTAACACTTTTTGGGTTGTTCAACAAAAGTTGAACGGAAGTTGAACGTGAGTTGAACCTAAGCTGAAAGTAACACTTTTTGGATCGTTCAAGAAAAGTTGAACATGAGTTGAACCTAAGTTAAAAGTTACACTTTTTGGGTCGTTCAACAAAAGTTAAAGGAAAGTTGAACGTGAGTTGAACCTAAGTTGAAAGTTGAATTCGAGTTGAATTCGAATTGAATTCGAGTTGAATTTGAGTTGAATTCAAGTTGAACCCAAGTTGAACCCAAGTTGAACTCAAGTTGAACGTAAATAGAACCCAAGCCCAACCTCTGTTGAACCTTGAATGGCACCCAACTCTCACAGGGTACCACCTAGCCTAACTTCCGTTGAACCTTGAATGGCACCCAAAACTCACAGGGTACCTGTAATGCCAAAAACGTAACGCTTTTTCGTTATGATTTTCGTGACGCTTTTCGAATTTATGTGGCAGAGTCAAGACATAAAAATGTCAAAAAGAATTATGCGCTAATTTTCCAATCGAATATTTAATTCACCAGAATTAAGGATTCTAATTGGGTCTACTTACTTTCATGATCTGATCCCTAACTTATTTTAAAGTGAAGAGATGTTATGCGATATAAATCAATTTGATTTCCGGAAGATGAAGACTAAAAATTTGGTTCGCCTGTTGAATCACAGTAGCGAACGTAAAATCAAAAAATATTGAACCCGCGAAGAAATTAAATGAGGTAATGAATCGCATAACCACTTAGCATACCTAAAAGCATTTAAAGGCATTCCTGTGAGAAATTTCATACCCAAAAAGCACCATTTTCATTACCAATTTTCTGGAGTAGCTTTTGATAATTTCCATTGACTTTTCCCATCAATTCGCCCGATGTGTCCGCGAATTTCTTCGCCGCAGAGTCCTCCGTAATTTGGTTCAGCTAAGATGCTAATACCGGTATTTGGATCGGTTTTGATTTTATTCTCTAAAGGTTTGTGTTCGTTTCGTAGAGGACTCACGCGATGATCGCTGAGCGATCGAAATTAAACGAACATATCCGGCTAATTGAAGCTTATCTGCTGCGAAGTGTGTAAGAAAGTTATCAAAAGCTACTCCAAGTAATGAAAACGATAACAATTTTTGGCACAACATTTTCCGGAACAGCGTTTTCGAAAAAGTGAATGTTGCAGGGAAACATATGTTTTCACATAAATTTTCGATGTCTTACGTCGGTTTTAAGGCCGCCAGTTTCCCGTATGCCATCTGTATATTTTTTTGATGATGGCGATAAAATCTCGGTGAATTTTATAATGAGCTTAAATTTTTTAATTCTAAAATAAAATTCTACAAAGCCTTGCTGAATTGCTCTCAAGAATCTGGATGACAGCGGAGTGGGCGCTGATCAGCGAATGGGTTCCCGAGCTTTCAACGGCCAAATATTGCGTAACATAAATTATTTCGTTATCTAATGAACTCAGGCGTGTCGCGAGTTATTACAAATGCTCGCGAGTTATTAAAAATGTTCAATTGAAGAGCACGAAGTGTTATTTGAAAATTTAAATTTTAAAATTGTAACTAGTGAATGCTGATAGGTACCTATGTGTGGTGCATGCAGTCACATACAATCATAAATTAACATTTTTTTACCACGTATTTTACATAATAAGTCGGCTGGTCAGACCTATAGTTTTTATAGGTTGTTTTTGTTTAGAAGTTTGCCTTTCAATCTGGCAATACTTTTTTCGGAGTGGTCTTTTTGACAGATGTCACTTGATTTATGCTCAGTTTGGTTTGCCATTTCATTAAGAATAGACTACTCCGGAAAAACGTTAACAAACATATATACATACAAACATATATGTCAACTTGGCAAGTGACCTGACATTTAAAAAACAAAGCTCCTCAAAATTTCACTAAATTCATAGTTATTTAACATAATTGAATAACCCGGTTTTGAGATAACTCAGTTTTGCACCTTCCGAATAAGCACAATAATATAAAAACCAAGTTCTTACTCATAAAGCCACCAAATTTTCGCGATAAAATCCCGTGGGAAAAATACAAAGACTGAACATGGGCGACAGCTGTCATAAATGCTCCAAGCCATTTGCCGAGCCAAAAGAAGTCATTATGTGTTCAAAATGTGAGAACTACTTTCACCTGGGATGTGTTGTCATCAAGAAAAAAAGTAAATTAGGTGCCGATAAGGAACTTTGGAAGTGCGAGGAGTGTAAATCACAACTGACCACGAGTGAAATATCAATCAATAGTGACGAACTTTTAAACAAGATACGTCAAATCTTAAAGACGGAATTGAAAATCAGCGAGCTAAGGACATCTTTACAGTTCATGTCGGATCAGTTCGAGGATTGCAGACGCGATATAAACGAAGCACTGAAAGAAGTAAAATCACTGAAAGCCGAAACAACGCAACTCAAGGCCCGAATCGATCAACTTGAAAATCAAAACAACAATATGCAACTTCAACAAGACGCGAGAACATTTCGATTGGAGGAGTAAAAGTGACACCGAATGAAAACACAGTCGAGATAGTAAGAAAGATTGCACATCACATCGGCTACGAGGTGAGTGAATCCAGCATTAGTAACGTCTACAGAGCTTATCAAACTAAAACAAATGCAACACCTCCGATAATTGTCAAATTCGCTCGAGTATTAGAGCGGAACAACTTTCTACGCGCTTACAAGATCAAAATAAGAGAACACGATAAAGGTGCAGGTATACCAGCTGCACTAATTGTCTCAAATCAACCAGGCAATGACGAAAAGATCTACGTAGGCGACCACCTGACACCCAAAACGGCTATTCTATTAAGAGAAACCAAAAAAATATGCAAAGAGAAAAACATTAAGTTCGTGTGGGTTAAAGATGGTAATATATTTATTAGGAAAGACGAAAAAGCTTTATCCTCTAAAATTAATAATGTAAACGACATTCGAGTATAATTATATTAAAAACTTGTCTTTAATACATATACTAAATAAACTAAAAATCATGAATTATAAGCCCAAACAACTAGAAACTCAGGTACACAGTTTAGTTAAGGATTGTAAAATGTTTTTTAGTAGAAACAATGAATTCAAAATTATACACTTGAACATACGGAGTATTAAGAGGAATTTTGATGAATTAATCATTTTGTTAGAAAGCTTAAATATTGATTTTGATATAATAGCGCTCTCTGGTTTTTGCGATTGGAGGTCATAGTCACCCCACCCACCAAAAATCAGCTCATTCGGATAAAAACTAAGGGTACCTCCCATAAAAAGTGACCCAAGACAACTTCGTTCTACAGTTTATAAAATGAGTAGCATACGTAGAACAAACTCCTCATGGGTCACTTTGCATGGGAGATACCCTTAGTTTTTATCCGAATGAGCTGATTTTTGGTGGGTGGGGTGATTATGACATCCAATTGCAACAAACCAAAATTTGGCACTCTGCTCCAATTTTGGGGGGAGTTATAGATATGCCGTTTTGAAAAATTTAAACGGGGGATAATGGGGGTCCTCGACCGGAGCGACTCAATGTTTACCTTAAACTGATCTTGAACTTATTGTGAATACTTATACAAAATTTTACGGCTGAACTAGCATTTCTTCAAAAGTTATGGAGCTTTTAAAAAAGGTATAAAATGAAAATATTCTAATTTCTGTTCTAGTCTAACGCCGGAATATTCAATTAAACTATAATGTGTTATATCTCATTGCAAAGACAATTTTATGTAGTTTTTTTCGTCCTCAGACCATTTTTCTATACCTCTTACCGTTTTTGAAATAATCGCAAAAAAACGAAAAATGCCCCCCTTTCCCCACTTTTTTAAGGTTGCGGACCCCCGATCGTTTGGGACTTTTAAAAAAAAATTCCGATGTAGGATTTTTGCCGACCAAATATGCCATTTTTCTTAGACTAAAAATGTTAACAGTGGCTAAATTTCATTGCTGGTATGCTTCAGCTACAAAATGAATCTTGATAAAATAACTTGGAAGACACGGAAATATGAGACTCGTTTTGTACGAATTACTTAACTGGGCAAAGCTGTATACCATTTGTCACTAAAATCCCTTTCAGATGGAATGAAGCTAAATTCCACGTAGGTATCCCAGTTCCGGATATCAAGGGTCATAAAACTACAAATATTTTAGTTTTCCAGAGCAAGCAACTCCTCCCTGATCCCTCTGGCTACGTCCATGATTTCGTCCTTAATTTCAATTTAAAGTTCTATCGCGGTAAAAAATACCCTGTATATTGCATAATCTCTGCGTAACAAAAACAATATACCCATGGTTATAGGATAGCGGATAGGGTATATTATTTTTGTCTTTTATGGTACAGTAAGCAAAATTTTTTTATTTTTAAGTTGTCTTTCTGCCTTGCCTTATGCCATTATGAATCGTGTCATAACTGCATGCATTCCGCCAACTAATATAATTTGTGCATCTTGGTTTCGTTTCACTTTGGATTTATCATAAATGAAAATCGCTCCTCAATCCTGTTACAAATGTTAGACCTTTGTTTAGTTTGGATTCTAACAGGGAAATCCTTTTGCGATACTATCATTTAAATTCATGAAACCGTCGCCATCGATACGAGTTTCTCTTTTCACCCAAACACCGTTATCTTATCGGCTTAGAGCGAAAGCATTCCTAATCCGAACCATTTTGAAAAGAAGAATATCGAATGGGTAAATCGAAAAAAAGGATATAGGTTGTCGATTCGCTTTACGTACATGTGTGGACGAGCATACGAGTTCAGCGGGGGTTGCTAGCTCATTTGAGACTCAACCACACACTGAACCCTCATCAGACGTCTGAAATACAAGAGAGATAGCGGTCGAATCGGCCAACCAACCATCCCGATAGCGAATAGCCCTTATATTCTATTGGATTTTTATTAAGCCATTCATCTTGCTTTGTCCTTATTATTCTTCAAGAATTCGACTTCGGTTCAAAGCGATTAATCTATATTTGCAAAGGATTCTACATATATATCACGCACATGGTCGCTCGCTATACTATTATTCGGTTTCGGCGGGTTTTTCGTGTGGGCACATGAATCCGGGAGGGAGGGGAGGGGGAGCAAATGCGATTTTCAATTTCTTTCCAGGATGGGCTGATAATGCGTCCGCTTGCATGTGAGGAATGTATGTGTGTACATGATAGTCTCATGTTGTGTTCAATATATGTCACGGTCGGCTACGTGCACGCCATTCGGGGAATCCGTCTTGTCAAGGAGCAGTGAAAGTAGCCGATATCGATATAGTCATAAATTATTGAGGTCTCCTCTATTAGGGTTGTATGTCATTGTGTTTTTGGTGAAATTGCAAGGTTTGGGCAGATATTAAATTGACATTCGTCTTTTGTACAATTTTAATTTCCTATTCGTTACTCATATAATCGATGGAATTCCAAGATGTCTTTATAAATTTATATGCTATATACCTACCATTTGAAATAGTATAGGTATAATAGTGAAATTCAATTAATGATCCGAGAAACTTACATAATATAATTAGAAAGAAATAAATACCTCTTCCCTTCCCTGTACGTTGTACGATATATTGCACGTTCAGTGATGATAATATCATTCACTAAAAAACAAGTTGTTCTGTATCTGTGGGTATACCTAGTATGCAATATGTTACACCTTCAAGTATTTTTAAGAAATTCTAGAAAACAACATGACTCACCTAATTTTCTGGAAATCGAGTTTCATGATACCTTTTTAAGCTTCGGACATGGTTATTCCACTTTTTGTGCTTAATTTTAGCTTAAACGCATACGTCTCTATCGCACGGCGGCCGGCGTGGCGGCTCGTTTAATGAGATTCAAGAGCCTCAACTTGGTCCGATTCCACAAAAAGATTAAACAACAAACATACTACACACTGTACGACAGACTACAACCTCTAGCGTATAGTGCCCATTCGGAACGTACAACACGAAACATGGATACCTGAACTTGCCGCCCCTCAGGTATAAAACTAAAACTAGCGAATTTGCCGAGAATGCGAACAAACTGTGACATCGTCATAAATCATATTTTTTGGGAAGGAGCGAAGGTTGGAGTTTTTTTTATCGTGTCCGGCCATGGTCTACGTGGTTGCTGTCGGGGCCAAGAGTACTGTTTTTTCCATATTTTGTGCTGCATGCTGTTCGCTACAGCTATATGTGCAATTCCATGTCGGGCGAATATTTCTGGCCCAATCGTTAAGTCTCTCTGCCTGGAACAAACCAGACTACACTACTTGGACTTTGGGAGGTTCTGCTCTTTGCAGATTAGAATGCCATGTCTCGTTCCGTTACATGTTCCCGAATCCTCGACGCTTCGCGAATCGCGATATGTTCTATATGCACTTCAGCCTTGATTATATTTCATTTTTCCACCGAAGGCTATTTTTCGGGCTGCAAAAAACAGTTGGTTTTGCTCTTGAACAAAGGTTTTGCAAATAATACAAGCATATTCACGTTACACACACCATCACCTCTATATACCTTCCAACACTTGAACCTCAAGGAAACCTGAGGCCAAGGGACCGAGGAGCAATTACATTATAGTAGATTGTGTGAGGTACAGTCATAAACTGAGACTAAAGAAATTTATCGCAATTTTTTCACGGTGCAAGAACATATCAACAGGTTTATCACTTATGCAATTATTGTAAAAAGGAGACGGTAAACGGAAGTTTTATCTGTTCAAGGTCGCGTCCTGCAGTTTTTTTGGATGGGCCAGGTAGAGAATGTTATATTTTCCATGATACGTTTTTCAGATAAGTTTGATGAGTCTTTGACGTTTTTTATTCAACTGAGATTTATAATAAAAATTTTCTTTCTAATAATAACTCTTTAAAATAAGTATCAAGCTTGATTTCAGGGGCTTCGACCAGGCAGCAATAAGTTTATTTTCATTCTTTTCTAGTTTTTATAACCTTCTAATTTTCTTTGTCGTATAGGTACAATAAACTATTTCTTTCAAAAGAAAATATTAACAGGCGAACAGTTTACAATTTTTTTCAGATTTTACAAAAACAAGAAAAAGTCCAGCGTAAATTAGGAGACCTACATAATATTTCCAGTTAGTACGTAACAGACTTCGAGTTTTAATTTTAGAGCTAATCGATTAGATTGTAACTCATTGACCGTAACTACATTTACAGACGAGTTTCAAAATTTAAGAGTTTCGGGCTGCTATTTAAATATAAACTGCATATATAGGGTGTCGCGGAATAGGTGGTAAATACAGCAACCAGGGACGTAGGCAGAAGAATATTCCGAGAGGGTTTTTTGGGAAAAACGCGATAAGAGTTTCACTGAGCTCCCCACGGGACGTGTATATTCTGATACAATGATAGTGCACTGGCATAGGAGTTACTGTAAGGGTGACATTAATGTACCCCATATGCAGCTGTGGAATCGAACCTAACCAAACGGGAGAAGTCCCAACAGAATTCTTTGGCTATGCGAAATAAAAACTTCAAAAGTGCGAATCGCAAAAAAAAAAGTGATTCCCAACAGTATTTGGTTTAAGCAAACCTAAGATTACTAGCCTCGCAGTTAAGACTCCATGACAAGTTAATCTGCAGGCTAAATGGTCGAAACACCAATATTTTACAAAACGCCAATATTTTACAAAAGTACAGGTGCAAGCTGCAAGCATTTAAAAAAAAAACATCAAATAAATGTCCTCTAACCAGATGGATTCTTAATCATTGTAGCATCAAATAATTTCGGAGGGGCTTTGAACCCTCAAAACGCGAACAAAGGTTCGCCACTGACAACAAGGGTTGATAGCACAATTTGTTTAAGCAATTACGCCATCACTAAAATTGATAAATTTTTAACCTTTAAGTTGCTATCGAGTATATTGTAGCAGTTACCGAAATTCCAGACTTTTTCTCTTCAATTAAAATTGTTCACCTCCCTGATCAATTAACCAGAAATGTCCTTCAATTTCTGAAACCACACAAAGCTTCATATAAAAGAGACTTTTTCGCAGTATTTCTTTCTTTCTTTCGTTGCCTCCAAATTGCAGATATTTAAACTAAACAAAAATTCCAAAATTGATTTTCATTGAAATGAATTTCAAGCATTAAAATTATAATGGTAGGTACTTTGAATGGTCAAATTTGACAATTCCAAAATTTTGACATTTAAATGTCAAAAATAATATACCATTTTAAAGCAAACAATTTGAAGAAACTTTTGTCAACTTTACTGATTTGACAGTTCAAAGTACCGAAATTATTGTTTGAAATTTTAATGAAATGAATTTTTGCATAGGTAGACTTACAAATCTTACAATTTTTGTATTTCAACACAATGCGATTTTAGAACTTTCAGATGCAAAGAAGAGTGGATAATTAAGCTTTTATTTTGCCTTCTTAACGTTCGTGTGGGCGCAATCCATCTGTTAGATTAAGTGACTACCATGGATATACAGTCTGGCTGGTCTAGCGGTTAGTGCGCGGACCTTCAGTGCACAGGGTCATGAGTTCGAATCTCACCGTGGATCATGGTGTTTTTCGAACTCACGAGCTTGCGACGGACTATGATCTCACTCAGATGTTAAACGAGTACCCATTAATGGGGATAAATAACACTGCTGAGCGTGATGCTGATCTCATTACCTCAACAAAAAGCAGATAAGATCTTGGAAATAGGACATCCTACTAACACATCCTGCGGCCTTAGTCCAATGCTGGATTGTCGCGCCTGTTATTTATTATGGATATACAGGTGATTCCGATGGACGGATAGCTTCAATTCAAGACCAATTGCGGTCCGCTATCGATCTTCTTTAGTGACGAATTATCGTTTAATCGGTAAAAAAAAACCGGTTTAAAATGGGGAGGATTGCGACTTATCGTTACTTTTCCGATATTCTAAATAATCTTGTCATTCCCTGGGCGCAGCAAAGCACAAAGCTCGCTAGTTTTCATCAAATCTTACTCAGCTGCCATTTTTTTTTACTCGGCGCAGACATAAATCCGATTGAGGACGTTTTTAACGTCCTCAAAAAATGTTACAAAATTCAATGCCTTGATCTTTTGATAAACTTAGAGAGGTTAAATTAGGAAAATTATACGGTATTCCTTAAAATACCACCCGAAACGTAATCAAAAACACTATTGATCGACATGAAAGTGCTAATAATCCTAATGATAGTACATTAGCCTATCCTGTGCAAATGAATACTTAATTTTTCTTCAAGAAGTTTTGTTCGATTTTCCAAAAAGCCTAACCATACAGCATACACTATTGTCAGATATCCCAATTTTCAGCCCTTTTTTGTCTCGGGCCCGAATTTCTTCACAATCGCTCGGTAAATTTTGACAAAATCGGTATCAACAAGTGATGATACCTTTAAGATGACATGCAATTCAAAGAAAAAATTACGTAAATTAAAAATACACGTACACACATACGGGCCTTTGCTTTGAGTCAGTATTTTTGCTCGCAAGTGTATAACGTCCACATACCAAAATAAACCAATTTTTATATTTCAGAATAGAGTTTTGGACTAATTGTGTAATAAGCAGGTGAAAAACCGAGTGGGTACCTATATGAGATTGCAAAATGTGATGGAGATTTTTTTTTTGTGCTGAACATGATTTTCAAGCATCATACAAAAATTTCGTTGCAGAACAGGGTCGAAATGGCGATAAACGTCCAAAACGAGACCGAGTTCTAATCTTGCGAATAGAACGATGACTGCATACCCTGTACGCATGTACAGACCTAGAAGTTACGTAAAACCTAAAATATTCAATTTCAATTTTTTTTTGTAGGGGCGTAAGGGGCACAACTTTAATATTTTAAAACGACATCCATCAGCTACCATTAGGCACAAATTTGAAGTTTTTGGCAACATTTTTAAAAAAGATATGGTTGAAAATAGTTTTTTAGGGGAGGTATGGGTAGGGGTAGTCAGACCTGCTCCACTTTACATCATCTTTAAGGATATGCATTGTAATATGCATTGTTCAAACTTTCAGTTCGCTATAGCGAAATTTTGTCGAAAGTTATGGCCGAAATTAAATATCAAGGAGGGGTAATTTGTATGGGAGGTAGGGGAACTCTTGGTTCGCTTGGCCCATTTTCAATACCGTCAAAGATTTTATCAAAACAAACATTTGACCAAAATTTCTAGCTTCATTATTTCGGGAGTTACCTATCGTGCGAACAGACAGAAACACGGACAGACAGACAGACATGGCTCATTCGAATCAGTGACCCTGATCATTTACGTATATACTTTCCCATACCTCCGGTGGCTCCTTTGAGGTGGTTCATAATATCGGCGTAGCAAAAACAATATACCCTATACCATCTTATGGGTATAGGGTATAATTCATGTACAATTCCACCGATACCGCTTAATGCATTTTGAAGATTTATGTCGCATTGGATCCGCAATCATGTTTTCATGGACAGCTTTTCGCAGAAATGTAGGTACAGTTTCAGAGTTATAAGCAAAAAACGGGAAATTTAGGATTTTACGCTTTTGACGGGAAGCTCCGGGTTCGTTTAAGCCGAAATTTGTTTTTGTTTTTCATATCAAAGACACTTTTAATCGTTTTTTCTCCTATAACTGTCGAAATTTAGATACATGAATATGCAGCCGTTCAGGTGTCCATAAGGCCCGACATTGGGCTATCGTGCTATATATTGATGATGATGAGTCTACAGCCGTACAGCCGACGATATGAAAACGTGAGAAAGTCTCTTTAGCTTCAGAAACTTATTAAATGCTCAGGAGAGTGTTAAATATTAATTTGATAGGGCAGCCATCAATTTCGTTGACATATAGATAAAATCCGATAGCAGGATAACGGTAAAATTTTGTAAGCGGTAACTTTATTTATTTATTTTTATACAGAATAATATTAATTTGTCGTTTCAAGATTTTAAGTTTTTGCTTTATGTTGTTCAATGAACAATGTGTGCTAAATTTGGAACTGGAGGGGGATCTTGTTAATTCCCTTTATCGACGCTACAGCATACAACTGGATTCGTATCAAGTAAATATCAGCGAGTGAAACAAATCAGATTCCATCATACCATACGAATCTACTCGCTGCAACTTGATTGAAAGCGGTATTCACCAATTGTTTAAAAATTAAAATTAGGAACTAAAAGCTTTAAATATTCGCACTGAATTTAACAATAAATTACCTAAGAAAAGGCATAGGTAGGTACATAGCGTTGTGGATTATGTATACTCATGGGCGTAGCCAGGATTTCGGTCACGGGGGGGCAAGCCCGAAATTTTTTCAATATCAAGATTTTCTTAGGATTTGAAATCGTTGGTCGCGAAAATATTGTTAGGCAAAATTTAGAGTATTTTAGCTGGTGTAATGGTTAGTGGCCGCACCTTCTTTGCACACGGGTTCGAGACTAACCGTGAACGAATTCAGTTAATTTGTTTTTCGAACTCACGCCCCTTGTGACGAACTATGAACTCACTCAAGATGTTAAACGAGTACCCATTCATGATTGCTTTTTTTTTTAAATTTAGGAAAGGACAGTCGAGAATGATTATCAAGACCATTTAAAGAAAAATTGCCCCCGAAAGTATTTAGAATTTTACTGGTTATTCTGATTACATTCAACTGGCCTCCGTTTCTGCTTTTTAAAACGTAACTCGTTTATATTCAGTGCTATTTTTGGCTTTTGGGCAGCATATTCCACTTGCGACATCCATGTCCGTTTTGAAACCTGGCTTTGCTTGGTTCTACAGGATCGCATCTCCTGCTGAAACATACCGAGAAGCCTCTTATCTCACATCCACAGCATCCATAGAAAAAAACATTATCCGATAGTCGGCTGGAGACATTTAGGGGTACATGCTTTTCCACTTCCTTAAAATAGGAGCCCAATGGAGCTCTTAAGCTGTTTTTCCTTTTCCAAATAGGAGCCCAAGCGCTCAGTTATTCCACTGAGAGCCCTCTTTAGCTGCTCAACTCAGCTGCTCCTCTACACTTCTACAATAACATCGGGAGTCCTAGCTCACCCTCCCCAGAACGGAATCCCACAGTAAAATTTAAACCGAAGTTGGGCAGGATTCCATTCTGATGGTAGTTTTTTGCTCATTCGACTTAAGTTGCTGGGACGCCGTGGAGCTTGCATGATGAAGTTTTGACAATTAAGTACTCTCGCACAAAATCAACGATCTGATCGTTATAGCTCTGGATCCGAGAAGGAGTCAAATGCAGTCGACTTAAAGAAAAAATTTAACAAGACCAAAGTGCTAAATTTGAGTCCAGCTTACGTACGTTGTCCTCGACGCGGCCGCACGACAGCGACTCGCTCATTCCATAAAAACTCGTTTCTCTCTCATTTTAAAAACGAGTTTTCATATGGAATGAGCGAGTCGTGCGGCCGCGTCGAGGTCAACGTACCTTTAGTCTGAAAGGGAATTTAACTCCCCCATAAATATTAATTCATCTATTTAGACAATATCGTTGCCGCGGATGGCGGTATCAAGAGCATTCCACAGTCAAGTTCTTGTCCAAAATTTTGCAAACCAAATTGTAAAAACCAAATCTGTTGAAAGGGAACAGTACTTGGAGAGCGTACCTAAATTACTGGTCGATGCAAACAGGCCGACAAAATTTCACGCTAGTTCTCTGAATTCCACAAGTATGGTTTACAGCCCTTATACACCTGCAACTTGGTTGCCAACCTAAGTTGGTAACACGCAAAAAAAATCGGAAAATAAGTGATTTGTAGGCATGGTGCAGGTTGCAGTACCAGGTTGCAAGAACGTGAATGGTGTGGTTGCCGAAATGTTGCAAGTGTGTAGTTAGGTACCTGCAACCTAGGTTGGCAACGAAGTTGCAGATGTAGAAGGCCTGTAAGGCACAAGAAAGTCGTCCACTGCACTTTTAAAGCTAACAAAATTTTCTTTAGTTTGAGTGCAACGCCAGCTTTGTAGGTACAAAGGATCCCAAGATACAGCATTTCGAACTTTTTTACAAAAAAAAAAAACAATGTTTAAAGTGCTGTACGAGTATTTTGAGATCCTTTACACCTACAAAGCTGGACTCAAATTAAAGAAGGTTTTATTAGCTTTGAGAATCAAGCAGACGACTTTTGGAAATCACAAACCAAAATATGAAAAACCTTCGAAAATTTTTAGGTTTTTTGAGGGTCACGGGGTTAGGATAGGTTTTCGAAGTTGCAAACTTGTTGGTACACTTCTGGTATCTACCCTAGCAGTATCCCAAAAAAACAGAGTCGAGCTATTTTTTGCGACCTAAAATCATAAATTGACTGACCTATAAGGGAATCCTTATAAATTTTACAGTTCATAGTCGCTCGTATTTGAAAAATAAATTTAAATTTTGCAGCTACTAGATACTTCTTTATATTTTATTTGTCAGTTACTTTAATTAGGCTTCCGAATTAAATTATTTTATTAAATGAGGTAATGCATTTAAAAGTGACGTTTTGTCCCAATAAGCATTCCTTTATAATTATTCCTTAAGGGAATCCGTATTCCTTAAGTGAGGACTATGAATTCCTCCCTTAATGTTCACGTTTTAGGGCTTTCAAGACTTGTTCACGTTTCAGAGTAGTAGCTCACATAAAATAGTTCACCTTCACGTTTTGCGAAGTACACGTTTACCCGAGTCTACTGTATAGACATGAAAAGAGCTATCCATAGCGCTCAGGATTGCTGTAAATCTGGACGAAATAGAATAGAATTAGGTATGTCCATATGTATCTATGTAGATGACTATGTAAGGAAGAAGAACGGCTTGTAATAAATTGATATGGAAATGTTTGTGCGGTTTTCGGAACATGGAAACTGCAAACGAAAATGCGAAAAAGTGAATCTGAAAAAAATTATCCCTGAAATATTTTTTTTTCTTTCAGTATTATTAATATTCAATTCAATAAAAAAAGTTTCACCGGCCAGGGAGGGGCGGTCGCGGATTCTCTTATAGATTGGTCCTCGGATAATTGTAATGAGACATAAAGTGTAAACTTTAGTTTGAATAACATCTCAGTGCAATAAAATATAGTAGTCCGATTTAAAGAAAACATGTGAAAAATAGCCTAAACTAGGAATGGAAAATCATATACCCTTCTCTGCCCGCATCCAATCCATATATTCAGTCCATTTAAAAATCGACCAGAACTAACGTCGTTCTATAAGTTTAACTTTTATCAGTTTTATGCAAACTATTTTACACAACTCTAAGCACGTGTTGCATCAAATTCCATTTCGTCTGGACATCATACATAACAATTTCCCGGCCGCAATTCAACCTCAAAATTATCCAATTAACAAGAACAATAATTTATTTATTACTCAACAGCACTTTCGCGCCAACAGGCAACAAAACAACAGCAAAAAAAAAATTAATGGTAGTCCCATCCATCCACGAGCAGTTTGCACTCTCGCCGGTCGTAATCGTAATCGTAAAATCGTCGACATCGTCGTCACACATCATAATACCAAAACAAATCATCAATCAAATCACATTGCCACCCTCGACCCTTGCGTCCATTCACTCCGCTCCTGTATGGATGAATTACATTACACTATACACCCTTGCATCTCGTTCGTGTGCCTGACTACTATACAACTCTCGCTTTTCCATCGCCCGACTTCTGTTGGTCGTCTCACTCTTGTACTCAACGCGACGATCGTATGGTCTGGTAGTAGTCGTCCTTCCCAGCAAATTAAGAAATAAAATTCAAATTTGGAATGGCATAAAATTTTAAATTGCATTCCCGGCACATTTGTGCGACGAAAGTGCACAGTACCGAAGAAGTTTCCCATTAAAAGTAGCGCCAGCACCTGAGCCGACGGCAACGCAACTTTTCGTCATGAATGAACGCAAAACGGGCCGGGCGGCTGGCCAGTATACCCACAGGTAGAAAGCAGAGGTGGAAATGGGTTGGTCGCTGCTCCAAAAATGCTCTCCATACATCATTGCCTGAGAATCGCTGTGTCATGTTCTACACACGTAAATTACGCTCGAGCCCTTCCACGCTTGCCATACTTTACTTACATGCGACTCACGGACTTGGGGAAAATCCGGAAAAGTTTCACATGCCAAATGTCCCCAAAAGAGCTTGCCGCACGGCAGCACTCACATCGCATTCAAGAGTTCACATCATAAACTCCAGAGGAGACAAAAAATCCAGAACAAAAATGGCCAAAATTAGGGTGTATGCGTCTGACAAGCTGCTGCCATAAACCACACACACTGATCCGGTCACCCACCCCCTGCCAACAGCACAACACAATATCATTCGTCAGGCTCTACGCACTTTCTATTGTCCCTCTTGTTTCGGCATACGGTCACGTGTATTTTGTGTCTCTCTCACACCAGTCATCCATCTTCCATGGCGTGCTCTCAGATAATGCTTTATGAGTTCGCTCCTCCTATCTGGCTCACAGATGCCATTAAGTAATCGCCTCTTTGAAATGTGTGCGAAACTTCTTGTGTTAGGTTTTGGGTACATCGCCGCCGCGCGTGTTGACTCTCTCTCGCTGGGAAGTATTCTCAGGATGCTCGGCACATTTTTCTCTGGTTGGACTCTTCTTTTCTTTTTCCCCATACGCGCAATTTCTGGTCACGGGGCTGAGTGCTGTTCGTTCTCAATGTACGATACAACTTGAAGCTGGCAAGCTCCAACTGTAAACACACATTCTCCCACACATAAATCGTCATGGCCGTTGTTGGAACGCTTTATCACCGGAGAGTGTGCGGTAAAGACGTGTGACAACCAGCTGACTGAATGGTGCTTTTGGATATTGAGGTGGTACAATTGTAGTGAAGAGAGAAGATTTTGAATGAAATATTTCCAAATAGCGGGTATGGATCTGGGAAAAAATTTGGCTGATTTTATATTTTTAGAAAAATATGCAATAATAAATAATGTGAATCTTTATAATAAGTGTATAACAAGGTGGGCGATGACACGATCCAAGATAGAGCTGCCTGTAGAAATATGCTGAGAAATTATTGCCAAAACGGGCGATGTGCCTACATCGGGTCGAGGTCGGGGGTGTAGGGTTTGACGAGCGTAGCGAGAAGGGGGCGAAGCCCCCTAGTTATATATAAATTATTCAAATAACTTTCCACAATTTAACAACCAAGAAAATAACTTTCGATAAAAAATAATTTTATAATTATACAATTTACACCGTTGTGTGATGGAATGAATAGCATTGAATGTTGAACATAAAAGGGTTGAAATCAATCTTAATCTATTTTAAAATCCACACTCAATTTTTAAAATTACCTATACACGGAAATTTCCAGCCGTGTCCGTATGTCTATACTGAAAATTTCCTATTTGTAGAGTTATACGCAATCAAAGCAAAGCCGAAAAATTGACGACATATTGTGTGTTCATGTAGGTAGGTACTGAAACCGAAAATCTTAATATTTTTAAATTGGTTTTTTTTTTAGTATAAAGGTAACGAAATGCTCTATCAATTGCAGCCCAACCCGTAAATTATTTGTTTTCGTTTTGAGAGAAATCTGTTCTTCTTTGTGGAATCAAACTTACCTATAGGTAGGTATGTGTAGGTATATTGTTTCGCCAAAATCAGTGGCGGATTTACTCATTTTCTGCCAGTAGGCTTTTCACATTTTGCCGCCTTCACCGAACTGTACAAATATTTTTAAGAGAAGTTTAGCTTGAAATCAAGTTATGCAGGAAATGTTCGAAACCCTGTTAAAATATTTTTTGTCGATAATTAATATTCAGGAGGGATTAAACTTTATTTACTTCCAATATTTTGAATTAACCTTTTGTACTTTAATACGTATGTGATCATTGAGCTTTCCACTTCGTGCGTCCTGAGTATTCTTCAATCACAGAGTGAAAAGCGAATAATTCTTTTGTTAGAATATGGGTATGAAGAGGTGATTATTGGGTTTGTCTTATACAGTGTCGATGGTACAATTTGTTTAACCAAAACACCACCAATGGTAGTTTAAGTTTCAGTTTTTCCGGTTTAAAATATCAACATCACGTCCAATTTACAGGCATAAAAACTTTTTTCTGTTCAAAATTCAAACAATACTTAAACTAATAAATCTGCAAAGTTGAAAAAATTGTTTCAGATTTTAAAATGTTGCATTTATAAAAAAAAAAAATATTTTAGAATGTTCTCCCGAAAACATGGGCTTATATACGAAGAGAACCTTTCAGTAGAATGAGGACAATGAGCAGGACAACTGAAACCGGTAAAAATTAATATTTGTCTTTCATAATTTTCCTTGATAAGCCTTTCTGGTGCGACCTGGGCCGATTTTTACTTAATACAACTGGTTTGAAACTGTAGTGATGCTAAGTAATTGAACAAACTTTCAAATAAATTCCGTAGTATCCTCTGGCAATCAAGCTGTCGCGCTTGACAGCTTTAGGATATCCGCTCGTAGCTGACCATCAACGTCAATCTCTATTCCAAAATCTCTTCCCCAAAAATTTTTCTCTGTACGCCCTTGTCTGAGATAATAGCGACGAACGAGGATGAGTGCTATATCTGACATTTAAATATGTATTCTGAATTCAGTACTCCACGGCAGTGTGAACAACCTAAAAAATATTTGCCCCGAATTTGCCGCCCCATTGAAATCTGCCGCCCTAGGCTGCAGCCTACTCAGCCTACTGGTAAATCCGCCACTGGCCAAAATACACTAAAAAACATTCAACCAGGGTTTTGCGATAATTTCAAAAGTTTAATCACATCAACAACATCAAGTCTAGATTCCATAGTTGTGCTTCAATAGCAGGGAGCAAATTATTTTTTGAGGATTGCAGTTAGGTAATTAGTAAAAATACCTTCGCAGGAGATATTGTGAATAAAATACAAAAAATGAAGGAATTGTGAAACCAATATGAAATCTTGACAACGATTTCAAGAACTTTACATTTGTTCTTAGACGAAAGAAAGAGTTTGATATCCCGGTTCTACATAGAAGATCAATTTCTATCAATATCAATACAGTTACTATACCATAATATCTATTCTACCAGAGCTTTGTTTAATCCAAACGACCTTATATCAACCGAACCAAGGCTAGAACATCTTTTGGTACCCCCACCAACATCGACATCTGAACGGAAGTTTCTAGGCGTCTCGAGCGAGCTACCGCTGCATATTTGCAAAGTAGATGTTTGGTGGACTCCACATCATCCAGGAAAAGCCGGTAGTCCGTATCAGCGGAGAGACCCATTTTTTTTAAGGTGATACTTCACCCAATGGGGTCCCACATGAGGTAATCAACGAGTTGCCTTAAGTCTCGTCTAGTAAGGCTGCTGCCACCTTTTTATGCTAAAAGGCAAATCAGATATATAGATTGCTGCAACCCTGGAAGAATACCCCATTGTTGTTTACTTTCTTGGCCGGACCATTGACTAACTGATGTCTTAGACCGCAAAAAGGACCAGGTCCCAGAAAATCAATAATGTCTAGCAAACTCATTCGCAGCTCCTTACCCTCGATGCCCCTGTCCCCAGGCACCCAATAAAGAGTAGTAGTTTTCGAAGATTAGTCCCACTATGTCTGTCACACCATCCGAATGCTAAATGGAATGCTACATTCATCACCTCTGAAACCATTTCGGTTTTGTGCAGGTTGGATTACAATTAATTCAGTTAGGTACCTACCTATAGTGGACAAAAAGAAAATTTTATTTCGAAACCTGTATATAGTTGTATCTACATTGACCCCACTTGGCACTCGTTAAAAAACTGGCATCGCGAGCTGCCATTTAGCAGCTACTTAACATCTACAATAGTTACCAAATAGAGCCATATAACAAAACTTTGATTTTGGAGATATTTTTAAATTTAATTATTAAATTTAATCATGCGCGTTCATATTATTAATCAGGAAATTCAAAAGTTATACAATTTCACTCAAAAAAAACGAAAAAAAAAAACAAAATTGTCACTTTGAATTCGACAAGCGGTTGTCAAAGCGTCATCTGACATATGATTCAGTTGCCATATTCAATATCAAAGCTGGACGGCTTCTACACCGACTGCCATCGGTGTAGAAGCACCGCCGGCACAATTTTGATGATGCCATTTCATTAATATTGGCC
Organism: Microchrysa polita; assembly: GCA_949715475.1. NCBI lineage: Eukaryota > Metazoa > Arthropoda > Insecta > Diptera > Stratiomyidae > Microchrysa > Microchrysa polita. The sequence continues at coordinate 17,700,429 of OX454421.1, read as the reverse complement.
TGAAACAACCGAATCTGCAATCCTTTTTGGCGAAATCGTAACGGTTATCCAGATACTTAATGTCAAAATTTTGACAATTATGAATATGGGGTTGTTCCGTTTTTAATGGGAAATTGGGGGTATTTTTACTACATACCTATTGATGTGAATCAATAACATTGCACAATAACATTTTAGATTTCATTTGCTTCCCTGTCTAGCCAATTTTACATAATTCTTGCTCACTAATTATTTCGACTTTTCATAATACATATTAACATCTTCGCCAAATTGGTAAAACTTACCATTGGGATTGATTAAAAATAAACCGTCAATTTAATGGCATCGAACACTTTCCCCAATGTGTAAAGCAGAGATATTCCCCGTTTCTTATCAAATTACTTAACGGGCTTCATAGAAAAGTCAAACTTTGACATTGAATATCAGGAGAACCGTTGCGATTTCGCGAAAAAGGATCGCATATTCGGTCGTTTCAATATTAATGGCATCATCAAAATTTGTCGCCGCAGATATTTAAATCTTCCCGAGGGAGACACACACACGCTTTTCTTGTATACCTTAAATATAAATATATAATATAAAGGCGAGGATAAGTTGGTTCATATCTCTAATACATTTGGTATAAAACAATATGTAGGTACCTACACAGTTTCAGTTTCGATTCCTGCGGCATTAGCATAAGATTACATAAAAAATGTTTGCCATTAATCTGTCGCTCTAAGCTCCTACTGGTAAGTCCACACTTGGAATAATCCAGAGAATAATGCAAACAGGAAATTAGGTACCTACCTATCTAAATATCCAAAATTTTAGGTACGTTTATCTAAATATGAATGTGCACATTTCAGTTAAAAAGTAACCTTAGCATTTTCCATTTAACCCTTTGAGGACCATACATTTTTGGCCGAAGCGATTTTGTTTTTTGTTTTATTTTCGTGATCACTAGGTCAATAGTAGTTATGCCACTAAAAATTGTGCCCCTCGCCCCCCATTTTACCCCTCATTTCGCATGGCAAATATATTTGCCTGTGGGTTGAAAGGGAATTTATCACCTAAAAGCGACTGAACATAATAACGGCATTGTGACGTGTAATTCATGTACTTTAAGAGTAAAGGTCCTAATTGAAAACAATTAATGTTAGGTGTGGTAAATATTGAAGCAATCTCGAGATGTTGTGGAGCAAAAGGACACATTATGTTGGGTACAAAGTACATCTGTGCAGTCATATTCATCCATAAAAGTACCACAAGCATAAACTTTCAAATTCTATCGGTTTCCCATTTTATGAAGAGTTATTTCCTGAAAAGTCCAGTCCTCATCATCTCTGGAAAAGGGTGGACTCGTGGTCTACCAAAGTAGATGTGTTCCTCCGGCAAACCGGCTCGATATTCAGTGCGGATATCTGTAAGATTGCTATAGGTTACGGTGGAGTATTGTAAATGCTTACGTAATTCGAAAAATATCCAAGAGCAAACTTGCCTTTTTGTATGTAGTAGCTGACAGCAAACAGGCACATTACGTATATTTTGATAAATTATGCAGCGACAAATCGCGCCCGTTTAAGTTTAATTGTATCAGTCGGTCAGATGCATTTTGCATTTGCATTTTTCTTTATGTCGATGTCAAGGCTTTACGGGATAACCCTTAAATTCAAGCATAGTCTTGGTGGAAGGAAAATTAGGATAATTAGAGTAAAGGATCGAAAGGGGGACAACACAAACATCCATGGTCACAGTGTGACTCGAACCCACGCTCCGGAAACTTAGAGATGAGTGACTTCTCTTCCACTGAGCCGCCGAATGCCCACATATGCAGATATGCTCCCCACTGCATAGAAACCGTTGTACCCTCGCTTCATTATCTGCCAGAAATTGTCCACCTGCCATATTAGAATGTTGCTAGAGAATGGGAAATTGATTGACCCTTACAAAAAACTGTCAACATAAATTTCAACCATTTTCGTTGCTGTCGATGGGCATTAATAGAATACAGCAAACTCATCGAGGTTATAAATGTTTTTTTTTCAGTGTAGACGTCAAAGTTGTGTATAGCTAGTTTTAGACACATAGAGGCGCCAAATTGCTTTGGGGAGTAAATAAAGCTGGGCTTCTTTTTGAAACTGTATATATTAGGAGTAGATTAGGCGTTTTGGAGATACAGCCTTGATTTGTCAAATATTATTTCCAGAATATACCACATGTAGTAATATAATTTGACAACGTTTCCTTCGCCATAATCACTAGATTTGTAAAGCAGTAGTTTCTATATTTCGTTTGGTTGCTGAAAAAAAAACAGCTGTCGTGACGTAGAAGGTTTTTACATTTATGAACGCTATGTACCGCAAATTATTTGACCTTTCAGATTTATAAAATTTTAAATTTACTCCATTACAAATTCGATAAACTCACCACAATTAAGTGCAAGTGCGAAAACCTTCTTACACTATTCATTTTCGCGACTCTAACTCTAAATGTTGCAAATGTAATAAAAAAAGACATAGTGCGTTTTGTTCCGTTTCAGACCATAGGCAAATATATTTGCCCAACTTATTTTAGGCCTGTACGAGTTCACTGAACTTCGAAAAACCTGGAACGTTGCAATTTTACAAAGAGAAGGGATAGACCAAATGCACTATTTGAGGCTCATCAATTTTTTCGATTTTACCGTTACGTTACAGCCCCTTGAACTGTGACTACTTTTTACTAAACTTTGAGGGCCCCTGGGGGGCAAACCGGGTCAGATAGGAAATTATACCCATAATAATGTTGTTGCTCCAACTCTCATTTATGAATTTCTTTCCGAGTATTTTGTTATATTTTTAACGTGAACAATTTTAAATGTCAAAAACCTCCGGGCAAACATATTTGCCTATAGTCGTCAAAGGGTTAATAGATACATATTTCGAACAATTTTGCCAAACAAATGATCAGTCACTATCCATCCATAGCCATAACAAAATTGTCCATAATATTTCAAAACTTACCTCAAAACAGCAACGTCAACCAATTCTGGTACAAACGTACCATCTTCACTACAATAATTCCAACTAACAAGTTCCCAGTTCCCATCGTAACTCTTCCTCGTCCAATACAGCAAATTATACCGACCATTCTTCAGCCAATGTTTCCGCTCAGCTGTTCGATTCTATACGACGCCAACATACCCATACGGCCATCGTCAGGCAAACACAGCAGAACAACACACGAGTCGATGGGGTGGCGGCGGTGGCGGGCACACAAAATCTATTGCCAGCTCCAACCAGAAAGATACTTTATGGGCTGTACGTACATGTGCCATCTCATTCCGTCTAATTTATGGCGGCATATGTCTTTTTCGAGAGAGCACTATTTCTTCTTCTTCTGCTGGTGCTGGTAGTCGTGGAAATCCATCATTTCCCGTTTGCGCGGGACTCGATGGCTCGCAACTTCGCCGTGCTCTGACACTTCGCACACATGCTACCCCAATCGGTCCCGCAATCCGCCCTGCAACCCTATATGCGACCATACGCGCGCTCTCAGGCTCATTTACACACTGGCTTAGATCGTATATTACGTGTGATGAGCAGCAATACTCAAGCGCACCCGCCAACCCCCGGCCAAAATGACAACAACACTTCAAAGGCGGCCATTCCGAGCACCGAGTACGGGACGGTATACAAACCGAGTGTACAATCGACCCTCAGCGCCGCACCCCTTACGACACCATTTCATGAGACGGAAAGTTTATGTGTGTTGTATGATTGTATGGTGTTGCCGTGTGTATGGCATTTGTTAGGGGCCGTGTTTCATGCTTATGCCTTCGCCACGGACATTTTTTTTTGCTTCTTTTATTTCTGGATTAAGGGGTTTAAGATTTTCACTTGTATATGCTCCGAATTGAATACTTTATGGGTTTAGTTTGATAGAAGTCGTAAAGAAATCAACATCTTTTTTTGGAAGACACTTCTCCCGACAAAGAGTGGTATCCACTATCAAAATAATCGGCTGGCCGTCAAGTGTGTGCTTTTGTGTCTAACGACGAAGACGACGGACTTGACTTTGGGGCGCGCTTCTTCGACCATTAATCGCTTGTGACCGTCGCAATAATATTCGGTCGCCACCCTCGGTGCACGTATCCATAGGTACAATTATCGCACTCATTACACTCGAGTCATTACCGTCATTTATTGTTATTATTATTGTTGGTCGTTCCTGCAACCGTTGCCAATTGGTATAGACCTAATCGGACAAGGTCGCTTCGAATAGCATCCGCATCTAGAATGGACTATTGACAATATTATACTCGGATTTGACTAACTACTTGATACACTCGCGCAATCTTGTCTTCCGTGATTCGCGAAAAAATAATTTTATTGTTTAGTGCGTCAGCTCATGTGACTATTGTTTGCAAAGATCGCGTGAAACTCGTGCAATAAATATACAATCTGAAACAGTTATATCGCAATTGGATAAAATTCTAGTGAAATTCCAGCGGAATTGTTAAAATAATCGTCGCGGATATTTTGTGTATGACATTAAGTTCAAGTGTAACTGTCAATATATTGCGCGCATTTATTTACGATTCGAAAATTGTGCGTCGTTAACGCTCAAAACAAGAAAAAAGAAAAAGAAAACGCAATTCAAATACATAGTGTATGCCCAGTCAAATGGAAAAGAAGTGTAATAATAAATATAATCATTGAAACAAATTTAAAAATATCTTATAATAAGGAAAGTGGTTTAGTAAAATTTTTTAGTTTTTGGTTCGTTGTATGTATATTATATCCCTCTTGTCCCTTTAATTTTTCGCTGAATGCATTTTAAGTTTTCCGCCTAGAGAGCATTGAAAAATCTCAAGTTTTGTTGTTTTGTTTCCATCATTATGTATTTTTATAATAATCGTAAAAATGGAAATAATAGTTGGTGAAAATTCTAATAAATCTAGTGGTTTAGTGAAAATATTGCACAATATTGAGATATAAGAATATTCAACGGATCGTTTGGCCGAATACGAAGTAAATGCAGAATTGGAAGCGTTCGAGTGTATGGATAAATTGTAAGTACATATTTTTATAATTGTTGATTCAATGCTCGTATGTATGTAAGTCATCTCTCAAAACACATAAAAATTATCGTGCAGGTACATCGTAAAGTATATACATTGGATTTTTTCTTAGCATTCCCAATTAGATCAATTTTAAATTTTGACAACACTGAAAACTAAGGAAATAACTGTTTAATTTCTGGATAAAATATTTTCAAATTTATCTACAGAAATAAAATGAACACTTTCAGTTATCTGCAAAAGGCAGGGAACAGTATTCCTATATAATATTTTACTGGAGATTTAAAACGATTAAACATATTTAGGACCTGGACCATTCCCAAATTAATTGTTCAGGTTAGGTTAATGGCGTATGTGGTAGTGATCCAATAGTTGCGCTCTTATAGAAAATTGATTTTAGTGGTCGGTGACCTAGCATATTAAAACAACGCAGACGCTAACCGTTTCTTATACTTCACTAAACCAATGCATCTAATTTCCTTAATTATGAAAAACTAAAAGGTACAATCTCAAATCTAATTTCATGCAAAGTAAAATCTATAGTCATGCGCATCTCCATTGATGGACAAGAAATGCTTGGCTTTTTAAAAATCATGTTTAAATTGATTTAATTTAAATCCACACTAAATTCAATTCTATTTAATTGTTAATGGGCCAGTTTCTCATACATCTTATCAATTCAAGTCAATTTTTATTCAATTTTATTTTGTTTTATGTTTATTACATGACTGCTTAATATATATATACCGGCCTGGTACAGCCATAACTCTACACAGAGAAAAAAAATTAGAATGGTTATCTAAAGAAATAGTCGAATTCATCTAAAGTTCGCGTTGATTTTCAGCTTATGATTCTATGTAGTTGAAACAGTTACGAAGATATGGATAATTTTTCTATTCGTCATTAGTTGAAACATCTACTATATTTGCAAATTCAATTAATTCATTTGTAAAGACAGCTATTCATTATCTATAAATTGTTAAATGTTGGATAGCTAAATTGTGTTGAAGAAAAAAGAACGATTGTTTGTAGTTAAATTTTATATTTGAATAGTACAATCAACAACTTTTGTGGAAGAATTGACTAAACTTTTTCTTCTAATCTTGCGTGGTTAAATAAACGAATTTAATAGTATTTTCAGCTACGAAGATTAGAGAAATCAGCTATTCCTTTGGTAAAACTATCTAAATTTAAGTCAACTACTTCACTTTAGATAAAAAGTCTAAACCATTTTTTTCAGTGTATAGTATGTATAATAAATTTGATTAATATTTAAGTTTCTTAACTTCGTGTGAAAAATTTGTGGGAAAATTAAGGTGAAGGTTCCTGGAAATCAGATTGGGATTGCTGTTGGTATATACAAGTGTCATCCGCAAAACATGCTATATTGCAGCCCCTAGTTTTAGGATTATTATCTGTCGTGAAAATATTAAAATGCACAGGACTAAGACACCACCCTTGTGGCACTCCGGCTGCGATAGATTTACTTGCTGAGACAGCGGTATTTACTTGAACTATGGAGTCCGTACTATGAAATTCATAAAGACGCTTTGGAGAAAGTTCAAAACAGATTCGTGCGCATTCTTGGCCTTAATTTAGGTTATAGACATGAGGATGTGGATTTTGGTGAAATTCGTTCTATACTGAAGCTGTCATCATTAGAAGGGCGTAGAGATTGTTCTGATGCCATTTTTCTATTCAATCTGGTTAATGGTAATATTGATGTATAAGATCTTCTCGCAAAAATCACAATATGAGTTCCATCCAGATCAACTAGATGTAATGATTTATTCTTCTTAAACCGATGTAGAACAGGTTATTGTCAAAACTCTCCAATAGAGAGAATGAAACGAATAGGAAACAGTCTATCGAATAAACTAGACATTTTTAATACTTAATGCGATTAAACATGAATTTATCAATCTGTAATAGCTTGTCTTTCTGCGATACTTTCAGTTATACTTAATTTTCCTTGAAGCTGTTTATTTTCTTTGTTTTCTTATTTTTATAATTTTTGAATTACTTAGTTATGTAAGTTTTGAATATCTATTGTGGACCAATAAATGGACCAAACGTCCGTATAAATGAAATAAATAAATAAATAAACGGAGAAGGATCTATTTGATAAAAAAAGATTGCAAAATGTATCAGCATGTAGGCCATCGTGCCATATTGAATCGAAGGCTTTTTGGATATCGAGGGCGACCACTCCAACAGATTCTTTATTTATAAATTATTCTTTTATACTCGTATGTTTTCAAAACGACAAATTGAAAGTCAGGAAACATTTTTATTGTCTCAATTACCTCGTGTAGGCGGGCTTATATAACTTTTTCTAATATTTTGCTCATAGATGGTAGGAAGCTTAATGGCCTGTAATTTTTGCGCTGTTTTAAGTTTTTATGTGGCTTTCCAAATGATATAACGATTGCGTGCTTCGGTTAAGTACGACAATTTTAAACATCCGTTTATTACAAAATTCAATTGTACTAAAGATTTCTTTGGCAGATTTTTTAGTACTATTAACTTGATCTTGTCGAATTCTTGAGCATTTTCCATGTTAATGTTTTTTATAATTATTCCCAGGTTTTTATTGTATGTAATTTTTAATTGCTAAGGAAGTCCTTTTAACACATTTTATTAGTTACATATGTTTATACTATACCTATTACGAGTAGAAAATAACATGTTTTTCATACCTATGAGTACAAAATAATATTTCTATAGATTTTTGAAAAATAAAATTTTTATTGAGTTTTTGATTAAATTAATATTCTATCCAGAGTGGACGAAAACGGATTGATTTCCCCGTACGTTTTCAGAAATCACCGAAATGTGTTCACAGTGCACTGTTTGTAATTTCATATGACAACCGACAATAATATTTTGCCTATAAACCGTTCTAAGTTGAAAAATGTGCTGGTGCAGTCATCGATAGTAATTTGCAACATATTTCGTCTCACTTTAAACTGATCGTCCATTCTCTTATCATGGAGAAATTAAGAACATTGGCAAACACACGAAACTGAACAATTTGGTCGGGTGTCAGTTAAAATATTGGAGTGAGCCGAAATGTGCTGAATAGGGGAATTTAGGTTTGAGACCTGCGAGCTTAAAAATGTGCTCGTGCAGTCATCGATAATATTGTAACATATTTCGTCACTTCAAACTGACCGTCCTTTCTCTTACCATGGAGAAATTAAGAACATTGGCAAACACACAAAACTGAACACAAATTAGAACGATTTATAGGCAAAATAGTATTATCGGTTGTCATATGAAATTACAAATAGTGCACTGTGAACACTTTTCGGTGATTTCTGAAAACGCACGGCGAAATCAATCAGTTTTCGTCCACTCTGAACATAATATTAGGCGCATTTAATTTTAAATTTAATAATTTTTAAACAGTTTTTACTATTACCCGTTAGATATCCAGCTATTTTTTTATTTGATTGAACCATTTGCTGTAATTGCACAATGATAATTTTAACTGCTAAAAGGAAACTCAATTTTAAGATTTTAAAGGAGATTAAACGCTTTCATTTGCGTCTATACTCAGAAAAGAATTGTTGTAAAATCGAAAAAATATTTAATGGAGTCATTGATTTATACATATGCATTAACCGATCACAGCTAGTTTTTCTGACTATTCAATGGGGTCAATTTCAAATGTGATTCATATTTTCTCTTAAATTAATTACGTCTGAGATTCTGTTAATATTGGTATAGCGAAGCTTTTTGCCTTCGAATGCCACATTGCAAAGTATGATCGGCTGAGTAATGGGTACTTTGTGTCAGTTCTTTTTTACATTACACACCATCTTATTTTCAATTATCCCGGCCCGTCGGAAATTGTGTTCATGTAAGTTTATACTACAGTAATAATAGTTGTATGTCATTTATTAATATTTGTTAAATGCAGTAGCGTGCCCCAAATATACCAACCCCATACTTTGTATATAGGAATTGATTAATCCAAATCGAGTTTTATATGTAGGTATAAGCCGATGGTACACGTTTTTGAGATCTTATGTTGTGAAAACTTCCGTTGGGGTTTAATGTATACTCAACTATTGTGAAATGTACTGAAATGATGCATCATCTCCTTAGTACGATTCATCGTTCAACGAAATTATTAAATTATAGAATTTTTGATAATTTTTAGCCAAAAGTATGCATTGAAACCAAATATTATTTTTAGTGTTTCGGTATTGTTCTATACAGTGGTACAACCACGGGAGGGGCCCTCCCAGACCCAGAAATTTGGAAAGAATAATTTACAAAATGAAAATAATGTGTAATGCAAGCTCCACACATTAGCACAACAGCCAAATTGTTTCAAAAAACATTTCTTCAATATTTTACATAAAATATCCGAGTAAAATTTGTATGAATTTTTTAAACAAAAATCCACCAGCATCACAAAAAACGTCCATTTGCACAAAAATTTGTGCAAAATTTTGCCATTTTCAAGCCTCATATTAGCAAAATTTGTTTAGGCCTGCTGCTTGCCCCCAATGAATTTTACTTGTAGGCGGCCTGGTGTAGGTGAAGAAGATAGCAAAATCTTTTTATTAAAATTTAAAAATATTTGCTAGATGCTTGTATCTTGTAGTCTTTGATTTGATGCTATAATGTAACATAACGATTCGCTATAGCAGCAATTCACATTAAAAATCATTGTGTTCATTGTCGCTGCGGTCAAGGCCCCCCCCCCCAAATTGGAGCAGATAGCTAAATTTTGGTTTGTTGCAATTGCAGCTCAAAGTCACCCCACCCACCAAAAGTGAGCTCATTCGGATAAAAACTAAGGGTACCTCCCATACAAAGGTTGCGGACCCCCCCCCCCCTCCCCCCATCGGTTGGGACTTTTAATGCAATAATCTGGGGAACATTCCCAACCATAATCCAAAAATGTTTCCGATGTAGGATGTTAGACTATATATAAACCATTGCAAAGATAATTTTATGTGCTGGCAGTTGAATTCGTGATCTGACCATTTTGGTGTAACTTTCACGATTTTTAAAGTACCTAATTAACAAAAACGGAAAACATGTGGGAAAAATATTTCTATCATAAGCTCCAAAAAGAGGCAATGCGAATAATTTTTTAATGTATTATGTTTTTAATACTAAAATTATGCCCCATACTATACAAAATAACTAAAAGTGATTTTTCGGAAAAAAAAAATTTGGTTGTCTGACTTTGATCTTTATAGAGACATGTAGAAACAACTCCCAATTTGGCGCTCAAGAGACCAGTGGCATAACGTACGGTGTTCCATGTGTTCGGTGAAACACGGGCCCTCAACCGCTAGGGCCCCTCTAGGCCAAAAGAACGTTCTCCCGTTTTCTAGTAGAGTCACTAAAAATTAAACTCCTTTAAATGTTTATTTACAATAAATACAAAAGAAAATCGATAAAAATCGTAGATGTTGTATTATTGTCCTCACTAATTAAAATGGATATCATTTTGGCCGAAATTCTGCCTCCTCCTTTTTGAAAACAATCCAAATATTTCTGAAAATTCAATAAAGTTAGCAAACAGTTCTGGTTCGAATGTTAAAATCCGTACTCAAAGGGGGGAAACTGCTCGAAATTCACCCAACAGGCCCCGTCAATACCCACTAACCTTTTGTAATAACAAAAGCGGAAAAACTTAAAAGAGAAAATATTTGATTGAGTATAGTTGCATTTTTGCTAGATCATACTTTCTTTAGACCCTATTAAACCTCTAAACATGATTCTTAATCTTGGAAAATATCTTAATAGTTAATTCTGTAATTTAATTCTAAAGATTTACTGAAATCTGAAAATATCTAAAATAATAGTTTCGTGAGTTTTGGCTGATTGTCCCTTTAGTCCCGGTCAATTTTAGTTTAGAATACATTATATTCTTGAAACGTTACGCCACTGGAAATTACTTTTTTTTTTTTTTGTGGTTTTATTATTTGATTTTGGTTGGATTTCTTATTTTTTATTGTATAACGCTAAACAGAAACTCTATTCTTTTTACTTTTCTAACATTAAAAAAATTAAATGAAAAGTTATATGGTAATTTTTTTTATTGGAAATATCGTATCTCACCGAATAGTTAATCAATGCAAAAAGTAAATTAACGATGGTCAATAGCCAGAAGTTTCCTTTGCAACAATAAACAAAATATTTAAGGCATTAATATATTTTGAGAGGGGTGATTGGAAATCATATTTGTTCCCAAACTGGACCGTACTCATTGTTTTTGATTTATTTATTTTCTCTTTAACGAATAAAAACTAAACGAAATTAACTGATAATTGTTTTTACAAAAATTATTTCAAAAAATGTCAAGAAACAGCTCTTTACAAAAATATTACTTTTTATACGTTTTTACTTAAAAATAAACTGAAATTATATGCTGTTTTTCATTTCCGGGGATCTGTAAATAACTGACTTGTGAGAAAACGTGTAGACTGAAATCAATAATCAGCTTTCGGCCTTAAATTCTCCAGTCGAAAATGATTATAGAAATGATAGATATTAATAAAACTGAGATCCATGAAATAATAAAAAGTTAATTTTTAAATTCTTATTCCTATCTACTTTTACGTATAAATTAAAATTATTTACTGAGATAAATAAATAATTTTAAAATATCACGTTTTAAGAAAAAATACTTTCCAATTTAAGTTCACATAAGAATCCCCTATCAAAGTCCAGGAAATTAAAATATTCGTTTTTTGTGCACTTATATTTTAGTTGGATCTTTCAAGCAGGTCGCATAGCGACTAATACCTAGTGTAGTATCCAGGTGATAAACCTAGTATTTCAGATTGCAAAATGTGGTGGAGAGAAAAAAAAATTTTTTCGGGGTGCTGATCACGAGTCCGGAGCTTTCCACCAAAATTTCGTTGCGGATCAGGGTAAAATCGCGAAAAACCCCTACATTTTCGGTGTTTTTCCGTTTTTTTGTCCCCTTATATATATATATATATGATTACGCGTCCAAAGAGACATAAATATTAAAAATCCGTTTATCAATTGTAGTGATACCGCTTACTACAATTGATAATTTAAATTTGCCATTTTTAGCTTAGTTCCATATTATGAAATAAATTTTGAGATTAAACGGTTTTTCATTTTTGACCGGAAAAGTTGCATTTTTCTTGTTTCTTATTTATTTGGGGGTGCTGAGTCCGAATCTGTAGCTTTCCACCAAAAATTCGAAATAGGGTCAAAATAGCAAAAAAAAAACCCCAAAAAATGACGTATCAATCGTAGCGATACCGCTTATCGCATTTTAACGATGTCTTGTGTTCATGTTTTCTCTAAAATGTTCATGGACAGGTTTTCGCAGAAATGTACAGTTTCAGAGTTATAAGCCAAAAAACGGAAAAACTCCGAAAATTTTGAGGTTTTTTGTGGTTTTGGCCCTGTTCCGCAACGACATTTTGGTGGGAAGTTCCGGGTTCAAGCTCAGCACCCCAAAAAACATACGAAATGAAAAAAAAAACATTTTCTCCACCACATTTTGCAATCTGAAAGCACCTAGTGACTACACTATAACTAAACAATCCCAGCAAACAATTTTATCGTTTTATTCGAAAAATCACAAAAATAATACGAAAACGATATCATTCAAATGAAAAATTTATCGTAAGCTTGTCTCCCCAACGAAAAATCGCTTTATCGTCATCAATATGTCAGGAATGTGACTCCTATTAACGAAATATCTTCTCATTATTGCAAGGATGATAAAATCGTAATTCGTCCCAACGAGCGAATTACGAAATTGTCAAAATATAAAACGACTAATTTATTCCCATAATTTGTAATCTTAGATAGCTCAGGTGTAGGACGTAGGACTACGAAACGATAGGTGCCCGGTTCGATTCCCAGTAGAAGCAAAGTGTAAAAAGGTAAAGTTAAAATAAGGTAAAAAAAAGTTAAGGATGAAATAGAAGAAAACAAAATAGAAAAAAGGGAAAAATAAAAAAAAAATTTTTTTACTTTTTCTATGTATTAGTCTATTATTGCCAAATTATTATCCTGGCGAATTAATATCGGTCACTATTCCTTCACGATGGGAGTGACGCCTTTAATCCGAAAACGATATGAAATTCGAGAAATGTTTTCTATCAGGCGAATTGAATTCGTATCGCGACAATAGAAATTGTTTGCTGGGATTATTATTTCATAATATGTATTGTCTACAATATGTTTAAACGATTCCAATATTAAATATACTACTCGGGACACATTTTTAGATACAATTTGAGATAAATTATTTTGTTTGATATGTGCAAGTAAGTGCATACGTATTTTATTTTCCAACCAAATATACAAAATATCAACAGCATGCAATAAACTTTGTATATCGCATCATAATGTCCAAGACCATTTGATACGAACGCTCATTTCTATTAAGTATGTTACAAAGTCAGTGTCCGTGAAAAATGTTAATTTGCAGACACTTTTAATTTGTTCATTTCCCATCATAAAGTACAGATTTAGCTTCCAGATTGAATAAATATGGATTTTTATCATCACAAGGTATCATCAACAATAGATACACAAAAGGCTTTGAAGGCAGATAAGAAATAATGGAAATGATAATATTTTCTCATTAAAGTATCGTAAATATCAAATTTATTTTGACTTAAATGTAAAATACGATTGCATCTTATTAGAGAAGACTATAGGTATTATGCATGGTGTAGTATTCTTTTGGATATAAATGCAGGTATAGCAATGTCAGACTTTATTGTATGTAAGAATTTCGGAATTTTGCATACAATTGTTGTGAATCCAACTTTTGGCAGAAACATTTAAAAATTGTATACAGAGAAATTCTTGCTTCGATTTTCTATTGTAAGCTCAGTAAATCTATAATCTGCCAAATTTGTCAGGAATTGACATTAATGACGGCGGAGCTCTTGATTAGGTACTCCACAGTTTTTAAGTATACTTCCATTGAATACGAATTCAAATAAATAAATCTATAACGAAAAAATTAATCAAAAAAAAAGGAGTACTCGCGTTATTAATCAATCAAGTTATGCATGCCTGCTCGTATGGACTGAGATTGATAAGAGTGTTATACACATGTTCACTTTTGGAATCGGAAAGAATTTATGGGATCAAATAAAAATATTTACCATGATGAGAGAACGTGAAGTTCATCATTTAAATCAGAGGCAAGCGAGAACATATAAAATGGAATAAATATAGTTAGCCGCGTATGTAATGGAATTTCGCTACACTCTAAGACAATTTAGTTGAATTTTACATACATTATACTAGGAAACTAAGTTTCCTATTTTCGTTGCTTTAAATTTACACAACAGGCGGAACGTTGCATTTTACACCTTTTTGTCGTAAAATAAGTACATCGTAATTGTGTAATTTTTAACTTCAGTTTGTGTAAATTTGTGAGGAATATGAAGTGAAATATTTATACGAAAAGATGTAATTTTAAACATAGTATATGTACCATTGCGCCTTGAATGTAATGTAATACTAATTGTGTCGTGAATATAGTACTTTCAAGCATGCAATATAGTTTTTTTAGTCCTCATACCATTTTTCTGTATCTCTTACCTCTTACCGTTTTTTAAATAATCGCGAAAATCGAAAAATGCCCCCTTTCCCCCTTTTTTTAAGGTTGCGGACCCCCGATCGTTTGGGACTTTTAATGCCATAATCTGGGGACCATCCCCAACCATAATAAAAAAAAAATTTCCGATGTAGGATTTTTGCCGTTCGATGGCCATATTCTGGTGCAATTTTCTTAGACTATCACTAAACACGTTTGAAAATTTGCAACTGCACGGTACACACAACAAATGCGCATAATGCTGAAAATTACACATTTCTGTGTAAATTTTGGTAAATGCGACATCGATGTGTAAATATGGACATTTGATATGTAAAGATGTGATTATGTTATACGTGTTTTGGAAGAGAGGCTATGTATTTTTGCGTAGAAGTATGAAAAATAGTACATTGCATGTTCTATAAGGGTATAAATACGCCAACGAAATAATTATGAGTAAAATATTACGTAAGTTTACTATATTATTATGTGCAAAATGAATGTAAAATTACAGTCGTGTTTTAGAGTGTACGATTATTATTTATATTATTACAAATTTATTTCAATATAATAAGAGTTATAGGTCAAGAAATTCGCGTCCCATGCCTATACGTTCTAAAAATAAAAATGAATTTAATTTATTATAAAAAAGGTATTCCGCTAAAATTGTTCGAACTGTGTCGATAAGCAAGCTGTCAATGCGTACGAACAAAATTTAGGTAGGTACATTTATATGAATTCATAATGTAATCATATATTGCATAAAATTATACTTTTTTTGGGAATCAGATCACGTACATAATAGATTTTAAGGCTCTGCCCGAGAATAGTTTGCAATGCATTGTGTAGAGTTCATAATTTGGCCATGACGCGACACGTGTGCAAAACTTGAATGTGTGTGGTATTTTGCGAACTGATTATTATAGTTTGGACAAACAAAAATTGCATACAAATGATAATTTAGGCTTATGAATTCTTATAGAGCATTATCGATAAGAATTGCATTTGATATGAATGTCACGTGATTTTTTTTGAATTAACCAATAATAGATATGCCTATTATTGACGGAATTCCACACAAGTATGATCAACGGTTTTGGACTTCGGTTGCTCCTCGTTGAACCTATTTATCAATTTTCAAAACAAAATTCGAACAAATGTCATGGCACGAATTTGACTTAAGACATTGAAGTACACTGAGGGAAAAAATAGACCGATCATCTAAAAAGTAGTTGATATCGGCTAAAGTTTGTCTTTGATTTTTACATTATCATTCTATGTAGTTGAAACAGCTACGAAAATATGGGTAGTTTTTTTATTTCTTATTGGTTAAAACATCTCCTAAATTCACAAACTTAATTAATTCATTTGCAAAGATAATTTAATTATTGTGTATAAATTCACCAATGTTAAATAGTTTTATACATCACAGAAATATCAACGACTGTTTGTAGTTACATTTTATATTCGAATGATACACTCAACAACAAAAAATTCACTAAACTTTTTTCTCTAATCTTTCATGGTATTATACCATGAAAGATTAGAGAAAAAAGTTTAATAGTATGTTCAGCTGCGAAGATATCTTTAGTAGAACTGGACCTTTTATTTTTTGTAGATTGACACCAATTTTGTAGTAAATATTTACATCTTAAAGCATAAAATTACTCTCGTTCATTTCATGGTGTAAATTTACTACTAAAAAAAATTACTCTCGTTCATTTCATGGTGTAAATTTACTACTATAATAGAAGGAAAAAAAGTTTCCTCCTATTATTGGAGTTTTTTCGAGTGTATCTAAATTTAAATTAACTACTTTACTTTAGATAAAAAGTCTCAAACTTTTTTCTCAGTGTATGTAGATACATATTTAAAAGAAAAAGCTGAAACTGTGGCTGTGATTTAAGTCTACTGATAAAAATATATTTTCCTGTTATAAACTGCTTAGGTTTCATTTTCTAGTGAAAACTTTCCTTAATGTGTGATTGGAGTTTTTCCTTTGAAATTCTAAACTTGAGAAAAAACCAACAGAGGGTATAAAATTGAACGCCGTGTGATTACTCCTCCTTTGTTTGTTTGTTTCAATAGGCTTTTGGCGTCATCATAGTTCCCTTCTCTCCACTTCTCTTTTTCAGGTCGCACCAATATCAACTCGCTGCTAGTAGGTCTAGGTGTCGTTAAATCCGCTTACTATTCGAAAAGATACAAGAAATACATAATTTATACTTTACAATGTTAATGATCTTTAAATTATTCATTTTCAATATTAAATCCAATACAATTTTTTCAACCTACTATTCAATCTAAATGCATAGGTAGAAACTCA
The DNA here is from genome assembly GCA_949715475.1 of Microchrysa polita. Classification (NCBI taxonomy): domain Eukaryota; kingdom Metazoa; phylum Arthropoda; class Insecta; order Diptera; family Stratiomyidae; genus Microchrysa; species Microchrysa polita. The sequence continues at coordinate 17,683,482 of OX454421.1, read as the reverse complement.
AACAAGAAAATGCCTCTATATCGTGCGTCGTCTCGACTCCAGTTTTCCTTATTCTACTCTTCATGCTGATATCTTGAATGATGTGATAATAAAGCCATAACCCGCTCTGAGACTTTTCACCACCATCACTTTAATACAATTCACCTTGTTGGACAATATCATAAAATTTCAATTTTATGAAATTGTTATTATAGCAATTACAGCATCGTAAAGATAAAAATAATGTGCGCTCGAGACGAGATCGAACGCGCGACGAACGCGCAAAGAAAAGACGTGACGTTATGAATTAAAACAGAAGAACATGAACATTAAGTTAAAGATTATATACAAAAGATAGAGTCATTACTATACGGCATCACACCTTGTTTATTTTATTTTTTTTTTTAAATAGGATCTTGTTCGTGAAATGCCATGCCGCGATAAGTAACTCGAATGTAAGTACATTGTCTATAGATAAATATGGTTAATGGAAAAATTAAAAATAGTATGTTGTAGAGTAGATAATTGTGTGTAATTGAAATTATTATGAAAATTTAATTCAGTACAGGTGTTGGAAAATTCAAATTTGTTTAAAGGTGTAATTGTCATGTTAATTATTGGGTTACAAGTGATAGTTACCTACTCAAAATATATAATTTGCATAAACGTAAAGATATATAATGCGTTTAAATTCTGATTTAAATTTGATCGAAAGAAACTGGCTATTTGAGAATACTAAGCTCAAAATTATATTGATTTACGTTTGGACGTCATCTCTGCTATTAAATAGGACCAAAAGCGTGGTCCACATGGTTTTATCCACACCTGTGCATCTTTCGTCTTCATGTTGCATGTGTTGAGCGAAACACGGGCCCCCAAAACCGAAAACATAAAGAAAGAGTTTGATAGAACCTTAGAGAAAGCATGCGTCAGTCCAGAGTGGGCAACAGAAAATAAAAATGGCACCGTTTTCACACTATTGCAGTTCATAGTATGTGTGAAAATTTTATTCAAATGTCAATTTTTTGTTTACAACTGAGAATATAAAATCCGCTTAATATTTATTACTCTCTCAAAAAGCCAACGTGATTATTAACCCTTCGATTGGCACATAGACCTAGACAGACCATTGGTATCTTGAAGAAAAATAGCGTTCAACAATATTTTCCACCTCTTGCCATATATTTCAAAAGGACTGACGGCCACAAATGCGATCAAACGTTCGCCGAAGTATAAACTATGTCTAAAGAAACGAAAAAAACCGGCGTATCATTGTAAGCCATAGTATGTAAACTGTGTCTAGAACTAAAATTAGACCTCTTCAAAAAATAAAATTAATTTTACAGAAGATTCAGCTAAACCTCAGGCATAATAGCTCGTAGGCGGCGACAGAAGGGTTAATAATTGCATCGACAATATTTTGACGTTTGACTTATTTCGTGGAGTGTAGTGTAATAAATTTGGAGTCAAACACATATGGGGGGTTGTGTGATCACTGATCACATAGCCACTCTGGACTAAAGCATGACATGAGTTGCTATGCTTTCTCTAAGGATAGAACCTAAATCCTTAAATGAGACAATAAATTTTATTATTTTGCTGAATCTAAGATTTAGATCGTTCGGTTGCCTCCCGTGACTTGGTAAGTTTTTAAGAGCCAAATATCGTGATTCTTAACCAAACCCACAATGACGTAGCGTGGATGGGATAATAATATGGGACTTATATAAAAATATACTTCGATCAGATTACGAGTGAAACGATTTTTTTATTACATAGGATTGATCCTATTAATTCAATAAGATATATCCTATTGGAAAATAACTAGACCATGTGTTTGTTTTTAAAGGAGCCAACTATTAAAACAAACGGATATTTATCGAGTGAAAGTAATGGTTCCAATATTTTTAAAGTAATCAGATTTTTCTTATTGACTAAAAATAATGGGACAAAATGATTGGTTTAATGGGATTTCCCATTGACATTTTTCTGAGTGTATTGAAATTTGCTTATACCAGAGAGCCGCAACTTTACAACTGGCTTGCTGCGATAAAACTAATCATCAGAAATTTATAAATTACAAAAAAAACGTCTCCCAAGCTTGCTAAGTATAGAACTGACTCAACATCAATTTCGCGGGTTTTTGCTCATAAGAATATGAAAAGAATTTAAGGGTTATTTTCTTGGAGAAGTGCTTCTCTAGAAGATTCTCGCATAAAATTGTGTCAATATGATCCAGTTGTTGGAGTATTTAAATCTTGACAAGGTCTCATGAAATCAAGAGACGATAAGCTTGTCAGTATAGATCAGTGATTCTTAACCTTTTGCCCAGGAGCCAAATGCCAAATTTTTTGATGGTTAGGCACCACCAAATTGGGAAAATTCAAACTGCACTTAGATATATTCTACATTTCTCTCGACATTCTCGGGTAATGGAAGGTGGACAGAACATCCTCAATAATGGCCTTAAGTCAGTTTCAAACTAAGCTTATTCTGTTAAATATTAAAGCTTCAAAACTATAATCGACAAAAAGTGACACTGGTTGACCGGGGCTGGACAGCGAACAAAAATAGATGCCGTGGGCTATTTTAAAGCTTTTGCAGAGGGCTATTTAACATTGAAATTGAATTAAATATTTTTCAGAAGCAACTAAATTGGTATGCCCGCAAAGCAGAATCTATAAATTTAACATTGTAATTTTACGCAATGGTGATCCAGTCACAACACGGTATCTCTGGATACTGATAATGAAAACTCATTTAAAATATGCTGGGACCGTTTACTCATACATTTTATCCAATAGATAAGCTTAAAGCATTCAATAGCCATAGTATAAGCGACTATGCTACAAGTCCATACGTTTAAGCTTAACTTATGGATATAAATACATATATACCTACGAGAAAACAACCCTTGAACTAACATGTTCATAATTCATGAAAAATTCACAAGACTATATTATATACTAACAAAAAAGGAGAATAAGCGATGTTTAAGAGGTCAGGCAAAAATCTTCACTGAATTAAGAAAATTGGAGTAAATGCTTCGCAGACCACTTCAAATGGCTTCAGAGACCATACGCGGACCGCCGGTTAAAAACCGTTAGTCTAGATAATACATCCGCCGTTTTCCCTACATTCCTCTACCACGAATTTGAATTTAGCCTATTTAGTTCGCCGCGGACATGGACATGCTTATGACTGCTGGTGCTGGTTGTTTAACTTGGCCAGGATCGGCAAAACTTTACATGTGAGTTAGCTGTTGTGATCCTAAGATCTAGGGCAATCACTTTTAGTCTAGGGCCCGATCTATCGATTTCGAACACAAGGAATTTGGGAAACGCCACGCCACTGTCTATCGTTTTCAAGTTCCGTTTCCTATTTCAACATTGAACATGCCAAATGAATAAAAGAATAACGAATGTCTCATTCTTTCCACATTTGTTCATCATTCGTCGCAATAAGTACTATTGTTCATTTTTAAATTAAATTGTAAACACATTTTAGCACTTGTCTAACCGCTCAAAAATTAGCACATGCTTTGCTCACCTCGCAGATGCATAAACGCCGATAAATTTCACATCACAATCTTCTCACACAGCGAATTATAATGTTGAATGTTGAAAGCAAAGATGATATCAAACCCAATTTGTAACCACCATTTGTAAATTTTTCTGGGTTGTAATTTTCCATCTATTCCTTTTCGATTTTGAAATATTCAACATTGGTAACCACTGTCAAGATTGAAATCCTCTTTCCAATAGCGCAGAAATTCCAAGTTTCAATAATTGTCAAAATGATGAAGACGAATAAAAATTGAAACAATCTGGACACATTGCCCATCATAAAAAAGAGCAGCGTATAGCATTTTTACGCGATAAACATTTCATCTAAATCTCATCTAAGTCTGTCAAATTCGAAATTACAGTGCACCCTTCATATTAATTTATTGTAATATTACATTTTATAATAAATTTCTTTTACCGATATATTTTCTAATCTTACATAGATACTTACTTTTAAAATTACTTCAAAATCTAATAAATGTAATCGAAACTTAAAAAGTTGATCCTGTCTTCCATTCACTTGATTGCTTTGTTTATCTTCCATTCCGCATAGATATATCCTTGTAACCCACTGCCTTACTTAATCCTTTTCAATTGTGTGACCCATACAAACGTGTAGCGATAGCATTGTCGCAAACACATTCGCACATTCTACGTATAGCTCCGCGATAGTATATTTGCAAAAATATATATTTTACATGTACGTATGTATTGATACACGGGCAAAGTTTTCTGTATGGACGACGAGGCGTCGAAAGTAGAACGACACAATCCTTGAAAAGACGCTACAGGAAAGCAATGAAACTCTGCGCGCCGGAAGTCTGCAAATATTATACGAACGTAACCGCATATTTATATATCTCCGCACGCTTTATTCCCTTTTTTGAAATATTTGCGTTTGTGTTTGTATGTATTGTGCTCTTTTATACAAATAAATTTACAAACGATTTAAAGACAGCCGAAAAGGAGAGATGGCCGTTCTCGTGCTCATACACATACACTGCTCGTCATCAGATTAGCACACCCCTTTGGATGAATAGCTTCGGCTGATTTCCAACCAAACTAAAAGAGCTAAAATTTCATAATTATAACTGTTAATAGTCTATTCAATTCTAAGTTAATTAAAACAAAAAGTATTGTGTTTCCATTTTTTAATTATGTTTTATAATTGTTTTTCAAAAACGAACACACAAAATAGCCATTTAAAATTTGTCATCAGGATAGCACATGCAATTTCTTTTTTGTCGATCTTCCACAATTGAGAACGTAGAACCCCCAATTTTTTGTTGTTGTTTAAGTAATTTATTAGCTTTAATATGGATAAGAGAAAATTATTATCTGCGGAAGAGGGACCAAAAATTAAGGCTTGCAAGGAGTCAAGGCGGTCAAAAAGTGAAATTTCGAGAAAAAATTATTAAAAGTCGATAAGTTGAATCCGAATTCGTGTGTAATAAGTAGCGTTAAGGTAAAAATAATAGAGGCGATAAAAATTGAGTACTTGTAAATTCTTACGAGAGAGTAATTTTGAAAGTAGCATCGAGCCCTCATGTCTCGGTCGCAAAGATTAGGGTAAATTTTTACATTAAGGCGAACCTACATTGTTCAAACAGTGATAAGAAATGCTCCACAGTTAAAGAAACTTGAATTGAAGAGCAAACCCCCACTTAACTTTGCCCGAAGGAAAATACGGTTAAATTAAGCATGAGTCCACTTGACATGTAACAAAGAATGGCGATATGTTATCTTTTGGAATAAAGATAAATTCACTTTAGAATACTAACACAGTTATAATGTGTACTTCCAGGATCTTTGCTAGGAAGGACACCATTAGGATCGCCTCCACTGTGGAATAGATGGTGTAATAGTCTCGAGGGCCAACTGGTACTGTAAGATGACTCTTCTTTTTATTCGAAAAGACAACATAGCGTCATTCTTTGTTCCGTGTCAATTGTTTTCGTGCTTAATTTAAACGCATCTTCCTGTAGCATTATTTTCTTTAGATGTGGACTGTTTGAACAATGTACGCTTGCCTTAATGTGAAAATTTAGCCAAATTCTTGCGACCGAGTCATGAGGGCTCGATGCTTCTCTCAAAATTACTCTCTCATAAGGATTGAACAAGTACTCAATTTTTATCGCCTCTATTATTTTTACCTTAATGCTGCTTTACACACGAATTCGGAATCAACTTATCGACTTTTATTAATTTTTTCTCGAAATTTCACTTTTTGACCGCCTTGACTCCTTGCAAGCCTTAATTTTTGATCCCTCTTCCGCAGATAATGATTTTCTCTTATTTACATTAAAGCTAATAAATTACTTAAACAACAACAAAAAATTGGGGGTTCTACGTCCTCAATTGTGGAAGATCGACAAAAAAGAAATTAAATGTGCTATCCTGATGACAAATTTTAAATGGCCATTTTGTGTGTTCTTTTTCGAAAAACAATTATAAAACATAATTAAAAAATGGAAACACAATACTTTTTGTTTTAATTAACTTAGAATTGAATAGACTATTAACAGTTATAATTATGAAATTTTAGCTCTTTTAGTTTGGTTGGAAATCAGCCGAAGCTATTCATCCAAAGGGGTGTGCTAATCTGATGACGAGCAGTGTATCAATATTCCAAATGGCTAAGGCGACTGGCGCTAAGTTCTTTGCACTACAGAGGAGTTTTAATTGACGATGGGTATAGATTTATGAAAGTGCTTATGGCTAAAGTTAACTTAAGCAAGTCTCACATTAACAACATTTTGTACAGTTTTGTCTTCAAAATTTTGTTAAAAAATATCCACTAACATTGCATTCATTTTTCCCAATTATTGTCGAAAATTTGTCTAATGTAAGGCTTTCTTACGAAAAACCTAGTGCAAATTTAAGCAGTTCCAAAAATAGTAAGGTGTGGTCTGGCTGGTCGAGCGGTTAGTGCGCGCACCTTCGGTGCACAGGCTCATGAGTTCGAATCTCACCGTGTTCCATTGTGTTTTTCGAACTCACGAGCTTGTGACAGACTATGATCTCACTCAGATGTTAAACGAGTACCCATTTATGGGGATAAATAACACTGCTGAGCGTGATGCTGATCTCATTACCTCATCAAAAAAGCAGATAAGATCTTGGAAATAGGATGTCACTAACACATCCTGCGGCCTTAGTCCAATGTTGGATTGTCGCGCCTGTTATTTATTTTTAAAAATAGTAAGGTAGGTAAGAATATTATCACATTTTTTTCCGGTTCAGGTTTATTAAAATATTTTGATTATAATTTGCTCCAATTTGGGAAAAACAAAGTTTTTCTTAACCTTCGGGCGGGCGCAATGCATCTGACAGATTAAGTGACCAGTTATTGTTGCGCCAATCAGCGATATCAAAAGGGAGAGATCTGAAACTCACAGTAGCTTAATCTTTATAGATCAACTACCCAAAGCAGTTTTCAGTTTCTATCTACCATATGTCTGAGGGGCGGGAGGGGATGAAATAATCTCTCAGATGTATTGCGCCCGATTGTGTTATTTTCTCTTTTTCTATGAAAATTTCCACTTGTTATACTCTACACATTGCGTAATAAATTTGTGCTGACTTTTGGACTCACCAAATCGTTCAATAGTGTGTTTTTAGTAAAATAAGCTCATATTTTTTAACCGATCGAGTTGTTGGAGGTTTTTTAAATATTGAAGCGATTGAAAGCGGAATATTCTTAGAAAATTGAAAATGTGAAGGGTATCAAACTTTGTGAGCCAGTTGGTGTTTCTAAAATTTCATAGAACTGTTTCGAGAAGACAATGCAACAATAAATAAGAGTCTAAAATATACAGGAACTTAGTTTCATCAAATTTTCTGCACTTAATCTGTCAGATGCATTGCGCCCGATAGTGTTAGGATTAGCATTGCGTTCGCCGGAAGGTTAAAAAAGCCAACCAGTAGTTGCCAGTCTTTGCAACTACATGTTTATGAACCTGAATAATCAGCGACATCTTCCTCTACTCACCATACCAACAACCCGACTTGACCTACGTATCCTTGTAACACATTGTCTGCACGCGTGCCGCCACTTCCAGTAGCGCCTCAATATTGCTCCCGCATCCATATACTTAAATCTGACACAATAAAAATGCTGTCAAAATGGCTATAAAAACAAGTCGTAAAATTCCCCAAAAATACACTGTACATACTACTCGTACATACACACAACTTGTACAAACATACGTTTATCATCAACTACCGATGATTTTATATCTTTGGCAATAAAAAACGTATAAAACCAAGTGTTAAAATGTTTTATGTGTGTTGAGTATAAAGAGTGGATTTTTTTCCGGTCATTCATTGCGCTTATTTTAACGATATTTTCTAATCGTTCTGTAATCTATCTTCATTATTCATTTAGTCAATGACTTAATATTTTCAGAATCTTATTGGATTTCTATTGTTCATATAGAACTCGTGTGTAGGTGAGCGCAGCTAGCAATTTTGCGGTGATGATGGTTGTTTTATTTTTATTTTAAATGGATTTATAATAAAAGTTTTAACTAATAAATTTTAAATGTTTAGACAATTTGCCATCGATGGTTTAATTTTGACACCTCTTGCGCTCATAGATTTTGAACATTGTATTGTCTGCTGAGTGTGTCCTTTGTTAGTTAAAAGTTATGAGATTTGTCATTGAATTTTTGTATCTTAATTTTCCATGATTTAAATGATAATAGGTTAAAGAATGCCAAAATAAATATTACGACATAATTGAAAATGTTTAAATCATTTTTTGACGTCTGTATTTAATTTGACACCGTTGTGGAAGTTTATTTTTTAAATAAAAAAAAAACAGAGTTAATCCGCAGGATTGTATTTTTTTAAGATACTCTCCTAATGAAAATTTGTTGATTGTTTTCACTATGACAAGAAAACCTGTACAGGGTACTCCGCATTAGGTGTTCAATACTCAAATAAAGTTTGATCAATGATGCAAAATGTTTGTCCCACTAGTGTAATAGCAAAATAAATGGCCAAAAGTGTGTTTGAACAAAAATTTAATGACCATCGTGGTCAAATGACTTTAGTGAAATATCAAAATACATTTTTGGTCAAATTTCTTTTGCAGTTTTTGGTTATATGGTCATTCAAATTTCTTTTCACTGGAAAAATATTTGCTAAAAACAAGAAAAAAATTACAATAAAAAACAGCCAAGGAAGAATTTTTTTCACAATAAACCCGTGCTCCAATTATTTCGCTTAGGATGGTAGCTGGTTTTTCTTTAATTGTCGAATGGACTGACAATAAAGTTATGACTTGAAACTAGTGGCGATCTTAAATATGGGTATATGGGCTTGGGGGCTCCAACACCCTCCAAAATTTGGTGATAATGTTTGGATGTGGATGAAAAATCAGGTTAATATAAAATGCGCACCGCAACTTCAAAAGCACATGTCCAAATTTCAAGCCCGGCATACAAGTAATCTGTAGCAAGCTAATTGCTAGTGAGCAAAAGCAATAGGGATATAATATTACATGGATGTTTTTGCTGTTTCAAAGGTGCTTCTCCTTCCATAAAAATTATCACGTAATTACTTTCGAAAATTTCAAAATTCAATTAATTTTTTATAGAACAAAAATTTATTCAACTAAACCTTTGCGGATTCGACAAACAAATGAAACAATCCCAAATAACCACTAAATGCATATTGAATCTAAGTTAGCTTTGGTCATTTTTGTTCTGAAACGATCAAACCAGTGTTATAGGCAAATTTGCTTTGATCAAACAAAAGACCCAAAACCCGGCTGACAACATAATTGGCCAAACAAATTGGTCATTAGTTTGTCGCATAGTGTAATAGGTCTCCAAAAATACTTTTGGTCATTGCAAAAGTTAGATATGTTTTGTATGACTCACTGGACAAACTTTATTTGATAGTGTAATACTACCTTAAGGGTTTATAGGGCAATTTGTATGAGTAACTGCGCCATCAATAGAATTCAACATTTTACCGTTGTCGTGTTTTCTATGGAAGTCAATGTAAATCATGAATGAAAAATGACTTCTATTTCTGAAAATACTTAAATTTGGCATAAACTAAACTGACTTCCCCCACACTGAAAAAAATAATTTGCTAAAAAAAATACAACAAGAAACAGCCAAGGAATAATTTTTCCTGATTTAAGATATATTGTCTTGTTCCAAGAAAAACATTTCCTGATTTAGGATGTATTTTTTTGTACCAAGAAAAGTTTTGCTTAAAACAATGCTTATTTATTTATTTTAAGCAAAGACTTTTCTTGAAACAAGAAAATACATCTTAAATCAGGAAAATTATTCCTTGGCTGTTTTCTGTTGCCTTTTTGTTATGTTTTTAGCAAATGATTTTTTCAGTGCACGGATTCGCTTTTATTATTGTTGCTGCCAAAAATCAAATCTAGGATCTATCAAATCTGCATAGTTGATAAAATGATGACAATGATGCTTCAACGTGTCTGATTTCTAACGGTATATTACTTTTGGCATTTAAATCACAAAATTTGGACATTTATATCTTCTAAATGCGGAACAACAAAAGAGACACTTTGAAAGCAAAAACACGGTATGCGCCTGAGCGAACTTAAAAAATTGTCTGGATTTGGCATAATTGCATCGAAATAATTTTCAAAATTTATTCCAAAAAATTTTGTTTTTCTTAATTTTGAAGTAGTCTGGCTGGTCTAGCGGTTAGTGCGCGCACCTTCAGTGAACAGGGTCATGAGTTCGAATCTCACCGTGTTCCATGGTGTTTTTCGAACTCACGAGCTTGTGACGGACTATGATCTCACTCAGATGTTAAACGAGTACCCATTTATGGGGATAAATTACACTGCTGAGAGTGATGCTGATCTCATTACCTCAACAAAAGCAGATAAGATCTTGGAAATAGGATGTCACTAACACATCCTGCGGCCTTAGTCCAATGTTGGATTGTCGCGCCTGTTATTTATTTAATTTTGAAAAAATAAAAATAAAAACTTGAAATGAAGTGGTTCGGAAGGATCAAAGGACCAACAGTTTTTTTTTTCTCGCATTAAAATTCTAGTTTTATTAGGCCGTCTTGTGACCATGTGGGGTTATCAATAGACTTACACAGAAAAATATTTTGAGAGGTATTTTAGAAATGGGGTTTGCCGCGGGTGGATATAGCTGCCAAGCAGGACTTTTGGTGATATTTGCAAATTTTTCATAATGCGTCAAATGCTGAATACGAAAACAAAACACTGTCTGCTCGGATTTTCTAACCAAGCCAGCTTTTGAAAAAATCCTATTTCGAGACTACCTTTGTCTTGTTTTATGACCTTACCGGTGGAGGTATAGTTAGCGATTTGCGGAATGGAGAAATCGTGGAGTTACATCTTCATATGAGTCAGATCACAGTTTGTCAAATAGGTCCAGATTTCGAAAAATATCATAAATTTTCTATAGTGTGTGAATTCACGGATCTGTGCTTTGGAGACGAGCACAGGAACCATACTACACCGACCGTATATTACAAACTCATCAATGCCTCGAACTCCGCACGGGTTGTTTTGCAAATTTTATTTCGCAACAAACCCGTGCTGAGTTCAAGTCATTTTTGTATCTAAAACGTACACCCAGCAAACACTTGTCGAATACTAGAGCGAGTGCCTCCTACTCAAAATGGGTTTGTAGGCAAATATATCGCAACAAACCCGTGCGGAGTTGGAGGCAATGATGCCTCGTACTGAACACGAGTTCGTAAACACGCATACACTGGACTACAAAATCACCGAAAAAAGAGTAAGTTTTTTGTACAGGCAAATCAGTATAAACATATTTTGTTTTAGTTGCGATTTAGGACCAATCCTATTTGAAATTTTAGCAAGGACCTTACATTTGGAAATTTAGTTTTTGAAAATTCAGTAGAATTCTACGACCGTTGTACGATCTCTGCATCAATTCCAGTAGCAGAGATGCGATGTAGGTAGTAATCACATATTTTGCATAAACCAAATCTTTTTTTTTTAATTACCAACAACTCTAATGTCACAAATTCGTTTTGCATAAACTATTTGTTGCTTATACGCGAAAAAACATGTGTGCGGTCTCAACTCGGAGATTCATTAGAAATTCCTAGTACGTTGTCGTGCAATTGTTATAAAAGTGCAAAGTGAATGAAACCCCGCGAGAATATTAAGTACCTCCCGTGTTTGTAGATGTACAAGTATTAGGTAGGTACGCGTATCTAATGGTATGCACAAAAAAAATTTGATAGCCAAGTTTGGCTATCCTTATTCGTTTGAGCTTCATTAGAAAGTGTTGACCAGCTTACCGTGTGTTCCTGGAGTGCATATTTATTTTATAGTTTTGTTTATTGTTAGATTTCTATGTTAGGTAGTGATGCGTTTTGGTCAAATATAGCGCACGTAGGACTTGCAGGAATTTAGAATGACATCATTGATTCGCGAATACATAATTTAGCTTTTAGACGGGGTACAATCACGTATACTTTTTTACGACTCACTCACTATGGAGGTCTAATTTGTTCAGAATCCCATGTTGGCATCTCGTATATCCTAGGCGTGTTGTATGTCACATGAAGGACAGACGCGTCAATTAGATTTTCCAATGGGAGACCGAATTTCAAGAGAAAAACATCAATGCTCATCAGCATTAGATATACGAAGGCTGAGCTCTGTGTGGATTTCAAATAGAAAATTGAAATTTTTTGAATCATCGTCGTCTATATAACTATATTATAGCCATGCATAGTTCCATCCGGGTTGTAAGCATCTCTTGTTACTTTCACCAATTTGACCATATTTTAGTGGTTTTTCTGACGAAGGCCACAAATAGATGTTATCCAGTCAAAACTAATTTTTAGTTTTAATTCATCTATTTAACATTGCATCCTAAATCAGGTGTACTCAATAGTCATTTTGTACGTTTTACTAGCAACAACCATAAGATAATTTGCAAACAAAGTGGTCCAATTGAAACCACCTTGACATTCAAGGTCTATAACGACAGGACGTTTTTCCACAATGATGAAAACAGAAAATATCAAATTTATACTGTTGATAACCTGACTTGAAATGTTAATGTGTATCAAGTTAAACAAAACTGTGAAAATACCACAAAAATTCTGTCTTGTGCGTAACCTAGTTTTCTTTATATTTTACCATACACTCCCTGAGGTAATACGCGTTGAAGAAATGTATAGACTGTGTCTAATTTGTCAATGCCAAACATTTTAGGTTTTTTCTGTTTCTTATCCTCTTCTAACGTGCTATTGCGCAATTATCTTTACTTTATCCTTGAAATATAACCATAAATCTCAAAATATACACAGCTCTTATGCAACAACAACAACAAAACACGATGACGAGACAAAATAGCGAAATATGCATTAAAATTTTCTGTCGTTACGTGTTGTCATTGAAGTTTTTGCGTACCTACATAAAAGTGGACGAAAAACCAAAAATTGCCGCAACACTTGTTCCGGCAAATTATACGTATGAAACCTTGACAGGTCATCCTTTTTTCCATGATTGTATGTTGATTTGGTGTTGAACGTTGTTTTTGTTGGAGCTGGGTCTTCTTTTTTTTTGCGCGACAATGTCACAGGTAAACGACGAATATTAATTATTATTACAAGCAACAGGTACATGCAATATTATACATATAGTTGCAGACACAACACACTGGACAAAATTCATATGCGGACCCGGACATATTGCACAACCAAAGAGAAGAGCAAAACTCAGCGCGACACTAAGAGTGTGTGCGAAACATATTCGTATAGCGCGATGTCAAAAAAATCATCTTTGAAAATTTATGAGCATATTGCTGTAAATACTGTACAGTCCCGAATTGTTGAATTTTTTTTCGCCGGTGCGCAGCGTAGCTTTTGTTTCTTTCCTTCATACATATACATATACCTTCTATAGGTATAAAAATCTTTAGATCTGAAACATTTTTGTTGAATCTCCATTCATGTCAGATGTCCTCGAAATATTTTTGCTTCGTTCTGTGTTTTCTGTTTCGTCAAATAACTAGTGGCCGAAAACCAGATCATCTAAAAACTAATGATTTTTGTTTGGTTTCTTTGCTTTATCTTTCTGTTTGAACGTTGTTGTGTGTTTTTAAGTTTCTGCCATAAGCAGGGCCGGCTCTACTATATGAGCAGACTGTGCACTTGAACAGGGCGCCAAAATAACAATTCATTATGCCTTTAAGATCAAGACTTTCAAGACAACTGCATGATGATCACATCAATTTTCTTCTCTGTTGTATAGCATTTATTTATACACATATTAATATTGTTTGATACACGTCTTCCACGTATTGTAAATATTAAACGAAGTAGAACTGATTCAATCATTATTTAAGGGTGTGTTTTCCCAAAGATCCCCTGCTATCGCGACTCAAGAAATTACATACTCCACTAACAACCACACTCAATTCGCATACTAATCGTATTCCATTCTATTTGACCGACCCATCGACGCAGTCGCGACTCGTGAAACCTTGAAAGACACATTTTCAAACTTTTCCGCATTGTATCTACACGAGAGGAAGAGCGAGAGACGGGTTTCCATCCATCCGCGTTCAAAAATGCTTCGCATATCTCGTTCTGTACTTGTGCATCACTACAAACATGCTCCAATTAATCCATACACTTATATGCGGGATTGGCGCCCTATGGGCGCTAGATTTCATAGATTGTATGCTTGGTAGAAGTGAAGAGTTGTGCATTGCAGCAATTGTGCACATAAGAAATTGCTGTAGCGTACACCCCTATATTCTGCAAAAGAGGAGAATAGCTGCTTTGCAGGATCGTTGTAGGTGAGATGGCTCATTCTCGTAGTCTCAGCTCGTAGTACATGTTTGAATTATTGTATGAGAGAATGAGAGTGGACGAAAGAGGAGTTTTGTAGGATGTATAGTTTTTAGGAAGAGATTTTACCGCGTAAAAAAGTGAGTGAAATGTTTGTCCGCTACGATTTTCTCAACGAAAATGTATGTTTACGGTCGTGGAATAGGTATGTGGCAAATGCAGTGGAATTCCCTACGCTGCAATCCCAAAATGGTTTCATAATTTTTCTCGGCCATTTTATGTATTTTTTTTTCCATTTCCCGGTAATTCCCGTGAAAAATATCTAATGACGGGGAATTGAAAAATGCTTAACATGGCCGAGAAAAATGATGGGACCATTTTCGAATGTAGCTAGAATTGCCAACATATACCAGTAAGTAAGCATACATTTTCGTTGAGAAAATCGCAGCGGACAAAAATTTCACTCTCAGGTCCTATTCTGCGCTTTAGATTTGAATTACATTTTTTCGTCAAATTATTTAACGATAATATGGCCGACAGATGAATTGAACATCTGTCGACCATATTATCGTTAAATAATTTGACGATCGATTGAATAATGGCTCTAAGAATTACTATTTATCACAAAATCTAGTGATCGGTCACAGTGACAGCCATCTTCCATATAAATTCAAAGTGTCAGCCATACAGCCACAAAATTCGTATGTAAAATAACTATGGCAGATTGCTACATTCCAATATTCCATTCCTGATTAATATATAGAAGGGCGACTTTTCAGTATATGAACAGGGCGCCATAATACCTAAGACCGGCGCTGGCCATAAGCCAAGTTCAGAAATAACAAAAACTGAAGAAAACCTGATTTCTGATTACCTAGAGTTACATTTTTGCAGATAACTTCTTTTCGTATTTTTACTGATGCAATTTGAGAATCCCATGGACTACCTATACATACTTTTAACCTACGATAAGACTACAATAAAAAGAGAATCAAAGTTCGCGACATATAATGCCAAAATGTATAGAAACATTCACGCGAAAACCTTGGAATTAAGATTGTCATCATCATTACAGTATATGCACGTGTTTTGTTTTTCATCGTTGCTGTTTTATTTCTTTTTTGGGAGCCATATCATGACGTTGCATTTCTGTAGGCTAGGCATGTGATCTTTACTGTTGATCCCATCCTTGATCCCCAAAACGGTCATAATGTCGCGGATTTCTCCGAAAAATGAGTTGCAATTTTTAGAATTCTTGTGAAAAAAGTTACAAATTTTTGGATTTAATGATACACTGAAAGTGTTCAACTATGACTTGTATTGTCATTATTTTCGCATTGTTAATGCTATATGTTTATGTATGTATAATGCATGCGCGTGAAAGCAATAAATTTATAACAATGCTCGCTTCAATTAAATATGGGTTTGAGGTCTCCTTACTTATTGGTAAATTTTAAGAATTAACGGTAAAATTAAAAATACTAGGTATATTAATTTGTATTTTTCGCGTGAAAACAGATTTCATCTCATCAGTTAGAAAAATTATTTCTGGCGGACACCATAGCCATACCAACATTGTGTATGGAGCTTCAGTACCTGAATGTTAGGGGTTAGTATTCTAAACTGTTTTGATTTTCAACGAACTTTATGTTTTTTTTTTTTACTCACATAAAACCCTTAAGGCATGCCATGCCTACATGCGGCGCACTTCATTATTTTGTGGAATCAATAACTCGTACTTCAATTATGTCATTTTTTTAAACTTATTAAAACTAAGACTAAACCTGAAACGGGAAATTATTTAATGCCTACAATCAGTGGCGCAACCAGAAATTGGTCCTGGAGGGGGCTAAGGCAATCCACACTACTGAACATTTGAGGCTGCTGGTTCAAGTTGGGTGATGGTGCAATTTTCTAGTAATGACGCTAAACGGTTGTGTTTCTATCTCCCATTTACGCTTATTTTCGATTTAATTTTTTTTTGTAAACTTATCGTCGTGATAACGAGAGTGTAAAATATAGGTAAGGTATGCACATTCAAAAAACGGGCTGAAGTTGGACTAGTATCTATCTATTAGCTCCGGGTAATCTTATCTTTTCAAGTGAAATACACTGTGAACTGTGTGATTATTGACAGAACCCTGTCTAGCAAAGAGCCAATTGATATCGGACGTGGATTTCAGGGACGGCGCGGCGTGCGGTTCGATAAGTTACAAATACGATATAACATCGAAAGATACACCGCTTGTATCCAGTTCGATTATTTTTTCATTAGAAAATATTTGTACAATTTGGCTTAACAGAAATTTTACTAAATGTACACAAATGTCTCCTTCATAATACGTACACCAGGCCACCCAATTACATGTAAAATGGATTAAGTAAAGCAGCAAGCATGACAAAATACAAAAATATCTAACAAAATTTTAGTGGAAAAGGACTAATTTTTGCGGCTCTTTTTTATCAAAAAAAATTCATCTAAATGTTAGTGAAAATTGTTTGTACCAAATTTTAGTAGGAATTTTTGTGTAAAATATTTAAGACAATTTATTCACAAGATTTTACGAATATGATGTTTGCGCATTAACAAATATTTGCACAATAAGAATTGTACAACAATTTTCCAATGCACCTTATTTTCGCTTTGTACTTTTCCTTTCCCACTTTCTGGATCTGGAAGGGGCTTAAGCTCCATTAGCCCTTCCCGTAGTTGCGTTACTGCCTACAATTGTACTGTCAATTATTGCCTTAAAACTGCTGCAAACATATTCTGATCATCTTATTGAATTTTGTTGTCCCAAAAATGTGAAGCAACTTCAACTTGCATTGCCTTTACATGCAGTTCCATGGAAAGAGTTTATCTAATTTTTTCACTAATACTGCGGAAAAATATTCTAATGCTGACGTATTGCATTTAATACTTTTGTTGTCCAGAAAATTTGAAGCAAGTTAAAAAAATGTATTACCCCAACAGTGGGGAAATTTGTTGATCCCTTTGCCATAATTTTCCTATTTGAATAGGAATATTCAAAAGTTTCTATAATAAGCTCCTGATTAGAATTTTCCTTTTTGAAATACGCCGGAATCGTCCAAATAAATTATTCTCAGTTTGCGAAACTGTTTCATTTTTTGTATTTTGGTATACAATTTCAACCTGCAAACGTGTAGTTTGTAGACTCTTAAGTGTCAATTTTAATATTTGTTGCCCAATTTTGATGACCGTTAAGTATTTTTGGATGTGTATTGATTGGTGTGCATTACACGTTTCCGTTTGTGGAACTGGCGCACTGTCAGAAATTCGCCAAAACCAGAATTCGACTGATTGTTGAGCTACTCTGAAAATTCCACCAAAATGTGCGCCGCAACAATCTCCACATCGGCCCCTTGATTCCCTGAATATTTTTATTCCGAAGAATTGACTCGTTTGCTCTGGGTCTTATTGGTCAAAAAGTTTAGAAAATTCAAAAAATTAGAAAATTCAGAGCGTTTGCGCTGGGCTCGCCCTTTTTGCTCATGGGTCGCATCTTTGATTAGCTGAAACTTCTTCATGCATTGGTTGCATTTCGTAGCATGATTTTTTAAAAGTAAGAATTCTTGTTCTCAGAGCAGAGGCCTATTTCAATGGTTTGTGAAATTTGCAATATCCTAACTAGAATTTTAGAAACATCATCTTTGTGCAAAAAAAGCAAGACAAAAGGTCTTCAAAAACAATTTTTCGGAACAAAAATCCGCCTGCTTCGACAATAAAAATGTTTACCCGGCCTGAAAGCTGAAACATTTGATTTTGAGTTTTTCATTGCAACTTAAGTCGTGGAAGATATAAATAATCTGTATAAATTTCCAGGTTTGAATTCGCATGCACTAGTAGGAAACGCACCGTTACGTTACGCTTTGTGTATGACTGTTTTCTCTACACTGCTAGAAGGTCGCTGATTTTCCCACAGAATCAGTCCGACCGCGTCCAAATCGAAGCCAGGTTTGCAGGGATGCACATTTAGCCCCAAAAGACGCACATTAAACCCGAAGAATTTCTGGTGTTAATATGATGAGTTCAAAAAGTAGTACACGTTTAGTTCGAATGTATGACGGACTTTTGCAATCCTTGTTATTACATTCATTTTGATTTTTCAATAAATGGCACCCTTCTGCAGAATTTCATTAGAAAAATTAAGCCATGTAATTAAGATCCCTTTTATTATGATTTCTAAACTATATTATTATATTATTCTCCGAAAGATTTCATAAAATATGTAGAATCTCCTCAACTATAGAACTATAGAATGATAATTAAATTAAGAAAAACTGTTTTTGTTTAATTTGTAGCTATACGATTTGAAAACTGGGTTTCTAGCAGGTTTTGTGGCGATTTTTACTTCCATAATTTTAAAAGACCTTTGGGAGCTTTCATTTAACGTCTTTTTAGTTTGTTCCATAATATACCTACAGCTCGAGACTTGATACGGAAAACATCGAAAACCACGATGAGGGCAATGGGAGCGTTCGGTGGCTCAGTGGTAGAGATAGACACTCTTTCTCTGAGTTACCGGATCGTGGGTTTGAATCCCAATGTAACCATATCATGGATGTTTGTGTTGTCTACAAAAATGCTCCTACAGCAGCCGGTTCTGTGATGTAAATCGTCCCGGAGCTACCCGTTGTTACAACGACCAAGAGCTCCCAAAACCCCCTTATATTAAAGAGAAATAAGATCTCTTGAGTCGCTACAACAACAACGAAGGCAATGCGCCCAACCAAATTTCCATCGCCTGGCAAAGCTGTGTCAACTCGAATCCATTAAACCATATCCAAATTATGTACATCTAGCTGCAGTTTTCATTTTTGAAAAATGTGAACCATAAATACGCAGACAAATTCAAATTTTCCATAAGCATTCAGTTGTTTTGTCATCTGTCCTATCGCGTACACACTATCGGTGCAACCACGCTCCTATTGGATCCTATACATTGCGTATTTACGCGCCATGATCAATTTAAGGCCTACTAGAAATAATATTCTTTCGTGTGTCGCCTAGCTAGTTAGATATGTATGTACATATATATAGCAAGTTGTGAATTTCGTACTATCATGCCACCATCGCGACTATTTCAATTACATGCCATGCATTTTCAGCAAACATGATTCTCACAGCCAGTGAACTCTATATATATGTATACGCACGCACATTCAAGAGATTCAATAGATAGATCTTTGGCAAAGGAGCAAAATTCAGCTTGAGCCAACCGCAACCATCATCTTGATAAATTCCCTCATAAATAACTTAATTAGAAAAATTATTTGAGGTAAAGACGCGACAAAGTCCTACAGACATAGGAATAGAATGCGCATATCGTCATATAGGCTGTTTCATGGTAGTGAAAGCCTAAGTATGTAATGAGGAGCTCATTCGCGGAGATTGGAAAGAATACGCACATACATAGTGTACAGACGCTCAGTCTCGGTCAGACTATTTAAAGAAACTTGGCTCGCATCTACTCTACGTGATACGTCCAAAACCATTTTAATTATAAAACCCAATTGATTTATTACACCAAGTGTTTTGTTGTTGTTGTCGGGGGTTATATTCGCGCTGTATATATGAAGGAACTTTTACGATATGGTGTGTTCTAGTCGTGTGTTACTACATATTCTTCTGAGGCTTAGTTTAACATTCATGCGCAGATCATAATTTTGAATAATTTTATTTATATTCATTCATTTATTTATTTATCATAATTACAAAGCAGGAATTATACACAGTCAAACGTCGATTATCCGAACATTCGATTAACCCAACCGGGGACTCAGCTTTTTTCATATGAAATGCATCGAATCAAATTCAAGTGTCTGAAGGAAGCAACCTCTCATCAACAGCAGTTTCTTATTTTTGATCAATGCTAGTCGTTTGGCACATTTCCAGGTTGTCGCTCATAATAATTTTTAGGCAATCCTCTAATCTTTCTATGGGAACCGAACTTTCCGCTATCCGAACCACCCCTTTTCGACATTAGTTCGGATAATCGACGCTCTTCTGTACATGTATATGAACTGAACTCGCGAGAATTTATTAAAAAAAAAAATTAGTCACTTAGTGTATGCTCGTTGTCTTCATTACAATAAATAATGAAGGAAGAAGAATATCGCGCGCAAACGGCTCAACAATAAGACAATTGTCACGTTCATTGTTTACGAGACGAGATGTGTTGCATAATAAATGCGCGATCGCGATTATCAGTTCTTTTTCGTTTTATACATAATGCGATCGACTACAATCAAATTTGGTAGTAAAATTCTTATTCGTGCTTGTAATTTAGAATACACTGCAACTAAACATTCGTTCGTACCATCTACTTCTTGCGTTTTTATAAGCAGATAAAATAAATATTAAATTTATATTCAATATATGCAATATTTTCGCCATTCACGATACACTCACTCGTCATTCGCGATATACTCACAAGAGTAAAGATTTGTGTTCGTAGAGACGACTCATGTGATGATCGCTCAGCGATCGAAGCTAAACCATCCATTTTGAGCACCATACGCATATATTTCCTATACATACATGTTCCTTTAGTCCATAGTCGATACTCGATACATTCAAAATATATTTAAGTACGGCTCAAAATTGGATGCAAAACTACGATCGCTTAGCGATAATCACGTGAATTGTCTCTACGAACACGTACCTTAAGAGCGGCTTATGGAAGGCAAGAATACACGTTCAATATCAATATGGTCAGCACTCAACAGACTGTGATAAAAGCAAATATTGAACAATTCAAAGAGGAATAATTGCTTTTCCTTTTGTTTTTCTTTCAAAGTCAAGTAAGTTACCAACTTAAAGCTGGACATGATGGGCTGGTGTTTGATTGCACAAACTTGCAATCATACTTGTTGAGATTGTATTGCATGACGAGCGAACGTGCGTGCATCTATGATAATTGCAGTTTTTTATTATCTGATTGCGCCAAAGAGATTCTAATTCCGGCTAACAATTATAACCTATCCTGAATGCAATAATTGTATACTTATCATTATATTTATGCCGCCTATTTCGGTGGCGCTCAAACACTTTGATGGTGGCTAATTATTATTATCACTTCACCTCGAGTGAACGTGTTTTGAGAAGAATGCAGCTACAAAGTGGCGGCACTAGGTCAAAGCAAAAATTCAACAATCTATATGGAATGGACGTCAGTCTTTGTGCATCCAAATCTTCGTCGAAGAAAATATGATTTTGCATAGATAACCCATTATAATTTTCAATATTCGTATGTTGTATGCAAATGAATTGATAGGAATCTATAAATTTGTTTGTTGGCCACATATGCTTATAAGTCTTATTGGCATTCGTACTGGAGACGTTTCAAAAGTTAAAAAAAAAACTCGAAGATCGTGCGAACAATTTTGAAAATGTTTTTTGTTTATTATTTATCGTCTTTGTTATACATTGTGTATAATGACACAGTTAAAAAATCTTTTCCGTAAGAGAAAAGTAAGACTTTGGAAAGCTACCAAATTAACCGGATGATTCAGATGACGAGTATTCTGACTATCAACTAATATGACGCAAGAGCAATCTACCAATCGTTTCTTGTTTTCAAATTAAATATACGGTTTTTTTCATATTTCTCCATTCTAAAACCGCCTATACATTATTCTTAAAATTCCTATAGCACACAACTAAAGAAAAACGTGTATTCAAATTCAGCCATATTTATGCATAAATGAGCATCAAGATTAATTATTCCATTGTTAACAAAAAAAAATTTAAATATAAAATTACCTCGCAAAATTTACGATCTCATGCATATGCCGAAAAAAATCTGTATTCCCACCATAAAGTATCTTTATTCGATAACCTGGTGCGACAATAAATTGTAACTGGTACCGGTATATCTTTCCGCAAAAAAAAAGGAAAAAAAAAAACTTTGCTGCTATAAGAAACACATCATACCATACCACCAACCGGCCAACGCGCCATCTTATAACAAAACATATTGCTGTGGCTATTCAGATTTACTGGCCTGCATGCATATAAAATTTCATTTCTGCTATATATACAACTCGCATTTGTGCATTTTCCATTTTTTTATCCACATTTTCAAGTGCGCCCCTGTTCACATCCTTAAAAATAAAATATAATAAAATCAAGCAAGAAAAAAAAGAAAATTCCTCGTAAATAAAATGATAATGACTAATTGAACATTGTGATGATCTCGTCCAAGTTCAGGTTTATGCCCATAAGGCGAAAAAAAAAACGTCAAGAAAAAAATCCGCACCATGCAATCCTCCATCACCTCCAATAGTGCTGCGAAGCTCTGGAAACTCCAAGTCCACCATCATGATACATGCATCGTT
The DNA here is from genome assembly GCA_949715475.1 of Microchrysa polita. Classification (NCBI taxonomy): domain Eukaryota; kingdom Metazoa; phylum Arthropoda; class Insecta; order Diptera; family Stratiomyidae; genus Microchrysa; species Microchrysa polita. The sequence continues at coordinate 17,660,761 of OX454421.1, read as the reverse complement.
CGGTCGTCGTCATTCGCACCATGTCCTGCTGGACATTACCGGTGACAAGAATTAATTGAGTTATTTTGGTGATAGATTGAATTTAACTCTTGGACGAGGTCCACGAAAAATGCTTTATGACTGTCGTTGTATCCGTGCCACTCTGTCTCTTGTCGTCTTTGCGGTTTTGCCTGGGTGGACTGTATATTTTTCTTGTGGTCGTTATAGGTACATATATCTTACGATTTTATGTATTCAATATTTTACTGAGCGTACATATATGTATTATTCGCAGCTTTTTATTCGCGTGGATAAGACGCGACACCCTAACAAGTTTTATAGCGTATTAAACACGATCCGAACACCACCAATACGTCGAGCGTTTTGCTCTCAGTGTAATTCCTTTAAACATGCGTGATTTATTACCAGCTGTACTATACTCACGTATAAATATATTTCAACTGGTATGGCTTGGACTCAACAGAAAGATTTATTCGTCCATTTAAATTTGGTCGAACTACACCAAGTCCATATTTGATTACTTAGATTGGATTTTAATTGTGACGTTGACTAAGCAATATTCTAAAATTTAATGGATTCTTTAAACGAAAGTGATCATTTTAATGGCCCCCGCGCGACTTGTGACTTATGTGATGGTGTCATTTTACCAAAGAAATTATCGCAACTTCTAACGAAAAAAAAAATACTTAAAAAAAATTGAATACACTTGAAACATTGTATTTCTGTTTTTCGAAAATTGCGCTGATTGGTATTCGGTTTTTGGACACAAATTCCAGATAGGAATCTTAATGTTCTTTTAAGATGAATGAAGGTGATGTAGTATCGCGTTTTTGCTCACCGTCACCAACCAGTGTATGGATATTTTCGCGAATTTGTGTACATATTTATATTTATTGAGTCGCGACTCCCACAAAACGTGGGCCGCACTGTGAAACCAGTTGAACTATATCTATGTGGGTTAGGCGTGGACGTAATCTCCGTTATATGCGGCAATAACTAATTGACACACGGTTTCATATCATTTCACTCGACGGAATTGACATTTTATCTGAAATTCAGCAATTTATTTGAGAATTTATTCAGAAAACAACTTTTTATTAGCCGACGTGGAATTGCATATTATTTTTATTTTTTTTTTCGACGATATGCAAGTGTTTTGAATCAAAGAGATAGTATAGGTATATGCAGAGATATGTAAAATGCATAGATTAATGTCTTGATTTGGTTTGGAATATTTGATTGGCGCCACAGAAGAAAGGTCGTTATCCTTGATGGAATATTGTTTATATTATATTTTTAGTACATATTCATATACTAAATATGCAGATTTATGTTTCTCTGTTCTACTTAATACAATTGTATTTATTATCAGAGTTCCGTACAAATGTTCTAATTTTCGCAGTAAATTTTTGCAAGTTTTAAATAACAAAAAAAAAAAAAACAAAAAGTTAAAATTAAAATTCTTATTTTTTTATTAGCAAATGTTATTGGTCATTCTCGCAGTGAACACAAACAGACTTAATCTAGCCCCCTGGACGAATAACAAACAATGTGGATCCTAGTTTAGATCAACAATATTTCAAATAATAAATAACCAAAAGCGGGACAAACTCTCCCTGATGTTGCCATCTGTTTGAAACTCACCACTGATTGCGCGCCAGTTTTGAGAAGGGATGAACTTCGAGCATCGATGTTTCTGAAATATGTTGTATGCGATTTTATTGTCGCAACAAGAAGCCATTTGTACGCCTTTGATACGTCAGCTTTTCTGTGTGTTACCCTATACTGCAAATTGTTTTAACCGTGCACTCCAATCATAGTAAAAAAGTGTATATACTTAGAAAGGATCCACTTCGCTTGCATGTTGTCCTTATGGAGAAAAAATATAGCGAAAAAATTTTGTTCGATAAAAACGGTAAAATACAAAAAATAACTTATTCAAAACAATGTGCCGTCGCAACTTTAATGAACAAACAGTAAAACCTAACATTTACCTACTTGAAGACATAAAAAGCCAATTTTAGTGGATCTAAATTTGATTTTCATAGTTCTACATACAGCAGAAAGGAGACCGAAAAATCAGCCAGATTCCTTTCCAGCATACCCTTTCTCTACACTCATTGTGTACACTGATTGGTACAAATTTAGACTTATCAATATGTTGGGTTTTTATTTTCAAGACCTTAATGTGAGGAAAAATATGAGAAGGTCACCAAGAATATCACAAACTGAGAACGCAAGAAATTCCCGAGGAAACTAAACTAGGCTATGCAGTCTTTTTTTTTGGTGAATTGACAGTAACATTTTAGTGGTCTTTCATTAGCAAAAAAAAATTTCTTTATGTCTCTTAAAATTCCTGGCAAGCACTGCGTCAGCTTTGTTCGTTGCTTTAAACCTGGAATTTATTGAGTAGCACCAGTAGCGCCGGAACGAATTTTTTATTGGAGGGGCAAGGTTTTTTTTCTCAAATTCACATTAAATTGAGCGGTTACCATATACCGAACCTTTAGCCAGGACCGGCTCTACTATATGTGCAGAATGTGCATTTGGGCCTCATTAAGTGAGACAAACAAACAATTTCAATTTTGGATGAATTTTAATTATCTCATTTTTTAAATCAAAATTTTGTAATTTTTAATGTTCTTTAATCGGAAGTTTTGAAAACTTTGCACTTTTATATTTTAAATTAACATTTTCAAAAATTTCGAAAATCTCGATTTGAAAAAAATGAGGTAAAAATTTGCACTTTTTGTGGAATTTTTGGGCGATTTAATTTTTAAATTGTGATAGTTAGGACTTCCACTATAATAACCTCTACATTAGGTCGCAAACCCAAATTTTCGAAAGTTTCGGTTTAAAAACATCAAAATTCGAAATTATTAAAAAATCGGATTTAAAAATTTTAAAATGCGAAACTACAAAATGTGCAAATTTTGATTTTTATGTTTTCAAATGGAAAGTTTGGGTTTCGAAACCTTATTTAGAGAATATTCAATCGCAAATTCCTTTACAAAGCTGAGGATCCTAGTACAAGCCAACCCCCAGTGAAAATGAGCCCCCCCTCCCTCACCACAGTATAAGCTCTTCATTAGATAGTGTAGTTAGCACATGATAAACCTAGTAGATTGAAAAATGTTGGGGAAAATTGTTTTTTGTTTCCTATGTTTTTTTGGGGTGCTTAGCACAAAAATTTCGTTGTGAAACAGAGTCAAAATCGTATAAAAAACACCAAAAAATGACTAATAATTGTACAGATACCGCTTAACGCATTTTAAAGAGTAATGGTGCGTTGGACCCGCAATTATGTTTTTTCTAACATGTTCAAGGGCAGGTTATCGGAGAAATTTACAGTTTCGGAGCTTTAAGCCAAAAAAAAAAACAAACATTTTTGGGTTTTTTTGCGGTTTCGATCCTGACTTACAACGAAATTTTGGTGGCAAGATCCGGATTCAAGCTCAGCACTCCAATAAAAGATAAGAAACAACAAAAAGATTCTCCACCACACTTTGCAATCTGAAATCACTAAATGACTACACTATTAATAATTTTGGGAAATACTCATTTCTAGACTAGAACCGCTCAGGAAAGTGGAAAGTCCCCTTTTTCTTACGACGACGACAATCTAAAAATGAATACCTCTCGAACTCAATAGAGAAACAACTAAAATATAACTAAAATTGAAGAAACGGCTTTCAACACACAGGGCGCCATAATACATAGGACCGTCGCTGCCTCTAGCAGCGGCTTCCTCGGGAAACGAATTCTCTCTTCTAAGAATTTTTCAGGAATCTAAATTCCCTGTTAGATCTTTGTGAACATGGAGAAGGAATAGATGTGTCAGACGTTTATGTGTCACAGTTGAATGTAGCCATGTTAAAGACGTCGTAAAGCACTGAACGACCTTTTTGATGATGCTGGAACCGTCAGAAGTAATGTTACTAGCCGTATTAACTTGCTGTGCTCGATATGCTTCGAAAGTGCTCAGCAATTTCGGCGCAACACGTAGGTCAAGCTCCCGGCATACTCTTCAAAAGAGTTAACTGTGAGCGAAGATCAACAATATCGAAATCGAGCATAGCAGCCCAATCTCACTGTGAGATTCTCTACCATCGGCACGGTTTTCTGACAAGCAGAATGAAAACCTTTCTCGTTTTCGTTGATCAACGGTCAATAGTTTCGATATCGTTGGCCTTCTCGTTAATTCGAGGTACTCTTGTAAAGGAAGAAGAAATGAAAATGGAATGGTCATGTATAGGCCTGTTCCAAAAACCGGGATCCCGGTACAAAACCGGTGTTCACTTGGTACCGGACCCGATATTCTGAAGTATCGATATCCCGGTTTTTTGGTACCGAGTTAAAAAAAAACGACCGACGAGTCGGTTTTTTGGTACCGAGTTAAAAAGAACGATTCACTTCAACCATGAGCCGGTTTTTTGGTACCGGTTTTTAACCCGGTACTCAAAAAAACCGGCTTATGTTTAAAAAAACCGTCGGTACTGAAAAAAACCTGAGTCGGTTTTTAACCCGGTACTCAAAAAAACCGGCTTATGGTTAAAAAAACCGTCGGTACTGAAAAAAAAAACCTGAGTCAGGGAAACCGCTTGTGGTACCGGGTATTGAAAAAAACCGAAACCCGGTACTGAAATCTCGGTACCGAACAGGCCTAGTCATGTACATACTCGTAGTATTCATGCACTAGATGCACGTATGCAACTTTCTGCGAACCAGATATTCCATCATGGAAAAAAAATATCCACTAAGAATAATAAATTGAATATATGTATAAATTCATTTTTAATATAATGCAATATATGTAGTACTAATTGCCCCTTCAGCCAAAATATTGAGGGGGCAGTTGCCCCCGCTGCCCCTCCTGTTCCGGCGCCATTGAGTAGCACTACTTTTTCCGTAACAATTTGTTATCATCAATTTGCTAGTGTTTTAGTGCCTGCCCTTTAGCGTGTTGTGCAGATCTATTCAATGCGGTTTTCTATACATTTGAAAATGGATAAGTGCACTTCGGACTTATCCGTTTTCAATTATACAGAAAACCGCATTGAATGGATCTTCTTGATTAGCCCTAACTCTTAGTGGAGCATGGAAAGTTGACGACTACCGTGGTACATGCAAATTATGTACACTTTTCCGAGTTTTTCCGTGTTTTACTGTATTTAACAAATGGCTGATATATATAATATTCAAGACAAATCACCTTTTACTCAACACAAATTAACTGTACATCAAAAGAAATAAACAATTTCGCAAATAAAATTAACGCTTTAACAAGTCAAATTAACGATTTCACAAATGAAATAAACTGTTTCACAAGTCAAAATAATCATTCAGCAAATAATTTCTTCTTGTCAAATCGTTAATTTGACTTATTAACACGTTACTTTCATTCGCGAAATCGTCGATTTGACTTTTTAAAGCGCTAATTTAATGTGCGAAATTGTTTCTTTCAATGATGGAGAGTAAATTTGTGTCGAGAAAAAGGTGAATTTTTCTTGGAAATGGTATACTTAAAATCAATTTAAAAGTAATAAATGAAAACTCCAATCATAACATTTTTTTCTTTTCTTTTTTTCTAGGTAAGTGCGAGGATTTTGGTTAAAGATGATTGTTTTAATTTACATAGAACTGAAGGTACGTTGAAAATACCAATTCTGTTTTTCTTTGTCAATCATTTGCGGGGACATAGCATCTTGTTTATTCACATCTAAGGTACGAACATTCTAAATTAAATTCAAGCACACAGAATTCTTTCATTTTGATAATTTAAGTCCAAAAATGTCGTTTTTGAACATATGAACATGAACCAAATTTAAAAAATTATTTTCTTGCACTCCATCCAGACTGACTGCCAAAATGCAGTATACGTGCTACTAACTGGCAGTTATCTTGGCATTGCATCCATTTGGTTGGCCGTACCGTTATAATATTCAATATAGCAACTGAATCATATGTCAGCTGACGCTTTGACAACCGCTTGTCGAATTAAAAGTGACAATTTCGCAACTTTTGTTCGTTTCTTGTGTGAAATTAAACCATTCTCGAATGGCCGACTAAAAATTAAAACGCGCAGAGTTCAATTTTGTTCATTAAATTAAAAAAAAACTCCAAAATGAAAGTTTGGTTTTGTCATTATCGACATCCATTTGGTAGCTAGTGCAGATGCTAAGGAGCTGCCAAATGTCAGTTCGTGATGCCAGTTTTATGACGAGCCTCTTTTTGCAGCCAGATAAGATACAGCTCTAAGGTCACAACTTTAATTTTTGGCTGCAGCTGTTGGAATAAGTACATAAAAGTAAAAAAAAAACGATAATTGCACGTATTTATGTCGGATTTCACATAAAATAGGGATTCTTCTTTTTAAAGCTTTGAATCCGCATAATATAAGAAACTAGGAGCCTTGTAACTTATGTCAACAAATCTCCCAGGCATGGACGTGGCCAAAGGGAGGCAGCGAGTTGCGCTTGCCCAACCCCTAAACGATTCACCATAAATTGTTCTTCTACTTGCTACTGTACACTATAAAAGAATCGGTGCAATATTTTAGAACGTAAAAATGCCGGGTTTGACTCCTGGAATGGCGCGAAAATGTTCGAACAACAAATTAAGAACGGCGTGTAGGAGGTGACCAGTTATCGCCTAGTTTCGCGGTGAGTCGGATAATCCGAGACTTGCAAACTAACAAACATGGTCGTAGCCCACACCGGGGGGGGAGTAGGATTGGCGCGTGGCACCCTCCCCGTTTCTTGAGAGCGTAAAAATGCGGGTTTGGCACCTAGCATTTCACGAAAATTTCCGGACTACAATGCGTGTTGCGGCCTGGTGTCAATCCACAATCTATCAGTCTCAAATATTCTGAGGCAGGCAAACTTAGAGACTGTCATCGGTACAATTATGCTGATACTGCGGTTTCAGGTATTTGAAACTAGGATACTCTCGTGTGAGTGTCATATTAATTGATAACATCATCGGAACTTGTAATTTCGCTTTTCGCCTAATCTTTGCATGCTGCAATTTTCCTTTAGTGTGGTTTTGTTTCGTAAGGATTTCAACCACCCATGTTTGTGGTAATGTTAACCAAGCAACCTCTATTGAACAACGCAAGGAAATGTTTTGCCAGAAAGTGCCTAAACTCATACTTTCTATGTTTCATCATTTCATGATTTCTGCGGGCTTAAATGTACCGTTTATAGTTTTTGGCTATGTCCGCAATGTGGACATTCTCTCTGGAAAGTTTACGGAATCTAGCACCATTCAGTTTGAAAGGGATAAATTTGGTGACAAAGTTTGTATGATAAAATCAGGAATAAAAGACTGAACACCTGCATTTATTGTTAAAATATGTAGAGTGTCTTAAAAAAAAATTCAGCATTTTTCCTAACAATATTTTTAGGAATGACAATTTAACCTGACGGGAAATTTTAATTGATTTCATAAATTTCAATTACACATCTTCGACTTTCTAAGATTTCAGCCATGCAGCCAGGTGTTTATTATAGCTTATTTCCTAAAAGTTTCAAAAAGAAAAAAAAAATGGTAATCCAAAAAGTTATTAACCCGGGAACACTAATGTGAGTCATTTTGACGCATATTCCACATATTTACATTTTTCGTAGAAAGGGCGGTTGGCCCATTGGGTTCCGCTAGGCCTGTTCGGTACCGAGATTTCAGTACCGGGTTTCGGATTTTTTTCAATACCCGGTACCACAAGCGGTTTCCCTGACTCAGGTTTTTTTTCAGTACCGACGGTTTTTTTTAACCATAAGCCGGTTTTTTTGAGTACCGGGCTAAAAACCGACTCAGGTTTTTTTCAGTACCGACGGTTTTTTTTAACCATAAGCCGGTTTTTTTTAGTACCGGGTTAATAACCGGTACCAAAACACCTGAAAAAAACGGCTCATGGTTGAAATGAATCGTTCTTTTTAACTCGGTACCAAAAAAACCGGGATATCGGTACTTTAGAATATTGGGACCGGTACAAAATGAACACCGGTTTTGTACCGGGATCCCGGTTTTTGGAACAGGCCTAGGTTCCGCTACCCATGTATTCTTTAAGAAATATGTTTTCTAATGATTGTCCAAGTAAGCAAACGTTTCCGATTTTATGGTAAGCAGCTATTTGTGTTTTTCTGTGACGGGATTAGTACTAAACGAACGTTTCTTGTGAGTCAAAATAACTCACGTTAGTAACAACCGTCTACATTCTTTAGTTGGCATATTTGGTTTCTTGGTTGTTTCTACAGTTTATTCGGATATAATGCACAAACTCTTAATATAGCTTGTATAAAATAAGTATTCCGAAGCATTCTGGCACAAGTTTTCATACTCTTCCACTTTAAATATAGCAATTTCCATAGAGAGTCAAAATGACTCATGGTTAGTAACAAGCGCCTGGAATTAAGGTTAGTGTTCCCGGGTTAATACTTAAAATCGAAAACATTTACGTGTATTTCTCAAAACAACCGCAGCTGCATTGCAAAAGATCAAACAAGGTATGCACTTTTCAACTTTCTTGTCATTCAATATAAAGGGCAAACCACAGAGCTTAGGACTTCATATCCTTAAGCCTACTCGATTCAATCGTTGTAGATTTTGATACGTGCACGAAACGAAATCGAGTAGGCTTAAGGATATGAAAATAGAAATAATGATTATATGACGTAGTGTAATCGTAATGGAGCCCTTACGTTACCTCACGTAAGGTAACATTCCATTCCGAAAAAATGCACAGGATGCTTCCTGCCGTTCCGTGCCTGTGAAAGTTGGTCCATTGGAGTTTATTTATACCTGCGTAGCTGCACAGATGGCACGTCACGGAAGCAAAATTGTACAAGAGCTCTATAAATAGAAAGAAACGTAACGGAAGCGTTCTGTTAAGCTCATAACTCTTATAAAACGCAACGTCATTGTCTTCAATATTTACAATACAGTCTTGACTCGGTAATGCGGATCTCCTTCCGGATATCACGCTAATCAGGACCACTAAATATTTCGACTATGTATTCTGCAATCCGGATTTCGCAAGCAATTTGGACTCTGTAATCCGGATATTTGAGATTTTCAGCGTGTAATGATAGATTTCGTCATGTAAAAATTTCGATGGAAAAATGCATTTACTGACATTTGAATCACTTTTCTTTTATTTGGACTGTTTTTACTCAGGAAAAAAATGATTGCGCTAATCCGGATGTACCATTGGTCCGGATTACCCCTTGTAACAATTGATCCGGATGATCGAATCATGACAGTATTTGTCTTAAACGAAGCCAAAGCATGTCGTACATAACACGGTTCCTCAAAATCACTGCTGGCACACAAAGATACTTACATACTAATAATAATTCATCATCCCATCATTCATTCATTAAATTCAAAGCGAACAACAACAACAATTCCACCATACCATCAGTGAAAAATGCGAGTAACTCAGCCTCCATAGTCCATACATACTTATACAATATTAATATTATTATGGCCGAAAATGTTCTTCCCAAATGAACACCAGCTGCTCAGGCGGCTGTTGATGCACTCCTTCTATGGTTATGTCTCCCCTAATCGTCTGGGAGGAGCTTAAAATTTCCGGGTTTCTTTTGCTACTATAAATACATGTTTAATGGCTGACATTTAATTGACATTTATGGCGCATGGGAACATTTCGATTGATATTGCTTATGTTTAGCTTAAGACAAAAATCTTGACTCTTCGGTGAAGACAAAACAATAGTCATTCTAAAATTGATAACGGTCACAGAGTTTAAAGTGGCGTGCGCCGATTATTATTTATGGGAAAATATTCTCTACGCACGAGACTGAACTGTAGTGTGTAGTCGTATAGGATTTTGGTGAATGATAAGAGAAATATGAATTATTTCTATTTGATAAGGCATGAAGAACATTGACATTGACGTATTGGTTCAATAAATTATGTTGAGTACCCCCAGGCTGGTGGATTGTTTAGAATGCACTTGTCATGTCATTTTGGATGGAACTTGATAAGAAATTTGAAGATGAAATGTAGCTTCTCTACATTTTTTAAGCTTTCTTTTATTAATTAAATATGAGTTACATTCATATTTATTATTATTATTTTATTAATTTTCCATATTTAGAGTTTTTTATTTTTAGTTTTTTTTTTACCATAATACAAAACTAAAATATACTGACAAATCATATTTGGTTTAACAGCACATAAATTAATGTATACCTATCTCTGTGACCCTATTTCTGATTTTATTTCACGAAAATAACAAACCATGAATAGCTGAAAATATAAACATGGTGTAAACAAGGTACTTTAAGCAGCAATGCGTATTTCAATAATAATAAACCAAAATCGCAATAGAGTAGATTCCACTCTAGCGGTAAATCATCATAATCAGTCATTTATGGAATCGGCACAACACTTTGTCCCCGATTCAATTGATTTTAAACACCTGTACAGTTTCAAGACTCGAGCAATATAAATATCGATATTTCAATAAGCCCAAGTCACTGACACTGGCGAAAGTCGAAATAGGTAAGAAAAACAAACCAAACCCAACACGTATGTCCTTTTTCAAATACATAACTTTTCAATAATATTTCTTTTTTCTGCTTGCGACTTTGCGTGCGTCGAGGACATTCAGAAATAGACATAAATTTCTAGTTTGACTTCATAAAAATATTCGACGCTACCATTTTTTTTTTCTGTCGTGCGAGATTAAAGAAATACAGCAATTCTTGACACTTCCTTTCCGAAAAAAGGCCAAACTAGGTTGACTGACTACCCTACACTCCCGGACCGTGTTATATGGTAAAATTGTCTCTATCGTCGCATTTATAAATGTCAGTCTCACACGATATTTTTTCTTGGTTTTGTTCGCAGCTATAGCTATAAGCAAAAACACACAATCGTGAACTGAGAGAAAGAAAAAAGCTCACGCAAAAACATTCCCCGAGTTTCCGAGATAATTTGATGCCGTCCTGATTTCAGGTTTCTTTTGTTGTTGCGTTTCAATTTTTTTTGTACACATATACATAACTACATATGTGGCGTGCCGGAAAAGGCAGATAAAATAGCTGACTTTGAGGTTGTTTGGTTGCGAGGGCGGATGGGATTCCGAGTCAAATAATGAAAGCCCGTATTTGGTTTAAATCTTGATAGGACGGTCACGCTTCAGGGTGGGTTTTTCGGGGAGGTGTAGTGTATATTGATAACAACTACCACATGTGGGGATTGTATACATAATCCTTTAAGTTTCCGTTATTTCCTCCATAATTCTTCCCAATCTTCGGTCGATAATTGAAGGACTATCGGATTAAACAAGAAAATCTCACCCTTTCGTACCCTCTCGGATAGTCCCAATTGCAATCCATCCGAAATTAGACGAAAGTATCGTTGCTATCTCAAATTTGTCCAATTCATTTCCTCATCGTAAAGAGTCGCACCAAGCCATAGGATATCATACTACCAATAGAAATAGTCATCCTCGTTGTCGTCGTCACACTTTTGTCATACAAATTTCAGTTCATTTTTCATTACAAACGAACCCCGTTGCGAATCAAAATGATAGATACACCATACAACCCTCCTGGCGAACAAAAAGTTTTGTGTATATCCACTTCACTTCGTCCCCGCGCACACTCCACCATGCGTCTCTATATCCAATACACGGGCATCCTGTATTTTGGGTACCACCATACAGCGTGTGTACTCCAAGTTCGGTTCGAGAACGGAGGAGCCAAAAAGTGGAAAGGATATGAAATGTCGCCTTGAGGATAAGTTCGGTGCTTCGAAGAGAATGTAAAACTCACTGTACATGTACCTATGCGAATAGTTGTACCGGTAGTGTGTGCACTCTATAACGTGTGCCACCCGGGCGAAAGAGCCGACAACAGCACCAAAGTATTTGGGACGAAAACCGAAAAACAATATGGCATCGTTGTAGAAGCCATGAATCATTCTCAAGTCAAACCAACCCCTGGAACGAACAACTGTCGCACGAAGATATACACTGTGTCCTTCCTCCCGGGCTGTTCGAGTCTGAGAGCACAACTCATATATGAAGCACACAGACTGCCTGGCCTTTCCGTAAAGGGGGAGGACAATTTGAAAACCAGTTTTTTTTATCTACCCTACGGCCACCATAGTTTCTTATCTATGGCCGAAACTAAGGTATGGTGTACAGTGCATCGAAAATTTATGGTGATGGGCGAACATTTTGAATGCTATATAAATCAAGATATTGCGGAATCAAATCGAGTCAATCGTCCCGAAGGATAATTGAAGGTCTTACACTTTCCAAGAAAATATCTTGCGTTATAGGTGGAAAAAATTCATCAATCTGTCGTGACACTTTTGTTTGCAGCTGTAAATGTATGGTGCGGTGCGATGACTGATTTAGACAATTTCTATATAACGGGAAGGATATATTTAAATTGCGTTAGCTCAGGCGAACGGGGCAAGTCGGGTGTTGTAGACCAACGGTCGATTTGACTTCATTGTGTTCGTGTGGTGCTCTTTGGGGGAGACCCGGATCGACCGAACGAAAGCATGGCTCGATAATATATGAGGTGAATTTGCAATGACCTTGGTAGCACATGCAGGAAGATATCATAGTACCCTACTGTTCAAGAAATCCTAATAATAGGATTTCGAGTCGCATGCATATGTATATATATGCGTGTGTATATGTTATCATCTAGGTATGGAACGTATCTTGTATATTTGAACGTCAACGTATTCGTCGCTGTCTCTCCAAGCAGGGGACCCTCACATGTGGCTTTTTAATTACGTAAATTAGTTTTACACGCTATCGCCCTTCCATACGCGGATGATCCATATGAATGGGAAATGAGTTTCACTGCTTCGGGACATAAGCATGTGTAAATGAACTTCTGAATTTACAAGTATACGTAGGACAGACGTGTGGAGCGCCATTTGGTTGTTGTTGCTGTTGTGCTTGTTCAATTGCTGCCGGTCGACCTCGAGGTAAAGTTCATTCGCCTAAGATAGAAACACGTAAATTCTAACATTTAATTTCACATACCAAAGGAATATGCCGTCTAGCATGAAAGCATGTCTCAATGCCTTCCTACGAACATACATATATACAATATACTGGAAATGGGTGAATATATCAACAACCGGCTCGAATGATTAATTACTTCATCAGCAGCAGGTAACGTGCCATGTCCTATCTGTCGAAAGAGCATCCCTGCGACTTCCTCAATCCATATTTTCAAATCATGGCGTGAAGATGGGTCGGGCCTATTTGGTTCGTGTTTCTTCCTGATGTGTTTTAGTTTATTTTTTTCTATAACTTAGGTACTAGTCCGACAGGGGTAGGATTGAATGGCAATGGTGTGTGCTGTCTTGCAGGCAGAGACGTAGCCAGGGGAGGGCCCATGGGGTTCGGAAACCTCTCGAAATTTACGCCCATCTAAAGTTCAAGGACAATATAATTACTGAAATGACTATGACTGTTTGATAAAAAAAATAATGAATTACTCATAGGTTTGGACGATCATTTCAGTTTCTGATTCGGAAGATTCAAAACTCGACACGGCTAAAATTCAGATTTATAATGTAAGCCTTAAGGTTTCCACTTCATTGTTAATGAGTTATTGCAGAACAGAATAAATAATTTCTGAGCCGGAATCCCCTGATCCTTTCTAGGAAATTATTACGTTAAGCGAATTTTCTATGAAGTATTGTCAATCTAATTCAAAGCGATTTTTCATCAATATTAGAAGGGATTATTCGAGTCTGAAGTATTTGGGGCAGCCTAAATTTTTGACTGGCGATTTAATTATAGCAAAATAAAAAATGAGTAAAATTCAAAAAAACAGTTCTCTTCCGCATATTTCTCTCTGTATGTTCTGAACGATTAGCGATAGCCAATTGATTCCACCGAATTGGTCTACACCCAGAATAAATATTGAAACATGCGAAAAATTCACAATAATTGATGGGAAATTGACCCTGACCCCTCTAATGTCCACCAACGCAATAGGTTATGAAACATCTGTTAAATCCGCCATGAGAAACAATATACGATGGCAATTCAGTTGCGCCTACTTTTGCCAATATCTCTTGATCAGATTGACGTAGTTCAGCAAATGGAACTCCCTAATGGGTTGATTTTCACCTGGAATGGCTGAAAATATATAGATTGAAATTTGCAAACACTCCTGAATGAATAACCAAATGAGAATTTTTTTGCAAAGCTCTTTTTCTAATTCTCTGGGTTTATCCTTTTATTTCAGCAAAATTGTAACCCCTCCCCTTTGAATGCAGCTTTTTTTCTCACAAATCTTTGTCTTTATCTCCTGACCGGATAAGCGGATTCCAATAAATATGCCCTTCCAGATTGATGTATAGCAGAACAACTATTGAAATGTGAGGCAAATTTACAAAGTACTTTTTTTTGGTAATCCTCCGGATACCTTTGAAAATAATAATTAGCGAATGAACGAAGAGCAGAAGAAGCATACCGAAAAATTATAGGGAGCAAAATTTTGAAGGCAGCTACCATTTTTTGGTGAGTTCGCTTGAACGGGAAAGCAGATTGTTAATAAATGTTTACCACATAATTGGAATCTACCCTAAATAGCGAAATAAACATTTAAACATGTGCCAAATTCACAATGAGTGCAGTTTACTGAATTTCCCAAACCAGATTGTATCTCCTACATCACCTGAAAGAATTAGCTGATTTCAGTGAATTCGCTCCACCTTATTGCTCTCTACCCCGAAATACCGGATTAAGTAGTATCGAAATATGCTGAGAAAGATGAGCAAAATTATGAGGACAATGGCTCCTTACATTCTTTTCCCTATTTCTGCTAAACAGTTTAGCGGATTTCGGTAAATTCCACCCTATAGCTATATTTCTTGATATGATTACCGCGTATTTCAGTAAATTACACTGAATCCACGGAAATCATCGAGAAATTTCATTAAGAGTCAAATTATGACGGCATCTTATTTTCTCAAGTTTTTGTCTATTTTCTTCCTCAATTTTCATTTACCGCATTTCAAAGCAAATTCATCAACTCTCTCCCCTGAATGGTTTCCAACCATAGCAATAAGAATAACTCTTGACACCTCCTAAAAGGATTTGCGTATTTCAGTAAACTTCCCCACCTGCAAAATCGGCCAAGAAAAAATCATCAAGGCAGCTCATTTTCTCATGCTTCTCCTGAACAAATTTGCGGATTTCAGCTGTTTCGCCCCACCCGCACCGCAAACGATCATATCTAAAAGGTGGGGCGATACGAAGTTCGCCCGATCAGCAACTATAATTCCAGCCACATCCTCAAGCAAATTTTTTTTATTAAACAGTCAAAATATTTACTCGAAATAAAGTGTATTTCATACCGTTAGGCACCCTCCCATTTTTTTTTTTGAAATCGAATTTAATACTTCAATTTTATTCGTTTTGAAATTGAATTTGAAAGCCACGACACTTTTCCTGTCACCGAGTGTTGGAGAATAAGTACAAGTAGGCCTGTTCCAAAAACCGGGATCCCGGTACAAAACCGGTGTTCACTTGGTACCGGACCCGATATTCTAAAGGTCCGATATCCCGGTTTTTTGGTATCGAGTTAAAAAAACCGACCGACGACGTGTTTTTTGGTACCCAGTTGAAAAGAATGATTCACTTCAACCATGAGCCGGTTTTTCAGGTTTTTTGGTACCGGTTTTTAACCCGGTACTAAAAAAACCGGCTTATGGTTAAAAAATCCGTCAGTACTGAAAAAAACCCTGAGTCGGTTTTTAACCCGGTACTCAAAAAAACCGGTTTATGGTTAAAAAAACCGTCGGTACTGAAAAAAAACCTATGAGTCAGGGAAACCGCTTGTGTTACCGGGTATTGAAAAAAACCGAAACCCGGTACTGAAATCTCGGTACCGAACAGGCCTAGTACAAGCTATGATTATGTCGAGGCAACGAGGTGGTCATGAAAAATGCCCAATCTCGACATGAATTTGTTCGGAAACAAGGACTGCTATTGAAAGTCTCATCATGTGTGAAGTGACAGCCGCTGAATTGATAAATATTTGAAACAATCGGTCTGATTTTTCGATCGGGCTTGTGTATTTTAATTTGGCTGTAAATTCGTGTTGGGCTGCTGTAAAGGTCTTAAAACCAGATGCTTCTCTTTCTGTTAAAATGCTAAAAATTGAAGTGTTTTGGTGAGAGAGCATTTTTAGCATACATTTTCGAATTCCTACGGTTCGGTGTCTGTGGTGCCCTGGCTGGAGTACTTTCTTCAATGCTTCATTTATCACGAAGTAAACATCATCGTAGCCATTCCTTCTCATTTCTATTTCGCAATTGATTTGTTAAAGCATGTTGCTTCAGCTTACCATCTAGGACTCGTTTTAAAAGGTATTGCAGATATCGTTTTAAAAGGTATTGCAGATATGGAATGCAATTTATTCTATCCCGAACGGTGTAAAATGTATAATATTAAAAGGGTATTTGGATAGTTTAATTCTGTAGCGGTTATAATTAATATTATTTTGAATAAACTACTTCCGGTTTACACCACAATTTACAACCGTGTAGTATTCTGGATTGTACTTGTAAAATAATATTCGGCACTTGTTACGATTTTACGGAATCTGTTACTAGATCTTTGACAAAACATACAAAGGCCTCTTTTCCAGTAAATCCTATAATTTTGCATTCAAATTCGCTTAAACTTGCCATGGAATTCAAGACCATCAGCTTTTTATCTGTGTTTCTTTCACTTTTTGGCGGAATTTGGCCGAAATTTGGCAGAGTTTCGGACGATGTATGAAATTTCTCTTCCAAAGAAAAGTGTTCCGTCTGGAATCCGTTTTGTCATATGGAAACAGTCTCTTTGGTCATTGCATTAATTCCATAGCCAATTAAGTACATATTCGTAAAACTCCTTTTCGGCTTCAGGCTCCTTCGAACTACACTACGCAAACTTTTTTAAGGCCCTCCGTATTTTGGTTCAGGAAAAGCCAAAAGCAGTTAATGAGTGTTATTCTAAGATCTGTCAGGAAAACTTAACTTTTTGTGTAATAAACCTGAAATGCAAAGGACTCTCAGGCCCGTATTTATAAACATACCTTAACTCAAGGAGACCTTAAGTCAAGGATGCCGAAATTAAAATAAATGTCATTTTCCATACTTTTTCATAGAAATCACTTATATTCACGAGTCAATGCATCCTTGATTTAAGGAGAAATTCAAGGAGACCTTGCAATTTTCTATAGTCAACCTCACTTGAAGTCAAGGTAGCTACCCACCTACCTTGAAATATTATATTTCAAGTCTATTGAAAACTTAAGGTCTTGTTGAGTTTCGCGTTAAATCAAGGATCAACGATCCCTCAGTCTTGCCAATGTTTTTCCTATGTAGCTGCTCTCGGGTATCCCCACACCAAAACTTTATGTAACAAATTAGCCCCATACTCTGTGCCCCCCCCCCCCCTTTGAGAATTTTCTAAATACGCCACTGCCTG